>CM022544.1:9593423-10812510 GCA_012273795.1 Dendrolimus punctatus
GCAGTTTCTCACACTTTTGCCTATTTTTCGCAATAATGTGGAGAAGCCTTTACTATTAGTACAGAAGTGACATTACATCTTAAAATGTCAAAATTTTAAATGTCAAATTAAAAGTCCAAAGCCATCACGCAGTACCTAAGTGAAAATAAATACCGAGTGTCGAGTGATTAAAAAAGAATTGTAAAAATATTATGCCGAACGTAACTTTGTACAAATGTTTGAAATTAACATAAGAATATAGATTATTTGTTATTCTTGTATTGTTAAATAAAGAGTTATAAAAATCCACGATGAATAAATTAGTTGGAATCAATTCAAATCTATTAAAAGGGGCTTGAACCTTATCGCTGTAGCGTCGCGTCCTCTTGTTTTTTACGTTTCAAGTTCAGGATGGCAGCAACCGAGGAAACAGTTAAAGTATCCGTCGTGATCGACCGTACTCCAAATACAGTACGCTGTTCTGGTACTGTTACCGCAGAGGAGTTGTGTATAATTCTATGCAAAAAGTATAATATACCTCCGTTGACTCGTACATTGTTTGCATTACGAGTTAGAGGCACTGATTATTTCCTTAAAGATAACAACAAAGTTTTGTCTAGCTCCAGGGATTACGAGCTAAGGATTCGTTTTAAGGTAACATGACATTTTATATTCCATTAGATGGCTCCTGTTTATGAATATTCAAAGTAGTTATTAAAAAGTGATGTTGATAAGATCGGTGTGTCAAAATGTTATCACTGTAGAGCTAGTGTTATGAAATACTTAGTTGTTTGTTTTATATATATATTTTAATAATTAAATTATATATGTTTTTATGTATTAAATTTTATTCAACTATTTGTGCGAAAATTGTGTATATTAATAATCATAATAATTTCTTATTTATATTATATATAAAATAATGTGTTTGTCTGTACATTTAAATAAACAAAGATAGGTGGTATTATATAAATAAAGTACCTCATGTCCCTTTTTTTATTGTCTTCCCAACCTGTAATCTGTGTCTACACAATACATGTGAAAATCTTTTAGGTAACCTGCTATCTTTTAGGCAAGCATGCTCTATCCTAGAGGTTTAGAGGTAGTTAGACACAAGAAAAATTATATTCATGAGCCTCTATATATTTTTAAAATTATAACTCTCGAGCTAGGGGATAGGGTCTCAGTACCTGGCTTATATTTTGATGGTTGACCTTGAAGAGTTAAAGAAGAAGCACTGAGCTTTGCTGGTTCAGGTAATATACTTGTTGACAGGTTCACTTGAAGCACAGGTTTCCCTGAACTACGTACCATATTTATTTATGTAACAGTTCTCTATAATATCTTAGACATGTAGAAATCTAAAGTGGAACAATGTTCTCATTAATTTTAATAACACAGATTCATGTAAGATTTAATTGTAAGTTAATGACAATTGGTAAAAGAAAGATGTAAGTCAAAATTTAAAAAATAGTTTATTATATAGACACTTAATACAATTTATCTTAGTTATAATGAGAGAAGCAATTGCCTCACTATCATTATAAATATGCTATTTTTAAATTCTACAGTTTTTTTATTTTAGAGCTTGGAGATTTTCTAATAAAAATGTGTCTATTGTCATTTTTATTAGTAAATCTCTAAGCTCTTAGATTTTGACTTACATATATTTTTCATTATGTGATATTTCGATGATACTCTTAGTGTTTCAAATATGTGATAGTGAGAATTTTCCATTATTAAAGTGATACACTCGATTCATATAATAAAAGAAGAAAAAATTTCAGGTACCTAGGTTGGGTTTACTGATTACGTTGGATGAAACAACATATGACTACTATTTTCAACAAGCCCGAAATGATGTTAATGAAAATAAAATACCTGAAATTAAATACCCTGAACACAAGCAAGAATTACTAGGTCTTGGAATAACTGATATGTGAGTATTTATTATTGAAATGCGAGAAAGAGAGACAAAAGAACTACTCTCTTCCCTTTAATGCAGAGTTGATAAAATGAGATAGAAAACCACTTTATATTTGCCTTCTATGCTATTGTTTTAATATGCATAAAATAACATCTGAAATAAATAAATGAAAAAAACTTAAAGTTAAAAAACATTTTCAAACATTCCAAGCCATGAAGCCAGTATGAAATATATGGTGTCCCAATAAAATTGATGCTTAATTGAAACAGTAGACAGTCACAAAACAAATTTACAAATACAACAAAACAAGACAAACATTGTTTATCTAAATACTGTTTGTTGTTTATTAGTGTCAGATTGCTGTTTAAAAATTTGACATAAATTCCATACAGGTTATTTTAATTTTCTGTCAATGGGAAAATTAAAATATGGAAACTGAGTTATATCTGGTCTTACTGAATTTAATTTATGAATAAAAATATTTGATATGATGATCTATACACAATTACTTCTTGAACTTCTAAACTGCTTTCTCAGTCAAATTGGTTGGAACAAAATTGAATAGGGGTATTTTTAACAATTAAAATTAATTGTAAAAATGAATTACAATTAATTGCTTTTGTTTGGTAGTGGTTCTGTTGTCAAAAAGCAAACAGTAAAATTATATCAAATAGCTGGACCAAACCCCTAAGCTCTCAAAGTGCAACTGGCTAAAATAAGCCGATTTTAGAATAGAAAGCTGATTGTACCACAATGCATTACAAGAACTTACTATTAAAAATTTGAATTAGTAAAAGTTTATTCATGCAAGAACATAAAATAACCCACAGCCAGGTGGTAGGGTACTTGTTTGTCTCAATGGCTAGCTACCATGCCTGGTCTAGTGTATGCCGCTATAATAACCTTGTGTTTCGGCATTAGTGGCCATATTCCAGTATCCCTTAAGAGAGAGCAGCAGCTTATTTATAGCACCTTTGGTGCTACAAATGTCCATAGGCCATGTTAACCACTTTCATGGGTGCATCAAATGGGCCTGTCTGCTAACTACATACACAAGTTTTAAATAATTCTTGACTTCATTTGATGATTTTGCTCACATAGTCGCCATCTATGAGTCCTTATTCATCTGATTTTTTTTTAAATATTTTGTCATCTCTGTGACCTCACTACATATGAAAAGACATGCAAAAGCTTGATTTTTGCATTGTATAAGTTTGTGAATAGGAGATAACCATGAAGAATAAAAACTAGATTGATGCTTATACAATCTATCTATGAGCTAATCTTGGTCTAGTGTTGTTATATTAAATTGCATCCTTAAGTCCATAATGTATTTACCACTTCAGTATAATATAGTAAATAATTGTACTGCAATCATTATCTAAACCTCTTAATTAACATGTGCCCTCAAAATAATTATATCATGTGTAACAAACACATAATATATTTATAGATTAAATTATCCCATTTGAGTGTTTATATTTTGATAAATTTTATAAGACTGGTGCCTTATCTTTAATTGAATTCTTGTGTAATGTTCTGAGCATATTCAGCTATATCATCAGCATAGATATAATAACAAAAGGTTATATATAAATAATAGTAAAATTTTCACAACAGGAAATATTAAATGGTTCCGTGTTTCTGGGGTTAATGCCCTAGGAACATGTGATCTCAAACATATTGCCTTTATTGATATTTATCCATCTTTTCATAAGTGGTATTCTGGGACCAAAATTTTGGTCTGATTTATAGACTATGTTATACAGTCAGCTACCAGCTGGCTAGCATTTCGCATGTATAGTGATTTAAGATCATTTTACGTCAGAGAGGTCTGAATGCAATAGTGGAATGCAGTAATATTAATATATTCAAATCAATTATATTCCATTAGTGTCAGGTCAATTGGTAACCATACTAAAATATGTGAACAAAATATATTCTTGGTGAACTCACTAACTCATCTCAAACAATGTCATTTAAAGAATTAAATATTTGAGAAGAATGAAATATTTTAGGTATATTATGATGTTAATATTGTAGATTATGCTGTAGGCATAAATAAGATAAATTGTAAAATAAAGAAATATTTTTCAAGATACTAGTTCGAGACTGTAAAGCAATATGTACTGTTAATGATAGGCTAGGATTATTATAACAGCATATTATTATTAAATGAAAAAATCTAATATTTTTTTTAATTCAAGGACTCGAGCTATCTCAGAGGAAAGACTACCACTTAACGAGGTAGTAAGAAATTATAAGAAATATGTTCCAAAGGTAATAGTGAGAAGACATGGGCCCTTTCCAAAGAAGTATGCCCATGACTACCTACCTCAGCTCTGTTCAGTGGGGCATAATGTCAAGTAAGTTTCACATTAAATAACATACTTTATTGACAATTGATGTAAAATGTGCAACTTAAATCCTTAAGTCATCACTACTCAGAAACAATGTGAAAATTATCATATTGTTATGAGCTACAGGACTCGAATTAAAATGCTATTAGAATTACTATAGAGTTTATTAGAACTATACAAACACATATAACACAGGTACAAATATAACTGGACGCAGCCAGTACAAATTGCACGATTAAATAACACGCGCAAAATACGTCACTGTATCACTTATCGAATGCACGTCTTGCTCGTATCGTAATCCTCTCTCGACTGCTTTACCCCCCCGTTCGGGCATCGTTTTATACTAAACTGTACAATACAACAAAGTAATGCGTGGACTGAAGTATCCGAATAACTGTAATCTGCCCACTTGCGGCCATAAAGAAGTACAATAACAATAGGCTATTGTCTAATTACAAATTTGAAACACTAAGTAAACAAAAGTCCAAATGCGGGAAAGGTAATAAACCAGGTGTGCATTTACTTTGTCGGCGTGTAACATAAATAAACTATTTTGAGCATTAAGTTATTACAAATCCTACAGAAATTACACTTACAATATAATCAATTTATGACTAGAAAAGTATAATATTTTGATATAAACATTACCATTATCTATACTGCTGTAATATTGATTGAGATTAAATGCCTAAGGCTGATCATTTATTTAGTTTCTATGAAAAATCGTCTATTTTAATATGGCGAAGCTATGTGCTGCCTACTCAGTGTGGCTCTATATTTTGACCTGAATTAATTTGCGTTTTATATATTTACAAAATAAATACATACAGTTACATATAAACAAAAGGAATTGGTTTGAGATCATAAGGGTTTCGTTTCTGATAGCGACCCTGAAAATACACTGACCATCAGAAGTTGAATTGAAACTTTCAGCTATGTGAAGAACCTATACCTACAGCAGTTGTACGCTTTAGCGCCAAATTACTTGGCGGAGGAATATGACAATGTGTTGTGGCAGAATGGCAGTGATGTGGTGCCAGTACGTGTGATGGTCGCACCATTTCATCCACACCAGCCTGGCATCAGATTGTATAACACGCACAAGCGGGAAGTAAGTATAGCCTTGCTTCAGAATGCTTGCATAAAGATAAAGGTTTTCAGTACAGATTGATGCGGTAGTGAAGGGCTGTACTTTTTGATTGCGCTCGCACGTAAATAGTTTGGTGCTCATTGGAGCCATTAAGTGGGAGTCCTTAAAATACTTTATTATCTATGAATGTTTGAAAATTATGCCGATTTATTAAAAAATCAACTCTTCCTGGGTTTGCCGTTAGAAATTTCTTCACAGAAATCGATCATTACAAGAGTTACAAGGTATACTATGATTTGGTGTAATATGTGTAGATTTCTTTTTCAAAGTCAGCCGATTCGATCCTGACAAGGGTAATTGAATTTTGAAAAATCTAATGATACCATAATATTTTCTTCAGTTTTCACAATTAGTATACTATACATAATAAAACTACATTTTAACTTTTTGATCACGGCTCCTGAAAAGTGCGAAATGTTGGAATTATAAAAACCTGAAAAACTGTCTTTAATCATCCAAGTTATTTTTAAAATTCATTCTTCTAGGATCAAGATCAGATATTTCTATTAATGACTATTAATTCTTGTTTCAGTGGTTTCACGTGTGTTCAATAGAGGAGTTAATTTATTTGACCAGAAATGGGGATCATCTGTTAGAAGTTTCAAGAAGAGGTACTCCACTGTTTTTCAAATTTAAATCTGAAGAACAAATATCTTCGTTCATATCTGTCTGTGATGGTTATTATAGGTCAGTAGAATCTCACTAATTTTATTTGTAAAATGCATTTCTTAGGCTGGGCGCAAACCTGACCACCGACCACAACTATCAACAGTTCCCACGCTTTTTATAGAGATTCGCCGTATACATATCGTCGCCACCCACGACTGATTGGTGGCCTGTTTGCGCATAGCTTTATTAAGGGACTACCTAGATGGAATATCACTATCTCTCTCGAGCATTACCACATTTACAAAAATTCGAGTTTACCCCGCAACACTGGGGCGAGCCTCTCGTTCAAAGAGCAAGCATTAATACAGGTTAGATTGTATTAAATTGTTTGTATTAGTGCTATTTGCTCCCGTAAGATTCACTTCATTTTATATTGCATCACCCAGCTTGAAAATATCTATGCCCATTTTCGGTATTAAAACTTCATATGTACAAAATTACAGCAAAATCAACCCAGTACTCCAGTAGATTTTTATATCTATAAACTTAACAAATTATTTGTCTCCCATAAAAAGTTATCATACCCTATTTTATCCCATTCTACTTTATTCTTGCGATAAAAAGTAGTAGCCTATGTCTTGACATAGGCTACTACTTTTTAACGAGACTTGTCTCGTCTATCGAATGTAAACTACAGAAATGACTAAAATTACCAAAATCACCAAATCGACAAATCACAAAGAATAAAACAAAACCTGTCCTACTTTCTGGGATAACCTTTACATAAACCTATCCCATTAACCCTAATGAAAAGTATCCCTTGTCCGATAAGAATATTTTAATTACTTTTCAAACAATAATTAATGCGCTATTTGACTTCTTCTACTTGTACCATACTTATGAGACGGCGAAATGTACGAGCCCGCTAAGTTCTATTACCTAGTTTATAGAATGTATCTCAATTGACTTGACAGTCCGCTCCCCTATCTACAAGCGCGTCATTGGCGGCAACCAGGTTTTCTTTAAAAATATAACTTTTAAGAATATTTCCGTTTCAGCTTTTTGATGATAATAATATTGAGAACTAATCTGTTTTATTTTATATATATCTTCCCCGACACAAGTTACGGTTTTTATGGCGGCATACTCTAGACCAGGAGGGTAGCCGTCCAGACTGGTAAATACACTACCTCCTGGTTGTTTTGTCGCCTCTTACCACATGCCGTCTGGTCACAGGGAATTACATTCTTTCTCTGTTCCTGCACGGACAAAACGCTGATAAAATTGAAAACAATATTCGAGTTTTACCAGAAATCAATTAGATAAATATCTTTCGTGTGTACCCGGCAGGAACATGTCATCGATGTAATAAAATACCATATAGTATATACGATGTTTGAAGCAAGTGAATGAATTTCATTAAGTCTTACTTATTTATCTTATTTTAGGAAGGCTTACAGTCTAATACATCCAAAATATAGAAACAATAATATTTAATAAAAGTTGCTGATAGTAAGCCTCCGCCTATTGGTTAAGAAGAAAATATAAAAATTAATCATAAAACAAAAGAAAATCAAAAGACATGTGTATACACGATATTGAGGGATATTAATGTAATTTTTTTTAGCTGTTTATTTAATCAAGGAATTTTGGGCCAAATTGCGCCTAACAGAATTTATAGGACTGCAATACAGGTCTAGATTTGAGTCTACTACTATTTCATTATGAGTTTGAATTTCTCGTCTGTAGTTGCTATTTACGATAGGTGTGTGGAATAATCCTTCTGCCTCAGGCCAAGTAGATTAGCCTATACATTGTGATAAATTATGAAATGTCTTTTTCAATAGATTAATGGTGAAATGGACGTTCAATCTGTCGAAAGATGATGAAACTCCGTCACTCAAAGAGCTTCAAAGAATAAAATGTCACGGACCAGTCGGGTAAGTTGGGTGTATTGAAATATTCCACTGACCCCAATATGTATTCGGTATATCGAATTGGGTTCATTGAATATGTATTGTTTACTTCCACAGTGGTGCATTTTCGTATAGAAAGTTGGAGGAGAAACGGGCCAAAAAACACGGCTGTTACATATTAAGGCAGTGCCAGGATGATTATAATGTTTATTATTTGGATGTTTGTACGAAAAATAGGTCAGTATACTTTATATTCTTTATGTTACTTACCTAAACCAGGGGTCGGCAACCTTTTGAGTCCGAAGAGTCAAAAATACAATTTACTGAATTTCAAAGTTTTAAAAGAGACACATTTTTTTTCTTGCCAACAATAAATATTACTTGCATAAATTAAGTGTTTGATAGAAACCAACAAATCTATTTATTCATATATAAGTAGTGTTTTTCACAACAAAAAGATAATAGTTATGTGACATTATTAGATAATTATTAATTAATTATTATTAAATACAAAAATGAAAACAATTAACTTATTAACTTACAAGACTAACTTGTGCTGCAATAACAAACAATTGGGCAAACAAACTCAATGAAAGCCATGTCTTTTTTTACACATCGACAGCTTCATAACATATAAGGTTATACACAAAGATGCTAATTTTTTTTTACAAAAAATATGCATCTTACGAATTTAGGAGGTCTTACTAGTATGCAAGTGTACCCAAGAAGAAGGGTATTCCGGATTTCAGCCTTATAAGATCAACTAGTTTTGTTTTATTCACAATTTTGTCCCTTGGGTAACAACACTGCACCTTTGTCTGTTTGTTATGATGCCCTCGATGTATAACTAAAGAGCCGCAGCTCTACGTCCAAAGAGCCACATATGGCTCGGGAGCCGCAGGTTGCCGACCCCTGACCTAAACATATTTTGTTTTGTTAACCAGGACTATAAATGTAATGTTTTGTTATGGAAATCAAGACTTGTGGTAATGAAAATACTTAGTTGTAATATATTCATTTTTAGCAGTATTTGTATTGTTCAGTGAAATGTTTCTAAGAGTTAGTTAACGACATCTAGCGGATAATGTGAAATTAACCACCAAGGCAGCTCCTTATTAAGGTGCCTACTGAAATCGGCTTTCATAGTATTACTTCTTCTAAGAGCTTTAATCCTTTATGACAAGAGGATTAATGAAAAATATTACACCACTTTGTGTATAGTTTAAAAATTATTTAAAATGTGTTACAGCGCTACAGAGACATATAGAATAGAGTTTAAGGGGCATTGTTACATATTGAATACAGAAGAATACTTCAGCATTGAAAGACTAGTCAGTTGCCACCAGAACCCCGAAGGAAGGATATTTTTAAATGAATGTATACCACCGTCTGAATATGGTAAGTGAACACTTAGTACTTATTTAGTTTATTTTTCCAAAAACCACTTTGTGAAATATAAAGTAAATGTTTGATGGTGTTATATTGAGTTTTTTGTGGGAATTTGAAATGTCACCCTTTTCTGTGCAATTTTATTTAAAAAACGTATGATATTTGGTTATAAGTGAATAACAGTTGTAGAATATTTATTGTTTTTAATAAAATCGTGTGGTTTTGTAGAATATCTCAATTGTTTAGTGCAGTGGTTTTCAAGCTTTTGAAATACACGACCCCTTAAATTAAAACACTACGTTCATGTTTTTCTCTAATTTGTTACCTATATTCATTATTAGGACTTATACTCTAAAAAAAACTGCTGAGCGTAGAAAGTACCTAATTATGAGGTATAAATTTAAATTGCCTTTTCCCTTTTGCCGGCGACCCCCCGAGCAAGGCTTTGCGACCCCCTAGGGGCTGCGACCCATAGATTGGAAAACACTGGTTTAGTGAAATATGTCTTTTGATCCCTCATAAGAACCCTTATTTGTCTTATGAAGATAAATATTACTACTAATTTTTGTAATTATGTATTGGGGTGATCAATAACTTACAATTTATGTGTTATCCATCTATCCTTATTTTGGGATCAGTGAAAGACCGACAATTTGAATGAGGCTTTTGTTTAAATAATATTCTATTTAAAACACTAAAATTGAGAAATACTTGAAATTGGATCGACATAGACCAAAATGGAGATCTTCATACAAAATTACACAGTTGCTAAGTAGGTATTATAAGCACAGCCTTTGTGCTGTATCTGCACAGTTGGAAGTCAGGGTAAATTTCTTATAATACATTTTCTGGATTTAGATCTTTTGATGCTGTTATCTTTTTCTTCTTTACTCTGGTCTGGGTTAACTATCATTTGATGGTGTTTTTAATGAAAAGCGGCTGAATTATGAATTTATGATTTTCTCATATTTTTGTTTATAGATAAGTCACAATTATTATTGTGTGGTGAACCAGTGAAAAGAGGCGTGAGAATTGATCAAGCAGAGTTGCAGGAGATACTCAAGGATAACAAAAGCCCGCGGTGTTTGCCTAACAAAGACATTCTGCTTTATACAGGTATAGTGTTATCAAACCATTGTAAAGGCTGATTTACCTGATTATTCTTTAACTTGGGGAGCGGACCGAATTCAATATATTCACTTAGGAAGTCAGTCAGACTTCTAGTGCTGTATTGACTTCAAATCAATTTACATGATGGCAGTATGAATTGAGCACGGGCTCCTTTCGAATTTGAAGTCGATAGATATATCTAAAGAAACAAACTCTTTATTTCCTCTTTTAAATACCCTACAAATTTGAAACTTAGTAATCTGTTGCGTTTTTCGTGAACGGATGGTAACTGAATTTGGTTAAAATAAACCTGTAGAACAAGGTCGTTAAAATTTATATCTGTACTAATCAAAATAATATGCTGTTTGAATAAAAATTAGTAGTCAGGTACAAAGGGAAAGAAAACATTGTTGCGAAATTTTCATGTCGTAATTGTAAATGTGAAAAACCCGCCAGTGAAATTAGTGATACATATTACCGTCTTATATATTGTTTTAAATATTAATTTTAATAAAATTACATTAAATAAAACCGACGAGAACAGACGAGCGTGCATGACAAGAACTATGAATGTCAAAGAAGCAAGTGAGGTGTGTAAGAATAAGCCTAAATGGCGCTCTGTTGTACGTGCCTACCCCGCAAGGGACCTGGCGTGAAGTTATGTATGTATGTATGTATAAATAAAACCCATATTGAAAATTTTATAAAAACATTTTTTTTTCATTGGTTAGGTTCTGAGAAAATGGGGTCTGAAAACATTACAGCGACATACAAAGCTCTTTGGAAACTAGATGAAACAAAGAAACTGCTCGTTGCTTTTAAGACGTTACAGAGGGAAAAGGCCACTGACCATTTGAAGGTAAAGTACATTATTTTGTTGCTACTAAGCTTGAAAGTATATTGAAGTGATAACATTGATTCTTTTTATTTTGTCCACCACACATGACTAGTAATGATTTATCAATATTTTATGTATGTTTACGTTCTTATTAAGCATATTGATTTAGGAGAACAATCTGTTTAATAAAAAAAGAAATCTTTCGAAAAATTTAGCTATGTGTGGCAGAGCCTTTTTCAATGTAGATTTTTTATAGGCCGTCTAATTCGTAGTAATCTCTTTTCACTCTAATACATAAATGTGACCACTATAAGAATCTTTCTAAATTGTGTACACTGTCTCACTCGCGCATTACCACATTTTTAGAGATACAAATTTAGTGAATTTGCCCAAATAAGAAAATTAATATGTATTCTATAAATTCCAATAATATTAGGAATGAATAATAATTATGTACGTTTGCTCGTACAAGATCTGTGATGTAATACTTTATATACTCAGTTGTTGATCATGCCAGTATTTGTTAGATAAAATCAACAACAAAGAAAAGCTAGGTTTGTTCCCTGAAATGCTTAACTTTTTCTTTCATAAAATTAGATAAAAAATGTAAAATAAATTAATCGTAGAAACGTGTACATACATTCCTACGATTAATTTTTATTCATGCGCATAATTCGAGAACGACTGTACCCATTTTGATGAATTTTTTTGTGTATGTTTGAGTGGGTCCCCGGATGATTTAGATTCGCAATTGGAACCGGTACGTGGCGCTGGCATCGGTCCCTATATCTTTAGTTTTTCCTGGCAGAACCACGTCTGCCGGGACCTCTAGTACAAAATTAAAAAAAGAAATTTAAAACACATTTTCGGTAGGGGTGAGCTGATATCGTTCGAATCGAATACTAACATACGATTCGTAGTCGTAGTCGAGACGTAATCAGTAGCAAAATTCGGGTTTTTACTATTGCCCAAAAGTTTCCAAGCAATATGAGGGTGGCTAAAAGTTCACGACCCGGGCTGTTGTGTCGCCGACTTTGCATGTTTTAATAATGATATTTACCCCTAATCTAAGCAAGTTACACTTGTGTTATGTTACAAAATTAGTCACGTCAGGAATCAAAGTTGAATACAGCGAGAACAGTAAGTTGTATATACAGGGTGTCCCAGAACTCAACGTTAAGCCGAAACGGGGTGACAGGATTGATTGTAACCATCACGAGAAAAATCAGAAAAAAATTGTATCCCATGCAGTTTGAAAATTATGGACATTTAAGAAAAACCTAGAAATTTGGTCAAACTGTAACCATTTTTCGGTTATTGTGGTTAATTTTTATTATTTTTGTTCATTTAAACTTTGGAACCGTAACCCTAAATAACATTTCTAGAACCACAGGAAAAAATAATGACACAATTGCCCCAAGTTTTCTAGAATTCATGATGGTTACAATCAATCCTGTCACCCCGTTTCGGCTTGACGTTGAGTTCTGGGACACCCTGTATATTGGAGATTGTTGTTACAAGGTGTTTCAATTGTAGGACTTCGTCGAATTGGCGAGTAAGTGGGCCTGTGTGAATTCAAGTTCTATAGTTCGGCTATATGGAGTCACTCTCAGTTCGCCTACCGCTATGGTTTTGGAGTACTTACCCTACGGACGCTTTGATGATTATCTCAGGTATTTTTTCCATATTTCATGTTTGTTTTAATTTAATGTAATTCCTGGTAGCGTAATGGCTAGCGGACGCGTGCCTACCTCAAAGGGCGCAGGTTCGATTGTAGTCGGAACGCATGCACCACTTAGTCAGTTTTCTTATCTAATGTGAATATTGTTACAATTACCACGTACTAACAACGGTGAAGGAAAACATCGTGACGCAATCTGCACATCGAGATAACCGATGTGTCAAACCTGCCAAGCCGTCTTGGACAAGCGTGGCGGGTATACTGTCCGTTCCCTCAAAAATAGGAGGCGCGAGCCCAGCATTGGGACATTTATGGGCGGTTATTATATTTTATATATATAAAATTCTCGTGTCACAGTTTTCGTTGCCATACTCCTCCGAAACGGCTTGACCGATTTTGATGAAATTTTTTGTTCTTATCCGGTATCTATGAGAATCGGCCAACATCTATTTTTCATCCCCCTAAATGTTAGGGGTAGTCCATCCCTAAATTTATTTATTTATTTTTTAGACAAAATTTTTAATTTCTATTTTTTTATGATACAACATACAAAAATACATACAACCCTAAATTATTAACCCTCTGCGACAAACCCCTATTTTTACCGGGCAGGACAACGTCTGTGGGGACAGCTAGTTTTATATATTATAATAAAACTGTTCTAATTGTTAAGATTTCATGTTCATTTAGCTGTCCGAAATGGTCTATTTAGATAGATACCACTGCACCAATTCAAAAATGAACTTAAAGACCAAAATTATATATAGCTATGAACAAAGGCTGGTTTATTTACTGCTTATGGTATATCAAAGAGAATAATTCACTCAAAATAACTAAACCCGCATTACAATTATAAAAAATATTTGTGCGTCTCGGGACGCCCGACAGAAGTGATAACTTGCGTGAGAGAAAAGGAAGCCAGACAGACTGGCGTCGTAACGCGTTACGTAACGAAGCGGTTTACCCTCCCACAAGAACCTAACACTTCAAAAATTATCAACGTAATAAAAAGAAATTTTAAAATCACTTCATCTTTTTACGTGCGACTTCATTTTCGTACTTATGCTAAGCATAGTGACATGCATACGCACATAGGAACGACATGAGTAATATAAAACATAAACTTGAGAAATCGGCGAGTTTGACGCATGTCATGGTACCGCTAATATACAATAAACTACCGAGTAGAATAACGTAGCCACCATCCGTCTGTTTATTTAAAACCAGGCTCAGGAAATGGTTAGTTGAGCACACCTTCTATAATTATGAGGAGTTTATATCCCATAGTATGACGTAATTTTACTATATTTATGACCTATGAATTGATGTAGAAATTGACGTGTAACTTTGTTATGAATAAATGATTTCTGATTATGAAACTGTATCCGTCTCCTTTGAATTTTCGTCAAGATGAAGTCGTGTCGTATTCTCGTCCAGGGAGAACGAAGATAGGGTGAAGCCGATCCACCTGAAGAAAGTGGCGGCCGGTCTGGCCCGCGCGCTCTGGGACTTGTCCGAGGCGGGCGTGGTGCACGGCTGCATCCGTTGTAGGCGGTTGCTGCTGGCGGCGCACGACGCGGACCGGATCGTCGTCAAGCTGTCCGGACCTACGCTCAGCCAGTACACTCATCAGGAGTACGTATTCAATCGACGCATTCAAATGTTGACCACGCGACGTCGAGTGTCAAGATAGTTCCTTGCTTATAAATCACGCGACGTCGCGAGATGAAAAATAATTTATTATAATAATCGGCCGACAAATGCACACGTTGTATATTAAATTACGATATTTACCACGTAAGAAAGTAGAGTAAACGCGGTCGAGATGCGAGCACTGCGCAAAATCTGCAGAGTGACGCTCGCGGATCGCGTTCGTAATATCGAAGTAAGAAAGAGAGTTGGTCTGAAAGAGAGTGTCGGGATGAAGGTAAGCAAAGGAATGCTCCGGTGGTTCGGGCATGTGGAAAGAATGTATGATGAAAGAATGACTAAACAGATATACAATGCAAAAGTGGATGGATGCAGAAGTCGCGGAAGGCCACGACACACCTTCTATGATCAAATTGATCGTGTACTAGCAGAAGGTGATGTCAGGATCCTTAAGAACAGACGAGCGTGCATGACAAGAACTATGAATGTCAAAGAAGCAAGTGAGGTGTGTAAGCATAAGCCTGAATAGCGCTCTGTTGTTCGTGCCTACCCCGCAAGCTACCTGGCGTGAAGTTATGTATGTATGTATGTATGTACAATGTATTTCAGGTCATCTGTGTTCCATTAAGCTTGTTCAGCTTGGTGTTCAATTGGTTGGACCTGTCTACGACAGAGCTGATTGTTATCTTTACATAATAAACCTTGTGATCATTCCAACGGCATGTGGAATGTAACAAATTCGTAACAGTATATTTAAAATATTTCTAGTGTCCATTGGATGCCGGTTGAATTTTTCTCTGACATGAGTCTTGCGAAGAGATCTGTCATCGGTGACATATGGGCGTTTGCTACTACCCTATGGGAGGTGTTCTCCTACGGACAGTCGCCTACTGAAACGAATCCAGTGTTAACAGCCAGGGTGAGTCACTTAATGGATTTTTGTTTCAAAAAATAAACTTTTAGGAAGGAGGAAAATTACGGATTATCATAAAAACAACATTATTTCAGAGAAGACAACAACCCTCTACCTAATAACACCAATATGTAACAGATGCACTCTACATTAATTTATTCGTAGGGTACACTACAACACAAACATCTTCAATAAATGTCACACACAATAACAAAGATAACCAATAAGCCTGTACAAATTATAAAAACTTTCTTCTGAATTAAGTTGTAAAAAGGGGTAGTCGAGACCGTAGAGTTGTTAAAAAAAAGGGTGCATCTCAGGACGCTCGACAGAAGAAATATAACTTAAACTAATCTAAGTGGAACTATTTAATATTGAATTTGTTTAACTTGAGAAAAGCTTAGGTTATTACTTAAATTTTATGTATATTAATATGATAATGTAAGGAAATGGTTATTTATTATTAAAATCTTTTATTGATTATAAAATATATTTTATTCTTATTTACAAATCTTGAATATTTACATTAGAATTGTTGAATTGAATTGTGTATGTGCATTATTAGTATCCTTATTTAATTTTAATGCAATTACCGAAATACGGGTAGCGCTGTGGGTTAGAGTGAGAGAGCAGGAGCCCGCCTACCGCTGCCATATGCGTGACAGAAAGCGAAGCCAGACAGACGGGCGCCGTAACGCGTTACGCAACGAAACGGTTTACCGTCCCACAAGAAGTTATCACATCAAAAAAGAAAATGTTCTATAATATAATTATTTTCTCCGTGCAGTTTGGGTCATCAATCAAAGCTCGGCCTCAGCCCGGCTAAGATGGTGAGCATGTTGTGCGGGCGCGACGCCATTATCGATAAAAACTCATTTTAGCAAAGAAAGATTATGATTCTTATAAAAATCATTATTATCTTTTTTGCTGTTACTCATAAACTTAGATATAAGTATTTATATTTATTTTTAATAACTAAATACACTATCGATAACGCTTGTCGACAACAATAATGCGTATCGCTATGCCCGCCCATAAGGCCCGTGAGTGGAAGAGAGAGCGAAATACTCGCTTCATCGCTCCGATTATTTATGGCCCAAACTGCACGGAGAAAATAATTCTACTATAGTAAGATTATGTGTTGCTCTTAGAGCTATGAGATGGGCGACCGCCTGCTGCGGCCGGCGCGCTGCCCGGCCGAGGTGTGGGCGCTCATGCGCCAGTGCTGGAACAGCGACCCGCTGCGCCCGCAGGAGATCATGCGAGACGTCAACCACATGCTGCACAGAGGTAGCTTCCTCTGTTCTATATATCTTTTGGTCAGACACTGGCTTAATAAGTCACTTTTGTGAAATATTCTTAATTTATTTTTTATCATTTACTTCGTTTGTTTTTGAAATTCCTGATGGTAGGGTATTGATATCTACCACCCCTGGTCGGGATTATGTCGCAATAAAAACCTTGAGTTGCATTCCGGCATTAGTGACCAAATACCAGTTTCGCATTAGTAACCGCTTTCCATCAAGTGGGCCGTCTGTCTGCTGGACACCTGCAATAAAAAAAAATGCTTTTAAAAAATACTTATCATTATGCAGTTATTTACTACAAAGAACATTTGGCCTGGTTTATATATATCTGCATTCATACCGTTCTTTTTGAAATGCTCTTTATTTTGCTGCTATTTGTTACATAGAACATTTGACCTGGTTTATATGTCTGCATTCATGCACGTGAATACGATGGAGATGTTTTTATACCTGAATGAAAGAGATAGCAATAGTTAATATAGTTTACTGTATAAATGTATTTATATTTTCTTACATCGTGATAGATATATAACATATATTTTTTAGAATATGTCCCACTGCATGACTACGAAGAGCCGAGAATATCTTTGAATCATATGGAACATGCAGAAACAGTTTCAAGTAAGTCCTTATGAAGTTATTGAAATAATTAAAAAAATATCCATCTCAGCTCACAATTTTAAATTCAAAATTCAAAAGATTTCATTCAAAGTAAGTCCTACTAGAGAAAACTTTTTGAAGGTCATACATGTAAATTAAAATTTAAATCTAGATACTTCCTATTCTATGTAAACCGCTTCGCAACGTGCTATCGCTGTGTATAATACATATTTGACTGCTATGTTCTGGACTCTAAACAGCACAGTATATAAAAGAAATGAAGAAAATACAGTAGAAACTAAACCTTTGTTAGACATTCATTTCAGGAGTATAGCTTAGAAATCTAAAAATATTATAATTTAAAGCAGTGTTTTTCAACCTTTTTCATGACACGACCCCTTTAGTATGAAGAAATATTTCGCGACCCACCCTACCCGTTGCTTTTTAATACGCTTTTATTAGCTTCATACGTATGTTAGTATGTAACGAAATCTTTCAAGTTACATTTGATCGACTTCCCGGTTTCCGATTGAGCTGAAATTTTGCACGTATGTGTATATCGCGTGACAATGCAATAATATGGTACCATGGAGCTAATTTGATGATGGAGTCGGAAGGTGGCCATAGGAACTTCTGTACTAAACAAAATATACCCGTCGTGTTTGGGCTCGTTTTACTTGTCCTGGCTAGCACTCTGCTGCTACATGATATGCAGGATCTCAAAATTTATTAAAAATCATTTTCTATTTTTTAGTTGGATTTTCAATAAAAGCGTATTTTTTAAAATAATATTTATTTTCATGTATTTTATTTTGCGACAAATATTAAATCCAACATATTTATAAATTTTCATAATTAGGATGCGACTAAATACATAATTAAGTACGTAAAACACATGTTTTTTTTACATGGAATGCGTCGCCAATAGATAACGCATTTTACGCGCATACGTGGACGACCACGTCCGATGCCAGCCGCCCCGCATAAATGAGAAAGCGTTGCTATCAAGTAGCTCTTCGCTTATCTAAAACAAAAAAACTCAATACTATTGCCGAAAGTTTGACTTTACCAGCGGCTTTAGATATGGCGGAGATTGTTTGGCAAACAAGAGGTCGAAAAACTCAAAAGTATACCTCTGTCTGACAGTACCATTCAACGCAGGATAGTCGATATGGTGACTGATGTTCGTGATCAAGTCATAGAAAAAATAAAAGAACGTACTTTTGCGTCCTTGCAATTTGATGAATCTACGGATATTGCAGACTTTACTGCAGTAGCTTTCCCAACCTTTTGCAACTCCCTAGGGGGTCGCGATCCACGCGTTGAAAAACACTTATTTAAAGGATATTCAATAAGTTTTATATCTAGAACATTATAACATTCTAAACATGCCGTATCACTACATTGAAACTATTAAAAAAAAAATAACTGGAACAGACTAAACGATGAAGAACACAATGCATTGATGTTTATTGTGTTTGTTCGGGATTTTACGTAAAAACTACTGGTCCAATTTCGATTCGGTTTTTACTAGTCGACAGCAAATTTTTAGACTTAAAATTTGCGCTACTTTTTATCCTGGGAATTCCGCGGGAATTTTTCTGGGAATGATTTAAAATGTTCTGATTAACAAAAACGAATTCCTATGTGATTATTTTATTGATCGATGGCAAATTCTTTGTGATAAAATGTGTGATTTTTTTATCCCGGGAATCCTGCGGGAATTTTTCCTTAGAGCGGTCATATCCTAGTTTTGTAATATGATAGTAGAATAAAGGATATTTTCTTATATTTTTAGGTGACAGGTTCATACCAAGTGAATTAAGTGACGCTGGCAGCAACAAGTCTTTGATCTCGGACAACAGTGTACCGTCGATGAATGGCACGTTGTCGGACCACTATGACAATCCAGTAAGTGCTTTGTTGTCTGATTACGATATTTTGTTACCCACTTATTTTCCTTATATTACAAATAATCTTCATTTTCTATTATCGTCCAGGTAAATTAGTGGATATAGCGATAATATTAGTACTGTGTGATCTTCGGGCAGTAAATCTTATGTTGAAAGATATTTGAGAAATTAAATCAGGACAGTCGATTATGTAGTGTATAATTTTATATAAATAGATTAAGTGAAAATATTTTATGTAATATTATTATTTTTGTATAAGGTTCATATTTGGGTTATGCAAATATGACCATGTCTCTGAATTTCGTAAAAAACTCAAGTGGTTGCCAATTCGCTTTCACCGGAATACGAATACTCAAATTCTTTCACTCTTTTCAATTTATCCTCACAACCCCGTAATATCTTAAAAATCGCTTTGAATTCATCTTTTCCTCTCACAATTTACGACCTTCTACGAATCTTAGACTTAATAATCCCAAACATTATTTTTTTTTTCAACAATTCTTTTCCTGTACAGGCTATTCGACTCTGGAATGAGTTACCTGATACTGTTAGATAAGCTAAATCACTAACAATATTTAAGAATATGACAAAAAAGCACTACCTGCAACATAGTGATGTTTGATATTTCCATGTATATTTATGTATGTATATGTTTATGTATGTAATATCAATAAGTGTATTTATATATGTCTATTTAGTATAAAATATATGTAAGTAGCTGCATATCGTAACGGTGTACAATAAAGTGTTATCTATCTATATTTGCGGTGAAATGATAATGATTTAATTTAATTGTGAAAGTGAGCTAACCTGTTTCCATAGTTTGCGGACAACAAGAGTTCGAATTCGCTGGAGAGCATGACTGCGCTGACGTACGCGCTGAGGAACGAGATCTCGTCGGCGAGGAGCGACAGCAGCTTGGGAGGGGCGTTGGGGGTGGACGACGCGGAGGAGGAGTGCGGCTCGTGGGCGGCGCCCAGGCTCATGGAGTCCATCGTCAGCCAAGGCAAGACCTACCTGGTCACCATCACCAAAAAGATTGGCAGTGTGAGTATACCAGGGCCCCAATTCTGCCATTTCAACTACGTAATAAATGAGTATTATTACAGAAATGAAATGAATATAGAAAAGTTACATGTTGTTATGAGTCGCGTAACTCGCATTAAAATGCCTTTAGAATTACTATAGAGTTTATTAGAACTATACAAACACATATAACACAGGTACAAATATAACCAAACACAACAAGTCCAAACGTAATCCAGAAGGTCGTAATTCAATAACGCGCAAAGTCACAAATTATATTCCCGATTGTAGTATGCACGTCTCACTTCGCTGGTGAGTCTCGCTCGACTAACTCCTCCCTCAATCGTATCATTGTTTTATACTGCTCAAATGCAATATGTCCGCCCGACAACATAGACCGAATTTCCTAGAATGAGTTTTTACTTTAAAATCCGCAACACCTGACTAATGATTACAATACAACAATAGGCCGCATACCAATAAGTAAACAAAAGAAAACGACCATAGAAGAATTTCAATGTTAGTTCAAATGCCGACGGGTATAAATGTGCTTTGTTTCAGATATGCAGATGGAATTTGTTTTTGTCGAGACCTGAGTTGTAACAATATACATAACGACTTTTTATAAGTAATTTTATAAATACCAGGGCAATTACGGGCACGTGTTCAAAGGCTGGATGGAGCGTGATAATCAAGAATCTCAAAGGAAAGAAGTAGCTGTTAAGAAGCTGACGAGGCAGGCCTCCGAGAGAAACGGCACGTTGTACGAGGACTTTAAGAATGAACTTGAAATTATGAAGGTATTTTACAAAATTTACTCGTACTATTGAGGACGAGTATGGTTATTGAAAAGCGCTTAAAATACGCAATTTTTTAAAGCTCTTTTTATGTTTTCTTTTAAGCAAACTGACACAAGGCCACATGGTGGTAGCTGGCTACCGTCGCCCATGGATATCTGCAACACTAAGGTTGCCGATGCGTTGCCTACATATTCGAGCCTGTAAATGTCTGTTTATCCCCTTTTTGAAGAGCCCCATATTGTAGCGCTCTAGGACAACCGCGAGAGGGAGATTGTTCTTCAGTTTGCACTCTTATACTCTTACACTTCACATGACTACATTAGTGATTGTTTATTCGTAGTTATTTATAAATTCATTACAAGTGATCACGGCAGACGTTGTGCTGCTTTGAAAAAGAAATGTAGAAATTGCAGCGCCATCTTTTGGCTCTAATTGCGAATGTAAACCATCCCGTTCGAACACATACAAAAAATAATTAAGACCAAATCGTTTAGAAGGGAGTTTTGTGACATACACACCAACATTAAAATTTTATAATTGATCAGTAATCGAGCTGAAAACCGTCCTATATTCTAAGTTGGACCAAATTACACATAGTTATTTTCATCAAGATCGGCTTAGTAACTTAGCAGTTTATCCCGGAAACACACCGTGACACGAGATTTATATGTCACCATCAAATTGTAAATACATGTTGTTTCCAAGTACTTTCAAGTATGTACAAGTTGTTCCAATGGAACGTGCCTCGCGCGCTGATTGGTTGTTCTTACGGTAGGTCTTTCTGTGTCTCAGTTCCGGTGAAACAGCGACGCGAGGCAGTCGAGTTTTGTTCAATATCCCGGTTTTTTGCAGTTTTTCCGCACAATTTCCATTTTTGGAAAGCGATCTATTGCGAAATAGTTGTGTAGTGTTGTGTTGAGTGTATTTAGTTTCGATCCCGGCGAGGATTGCAGTGTTTTTGGCTATTGGGTGAGTCGTTGAATCTTTTTCGCGCGCGCCTTCTACGCATTTAATGCATGACGCAATCCTAACGGTTAATTTCGTGTAATAATAACACGCCGAAACGTGGAACTGGTTTCAGGCTCGAGTGTGGGCATCCAATAATGGATGCCCATGATCCCAAACCCCCGCCTGGACTCTCGGGGGCCCCTTGCAAGAGGGGTCACCTGGAAGCGAAGGCGGGGTGGCTCGGTGCCGAAATTGGGGAAACGCGACGGAAGAAAATCCTGTCATCTCCAACCGTTGTTCGACGCAGCAAATCTGCTGCAGGTCTACCAGGCCGCCGGGCTGTTGCCGTTATCACGGCGACGGCCGAGGCGCCTGTCTTGCTAGGGCGGGCGGCGTCGGTGGTGGATCTGACCGCCGATGCCCCCTCGGTAGGAATAACGTTATGGGGCCACCGGAAGGTCCCGTGACGCGTAGGCCCCCATCCGGCCGTGCGGCACGTAGTGCGGCACACCCGGATTTAGTTAGGAATACGCTGCGCGGATCGTTCTCGGCTGTTGACCTGGCCGTGAGCGATGCGCGCACCATAGACGGTGCCTTCGTATCGCCGTCGGCTTCTGCACGAGCTTCACCCGTGCAGGGGTACGGCGGGTACGAGGATGGATTTCGCACACCGCTCTCGGGCAGCACACCAGACTCGCTGGATAGTGCGCTCGATGGTGCGGTCCGCGCGTTTGATCTTACCTGCCCTACTCCGCCTGCCTGTGACCTATCGGTTCACACGGCGGCCGGAATAGAGGCGGCAGGGGGCGACCGCCCCACGACGACGGTGGCATACAGCGCACAGGCCTCACCTGCGCATTTGCTACCGGTTTGCGACGTAATAGTACGCAACGTCGGGGACGATCGTTCCGCGAGCCCGGTCGATGCGCGAGCTTCACTCGCGTCAACGACCGGATTCGCAAATAGGGCCTTTGTAGGCGCGGCAGCGGCGACCCCTTCGTCTTCCTTCCCTAATGGGATGGGAGTCGCTGTCGCGATGTCGGCGCCGGCGTGTTCGACGGCTGCGACGACGGCGGTGGCGGCGGCGGCGTCCACGTCCTCGTCTTCGGCGGCAGCGGTGGCAGCGGCCACACCATGTTACGCGTCCACAGGTTCGTCGTCTTCGGCGGCGGGTTTGGTGGCGCAGGCGACGTCTTCGGGGGCAAGCGTGCCCCCACCATTGTGTAACCCGGGTTTTGTTGCCGGATCGAGGTCGCGGTTCTGGGATCGGTCCCGGGACACCGACGCCGACTCGGCAACCACGTCGGGTGCCTCCACCCCAGCGCGCGCGCGCTCGCCTTTGCGCCCCACGGGGGGCGCAACCGCGTCGGTCGCGTCGGCCGCGACCGCGTCCGTACTCGCGGGTGCGGAGGCCTTCCTCCGCACAGAGGGGGGGGAAAGGGGGCGCAAGGCGCGCAAGGCTACCGCCGCCAAATTGGTCGCGGCCAGCCAGTGCGCCGCCCTAGTAGGGAACGTTTCGTTGCTCGGCCCTGGGGAGCTTCGCCTCGCGGCATGCGCCCAGGTGGCCGAAATCATTCAGATCGCCCAGACGTCGGGCAATCTGAAGGGGGGCTACGTGCGTCGGCTGAAGGATGCCGCGAGCAGAGTGTCGGACATTGTCGACACGCTGGTCACGCGGGATCCGGAAGCCGAGGCATGGAAGCTCGGCAACGAAAATGCGCGTTTGCGCATTGAGGTGAGCTCTCTGCGGGAGGAAAATCTTTCCTACCGCAAGGAGTTCGAAGAAATGCGCAAGGCCCTCAAGGCCTCCGCCACGGCCGTGGAGCCGGCGCCCGCCATCGTGGCGGTGCCGCCGCCCGCGCCCGCCAAGCGGAAAGCGCACAAGATCGCGACGGAGGCGACGGCGATTTCGGAATCGCCAGTCGCGCCCGCTGCGAAGAAAAAATCGCGTACGGCCCCCGCCGCGGTGGCGGGGCCAAAACCGACTCCCGCCGACGGGGCGGGATCGACCGCGGCACCCACCGACGGGGCGGGTGCGAGTGTGGGCACGACGCCCACCCCTCCTCCTCCTCCTCCTCCCTCCCCTCCTCCTCCTCCTCCTCCTCCTCCTCCTCCTCCTCCCCCTCCTCATCCTCCTCCTCCTCCTCCTCCCTCCTCCTCCTCCTCCTCCTCCTCCTCCCCCTCCTCCTCCTCCCTCCTCCTCCCCCTCCTCCTCCTCCCCTCCTCCTCCCTCCTCCTCCTCCTCCTCCCCCTCCTCCTCCTCCTCCTCCTCCTCCCCTCCTCCTCCTCCCCCTCCTCCTCCTCCTCCTCCTCCTCCTCCTCCCCCTCCTCCTCCTCCCACTCCTCCTCCTCCCCCCCCTCCTCCTCCTCCTCCTCCTCCCCCTCCTCCTCCTCCTCCCCCCTCTCCTCCTCCTCCTCCTCCTCCTCCTCCACCCCTCCTCTCGGGCTCAGCGGCGACGCATACGATGCGCTCTTGCGCGTCGTGCTCGACGCTGTTGCGCCCTTAATCGACGCCAGATTGGCCGCCATAGAGGACCGGCTGAACCCCGCGCCGACCCTCCGCCCGCCGCTTGCGGCGGACCGAGGTAAGGCGCCGGCGCCCAGACCGGCTCCTCGCGCGGCCGTCGCGCTCGCGGCCACCGCGGTGGCCACCGGACGGCCAAGACCGGCCACGGCTGCCGCCGCCGTCCGTCGAGGTATGGGGGAAGCGAGTACCCCGGCCCCGATGGAAGTGGTGGTGGCGGCCCCGGCCGCAGGGGTGGCGGGCTCCCCACAGCCGCCGCCCCCAAAACAACCAAAAAAGAAGCACAGGGGAGGTGTGAGACGGACGCTCAGGAGGAAGCGGAGGGCGGAACGCGCCGCCGCCGCTGCCGCCCCTGTGGCCTCCGTCTCGGCCCCCACCCCTGTGACACCGGCTCCCAGGCGTCGGGCGACGACCGCGGCCGCGACACCGGTTGTCGCGGCCCCCGCCCCCGCCCTCGAGTCGCCGTCACCGTCGCGCCGCCGCCGGCGCCCGTGGCCCCGCCCCCACCCCCGCTCCCGAGGGGGGGGCGTGGACCACGGTCGTCGGGCGGAAAAGGGGTAAGGGGGCGAGGGCCAACGGGCCCCCTCCCCCCCCCAGGCACAAGCTGCTGCCCCTTCGACGGGAAGGAGGCAGCAACCGCGTAGGCAGGCTCCGAAGCCTGCCGCCGTCTACCGCGAGCCGAGTACGGCGGCAGTTGTTATCAAACTGCTGCCGGACGCGGTCGCGAAAGGTGTCGGCTACCGCGACGTCTTCGCTAAGGCGAAGGCCTCGGGGGTGGTCGACATCACCGCCATGGGCCTCCGCGAGGGGCTGAAGGTGGTGCGGACCGCCAAGGATGGGCGCCTCCTCCAGTTCCAACCGGGGCCGGAGGGCGCCGCCAAGGCGGATCGCGTCGCCGAGGCCCTTCGCGGGGCCCTTGCAGGGTTGGCCGAGGTCATCCGCCCAGTAAAGCGTGGGGAGCTTTACATATCTGGGCTGGATGACTCGGTCACCATCGATGGGTTGCGCGACGCGGTCGTGTGCGCCAGCGGATGCAGGCGCGACGACGTGCTCGCGAGGCACATCGGTGCCGGACCGGGCGGCCTGGGCGCAACATACGTGTTGTGCCCGGTCGCTGCCGCCAAGACCATCGCCGAACTGGGCTACCTCGTGGTGGGCTTCACTTCGGCGAGGGTCGAGGCAATGGAGGCTAGACCGATACGTTGTTACCGCTGTTTCAACGTCGGTCATAGCGCCCAACAGTGCCCGGATACATGCCCGGACCGGTCCAAACTGTGCCTCCGCTGCGGTAAAAGCGGACACAGGATTCCGGACTGTAAGGCACGAAAACCCCACTGCGTGGCGTGCGCGGCGGGGGGCCTTAACGCTGCCCATCCTACGTTGGCGAGGTTCTGCCTACCTCCCTTCGTAAAGGGCAAATTCGTCCACCCGCGGACGAGACGAGGTGCGGCTGCAACTGCGGCGACGGCTGTGCAGGCAATGGACACCTCCAATGCCTAGTACACCCGCTACAGCGTTTTTTCAGGCCAACGTAAACCACTCCCCCACCACCCAGGACTTGTGCCTGCAGGCGATGGCGGAGTGGCGAGCGAACTTGGCCGTTATCAGCGAGCCGTATTACGTTCCCCCCGCCGGCAACTGGGTTGGCGATCTCGACGACACGGTAGCGGTGGTGGCCAGGGCCGGATCTGGTACACCGCTTACGTGTCTCGAAAGAGGAAAGGGCTATGCGGTGGCGGAAAGCGGGAGTATCGTCGTCATCGGCGTTTACTTCTCGCGAAACCGCCCTCTGGCGGAGTTCGAGCTTCGCTTGGACGCCGTCGGGGCTGCCGTTCGCAGATTGTCACCCAAAGCGACTTTCGTGATGGGCGACTTTAATGCGAAGCACCAATCCTGGGGAAACGTCATCACGGACCCTAGGGGTCGGGCAGTTGAGGATTGGGCTCTTCAAGCCGGCCTCACAATATTGAACCAGGGATCGGTCCAGACCTGCGTACGCGCACGGGGTGGATCGATCATCGACCTGTCATTCGCCACTCATGCGGCCGCCCGCAGAGTGACCGGATGGAGGGTGCTGGAGGAGGTGGAGTCGCTCTCTGATCATCGGTATATCAGATTTGAGCTAACGACCCCCTCCTCCGGTCCGAGCCCTGTTCAACGTCGCCCCCCTCTCCTCCCGCGTTGGGCCCTTACCAAGCTCGATCCGGAGCAGGCCGAGGAGTGGGCATGTACGGAAAGCTGGGCCTACCCAGCCGATTTCGCGAATTTGGACACGCAGGCAGAGCACATGCGCAAGACCCTGACGAGGGTTTGCGACGCTGCGATGCCATGCGTCTCCAAACGACAGCCTTCGTGCAGGCAGGCGGTCCACTGGTGGACCGAGGAGCTCGGCGAGATGCGAAAGGCAGTTCGCATCATCAGCCGCAGGCTCAAACGCTGCAGGGCGCGCCGTCCTCCGGACTATGTCGCGGAAAATGGACTCGTGGGAGAGTTTAGGGAGGCCAGAAAGGCCCTTTCGATTGCGATATTGCGGTCGAAAGCCCGAGCTCGGGCCGAGCTCCTCGAGACGCTCGATCGGGACCCTTGGGGGCGTCCGTACCGTGGGGCCCGCAACAAGTTGCGGCCTTGCACTTCCACGGCTACGGAAACGCTCGAACCCGAGGTGCTCCGTTCGGTGATCGATGGGCTCTTCCCGGATCCGGGGAACTTCACTCCCCCCAGTATGGGTCCACCCATTCCCGACACCCCCACGGACGAGGAGCCTCACTCCATCTCCGAGGGGGAACTCGACGTTGCCCTGGACCGGCTCCGGGGCAGGAAGACGGCTCCGGGACCCGACGGGGTCCCCGGTCGCCTCCTCTTCCTGGCTGCAAAACATCTACGCAGCCAGCTGCGGGACCTCTTCGAAGCCTGTATTCGCGCAGGTAGGTTCCCGTCGCAATGGAAGGAGGGGCGTCTGTGCCTTCTTCCCAAGGGAGGTCGTAAGCCTCCCGACGATCCGTCCGCCTACAGGCCCATAGTGCTGCTGAACGAGGTCGCCAAGGTCTTCGAGAAGATCTTGGCGGAGCGGCTCGTGAAGCATCTAGACACCGTGGAGCCGGGGCTATCAGATACGCAGTTCGGGTTTCGGAGGAGGCGGTCCACGATGGACGCCTTCGAGACGCTGCGAACGGTGACGGACGAAGCCGTCCAGGCGAAGGACGTCGTTCTTGCGGTGTCGCTAGACATAGCGAACGCCTTTAACAGCCTCCCTCATGAGACGATCAGGGAGGGGCTCCGTGCACACGGAGTCCCCCCGTACCTCACGAGGCTGTTAGGCGAGTACCTGCGGGATCGACACATCCTTTGGGAGGGCGGTGCGTCCGTCAATCACGAGTTAGGTCGGCGACGTGTCGCGTGCGGCGTTCCACAGGGGTCGGTCCTCGGGCCGATCCTTTGGAACGTAGGCTATGACTGGATCCTTCGGGTGACGGTCAGGCCCGGGGTAGGGCTGATCTGCTTTGCGGACGACACCCTACTCACGGCACGCGCCGCGTCATTCGCGGAGTCCGTGGACGTCGCCAACGACGGGTTGGCGATAGTCGTAGACAGAATAGCTAGGCTGGGCTTGAGGGTCTCCCCCGCGAAAACGGAGGCCATCATGTTCCATAGGAAGTTTCGCAATCCACCCCCGGATCTGTCCGTTACAGTCCAGGGGGTGGCGATCAGAGTAGGGCCCACGATGAAATATCTTGGGCTAGTCTTAGACGGGAAATGGCTGTTCAAAGCGCATTTTGAGCAGTTAGTTCCCAAACTCGTGAGTTCCGCGGGCGCACTCTCAAGGCTTCTTCCCAACGTGGGGGGCCGGGGGGTGCGACGCGGAAACTATATTCTGGCATCCTGAGGAGTATGGCCCTTTACGGTGCCCCCGTCTGGTTCGAGTCGCTTCACCGCCACAATCGAACCCTGCTGCACCGGGCGCAGCGGGTTCTGGCCGTGAGAACCATACGTGGGTATCGTACAGTGTCTTGGACGGCGGCGACACTCTTGGCAGGCGAGCTGCCCTGGCCTCTCCAGGCAGACGTCCTGTCCAGGGTTCGTCGTACCCAGCAGGATGCCCTAGCTAGAGGACTGACCTTCTGTCAAGTCGAGATAGAGACGGTCAGGAAGCGGGAAACCGCTTCCTGCCTCGTCGACTGGTCTCGTGACCTCGAACACCCTGCGGCCGGCGGCTTTACGGTGGACGCAATCAGGCCACAACTGGAGGAATGGGTTAACCGCACTAGCGGCACCCTCACCTTCAGGACGACGCAGATACTGACCGGACACGGTTGCTTCGACCAGTATCTGTTTCGCATTGTGGGCTGCTTGCCTTCTCCGGATTGCCGACAGTGTGGCGCGCCCGATACGGCGTTTCATACGCTTGTCGAGTGCGCTGCCTGGGCGCCGCAGCGTTTCGAGCTCGAGACAAAGTTAGGAGCCGTCGCATCGCTCGGCGATTTGGTAACGGCCATGTTGCAGAGCGACGACCGCTGGGATACTGCGGTTTCTTTTTGTGAGGCAGTTATGTCTCTGAAAGAGGCCGCAGAGAGGGATAGGGAGCGAAGTCCTAGGGCGCGTGCTACGGTCTCTTCTCGAGGTCGCCGGCCTTCAGCCGGCACCCGGAGAGGCAGGTACGCGCATTACTTCCCTCCCTGAGTTAGGATCCGGAACGATGGGGGCCCTTAGCTACTAGGTCAGCAAGGGATTTTACAACTACCCCCGTTCCGTAGTGGAGTGTGTTCTCCCGGGGCACACTTCAGCACTTTATGCGCTGGATCGACTGCTGAGTAACTATGTTCTACATCTCAGTCTTTCCTTCACATCAAAGCGCAGGGCCGCGAAGGGAGGAGGGGTTTTTTAGTGGGTATTGAGGTTGCTCGCCCGTGCGGCATCGCTCGGAGTCTCCACACTCCTCTGTGTAATCCATAGCGGACGAAGCGCAAGTAGAGCATACAATTGCTAGCGTTATCGCCCCCCGTGGATTCGTGCCGTTTCCTAGTGACGGCCCAGAGAGTGCGTAAATCGGTTAGTCATTTTTCCCCGCCTCAAAAAAAAAAAAAAAAAAAAAAAAAAAAAAAAAAAAAAAAAAAAAAAAAAGGTCTTTCTGTGTCTATAGAGATAGAAGTAAAACGGTTTCAGTCAAATAAACAAAATGCACTTCAAAAACTGTGACATCAAGCGTCTATTTATTATTTAGTTCCATCGCATGCTATTTCAAAATATAACGATTTCACGTCGATAGATTACAATCTATCGAAAAATATTCACTTGAATTGTAAGTAGCACGTTACGGTTCACAATATATCGACGGCTTACAATCTCGCGCGATAGAATAAAATGGTATTTACAAATTGACGTAGTCATATTAAAACCTATTTTTAGACCTAACCAGTAAAATACATTTTTTTTATAAGACTATGTCTACTGTCAACAAGGAGTATATTTTAATAACTATATTTTTTTAAAGAAAAACTTTATATGTTCTTCAAAAAAATTACTAAGAGTCTTAGATGCTATGTGGTTGAAACTTACATGACTGACGGTATTTATTTTTCACCAGTCAGTCAGTTTCAGTCAGTTTTATTACAAGGTTATGAAAAACACTTACTTTAACTACATTTTAATCAGCTGATGATTGTGGTATAACAATTATAGATAAGTAGATGTGTTTATATCTTATATCTGGTTTGTTGTAGTCGTTACAACATATAAACATTGTGGAGATCCTCGGGTACTCTTGGGAGCACGACGTGCTCATAGTGATGGAGTATCTGGAGGAGGGCTCCCTCAACTACTACCTCAAGTTCCAAGGAGACAAGCTGCGCATCTCTCACCTGCTCAAATATGCCAAAGATATTGCATCCGTAAGTTGGCTTTTATTTTTATTTCATAATCTTTTTCCCCAATGCCAGTCAAATCAACTGAGATACGTTTTTTAATCTACAAGTCGCTGGCTCCTAGATTCTGTATAAGTGTATGACATCGTAACTATAACGAGTCAAATAGCGTATTAAATTATTATTCAATCTAGCTTCTGCACGCGACTTCGACCGCGTGGAATAGTTTAAAACCGTGTTATTCAACCTTTTTCATGACACGACCCCTTTTGTATGAAGAAATATTTCGCGACCCCCCTACCCAACGGGTAGGGGGGTCGCGAAATCTTTTTATGTATTTTATTTTGTGACAAATATTCAATCCAACATATTCATTCAGTTTCATAATTAGGGTTCGACTAAATACATAATTAAGTAGGAAAAATACATTTTTTTACATCATTTGCGTCGCCAATAGATAACCCAATTTACGCGCATACGTACGATCACGTCCGATGCTAGCCGCCCCACCCCCACCCCGTATAAATAAGAAAGCGTTGCTATCAAGTAGCTCTTCGCTTATCTAAAACAAAAAAACTCAATACTATAGCCGAAAGTTTGATTTTACCAGCGGCATTACATATAACGAAGATTATGTTTGGCAAACACGAGGTCGAAAAACTCAAAAGTATACCTCTGTCTGGCAGTACCATTCAACGTGGGATAAGCGATATGGCGACTGATGTTCGTTATCAAGTCATAGTAAAAATAAAAGAAAGTACCTTTGTGTCCTTGAAATCTGATGAACCTACAGATATTGCAAACTTTACTGCAGTAGCTTTCCCAACCTTTTGCAACTCCGCTACAGAAGCTTCGTGACCCCCCTAAAGATGCTTGGCGACCCCCTGGGGGGTCGCGACCTACACGTTGAAAAACACTGGTTTAAAAGAATTCCTCGATTTTAAAACATTCTTCATTGGTACTCCGCTTCTATTAGTCTTAGCGTGCTGATATATAGCCTATAAGCCTTTCTCAATAAATGGGCTATCCAACACTGAAATAATTTTTCAAATCAGACTAGTAGTTCGTGAGATTAGCGCGTTCAAGTAAATAAACAAACTCTTCAGCTTTATATATAATTATTAAATTATAAAATAGTTATTAAATTTTGTGTTTCAAGTTTTAGCGACTAGTACACATAAATAAAATTACGTTTTGACTGTTTGAAGCGCAGCATTTTGTTTGATTATCATTTTTTTTTATCTTTTTCAAACAAGTATTATAAATGGAATAAAATGCCGCGGTCAAAACCGTTAGTTCTTAGTTTTTAGGTAGTAGTTAAATTTGTTTTTATCGTGATATTATAATATTAAATGAAGTTGGTGGTTATAATAAAGTTAATATTTTTCTTGAAGTAAGGTGTTTAAACTTACCCTTTGTAAGTGGGAGGCTCTTCCAAATAAGTATACCGTATTGAATAATAATAACAATAATGTATATGAGTTTGAAAATTTTCTTTTTTTTAGGGTATGGATCACGTGTCAGCTAAAAACGTAGTCCACAGAGATTTAGCGACGCGTAATGTTTTAGTAGTAAACAAATACCATGTTAAGATATCAGACTTTGGATTGGCGAGAATTATACCCAAAGAGGAGAGTGCATATAGACTGAAGACTGAGAGGTTACTGCCTATTAATTGGTAAGTATCCAATTAATTCTCCAATTCATGTTCTCTTCTATTGTTTTAAATAGGGCATTTCCCTCTTTGTAGAGTAAGCCAGTGCCAAGTACCAAAGACTTAAAGTAAGAAAGTTTAACATTTTCTTTCATTTTGGGGATCAGTATGACTTGTCTTTCTTTTTCTTCTTATACTCTTCCATTCTGGTATATGTCCTCCATCATACGGGAAATCGTCCATATGCGTCATCGAAACTTCGCGTAATAAATCAATATATACATATCGTAATTATAGAAACAGAAAGAATACCTCTATTCAATACGCATTTAGATATATTATCAAGACGACAAAGAATGCCCTATGACCTCCAATAACCCCTTACAGTCACCCCGTTCCGCACAACTTTAAGAACTCACTATTTCCGTTTGTATATCCACTCAACGCAATAGATATTTAAACACTTAAATTTTAACTTAAATCTAAACTTAAATTAAACTTAAATCGAAAGCAAATGTAACACTTCCTCAGTTTTTCTGAAGATCGTAGTGCCTGGCGACTGGTAGAACAACTATATGCCTAACCTCACGCACCGCTTAAATACTAAAATTCTCTTTAAATTACCGTCAATTAAATGTTCGCAATCAAAAATATCCAGCAATTTGTTAATGCCTGTTACATATGCCACTAAAACATAAGAAAATATGACGGTATCATATATATACTAACTAATCCTTGATTCATTGTAACAGATCAATAAACATCTGCCTTAAAATAGCTATTGTTTCATGATACGTAATATTTAAATTGTGACATTATTATACAAGTAACAACTATAACTTCATAATAGCTCCTATATACAAATGTTTGCTGCCATAAATTTAGGTTGCCAAAAATAATGTAAGATATCCGCTTTATTCACAATTTATATAGTATGAATATCTGTATATATATTACATATTATTTTTAGTTACTTACTAATACTATATGTAACATTATATATAGGGGACTTTAGCAGGCAATATTTTATTATTATCCTCGCAAATTGCTAATGCGCCTGATCGCCATTTTGGTGACGTAACCGTAGCCGAACAGTCAGTACTGTTAGCATCACTGGCCGGCGAGTACGCGTACATATCGAGCTGCGGATGACGTCACGTGAATGTTAATTTGACAAGGTTCCGGCGCATTAGCGATTTGCGGGGATAATATATTAAATATACTACATTTATATTAGAGCTTAACATAAACAAACTATTGCGGTCTTGGTTTTGCACCAATACAATGTAAAGTATTCAGTAACTGGCAAACTTCATATTAAACGGAGTTGATTGTTTTATGTTAGAAATATAAAGCTGTTGGATATGTAATAATAAATAAATAAATAAATTGTTTTTTTAACCAGGTACGCGCCGGAGTCCGCGGTGGAGCCGTGGCACTTCTCGACGAAGAGCGACGTGTGGTCGTACGGCGTGACCGCGTGGGAGATATTCACGCGCGCCCGCCACGAGGTGCCCAAGTTCGACGTCGAGAGGCCCAGGGAGCGGGCCTCCTGGTAAGGACACCAACCGTTTGAACTCTGACAATTAAAAAAAAAGATTTTTAAAAAGGTCTTTAAATACTAGCCTTTGAGAACCTGGATATCATGTAGCTACAGAGTGCTAGCCAAGACAATTGAAACAAGCCCAAACACGACGGGTCTATCTTGTTTAGTACAGGAGTTCCTAAAGCCACCTTTCGACTCCATCGGATCAGCTCCATGGTACCATAATCTTGCATTGTCACGCGATATACATAAGTGTGCAAAATTTCAGTCCAATCGGAAACCGGGAAGTTGGTCAAATTTAACTTGCAAGATTCCATCCGAACTTACATACATACATAGGTGCATCCATTGCAAGTCACATAAAAGCTTGTAATAAAAAAGGTAAAAAGGGGGACCCCCGTCAGGAATGAACTTCCTTACGTTAAAATGAAAAATATTAATTTACTGAAATATAGAAAATTGTATAAAAACATGGTGTACGTGCGCGGTGGCAGCGCCTAAATGCGGCCTAAAAGGGCTGTTACAAGACCTTCTACTTTTGCTGGATATTATTTTAGATCTTATTTCATAGCATTAAAGTTTGAAATAGTGTAATAAAAATCACGTTAATGGTTCTACCCTCGGTCGCCACGAGTAACGAAATGGTGCCTACTCTACTCACTATTTATCATATACCCTCTTTTAGCAAAGAAAAATTTGATTTATTATTAACCATCATGGGATTCGCCACGTTTTGGTGAATACTGATATTGCATTCACCAAAACATTTATTTTTAACCAATATTTTATTTTTATTTTTAAATATTTTATTATGTTTTCAGTTTTCATATACCGGAGGGCTGCCCGTCGGAAATATTTAGGCATTTAATGAAGGACTGTTGGGTGTTAGACCCTAACCTGAGGCCCAAATTCATAGACCTCGTCCACATGTGCAAGAGATTTATGGACGAATACAAGTAATACTCTCACTCTCTGTCTATATATATTGTATGTTGTTGTGTTGTATGTATGTTTCGATATTTTATATATGACATTGTGGAAGTGAATTTATGATCAGTGCTGAGCAGAAATAGAATGATTAGAGAACTTCTTTCCTTAAGAAAATGTTTGGGTCGTTGTATCTGGCGGACAATATTTATATCTTAGTCCTATTTATAGGGTTACAATAAAAAAAAAATTGCTACATAAAATTAGACCTGGTATTCCATAGTCAGCATAGTGTAACTTTTTATTGGGAGTTGAAGTTTCAAATTTCTATAAAAATGGTAAAATATATGAAATTTAATTAATTATAATTAAATGAACACATAATTATAACGAGAAATATTTTAAGTAATTTTATATGAATACTATATGATGCTTTATTTATAGATTTGACATGTAAATGTAACGGTCTTATATTAATAATTTAATTATTTTGACGATATATTTTACTATTTAGGGCGGGTGTACATGGGATTTTTGTGGTTCCTCAAAGCATTTGTATTAGTTCCGTATGTGCGTGAAGTTTTCGTGTGAACGTAGGCTTAGATTTTAGTCGACTAATTTCTGTTTTTGATTTTATAATCTACTCCTATTTATTTAGATAGGTAATAAAATTCGATTGGCCGATTAAAAGTCCGAAGTGTGTTCCCAACCTTGATACCAATGTAATCGGTTTCTCTTATGGTCGGTTTCTATATCTTACCAACTGTTAATTTACCTTACCATCGGTTGAAATTCAACATAAGTTTCATACATTTAAGCGATGGTTGGGCAAGTGAATAAGTGAATAGTGAATAATAAGATATAGGAACCGGCCATCAGTCTTATGGCCCGTACACACGATAGGTTCTGTTGAATGTCGTCTATCAATTCATATGGTATGTACCATATTTTTACTGAGCCTTCGGATAGTATTACATAGTTGGTCGGTTCTGTGTCTTACTATTCATTCATGAAAGAAAGTCTTTATATTGTTACGAGTGCGGGACTCGAATTAAAATGCCGTTGGAATTACTATAGAATTTTTTAGAACTATAGAAACACGAATAACACAGGTACAAATATAACTGGGCACAACCAGTAAAAACTGAATGATTCAATAACACGCGCAAAGTCCGTCACTTTATAGCTTATGAAATGTACAGCGAGGATTACGATACGAGCAAGACTTGTAAGTCTTGCTTGTATCCTAATCCTCGCTTGACTGCCTCACCCCTCCGTTCGGACAGTCCTTTTATTCTGTACAAATACAATATGTCTCGATGCATACCAATTATTTCCAAGAATTAGTTCGACACACCTGTCTAATGACTGCCATAAAAGATTACAATAGACTGTTTTTCTTTACAAATTTTAAACACAAAGTAAACAAAATAAGTACAAATGCGGGAAGGTGATCAACTGTTCTTTATGGCAGCCAGGTGTGCATTTACTTTTGTCGGCATGTAAAAATATGAAGAACATGACCCTTTTTACTTCTATACATTAAAATTGACATAAGCTCCATACAATTATTGACGAAATTCAACCGATAGTAAAGCAAGTTGTAGAATAGAAAAGAATAATCATTTATTGCTATAAATGTATGTGTACATAGGTATTTTTTGTGGTAATTGTCTCAATACATTTTGCCTTATTAGGCGTGCAATTTTCACATCTTATAACTGAATCTAAATTGAAACGAATAACATTACAATAATTATTGAAATAATTACTATAATAGTTAAATAAATTAGATTATATTAAATGTCAAGCAAAGCAATAGTTATAATAATACATAGTTATCATTAGAATTTATCAATTATATAATCCTCGATTTTATAGGAGCATTAAATTAAAAAAAAATTTAGGTGTCCTTTAAATAATAATATGGATTTTGCTTCTTTATTTTGTCTGGTAATTTATTGTATATTACTGGTGCCATAATACACTTTTTTGCATGAATAGTAAGATATAAGAACTGGTCATCATTTAATCTGGTCTTACCATCGGTAGAAATGTCACATTACTCGTGTAGAGCTTACGTCAAATAACCAGCAGTAGGGTAAATGAATGGTTAGTGAGATATAGGAATTGGCCAAGTAATGTACGGTTTGCAGAACCGAGCAGATTTAGACGGAGATAAAGACTTGCCAGATCTATGTAAGTATGTTACTCATTTGGATTAAGATTTTAATTATATATATTATACAATCTATTTTATCGCTTTAAGTATATTGTGCAATCAAATGTTATTATTCGAATAGAAATTTGCACGCATTGTTGCTTTTATCACAGTTTAAGAGAATATTGTCAATTTATTTATATATTTAAAACGACAAATCAACTTGCCGAGTTTGAAATTAAAATATATATATTTTGACTAAACGAAAGTCAATTTTAGGGTAAGTATAGGCTATATATATATCACGTAATTATTTTGAAAGTAATTGTAACTTAGTTGTCCGTGAAACTAAGTGATTTTTGATGTTTTTATTTTATAGCAATTTCAAAGTCTTCGTTTTGATACAGTTTTCTTTCTTATTTACACGAAGTTATAAGATTTTTTTTAAAATTGTAAATCAAGAATTATAATTTGTAACTTATCTTAAGAATTTTATTTGTTTTGTATTAGCTTGTAGATTGTAAATTTCTTATGACTGTAGGAATAGGTTTTATCTATATATTTCCATTGTATGTAGCCTTGTTTTTTTAAAAAATAAATTCACCTGCACCGTGCATTGCTATTTTAAAACCAAAGATGATATTAAATCATGTTATGTTAAAATAATTTTTATTTTTTAATGAATTTATTGTGTATAGTTTAAGGTCTATGTTAAGTTCTTCAAGTTACTGTCCTGATGAATGTTTTATATGTACTTGACTGCCAGATTTTATTTATACTGCGTTGAGGTCTGTTGTGTGTTTGTAAATGTATGGAAGTCGAGAAGACTAGTATAATTTCCAAATTGGATGGGATCCATCCCATCTTCAACGCTAAATCGGTGCAATTGGGATTGTTCACTTTTTTCAATTTAGTTTTTTGAAAAACCATTTCGAGGAATAGTGTCCCTAATCATTTCTGTCTAGTTAAAATTCCAAAAAACGTACGATCTTCTGGTATTTTGTAAGAAATACGTTTGACCTTTATTTGTCTTTACCAAATCCAATCAGGTGGGCCGTCTGCCCGTTTGCCTGATTCAGGTGTAAAAAATAATCTAGCTGTACATTATTTGATTTAAGTTCTATAACATGGTTTTTCCCTAAAGACCACTTTAAAAATTTCACGATAACTGTAGAAAATAATAATGGTTGAACACGAAAAATTACAAGCCTAGCGACAAAAAACACTAAAATGATCACGATACGACGTAATGAGTAATGACAGTGACATTTAAATAGTAGCACAGATTAATATGATTATATATAGATAAAACTTACTTTTATTATTTTTGTTTTCTGGGCAAAGAAAGCAATTTAAACTTGTCCTTATGACTCATCGGAAATAATTTAAAATCGAATTATAATAAATAACGCTAAATACAAAATATTCAATAAGTATCTTAAAATATCCTATTTACGTAATAAAATATAAAATCGGAGGGTAATTTTTGTGAACAATCCCCATTAATGCAATCAAGTCCCAGACTTAAAGGGCGCGGGTTCGATCCTGACCGGAACGCATGCACCACTTAGTCAGTTTTCTGATCTAATTGCATATTGTTACAATTACACGTGCTAACAACGGTGAAGGAAAACATCGTGATGCGCATCGAGATAACCGATGTGTCAAACCTACCAAGCCGCCTTGGACAAGCGTGGTGGGTGTACTGTCCGTTCCCCCTATAGCAGAGGCCTGAGCCCAGCAGTGGGACATTCATGGACTGATATATTATTTAGTATATATAATGCAATCAAGATTCTCTTCTATCGTATGGGATGGTTCGCTACCAACGATAGTTAGCGACAGATATGTCGCACGTATTCATTCGCAGCAATATTTCATTTTTTAATATTCGACAACCGGATTTCAGGACTGATTTTTCGCAGACAACCCTGTACTACCGTGTTTGTAAGAAATAATTTTCATTTTAACTTAATTTTAATTCATTAACCAGACCCGTGCAAGTTACTAGTATAGACTTGCCTGTTTATATCTGCCTACCCAAGAGTTGCGACGTGAAAAAAGTAGTTAACCTACCGCTTGTATATTCTCTAGGCTTCATACTTTCGATTGGTAAGGTATTTCTCTATTAACCTTTTAAGACGGAACCACCATTTTATTGCCTAACAGTCACACACGGCTAATTGGGAACACCACAAATTTGTGGTCAAATAATAAATAATTGAAACGAACGTTGAACTGATGCTTTCTCCCTCTAACTACATATAATTTGTATTAGAGTAAAAGAGACGATATAATTCTCTTGGTTTGGCGTTGCAATTTTGATGGCAGCTGGCCGGTAATGGACAAAAATATTATTAAATTTAGCCCCTTTTAAGGGTTAACCAAACCAGTGTGTGATTAAAATAATTTTTAATTGTTAATTATTCATCTGAACTGAAATTTTTTGGTCAACCCATTTGCAATATATTTATTGACGTATTTAATTTGATATAAAATATATTTCAGCCATTAACCAGCTAGGTGAAGGTCGTTGTATACTGGGATCCTATACTATTAATGAATTAATTTTCACTCTGCTTTACTTTCCCGAAAATATACTTATGCTGCAAAATAAACAGTTTTTTGACACAGTATACAAAAATCTGGCTTTTTAATTTGATTACGTAATATTGTACAATTTATTATTTTTTACAAGACTAATTCAACTCGTCTTTTAGATATGTGTTTATATCGTTGTAAAAAATGAAATCAATAATAATGAAATAATTGATCTACTGGCAAAGTTTTTTTCTATTTTTTATGCGAAAGCATTTATAATGAAAATGGATGCATTTGCGTTTCGACTTGTGTTTGTCTACATTAGGCATGATACTATAATACCTATGATGTTTGACATGAAAGAAGATAAAAATGTTGACTTGTATATTCGTTGAAACTAGTATTTAACTTGGAATAATGTGTTTGTATATGCAATTTGTGGCATTTATAAATTATTTAGCATTTATAAAAAATAAATATCTAAGTATTAGCTAAAGAACAGTAATCTAATTATCTTTTTGAGTTATAAACAAGTTTTTTATATATCTATTTTTAGAATAAGTTTTATTTTTATTTTTGCACATGCTGTTTTGACGTTTTATAAAAATAATGATAATCGTATATGCAAATAATTTAATAAATGACACATTTTTACAATAAATTCTAAATAATTTTACGCATAAAACATGAGCGTTATAATATCTGGCTGTTACTTTAATTTTTCAATATCCCGATTAAAATAATCTTAATTACCTATATTATTTACATGTCAGAGAATTTATTGATTATTGTTTGCATAATAACATTCCCGTGGGATTCTCGGGGTACAAAATACAGCAACATTTATAAACGAATGTAAGCTATAGTTGGGTGAACACTGTGTTGGAATAATCTAAGTTTTATGCACCCGAACAACTACAAACTGCTCTGGGGAAAAATCCCTCGGGATTCCCAGAATAAATAGTAACGCATATTTGAAGTCTAAGAATTTGCTATCTATCTACGAGATTACAACAATTACAATTAAGAATTGTATTCGATATATGAATTCACACAAAAATATATTTTACGTACGATTCGTTTACTTTTTATCTTTAAAATGTAGAAAATATTCATAACATAAACACGAGACATGTGTCAACTTTTCGATTATATATCAATCACCAGTACACATCACTAATATTTGAGAAAAAAAAACTGTTGTCCAACATAACATTGTTGTGTGTTACGTTTTGAAGAAGTAAGCTAATTATGGTGTTTTAATTTGATATGAATTATTTTGAAACTGCTACAAAGTTAGTTCGTCAGTATTTATATGAAACTTCAAATGAGGCTTTTTGGAACAACTCAATTATAGTACTATAAAATGTCAATGGAAAATGCCTGCAATGTATCATCAGTCGTCATAGAGTTGAGTCGGCGCCACAAAAGAAAGCCCACAGACTCGGCGCTGCAATTACCGTACTTAATCCTGCCAGAGAAAATATTTGCTAATCCGTAATCGATTTAATTGCTGAATAATCAATACAAAATAATCCATAATTAAAGATAAGATAATAAGATGGCTACTTTACAAACTAAATTCTATCAACTAGCAGAGCTGCTTCTTTTAGTTCCGTTATTAGACTCTAGGTTATATATATATAATACATATACGCAGTGTTACTAACTTGGATGATATGAGTATCGAGTGTAAAGGATGTTTGAACATTGTATGCCTGTCTAAAAATTGAGAGGAAGAATATTAGAGCTACCTAAATAAATTCGCTATTCCGCTTGCTCGTTATCTCATTCTCAAAGATAGAAATTGATAGAATTTATCTAGGACAAATCTCTTTCACAAAATTTCACAGTAAAATTACGAATTTTGCACAAAAAAAATTCATATACATTTCTATAAATAAAAATATTTTTTGCGATTTTTTATGTATGAAATCTTATCTGATTCAAAATAATTTACTTCTGTAACATTTATAATATTATTATTAGATTGTAGTTGTCATCAGCCAATCGCGGTCCAGTGCTGGACGTAGGCCTCCCCAAGTACGTCGCCACTCATCCCGGTCCTCTGTATTCCTCATCCAGCGCTTACCGGTGACCTTGCGTGGGTCGTCAGTCCATCGTCCATCAGTCCTGTGACACACGTGACCAGCCCACTGCCATTTCAAGTTACCAATTTTGCGAGATATCTCGATTACCTTGGTTCTCTTACGGATATAATCATTTCTGATTCTATCCATAAGAGAAACACCCAACATAGCCCTCTATAGCCCGTTGAGCGACTTGGAATTACTGGACCAGTCCTGCTTTCAGTGTCCACGTCTCGGCCCCGCAGGGCTCGTGTTATTGATAAGTTCTGTCAACTTATATCTTTAAATATCTTGTCATACGCGAGCGAAGTATCAAAGGTGATCTAGGTAGGTTTCTTATAGGGGCATACAGTAAGAAGCAATAAAAATTATGTGATGGGAAAACGTTCAACTGGAAAATTGATTGATATTTAAGAATAAAGATCAAAAAGAGACTGATGCATTGTGTGTAGGTGACATGCTTTGTGGTGTGACAGAGTAGAGAGGAATGGTATGAACAACGCGTACTTTACTGATCTTAACCGCTCGGGAAAACATGAAACATAAGAAAAGCATAGTGAATTGATGATGCGATGATATATTTCATCACCGCATCTTGTGGTGTAGCGAGTTCATAAACCGTGATTTCGAAACGCACTGGTGCTAAAACGTGTAAGCCATTATATTTTCATGTTCAAAACTGCATTTTTAAATACACGTCCAGTTTTAAGTCAATTATATGTAATTGAAATAAAAGGAGATAGAATATAAATTAACGTATTTAAGCACTGATCCATGTCTACTACATTTTAAAAATCAACAACGAATTTATAAAATGTAGCAAATATTATGTAGTTGCAAATTGTGATCTATTTCTCAAGAAAGAATTACTATGTACTAAGTGTGAGGTCTCTTACAGATGGCTAGTTTTCGAGTAATTATGTATTTCCCACAATATATGTGGTTAGTATAGCAATTTAGATACAAAGTTAACAAAAAAACAAGTCTATTAAAATGGTTCACTACGTCAATTATAATATTATACACTCCGTAAGGTAGAAAACGTTAATTGCACAGGGGAACAATGAATTGCCACCTCCAAATTATTATTACATTTTTAGACATACTGCGTTGGTTAGTTTTTGGAAACGGACATGCTTGCAAAAAGCACTATTACAGCAGACGTTGAAATCTGTTTTAATTGCAAACAAAATAGATAACAGTTGTTTTTAAGTTCTCAAAATACATTTTATGTCAAGTTTTCTTTTTGCCAGTTAAAATTACTAGATAGCATTTCAATGTTGTTTTATGAAAGTACTTTCTATACTTAACTAACTTTTTACAATTTCCTACGGCCGGGCGGCCTGTCGTAAGAGCCGACAAAACAACCCACAGCCAGGTGGTAGGGTATTTACCCGAATGGATGGTTACCAGCCCTGGCCTTGAGTATGCCGCCATAACAACCTGGAGTTGTGTTCCGGCATTAGTGACCAGGTTCCAGGCTCCCTTAAGAGAGCAGCAGCGCATTTGTCGTACCTTTGGTGATGCAAATGTCCATAGGCGATGGTAACCACTTTCCATCAAGTCGGCCGTCTGCCTGTCTGAACTCCTGCAGTTTCGAATTAAAAGTTGTTGTAAATATTTAAAATGAAATGTATGAAATATTTTATATAGAATTATAATAATTCGTTCAATGATTGATTTTACATTATAATTTACGCATGAAATATACAATACTTATGATCTGTTGAACATAGTCATGTTGAGACAAAAAAATGTAATAAATGTTAAAATATTGTTGTGAATCTGAATGTTTCTGTAAATAAAATTACAATATAGAAATGTACATTAATTTGGTTTTAATATAAAATTGAGCTTTGTTGCGGTTTTGAAAAATGTAAAAAATGTATTTACTGAATTTCAAATCTATTGGACGGTAGGGCCTATATGTGGGGTTGTGAATTTGTATGAACTTTATGATTGCATTACTTTTGATGATTGCATCGCTTACGAGGTGGCTTTAATTACATTTTATCTCGCTTACGGGAAGTCCTTACATGGTGTATTTCGACTGAGTTATCGTTCAATGAAAATGAATTTGAAAATGGTTTTGAAAATATATTTACCACTGACAAATACAGTAAAAGACGCAGTGGAGAATTTAAGGGGAAATATTGTGTGTGGTCCGTCATATTTTTTTAACATTTTTCAAAGCTGCATGGTGTCTCTGTTATTTGCCATGAATTTTTAAAATAAATTGTTATTGGTACTGAACTTTTGTGTCTTCTTTTCTTGTCATCTCCGTCGCTAAGCACCGTATCCACAACCTTGAGTCGTTTTCCGGCATTAGTGATCAGGTTCCGGTAGTCCTTTAGAGAGTGGCAGGACTTTGTTAGCACCTTTGGTGATGCTAATGTCCATAGGCAGTGGTAACAGCTTTCCATCAAGTTAGCCGTCTGCCCATCTGCTGAACTCGTGCAACAAAGAAAAGGCCGGGCCGTTAGTAAAGAGTGCTCATTAAATTACGCTGGATATTAACACAGTAAGTGCTCTCAGTGTGGTAACAAAGTACCTACAGAAAAGATTTTGGTAGGTAGTATGATGATATACCCTCGACTTCGTCTACTCTTGACTTGACATTACCGCGGAATTCTTTGGACAAAGTACTACAGCCTTTAAAAAAAGTAAGCTTCTACTTCAGTGAAAACTATAAACCGCTCCCAAAATTCTCGCGGGATTCCGGGGATATAAAATATCATACATTTATTACATAACATTTGCTATCTATCTATGAAAAAATTATATTGGAGGTTGATTTTTTTAATATTTTTAATCATTTCCAGAATAATTGTCGAGGTATTCCCAGGATAAAAAGTAGCACAGATTTTAAGTCTAAGAATTTGCTGTCGATCAACGAAGCCGGCATCGAAATTCACCAAGTAGTTTGTTGTGAATCCCGAACAAATAGACAACAAACCTAAAACAATTGCGTTGTATTCTCCATCGTTTACATAGTGTGTTCCAGTTTTTTTTATAGTTTCAATGTACAAACACTGCATTTGTAGAACTGTACCTACATTATAGATTATGAATTTCCAGTTTCCATGCATTTCAATTGTTCTTAACTCTACGCGTTTTCACACACGCAATACTCTTATTGGAACCCGTAACTACGAGGGGAAATCCGATAGATGACTATCCACCACGGGGGAAACGTGATGGGGTTGTGTGGGGTTCGTCACGGTGTGGTTATAGTACCTCGAAGAAATGCTATGACTATCCGACTCGGGAATACCCACTAAAACCCCTCGCTGTTCCTTTCCCTTATGCCACGGCCACCAGTAAACGCCACTTCGCAAGCCTAGCTCACGGTTTGTTCTTTCTCTTGGAACGTCACTACTGCAACCAGGCTGCTGCATTCTAGGAAATAGGATACCTATACGTACGGTACGATTTTTGAAATACATGGGAAAAGTGAATTCCAGAGGAATACCGAATAATAGGTAATCTGCGCGAGTAAAGCCGCATGGAAAAGTCTAGTATACGCGCAGAAATAAGATTTAAATTTATTCATAAAGGCTCACAAAGTTTTCTATATTTTGTTTTTCCTATTATTTGTATTTTACTATAAAAAATGTACATAAAAGGATTACGTAGTCAATTTAGTTGGAAAAAGGACGGCAAGTGCGGTCTGTTCAGATATTGTTAAGGGGTTCACTACTATTATATTATAAAATAGTCATTGCAATGTACTACAAATAAAACAATGGCGGCGGTAACAAGACTGATTTATTCGACTTCTTAGTAAAAGACCAAACTACCCACAATTACATAATATAATACATTACATTTCCCCCATTTTTATAACAGAATAATAATGTAAAATAGAAAAAAAAACAACAATATTAACATATTTCACCATCGGTAAATGAATATACTTACAGAAAAAGGTTTTGCGATCAAATATCATTAGTAAAATATTATCATTGTCATGAACTTGAACATGAATATATTATTATATTAACACAGCAATATCTAAGTCACATTAAAATAAGCAAAATGTGATTGCAACAAATACATATAGGTATACCCTGATACACACTACTAAAAACTAGTGCCAACATTTGACGGATCAACCAAACCGAGTTTAATTGATCGAAAGGATACATCATACAACACAAAGGACGTGACGTTATTCAGTAGCATTGAATGATTCAAGTCCATGTTTACGTGGATCACTCTGGCTGAATCATCTGAACCGAGAGACATAAGTTAACCGTCCAGTATTGGCCTTATTATGGTAAATGTTCAGAGTCTACTTTCATCAAAACCTTTCATCTAATGATTTGTTTTATATACATATATATCGATCGAAATACAATTTAATTTTAATATGGCTAACAATTGTCACAATTTTATATGTAAGTTATCTCTTATCTACATAATACAATTTTTAATAAACTATGTGTTTTCTTGTATTTCAACAGCATTATAGTTTCGCGTCTATAAGTAGTCTACAATAACGGCAATAACACAGAGGCTCCGGGTTCGATTCCTGGTATAGTAAATTTCGGAAGCGTATTTTCTCCGTTATTTACTATGGCCTGGGTGTCTGACTAGTTTGGGATCGGCCCCAGAGTGGTCCTTTGTATATTACCCATAACACAAGCGGAATTTGCTTAATTTGGGGATGTACAATATGTGCGTTTGTCTGCCGATTATTATTATTATTGGTTCATATTTTATCGGTGAACAACCAGTTACAGTATATGTGCTACCTATTGATGGTGACTAACTACTTCTTAATAGGACCAGAGCGTTTGTCTATCGTTGTACTGCAATGCCAAGTGCCAATCAATGAAGTATAGCACTCTGTAAGCGGTGTGAATCTGCCACTAGCAGATTTATGCCAGGTCTGGGCCGTTCACTAACTGATTATCTATACCAGCATATGATTATTAACGATTGTCTTAGCCAACCTGTGCCCTTCGCCTATTTATTATCTATACAGAAAGTGAAGAAGTAAATAGCATCGTGAAAATAATGATTAATTAAACTTAGCAAAGCCTTCACAGGTTGACCTACAACTAGAATATGTACCTGCCTGTCTATTCTAGAATACATATATTTCCCTGTCTTTCTATGCAAGAATATGTATAAACTCCCTGCCTATCTATGCTAGAATATGTATATATTCCCTGCCTATGTATTTTATACCCTATAGTAAATCATGATTTTCAAAAATTTACATCTTTTCGTTTTAAATTGCAAACAGCGTCTTATGATCTAGAGTCTAGACAACACAGCCTTAAAGCTTTTCAACTAATAATCCCTTGATTTTCAGGTGATAAAAATTGTATAATATACGCCTAGTCGCCTAATTATATAGTGATTACAGTGATTACCAGTGTCTTTATTGAAATCTAATATTATTAGCGTTGCTAATAGCTGTTCAGCACAAATCAGTTGAGACATTTTGATCTTTATCATCATAAAAATACCGAAACCGCCTAGACCTTGCAAGAGTACAAGTTATGATAACATTTCTTTAACAAGTAAAATCGCGTGCCCGAGACCATATAAAATTACCTATACATTCTAAAAGAAATATAACTACTCTAATTATATTTACTCGTATAATTTACATAAAAACAAATGACAGGTTTACATTATGTCATGTCTTAGGTCAAAAAGGTGTGAAATAGTTCCAAAAGCGAGAATATGAAGCCATAATTATAATGCCTACATGTAGATGCCTAACTACTTGCTAAACTGTGCATAGAATCGTTTTCGGCTCCGTTTTAATGGTGGTTTTCAGTGCTCCGAATCTTTAATGCGCAGCATACTACATATATGCTCGCAGCCGCTGGCGTGTGACAGCACAGCACCCAGCCTGTACAGTTGTACACGTTATGTACCAAAACCACTAGCTACTGCTAAATCGAAAGAAATAGTATGCCAGTGCCGGGCTGCTCACCACTGACTCTTTCTAAATAAATCTTACAGTGTACGTAGTAACACAAAAATGTTACAAACAATGCTAATAATTAAATACATGTTAAAATTCTCATATAAATATGTTCTGCTACTACTACTACAATGTGCTAGAATATGTATATAAAAATATTCCCTGCCTATTTATCTGTTACACAATTTGAAAAACTACACATTTCTACTATATTAAATCTGTCAATTTTAATTTGCAAGCCAGTGTCTTTTATTTAGACAACACAGCCCATATATAAGTCTTCCAGGTAGAATTCTCTTGATTTACCCGGATTTACCAATAATAGAAACATGGTCATTGACACTAACAACATTATATTATTGCATACAATTTTTTTAATGAGGTTTTCAATAACTTGGACAAACACTTATAACCAAACTGTGACCTATGACATATATAAAGTACTTGTATAGTGTATAACTTCACCCAAAATTCGCTGTACCTAAATATGTACTTTCAATCTACGTAGGTACTTGAATATACTATAGTCATTATTTAAAAATTCAATATTGTATTATAATTAATTATTCTTCGAACCGTTGCGACTGTCTGCGTATGGCAAGGCAAAGTAATTGGAATCCTATACAGGTTTAACTATCATTAACTTATAAAACTGTAGATACAAATCTGTACAATACCTATTACCGTTGTTTCCATATATACAACGCAACACTAGTGATTTGCAAGATATAGGTTGTGTACATATTTATTTAGTTTTGGTTTTAAATGTTCTATTATAATATATTGTCGTATTAATTGTTTGAAGGTTTCACTTACTAGTTAATTTCGCTTATAATCGTTTAGATTACTATTTCTGTTCTTTATGTAGTAATTTTACTGTTTATTATTTATTTATATGACTAACCTTTATTTTACCATCGCACATATGGACCAAATGCCCTATTTCACATATACTAATGCACTTTTTACACAAATACTAATTTAAAACGACACTTGTTCGGTGCGTGCTTCTATTTCTGCTGCCAAATCGTCAGCAACTGTCAACAAGCGGGTCGCTGCCCTCCGCCACTGGCCCGGGCACCGTTACCATAGGTATGGGTGCCGCCATATGGTGAAGTCCGCCACCGCCCTGCCCATATCCTGAGTCACCTAGCGCACAGCATAGCGAGGGACCGAGGCCTGCCGCGCCGCCTTTGTTGCCCGCGGTCACGATATCCGCTTGTCTCTTGACCACTAGCAAGCGGGTCACTGTATTCCACTGATGTCCTAGTGTCTGCTATCACCGGAAGCCGCCATAGAGTGGATTTCAGGATCGCCCTGCCCGAGTCTTGCTTGGCCTGGCGCACAGTGCAGCGCGGGCCCCAGGCCTGCCACGCTGCATCTGGTACCCGCGGCCGCGATGGCCGCATTCCGCCTGACCACTTCAAGCGCCAAGGCCAATTTCGCCCTCCCATTGTAGACCAGGTTCTGCGTATAGATTTTCCTTCTTGCAATATTTGCCATAATGTTTGTTGTTTATGCATTGTTGAAATAATGCTGAGGCGAACACAACTCTCACATATTCTAGTATGTGGCCGCTTTTCGACGCAGTTCATCAATATGGCCGCACGCAACTCGCAATTTGTAACGTTTCACAATAAACTGTTCCCCGAGTGATACGTACAATATGTACCAATACGCACAACCGTTGCACAGAGTTCGTTTTACTTTCTAAAAGGCGTTTTACTATGAAATATTTATTTAAATTTGAATTCTCGTCGCCAGTTGCAATGTACTACAAATAAAACAATGGCGGCGGTAACAAGACTGATTTATTCGACTTCTTAGTAAAAGACCAAACTACCCACAATTACATAATATAATACATTACAGTCATTAAGAAAAGTTGTTAGTTCTGAATACCGGCCTAAAAACACCCCACACATGTTCAGTGAAAAAATGTAAGTCCTCAGTTACCTGTATAGCGGCATACAGTAGGTATACAAGTCAATTTCCATTTAAACATGCATTAAAATATACCTAGGTATATAAGACAAACAACTGTGATGATATACATAAACAGATGGGTATGAATGAATTATAAAAATTACATGTTTGGCTTCGAAACCCTAAAACGGGGTCGTCAAATGGCGGACCGCCGACTCGTATTGTGCAGACCGCGAAAACATATCATTTTTCTCATTGATATGTAAAAAAATATTTTCGTAATTAGATTTGTTTAAAAAAAAATGTTGTTGTGCGGACCGCGATGGTCATTTCATTTCTTAAAACAGACCCCGAGCGAAACTAATTGGTGACGCCTGCCCTAAAACATAATTTAAAAACATTTCAATGTGTTAGTACCTTTTTATTAACATGAATATAATTCTCATTCAGATTTTTTTTCAGCAAAAAAGAAATTGAAATTTGAAAACTACTGGCATATCGGCGCTATCGGCGGTTATTTATAGCGTGTTCGGTCAAAAGGTGCGACATGACATATTGCCTTGCACAGGGGTCGTAATATAGTCACATTGCATGGTCGTCAACGGGAAGTCCGACTACACACTGCACTGACGGCTCGTTCGGATTGATCAATTACCCGGTGCTCTAGGCGGCAATCTGTCCAGTCATTGTATTGTTGCCTGGACTACAATGGGCTTATTAACTATTATTGTGTATACGACGATATTGACCCGTTTGTAATCAGTAATTCAGAAGCTAAGTAAAGTCTAGGCCTTAAGTTTTTCAACAGTTAGCTTAGGTTAGCTAAGAAGGTACTACTTTGGTGCATTTCTTACGGTCTGCTTGTTACTTGTTTTGATCGAGAGGTTAAGCGTGAAATGAAATTTGTCATTGGGTTTCTGTTGCTGATTGTAGTTATTTATTTCAATGTATATTATAGCAAGATCCATATTATAATTATTATATATGTCTCTACATATATAATAATTATAATATGGATCTTGCTATAAGATGTCATTATTTCATTGAGTCTTGAGTCATTATTTGGTAGCCGTAGGTTTTCCAGTAATAAATAAAATATTGTTACGAGATGTAGGACTCGAATTAAAGTGCCGTTGGAATTATTATAGAATTTATTAGAACTATACAAACACGTATAACACATGTACAAATATATCTGAACACAACCAGTCCAAACGTAATACATGATTCAATAACACACGCAAAGTCGTCACTAAATAGATTACCGAATGTACATAAGTCTTGCCTCGCGGCTGGTTAACGCTCGACTGCCTCGTCTCTCAATTGGGGCATTGCTTTATACTGTAAAAATGCAATATGTCACCTGGCTAATGATTTATTACCATTATAGATTACAATACGCAATGGGCTGTTTTTCTAATCACAAAATGAACAAAAGAAGTCCAAATGTGGAAAAGGTACTAAAATATCTACAGGTATGCAGGTTTGAATTTATATTGTCGACGTTTGTGACGTGAAAGTGATCATTTTAGAGGATACAATTGAACGGAACACCTACTAGTGTTATTTGCACAAGGCGATATATTTCTTTACGCTAATATTAAACGGAACAACTAAAGAATCAGTTGCATTTCTGTCTTTCAATCAATCAATTAATCATTTATTTGCTCAAAAACATGAAGTATACATGCATCATATTATGTTACTTTTAGGGTTCACATATATCAATGTGGTCAAGCATTGTAAATTGTAGATACATGCTTAAAACTACTTCAAAATTATACGTGTCAATTTTAAATTATATAATCAATACAATACTAATTTTTGCGTATAGAATGATTTTATGTCAATAATAATAATAATTCATTTAAGTTTTTATTCAATTTAGATGAATCAATCAAAGTGATCCATATAAAAATAACCTTCAATCGTTCAATATCATGGATTACCATTGTATCCTTTTAGTTCAGTGCCTTAAGTTGATTTAATCTGGTTGATCCGTCTAAAATCAGCTGTACTGAAAACGACTTTTCAGTCGTCTTTATGTACTTAGGATCCACCCAAAGTCATCAGTCTGTATAATGGGCGGGAAACATTACAATTATCGTTTTGATATAACAATTAAATTTGCAAAGCTAACAATTAATAATTCTGTTTGTGAATGTGATTCGCTCGCGGTTATACTGCAAAGTGCTATAAACTTACAATTCATACGTAATTAATTAATTTCAGGGTTCTGAATATGTATGGGAGTTTACTGAAATTTCCTGACGTGTAACTGACACTTGATATATGAGTATTCACAATTTGTAAGAAAACACACGAACTAAATCTATACTTACTATATATAGTAGGGGAGGCCAAGCGGGGATTTTGGGATTTACTCGAGCGTGGCAGAATAACATGAGGGGAGAAATCTTGCACCCTATTATGTAGCCTCCCATATATTAAATCTTTATACAGGTGGGGGTATATTTTTATGCTTCAAGTTATGTTCGAGCCGTCAGATTAACTGAATTCCTCCACATACATAAGTTGTCAGATTATGGGTCAGCACGACAAAGACAACAAGCTGAACCGTCTGTACTTTAATCTGACGCGCTCGAGTAATGTAACTAGATTTTTTTTCATTTTCAAAAATCGGCCATGTCTTTTGATCGCTTCAAATCGAGAGTCTTGAATTGGAGTTCCTTTAGGGTTTACTTAATAATATCTGACGCAATTGAGTATTTCTTGCTACTCTTAAAAAAAAACTTGTACACGCTCTCCCACGAGTCAAGGGTCTCTATTTGCATCATCATCATGCAGCGGCTTTCGCCCGAGTTAACGTTTTCCTTCACTTTGGCAGGCGCTAGAACGCAAAATAGGCTTACCTCCTTTCCTATTACCATAATCCATCTCAAGTTGTGCCTGGCCGTGACGGCGAACTCATGCATGGTGCTCCAATTGGTCACCGTTAGTAATGCCGAGCGCTAATAGCTGTAAATTCCAAAGTTTTCTTCTGGATCTGTAGGATCACCTTTGTCGCCTTACATAAGGCCAACAGTTCTGCCTGGTAAACGATGCAGTCCGACTAAAGCTTCAAGCGACGGAGAGACATTCTGGCGTTTAAGAAATAAGTAGAATAAAAATGGTGGGACGCGGATGTTAAATCTAGCGTAGAGAGAAAGAGAAAACCCTGGCTAGATTATGTTGCATCTTTGCACCAAAATGACAGTATGAAAGAGATGAAGAAATAAATTTATCGCCGCTGCAAGAATGACACCAAAGCTTTAGTGAAAGAGAAGCGTGAAAGAATAAAATTGAAAGAAGAAGAGAAGCTGACGAAGAACTTCGAGGCGAATACCAAACTCTTTTGGAGAGAGGTTAGGAAGACTCGGGGTTGTTCGTCAGCTTCCAGAATGGAAAGAATAAAATCTAAAGCAGGGGACATTCTTGCTAACCCACAAGAGGTGTTAGCGCGATGGAGTGAATATTTTAGAGAAATGTATGAAAATATCCCGGATGATGGCACCACGACCGAGTCTGTGACCGACTCCGAGGAGTCAGCATCCGAGATCATTTTGGAAGAGATCGAATGGTCGATAAGAAGTCTGAAAAATGGAAAGGCAGCAGGAATCGATAGTGTGTCTGCTGAGATGATCAAATATAGGGAACCTGCGTCCGGGACGCTTTCCTGTCCTTATGCAACTTGTGTTGGAGGACGGGAAAGGTTCCGAGGACTGGAGGCGCGCTGTCATCGTGCCCTTGTATAAAGGCAAGGGGTCACGTATGGAGTGCGCCAGCTATAGGGCCATCAGTTTGATCAGCACAGCATCTAAAGTGTATGCGAAGATTATTGAAAGGAGAATGAGAGTGGTATCCGATGGATTACTGTGGGATGCACAAGGGGGCTTCAGAAATGGAAGGGGATGTATGGATCAAATTTTCTCGCTCCGCAATATCGTGGAGAAGCAGCTGGCTTTGGGCCGGAAGGTTTTCTGCGGTTTTGTGGATCTAGAGAAAGCATTTGACAGGGTTGTGCTGAAGGACCTCTGGGACATATTGCCCGGATATGGGATTGATGGCCAATTGCTGCGTGCTGTCCAGTCCACTTACGAGGACTGTATGGCATGCGTGCGGGTGGACGGCAGCCTGTCGCCCTGGTTTGACGTTAATATTGGCGTCCGGCAGGGCTGCGTGCTGTCGGCTTTGCTGTTCATCCTATATCTGGACAATTGTCTCCAGAGATTAAGATTGATGGATGTTGGGGTGAGGATGGGTGATCTCGTTGTTAGCACTTTGCTGTATGCGGATGATGCCGTGTTTTAAGCCGAATCGCCATCAGAACTGCAAACACTAGTCACAATGATGAAAGATGACTGTCAGGCGAGAGGCTTACATTTGAATACGAAGAAAACAAAGGTTATGGTGTTTGAAAGAGAAGAAACCAGAACGAATGCAAGGATAATGGTCGATGATGTTATGCTGGAACAAGTGAATGAGTTTGTATATCTTGGATGTGCTTTTAGCAGGGATAGAAGGTACACCGCTGACATAGAAAGAAGAGTAAATTTGGGGAATAGTGTGAATGGAGCGTTAGGTAAATTTCTAGGCGCTAAAAACCTCAGCCAGAAGGCCCAGCTTACCATACACAACGCGGTTCTGGTACCTACGCTCACGTATGGAAGCGAGAGTTGGGTATGGAATAGAGAGCATGAAAGTAGAGTAAACGCGGTCGAGATGCGAGCATTGCGCAAAATCTGCGGAGTGACGCTCGCGGACCGCGTTCGTAATACCGAAGTAAGAAAGAGAGTTCGTCTGAAAGAGAGTGTCGGGGTGAAGGTAAGGAAAGGAATGCTCCGGTGGTTCGGGCATGTTGAAAGAATGTATGATGAAAGAATGACTAAACAGATATACAATGCAAAAGTGGATGGATGCAGAAGTCGCGGAAGGCCACGACACACCTTCCATGATCAAAATGATCATGTGTTAGCAGAAGGTGATGTTAGGAGCCTTAAGAACAGACGAGCGTGCATGACAAGAGCTATGAATGTCAAAGAAGCAAGTGAGGTGTGTAAGAATGGGCCTGTGTGGCGCTCTGTTGTTCGTGCCTACCCCGCAAGGGACCTGGCGTGAAGTTATGTATGTATGTATGTAGAATAAAAATATTTTATTCTTAATGGCATAGTTCTAGAGTCGTCTAGATAAAAACATCTATCCTTAGAAACGGCCTCGTTTTTTATTAATAAGATTTACCTACATTGGAGTTTCTCTGAATATTAAAAGGATTCTCCATAAGCTTTTCAGAGACTTTTTTACCGATGGGAAAATCGATTGATTGATTCGCCAGGTCGGGGTGGCACTAGCACTTCTAGGTAGGACTTAAGATGATATTTCCACTTCACAGTTAATGATACCCGTCAAAACCCCTCGGTATTCCGTCCTTCGCCCTTAATGAATGAAGGCAGTGGCCCAGCGGCCTGTTTCACTGCCGAGAGAACTATATTTTGTCCACTACATCTTCATGCTCAGTGCAACAGTAAATTAGAACGATTGTGATTTCAGATTTTATAGTCCTTGTTACCACATTTCTGAGAATGTTTTTTAGATATTGCAAAATGATCTAATTGCCCGTTTGGTTAGTATTGTTAGCAACATATAAATGATTAGACATATTGTTATCACAGTTATATGGTATTTGATATGTCTGGTAAACGTTTTTTAAAACATGAATATATTGAAGCTACAGTGTAAATTTACATTCACGATCCCGGATTTAACCTGTATCGTCTATGTCATATTAATTGTATCTTTTATATACCTACACCTGAAAACCAATTGCTGTTCGCTAGTCTATATAAAACTCAAAAATGGCTTGACCTAATTGATTTATTTGTTTTGTTCGCTTTAACACAGGGGATGTTTAAAATAAATAAAAAATAGGGAACACCCATAGAAAAAATTAGAATTTGTATGGGAACCGCTTCTTTTGGTTATTGGGTCTTTGCTCTAACAGATGACCGATACATGGAACGACGTAGTAGGAATCGCTGGAATCGGATTCTAGGATTTTGAAGTTTTTTTATATGTTTGGGTGGATTGTTAATTAATAATAATTTGGTAGGTAGTGCTATAATCGGGTTCTAGATTTTTATTTTCAGAGCAGCGGTCGTCTAGTTATGGTATAAAGTCAAGATATATATATATAAATAAATATATACACAATTTGAAAGTGGAAACGTGGAAATGCGGCCAGCATTTTGGGCGCGCTTCCCGCCGACAGCGATTTAGAGTCAATTTTTTATTTATAGTATAGTTTAGTTTATTTATTTTTAAGCTTTTATTTATAAAAAAGTTAATCATATTAAACTGCCTAGACATTTTAAAAGTAATTGATATTGGAAATTTGAAAGTAAAACAACTAAAAATAGTTAACCTGAATAATAAAGTTATAAATATTATACCTATTACATGCTATTAGGTAATTGTAATCTACCTATAATATTTTAATTCATAAAATAAAGAAAGTCTTGTTTCCCAGTTATTACTAAACCAGCCTGTAGTTTGTAGGCCTTATTGATAATTTTTCTGTTTTCCCTGATGAATTTCAACAAGTAACAAATTTCTAACACTTACCATAAATAACATGCTATTACCTTAATTTTTGTTTGTCTTTTTCCTCTAGTAAATGTCACGTTATAAATTCATGTCAGGTGATGTTTCGGAAATTAGACAAATTACAAGGCACCTTTTATTCTGGCTTTCATCTCATTTAGACATTGCGAATACGACGTACTCTGTAAATAATATTACGAGTATTATTGTATAATATTAGTTGACGTAAATGTACCCACAATTTTTTACTTAATCCTTTGATATTAAAACTTCAGTGTCGAATTTCTTACAAATTCGTTTTGATTTAGTTTAATGATACTTAACGAATTTTGAGATTTATTGCGCTATTAGAGTTTACCCCGCGGCTGCGCCTCAGCTCAATTATGTTATAGGTATAGATACGTCGATGTCGGATTTACCAACAGGCTGAGCGCTGCAGTCTAGAGCAGCAGATTTGGGTACGATAAAGCAAAGTCCGTCCCTATATAGCTTTTCGAATGTACACACGTCTTGCCTAGCTTGTGATTATCGCTTGACTGCCTCATCTCTCAGTTGGCATTCTTTTATACTGCACCAATACAATACGTCTCAACACAATACTCTATCGCATAATAATTATAATAAAAGAATCATACCTGGCTAACGACTACCATAAACGATTACAATAGACAATATGATGTTTTTCTAATTACTAATTTTAAACACAAAGTAAACAAAAGAAGTCCAAATGCAGAAAGGCAATAAACTGCAGGTGTGAATTGGATTTTGTCGGTCGTAACAATATTCATATTTATACACCTAAACGATCCTGATTCTTAGTATGACGTAACAACCTACTAAAAAGTCTTATATTGTCACATTTCTAATACTTAATCAAAAGGCAGTAATTTTATTAGTAAATGTCGGTAGAGGTGGTAAAATTTTAAAAGCCTAAAGGCAAATGTGTAAATCCGCCATTGAAGTAAGTCGTAAATAGACTTATAACTTAGCACCGATTACTGATATATCCGGAGATCTTGATCTTTACCAGATTAATTTGTCAATGGGTGTCATGGTGGTATGGCAGAGGAAACGTCGTGCAATCCTTGGTTAAGCTGATTAATATGCGTGAAGAGCCTCCGTCCTTCGGGTGTCGGTATTTGGTTAAGCTCCAACGTTGTTTGTGGTATTTAAACGATTAATCTATTTTAAGAGTAAACATTAAATATTTTGGTCTAGTCGCAAACGCAATGTTGATTTTGTTTTTATTTATATCTACTATATAATTACATTTTATGTGGAACATTTCATTTAAAACATTAAGAGGTAATTCAACATGTTTGAACGCAATTTATTTATTTAAGTAATATAAGTTACCATGCAATATAATGCAAGAAAATAATATTAATATATTCAAACAAAAATTATTGAGTGGCTGACAAAAAAATCCTATTATAGAATAATGCAATGAAGAATATTGCAATGCTATGAATGGCCAACTAAGTAATAAGTTTTGTTATATTTAATAAGACCTATGTACCATTTATGTAAAACTTAGTTCGCAATAAAAACGATTTGATTTGATTTAAATTATTTATCGTTTGATATAAATAGACGGTCTGCAATATTTTCAAAATATTGTATCATGTTATAAAGTTTTTATATTCTGGTGCAATTTACTCAATGTCAACTTATGTTTTTTGGATATTATTTATATATATTCTGTATTATATCTATTCTGTCCTATACAATGGACACTTTTGGACTCGATTCTAACACTCGGACCAGAGTAAAATACTTGTTAGAACTTTTTAGAATGCATAATATTTAAATTTATACGTGATATTATTTCTTTGTTTTTTGGTTGTCATTCTTGAAGAAAAAATGTTGTAAAGGCAAGGCATTATAATATATCCAGAAGCGAATTATTTTATTTATAGTTTTAGATTTCGCTATATTTTAATATTATAAATCCGTAACAATACTAGAGAGTTTCTATATGTTATTCGCCTTGCTTGAAACTTGCGGTTCAATACACTAGGCATGCGATTAGCGCTTAGAAGACATAGATGACGTCAGTTCTGTGTAATAGTCTCGAAAAGCTAAGTAAGGAAATACACATAATTCCGATCGACAGTTTTAGATAGCGCAGAGAAGGCAGGTCGGTTTCCGACTTATAAATAATCTGTATTTAACTTTATTCCCAATTGCAAAAGGGAGATGGCTATGCATTCTAAGCTCTGTCCCTCTTACACGATTCGAACACTGTCGCGTGTAATAAAGTCTGTCTCCTGAGCAGGTATAATACGGCCTGCGTATCTTGGCGAATGTGAATATAGGCTCTGCGAACTTTAGCACATGTAATCTAGTGAAGAAAATACAGTGACCAACTAGTACAAAGCAATGAAAAATACAGGGATGAAGGGCGACCAATTGTATTCACTGACGAGTCATATGCCCACTCATCACACGGAGTGTACATGCTCTAAAGTTCGCAGAGCCTAAGTTCACATTTGCCAAGTTACGCCGGCCGTATTATATATACATCGGGAGGAATTATTAGTTGTGTACAGTTGTACAACTATTATTACTCCAGACTTTACTTACTAGGCATTCCGAACCCCGTAGAAAGTGAAGAAGTAAAATATAAAAACCGTGCACTTACATAGGCTCCGAAAAGAATGTCTAGATGTGGCGCTTACGCTAAGATGATGATTTTACATATACATACATATTTGCTTCGAAGAATTTCACAATTCTTAGTATCTCGATATAGAAAATTCGATAAAAGTTCTTCCAACATTTTGTCAGTCCTCGTTGTTACAGATGGCATATAATCAGGAGAAAGGAAACGGGGACATTTGGTTCAAAGAAATGCAATGAATTGAGATATGGCTTAAAAAAGCGTCATATTATATTTTTATGTTACATTTATGTTGCACAATGGAAAACACCAGCCCTAAATTCTGTCCTGAAATAGAAAATCCCTTAAGAGAAATTTGAAAACAAGGTCATATATAAAATAAGCTATCGATTGCCATAATTGATTTAAGGGAAGGAATTTCAACAATTAATTATATAAAACCACTTACACCACATGACTAATTCATTTAAAATTACTAAACCCACAACGATATAAAATCAACATAAGAAAAATGAATCTTAAAATTACTCATCTTTTTACAACCTCTACCCTAGAACGTATGAAAAGGTATCCATCTCCGTTGATATTATTTGTCAAAGCTAAGATCAAATTTACCGATAGTAAAGGCAAACAAACGCTAGAAGATGCAGTGGCGTAGCGTAGTGGGGGCGGCCCGCCCCGAGCGGCAAGATTTAATATTTGAACCATTTCATATTTTTATTGCGACTACAAATTCGGACTGATTGAAAATAGCACGGAATTTTTCATTACTTATTCTGTGAGGAATTCGGGGAATACCCTTTCTTGGAATGATATTTTGTATCGACTGCTGGCAACACAAAAGAAAAAGAATTTTCGGTTCAGTAGATCCAGACATTACCCCATACAACGTCACAAACACACAAACTTTACCTCTTCATAATATTAGTATAGATAATATAGACTAGTATAATAAAATATACAATTAAATATTAGTATAGTATGCATTACATTATAATACCTAAATAAAAGGGCGGCATATTGTCTTCCGCCCCGGGCGGCCGTCACCCACGCTACGCCGCTGAGAAGATGTAAGAACCGGTCATGAAAGTACATGTTTTGTAACAATTCAGGTGATTTAGAAGATTGAAAAATCTTTGTAACTTTTTATTATACTCCACCAGCGCGATACTATGAAACGTGAAAAGAAAATCTTTCGACTTTATTCGAACAGTTGTTAAAGTTATTGGAAATTTCTGTGAAGCGCGGCAGTTCGACGATACATAAAGCATCAACGAAATAAAATTTTGTCCAACTTTATCGGTATTGCAATTTTCTTAATGCAAACTAAAATTATTCATGTTACACTGTAAACTTTCATGCGCTTTGCGCCTTGTGACTTTGTGAAGCATAATGAGCATTGGCAGGTTATGGACGATTGGGAAAGTGAATTTTGGGCTCAATTCTGTGGGAACGTTTAGTAGATTTAGACTTTACTGGCACTTAATATTGGTATCAATCAATCAGTATAAAGTACTCAAGAGTTTCACGTAAAAATTACTGTGCCGATTTCGATGCGATTTTCGCTGGTCGACAGCCAATTCTTACATATGAAATTTGAGCTGCCTTTTATCCCGGGAATCTCGTGGGTATTTTCTGGGAATAATAAAAAGGCCAGTTTAAAAATAAGGATTCTAAAGCGATTCTTTCACTGATCGATAGTAATTTTATACTATAAAATATGTGATATTTTTTATCCCGGGGTTCCCGCGGGAATTTTTCCGGAAGCGGTTCGCGTGCATAGAAATGAGATTATTTCGACACAGTTTTCACTAAAACTTACTTTGTGACCCGGAAATCCCGCGGGGATTGCAAATAGAGCGTGGACGAAGTTGCGGGAATATCCTGGTTAAGATAAATTGATTTCAAATAAATCTTAAGTTGTACATTATATAAATTGTATAGGCACAGTTTAATTTTACTGGAATAAAAACAACAAGTAAAACTTGCCTCGGTGAATGAATTAGCGATTGGGCCCCAGTCGCGTTTAAGAAACGTGACCTAACTACGCGACAATTTCAATCAAGACGTCTGTTTGACTGTCACGAGGCAGATTTTCTACGCATTTATCACGGCATTCAGGTTTCCTAAGGATTTTATTGCCACTTTTAGTGAAATAGGTAATATATAAAACGTAGACGTTTTACTTTGACATTATCTTTAATGTATTTTATCAATGCTTTAATCGAGCCACATTTAATGGAAGCTCCTTTAATGGAGGAGATCCGGTTGATCCGGTTGGCGTTTGGTGCAAGAGTTCTTCACGCACACGAAGTGCGCGGCACTAGGCGGCACTTTTAGCCTTCCCCTGGATCCAAGACCCATCTATGTGTCAGACGAAAAGACATTCTCCCGGAGTTAACAAAGAAACATGTTATTGCCCTACCACAAATGCCTGTAATATCTTTTATATACTCACATGCAATATGGATCACATCATATTGTTGTAATTTCATCTGTGCAGGAACGGAGAAAGAGTATAATTTCCTGCGACTAGGCGAGCTGTCGTAAGAGGCAACCAAACAACCCGCAGCCAGGTGGTAGAGCATTTGTCTGGATGCCTATTACACCTGGACCTGATCTAGACAATGCCGCCATAACAACCTTGAGTTGTGTTCCGGGATTGATAGACAGGTTCTAGTATCCCTTAAGAGAGCATTTGTGGTATCCTTGGTGTTGCAAATGTCCATAGGCGGTGGTAACTATTTTTCATCAAGTGGGCCATTTATCTGTCGTACTTATACTTATAATAACTACGTGTTGAGTTACATGCTGTCTTTTCATCCATATTATAATATGTGGTACCGTTGCTCGTGGATCATGAGAATGCTATATATGCTCATGTACATATGTGTGGCATATTTGCAGACCTAATTTGTTATTAACACATTGATTGCGTTACGGGAAGTATTTTCCCGTATTTCACTTTTGCAACTGTGCCGCACTTAGCTTTCGTTGTCTTGACCCCGTTGCGAAGTGAGTTTTCTTAGTTCCCGTGCATCTAGTAAGATATAATTTTATTTCTGATATTCTTCCTTCGAATATGTTTAACCTTGTGCGACATCCGAGCATTAAACCCCGGTTGTATTCGGACCGTTCACTCCGACGCCCAGGATTCGCTTTTCTACTTTTTCTACTCCACTTCGCGCGGTCTTCAGCATCTCCCGTTTTGAGACCATTGGCACGCACTTCAGCCTTCACAGCGTCAAGACAACGTTTCTTGAGCCTTCCCTTTCAACTGGGGCCTGGCGGAGGCGGCATGGCTAGAATTTTTTCTCCATATAATTAGCCGGTCTCCATAAAACGTGGTGGCCGTACCAGCGTAAGCGACACTCTTGCAGTTTGTCTGCTATGTCACATGACTCCACACATCCAATGCAGCATATTCATCTCTGTGACATACAGTTCTTGCTTGTGTCGCTCAAATACAGGCCATGCTTCATTGCCATACAAAAAGACAGGTTTAATTATGGATTTATAGACCTGTACTTTTAATTTAACCGGCATTTTAGGGTCGCAAATGACACCTGTCACCTGCTGTAATACGAGCCTTGAAGTTGAGGTCGATATCCCCTACACAAGGATGTAACCTATTAATTAGTGCAATCAATTTTATAAGCAATTAATTTTCAATGGCTTACGAACCTTTGAATTCAGGACCTGGACCTGATACGGGAAAATAGAAGTCGTACCGCAAATATAGCTTTCTTAATATGGAAAATATGGCTCGTATAGCAAGCTTGACAAGTTTTGTGTTTGCGTTGCCGCAGTAAATGTTGAACTAGCTATTTACATCACATTGCTTCGCCCTCCTCCCTAGCTGTCACAGTAGCATTTTGCCAGACATGACACCTTCGCAAAAACAGGCTGACTTCTATAATCTACTTAGTTTCTTTTACTAGAGGAAATCTGTTTAAGGATTATTCACTGCGAGGACGAACGTGGTAGGGACTGTGGGTTTCGACATGTTGGGTGCCACTACTACAAAGTGCCATTGATACCCACTTAAAACTCCTAGGTGTTCCGTCCTTGCTTCGCCTTAATGCCAAGGCTTGGGATGATTTACTAACCTAACTTAGTTCACAGTGGTTCCAGGGTCGATCTCCTGCAGGGCGAACTTTGCTGTTAATATCTGGAATCTGTCCCAAAGTAGACACCTGTATATTAACCATAACTAAGCAAATCTAAATACGGATAATGAATTCGATATTTTCCTGTTTTGATTGCGACGAATTGGCTATTTTTAGTCCGCTCCGTAAAGCTAAGTCCTTTTTATCGCCTGTCAGAGCAGATTGAACTCTAAACATTGTTCAGAAACATTTAAATGTAATAATTGTTGTACTGCTTCTACTCCTTTTTATTCGACTACAATAACAGGATCAATTTCCTGCTATAAACCGACTTATAGAAGTATTGTATTCACTAAAGAAAAACAGTGACCAGATATATATGTATATGTGGTTTATATATCTATATACTAGGTTTCTATGGATATAATTATGTGTATGTAAATTTATGTATGTATATCTGTATATAGTTTATTTATAATATATATTTATTTTCAATAAGTACTTTTATGTAACAACTTTCATGTGTACCTACACTAACCTGTCTCTTGTCTTCCGACTCTCGCTAGACCCATAGGTTTGCTGGAAGAAAACTCTTTTTAGGGTTAACTTGCCTTTGTACATTGTCACTATTTTGTACTTTTGTTTGTAACTATTTTATGTACAATAAAGAATAAAGTGACCGAGATAATGAAGCTGTAATCTGAGGTTTGATTCACAGTCGGTACATTTAATAGATACTCACTTTTGGGTGCATAGTTACTGTGGCAAAATGCGTCTATTAAAAAAACATCATAAAGAATAGATATATTATATTATTATAGATACATTAGCGTATATAATTATGTACATACATACCTTTCCTGACAATCTTTAAAGTTATTTACAATTAATAATAATATCTGCGTGCGTCTGCGTGAAGCAGTCAATAACTTTAACACTATCCCAGATGGAGCAGTAATATAGAACAAGAACTTTATTTACTATTGTGAGCTATTTATATCAGATTTTTATAAACTTACTGTTCATTAAATTTAAGTGGCCAGTATTATTTTGTGGATATGATTTTTTTAAACAAAAACATAACCAACTTCAAACAACAAAAAAGTTGTAAAACAGTACCTAATTGTTATGTACAAATAAATTGTTTAAATATTTATTTTTACTTTTTTCGTTTGAAGTAGATTTGTTTTTGTTAAAAAAATACTTTTTAGTTGCGCAAATACTTGAATAGCTTTAGAAATAATATATTAAGCGCCTGTAGAATTTGTATTACTGGCACATATGGAAAAGGTTGCTATCTCACTCTGCGGTGTAGGCGCTCGTCAACAATGGTTGCTCTCAATTTCCCTGGGATCTATTCATCAGATCCTGGATGGTTGACCATGGGACCAACTCGGAAGTATACTATAGGAATAAGGAAAAAAATTGAAAATCGCTCCACAGTTGACGAAGATATCTTGTAACAAAGAAGTCGGTTAACAATTTCCAAAGGGTTTCTATCGGTTTCTCTGGGATTCATTCATCCGATCTTGACATGGTGACAATGGGACTCATTTGGGAGCCATACCCTTTCTATTAAAAGAAAAAAATGATAAATAGATTCATATTTGACAGAGAAATCGTGTAACGAAAATACACAAAGAAACATATTGACGAATTGACAATGTCCGTTTTGAAGTCGGTTAAAAAATAAAGCGTTTTTGTTTTCACTCATTTTACCCAATATCAAACGCACTGTATGAATGATGGCTTTTTATATGGTGCAGCCTCATCTACGACAATTAAAGATATAGATAGCGGCCCACTACGTCTTACTAGTATTTGAAACGTTTAACACCGTTGACGAATGGCTACATTAGTGTTTATACATACGTTTTCTGTCAATATTTAATGTAATAAACAATGACGCATCTAAAATAAAGCATTGAACCCATCGCTATATCTGCGTGAAATGTCCAAAATCCATAACACTATCGCAGATGAAGCCCCACCAATACAAGTACCTTTCCTGCCCGCATGTTTGGATGACAGTAATGACATACATTTTGGCTCATGTCTAAACAAAGTACGTTCCAAGGTATATGGTATAATAATAAATATATCCAATTTTGTACCACGAGCTAAATGATAAGCGAAGTTATCTCTTGTCAAAATACAATCAATTTCCAATGATAACATGCTCTGGTATGCGTGCTTAATTACGCAACGTCGACACATGATCCATGAAGTCATAAGATACCAGTGAACACCATAGTGACGTTGAATCGATCAAATATTTGGGTGAACACAAAATACAAATATTTTGCTTGATATCCCAATAAACTGAGCTCGAGAGGTATGTCACGTTTAATCGTAATTCATTGGTAAATAATTGCACAATAAGGAGACACTTTCTGTGATTCAGAAATGAATAGATTTATAATATTTAATACACTTTAAAACTTGTATTATTTGGCGATAATGACGACGTGAAAAAAGAACATCCTCCTAGTGTTGATCGTGTGCGTATAGTGATACTAAGAAAAATTGATATTTAAAGTACCTAATAAAGATATAATAAACAGACTATCCACTGAGATCGGTACAAATGTAAATGTAGACCAAGAAACGATGGATGGGTTGTGTAAAGGGTGATATGAGATTTTCGGTGGACAGAAGATGTATATCAGAAAAGAAAGAAAAGTGACAGAAGAGAAATCCACTGAGAAGAAACTAATGTATTTGTGAATAAAATAAGCAAAAATGTTTGACAAATCTTAAACAGAGAGTCGAAGAGAGAAACAAATTCTTAGATTAATAACAATATCGATGTTTTTGTAGGTTTTTAATTTGTTAGTAAACGGCTGAAAAATAACAGGCTTTATAAGTAACTATTTAAACTACCTGATTTTAATATGTAAAATACTCGTTACATTAAACATCTATTGTATATTGAGATCAATTAAGTAATATTAATTAGAGTTACTGTAATCAGGTTGTGTTCTCCATTTCGTTTAAATACACAGGACTTGAGCTTGTATTTATACATCTTGAACCTTTAGGGATGACGTGACCTAAGTCCTGTCTGATTATAACAAAATAAAAAATGAACTCTGCAAAATAATGAAATCAGCTTACGCGTAGATTTATAATTGAAAATGGTTATTTATTATTGACCAATATAGACAAGTTTTCACTTTAATTTAGTAGTTTATTGTCTAATAACAGATACTTCATATTTATTAGAAGGTAGCCGGTATATAGAAATAAAAACTTTGTATTTTTTTCAATTACTTCACAAATCGGCTGTCGCCGCACGAATTACGAGGAAGGTACACACCGGTTCAGTCGTGCATGAAACAATACGCTCACGCCGGTGTGTACGCATTATCATTTAATTTACTATGACAATCACTTTGTATCTATGGCCCACCGCCAACTTTCGAAATTCACTACGCAACAAAAAAGATCTTTAGTACGAGCAAATAATTTAAAAAAAAAGTATAATATTGCAATACACGTATTTCTCAAGCAAAAGGCGATTCATTAAAGACTTCCTACGCTTCATCGGCTTATGTGCTAAAAATATTATCTAAGTAATTGTTTATTCATAATATGTTGATCAGCAAAGTGACGGTAATATTATTCGAAGTTTTCAACCGTCCATAAATATCGTCGCCCAAATATTATCAAAATTTATATGAGATTTTACTACACAAAAGATGCTATGTATCCGAAATGCAAATTACCGAGGGGTAGCGTTTAATAAAGCAGTTCTTTTGAAGGTTCCATGCTACTTTGCTGTATGTAAGTAAAATTCCAGAAGCGCCACAGTAATATAATATCTTATGTTTTTGAACTACGATTTTCCTGCAACTTTCATGCATAAAAGTCGATATATTTTTTAAGGAAAATATTCGAGTTTTTTATATCCATGAGACAAATCTTACTAGTATGGTATGGTATAGTTGTACTAGAGCAGTGTTTTTCAATCTGTGAGTCGCGATCCCTATCGACCTGTATGGGGGTCGCAGAGCCTTGCTCGGAGGGTGGCTGTTGAAAGGGAAAAGGAAACTTAAATTTCTACCTCGTAGTTAGGTACTCTCTAAGCTAAGCACCTTTTTGCAGAGTATAATTCCCTAATGATGAATATAATTAACAAAATAGAGAAAAAACATAAACGTAGTCTTTAAATTACTAGCTTTTTGTCTGCGTACAACCCAAAGGGGTCGCCAAAATTGTTCAACTGTAAAGGGGGTCGCGTATTCAAAAAGATTGAAGAGCACTGAACTAGAGTATTCTCCGCGGCTAGGCCAAACCCTAGTGTAGGATCCTTGTTTAAAGATCAAGCATTGATACAGGCTACATTATATATTTTTTTATGTTGTTTGCCTCCGGGACTTTATTTTATATTGCAAATTATTCCATCTCCCGGGATGACAAGTATGTCCATTTTCGGTATGGAAACTGCATTTAAACAAAATTACAGCAAAATCACGTATTCCAGTAGTTTTCATGAAAGCTTAACAGATAGACAGACCTATCGCATTTTTTTTTTGTAGATGTTATTTCTTATATCTATAAATTTGAGAAGTGATTCGTGTCCCATACAAACTTTAATCCCCTACAATTCGTTCTAGTTTTATTTTTGTGATAAAAGTAGTAGATAGCATGTGTCAAGTCTTGTCTATCAACTGTGTCATCTATGTCAACTACAAAAATAACGAAATGAAAATTCCAGTAGTTTTTCCGTGAAAGTTTACAGACAGACAGACATACAGACATGCAGACAGACAGACAGACTGACAGAGTTACTTACGCATTTATAATATTAATAACAGGGATTACCTCCAAATATTACACATAATTACCATAAAAACCATGTTCAAACAGTCTTCAACGCTATAATATGATTTTGTAGACCAAAAGAATTTTAATAACCACGAACATTTTGATAATTAGTTAAACACAATTTAACACTTATGATTATTAAATAAACCGGCAATGGTAGCGTTAAATGTAATATTACGTTTACCCAGACTAATCTTGTTTGTTGACTAAAGTTCACTAAAAACTAATTTCAATTAACATAAAAGCTTTCATTTTTACCACTTACGTATTCATATAATGAATTAGGGAGGGGATAATAGAATCAACAGAGATAATTTTTAAATGCTTACTGAACGTCGCAGCCTCTTGAATTTTGTACGGGTATCTAATTATGACGTCATAAGTAGGTACAAGAAAAAGAGCCTAATATTGCAATAATTATTATAAAACAATAATTTAAATTATTTCTGTAATGATACTTGAAAAGTTAGATGACTTGCATGCTCTTCTATTTGTAATATTATAAAATTTTAAATACATGGCATGTGTCTGTACATTAGGGCTATAAAAAGAAAAATTGGAATGATAGTACATTCCAATTTAATAAACCATGGAGAACACGATGTAATGTTTCTAAGATTCAAATACACTACAACAGTAACCATGTAAATATTTAAAATTGCGGCTAATAAAGACGAAATTATAGGTCGTGTGTATAAAATAAATAGAAAATGGTTACAGTCGGTTCTGGCACTCACTGGCTACTACCGCGGCACGCTAGCTTCGCTCGTTCGGCTCGTGCGCTTTGTCCTGAAGATAACCTAAATCCCTTATTTGGTGACTCGCTGTCGCGAGTCGTGATTTTTCACCACCCATGACAATAGTTAGTGAAAAAATAGGTGAAGTTATATTTACCAAAAACGAAATTAAATAAACTCCGGACCTTAGGGGTTGCATAAATAGGTAAGTAAACATAACCCACTCTTCCCAGACGCTACTTAAAATCCATGTACCGGATGTAGCCAAAAATTCGAATTCCAATACTGATCGTTAGCAAATTTAATGTAGTAAAATGTGTGATATTTTTTGTGGGCAATTTCAAGTCAAGCGTGGACGAAGTCACGGGCATATCCTAGTTTATATATAAAATATTACAATTTATTGTAACAGTTTTATCCGTGCAGAAACGGAGAAAGAATGCTGTGGCCGGGCGTCCTGTTGTCAAAGGAAAAAAGGAAGCAGGCTTTACTATGAACATGATAAAGATAAAGATAATGGACCTTTTCTGGACATTACCATATTGAAGTAGATGGAGAAGAAATAGAATAAATCAAGAAATATGTGTATTTGGAACATTTGTTATCATTTAAAGAGTGCCTGACTAAAGAAATAGAGAGAAGGGTAAGAGAAGGGTGTTGGCGAGAAAACAACCCACAGCCAGGTGGTAGGGCATTTGTCCGACTGGATGGCTGCCACCCCTGGTCTAGAGTATGTCGCCATAACAGCCTTGAGTTGTGTTCCGGCATTAGTGACCAGGTTCCAGTCTCCCTTAAGAGAGCAGCAGCGCATTTGTAACAAATGTCCGTAGGCGATGGTAACCGCTTTCCATTTAAGTAGGCCGTCTGCCTGTCTGCTGAACTCCTGCTATAAAAAAAACAATGTCCGCTTTCAAATTATCGCTCAATTTGGAATGATAATTTTGATTGAAATTAATAAACAGACTGAGCTATTAGAAGTCTAAATTGCGTTTACGATCCATTAGATTACTCTAATAACATTGTCAATATTACAAAATACTGTCGTGCTTGGGTGCTTTACATTTAGTGGAAAATTCTGTACTATATCAAATTTATTTGCACGCATAGAGTTCTGTATATGGAATTTGTATTTAATTTTTAACGAACATTTTAGATGATAGAAATGATGATATGAAAGAGCAATATTGTGTGTATATCATCCGTGCAGGAACGGAGAAAGAATACAATTTCCTGCGGCCCGGCGGCCTGTCGTAAGAGGCGACAAAACAACCCACAGCCAGGTGGTAGGGCATTTGCCCGACTGGATGGCTACCACTCCTGGTCTAGAGTATGTCGCCATAACAACCTTGAGTTGTGTTCCGGCATTAGTGACCAGGTTCCAGGCTCCCTAAAGAGAGCAGCAGCGCATTCGTAGTACCTTTGGTGTTGCAAATGTCCATAGGCGATGGTAACCGCTGCCCATCAAGTGGGCCGTCTGCCTGTCTGCTGATCTCCAGCAATAAAAAAAAAAAAAAAAAAAAAATATTGTACTAGAAATGACAATCGCATGGTTATAGTATGTAATCACAGAGTAGTTAGAGATTACGCTACGAAAGAACTACAGACGCGGCGCTGCATTCGACGTACTTAATCCTGCCAGAGTAATTATTTACTCATCCGTAAATCGATATAGGTAATTACTCACTAATAAGTACAAAATATTGTATAACTAAAGCTAGAAATTTGATTCTGGACTATTTTACGAACAAAATTCTATCAAATAGCGGAGATGTCACTTTTAGTTCCTTTATATTCCGTGGGATTCCTTTGGTGGCGCGGACTCTACTATGTAAAACGTAACTGTGAAAAAACGTCGAGAGTGACTTGTGGACTAATAATAACAATAAGTCGTTCTCGTATTGAGTTTTGTTATAGCATCAATATTTTATTATTACAAAGATATTTTTATACCTTCTTCGTAAATTTTATAAGCCCTATTATATTGGTACGAATTTGTGGGATGTGAATTAAAATGCTGTTAGAATGATCACAAACTTTGTTAGAAGTACACACACGTGATTCACAGTTCTTACAAGTACAATCAAATATAACAAGACCAAACCAAAGAGTAGAAAATCGTAATCACATAAATCGCACAAAGGCCGTCGTTATAAGTTACTCCAAAAGTACACTATAGTAGAATTATTTTGTCCATGCAGTTTGGGTCATAAAATAGTCGGAGCGGTGAAGCGAGTATTTCGCTCTCTCTTCCACTCACGGGCCTTATGGGCGGGCATAGTGATGCGCATTATTGTTGTCGATTAGCGTTATCGATGGTGTATTTAGTTTTGTCATTTTGTGCGTTAGTGCTAAAATGAAAGAAAAAACTAGATGAAATAACGTATTTATTAAAATAAGAATAATAATAATTTAAAATAAAAAAATATTAATTAGGTATCTATGTATTAAGAAACTATAAGTACAAAAGTTATAATGTAACAAGTTATATTAAAAATAAATACTTATATCTAAGTTTAAAATTAACAGCAAAAAGATAATAATATTATTATTAATAATTTTTATAAGAATGATAATCTTTCTTTGAAAAGAATGAGTTTTTATCGACAATGGCGTTGCGCCCGCGCAACATGCTTACCGGCCTAGCCGGCCTGAGGCCGAGTTTGATTTATGACCCAAACTGCACGGACAAAATAATTCTACTACAGGTCACGCCTTTATCGCAATTGAAACCTAACTGACTCCGCCACGACGGACTGACCTTATGTTTTGTAAGTTAGTCATGATCTCCTAGCAGTGCCGTAACTAGCCTTTTATGCGCTCTATGCGAGCTTCTATAACCGCACCCTTGTTTTTTGCTTATTATAGGTACCCTAGCTACAGCAATGCTATGTATATGCTTGCTTTATTTCAGTCAAGGTGATCAAATAACACAGAAGGACCTTGATGTTGGTGGAGCAATTATCTTATATTTTAGAAGAAAAAATCTTTTTTTTTTCAACTAGAACACAAATAGGCTCGTGCGCTGTCAAAAAAATCTCTCTTTTATCTAATTTAACAGTTTTTTTTTGATGATACTAGCATGTAGGTATGTATGTGTTGGAATCGAGCACTAGTCCTGCCTGGCCATTTTTGCGCTCCTCAGAGTCTACGCCCTGTGCCTGGGCACCGGTGGCACCGTCCTATTTACGGCACTGCCTCCTAGCAACATGTCCCCCATACCTTTGAATACTTGATTTATAAGCTTTATAGCTTCTAAGAATTTGCATGAATGGAAACAATAGAGGTAAGGATTTATGACGTCTTACCGGGGGGCGTCTTTGAACGTGAACAATAGATCACTCAAATTCGAAGGGTTTATAAAACACCTGTAAAGGATCATCGGTTCGTAACGATATAATAAATGTCTTTAAACTTTATCTGTTATTCGATGTTAATAAATCATAATTGAATTTATTTGAAATATTGGAAATTTACTGAAAGTGCTATTTGATGAATACTCGTATACACCGAATAATTGAAGTAAAGGTTGTCCTTTTATAAAAGTGAGCAAAAAAATATTGGAAGCGAAACGGAAAAACAAATTAATCCCGAGTTGATGAAAATTAAGGTAGTTCAATTGTTTGCTACTTTATTTGAAATCGAAGATCAAAACACGAACTGTGTTTCAATTTTGGATTTTATTAAAGTTAGACGATGGAGAAAATATCCAACATAATATTTAGTTATATAGCCATCCAATCTTCTCCTATTTGGAAGTCGTTTATAAACCAAGAGATATTATTTTCATGTACGGTAATGAAATAAAGGATTACATACTTTTTAATGATTTTTTGTAGATATTTTGCGTGCTTAACTCGTACAGCGCTATTTGTTTAGTTATAAAAGAAACACTACGAGACTCGATTCTGTTACTATTAAAATTAAGGGGTTCTATTTTTTTGCGATATTTAACACTTTAGTCTGATTTTACTGTAGGTCTGTTTTATAATAACCTACAACTATTGGTATTTATAACGAAATGTATATTTTTTAAATGAAATTGTACATAAAATGCTTCAAGTTTCCACTAAAACTTCAGCACTAACTACAATATTCAACTAACTTGAAGACTTTTATGGTACTCGGCAACATTGCAGCAATTTCCATAATTATTCTTTTTCTAAACTTTTCAGACTCGTACAGGAGAATGTCATTTCTCAGAATAACATGAAAAATACTCAATCTTATCTATGTAAACATTTATAACTGGAAGGCGTTATAATGCTATTTTTATAATCAATTATTATGAGTCGAAAGTGTTATGTTAAACACTCATCGCACAGGTGAAATAATTATCTAAATAACTCTTTCAGAATATTGAGAAACTATGAAATTATGTGAATTGTTATCCAATGAAGCCTAACTGGAGTCCAGTAGATCTCTAAAAACACTTTCCGTATAATTTATGACTTGATAACAGTTGGACAACGTTATTTGCGATACAAGATTAATATGTGAAGGTGTCGCAAAGGACATAATCGCCCCTGAACTTTATTATTAAATTTCAATAAATGTGTAAATATATACGATGCAAAATAAATAAACGCTACATTATGCTTTTAAATAAGAATAGTTGTCGATGGGTTCTTATTTAAAATTTCGTAATGAATAACTGATTACAAATATCTAACCGGCAATACTAGGGACACATCTGCGGTAATGTTACCGTTATAGGCCGTTTCACGCAGATGGGGCGATGGGTGTAGTCAGTAGTGGTTATTTGTAATGTGATATTACTTTTGTTTTGTTACGTTACATATTAACAGATGACATATGTATATAAATTAATGTGTTTACACGTTAACGGCGCTATTACCCGTCTGTGTTTAATTCTGTAAATAAGACATATTTAGCCACGGTCAATAACTTTTAAACTTATTGCAGGTGCGGCCCCAGCACTGAAGTTAAATTACTTCGAAAACATAAATTGAATTATTATATTTAAACAAGCTTCTGCCCGCGACTTCGTTTGTGTTGAATAGTTTAAAAAAAGTAAGTTAAAAACACCCCCGATTTTGAAACATTTTCATTGGTGCTCCGCTCCTATTGGTTTAGCGTGATGATATATAAGCCTATAGCCTACCTCGATAAATGGACTATCTAACACTGAAATAATTTTTCAAACCAGACCAGTAGTTCCTGAGATTTTTTTAACAACTCTACGGACTCGAGTTCTGTACCTTTTTTTACAACTTAATTTCTAAGAAAGTTTTTAGAGTTTATAACAGCTTATTTTTATTTTTGTTATCAAATGCGACATTAATTCAATAACTTTTATGTTGTGGTGTGTATTTTACGAATAACTTATTATATTAATTTATTCTAATTTTAATACTAAACTTATACTAATGTAGAGTGTTTCTGTTACATGCTGGTGTTATGAGGAAGTCCATGTGCAGTGTGTGCCCTATGTTCAAGCAAACAAACAAACTCCTCAGCTTTGTATATTAGTATAAGATTGAATAAGTATGATTCGATGAAAACAGTGAGATAAAAGTTTTTAAATGGAAATGTTTCTTGAAATTTCTCTTCAGTCGAATATTTCCCTTGCAAAATGTTTGGGAAGAATTATAATTAAATTTCAGCAATGATGACGTATACTAAATTCAACTGGTCATTGTCAGGGTGAATTAGTAGGACGGCACGAGTGCTGATAAGCGGCGACGAAGCGGCCCTTCGACACTGCCTCATTTTCAGTCGGTTACGTATTCGCGGCGAGACGGGACGCAGTCTAACCGAGTAGATATAATACACCGGCGAAATAAACTTTTACATCCACTTATTCATTTACGATGTGTTCCAGTTTTACATTGTGCTAAGTGCTATGTGACAGAACTTAATAACATATCTAAATTTTAATTGTGTTTACATCGTTGCACTCTGCTAATGTAAGTTTGATAATGTTGCACTTTTTTATTATATTATTATTTACATATTACATAGGCTTTTAGATTAATACTATTTGTATATTATTTTGATTTTTATTGTCTATTTAAGTTATAGTAGTGACTTATGAAAGACTAAATTTGGATTGGGTGTAGTTGTATGGCACTTATATTTATTTATATTTGACATATAAAGTGAATTTCGGGTTGTCATAAAAAATCACCACGAATCCTATATTAAGATGATTTAGATTTATTCATAATGAATAAAAGTGCCATATAACTATACCACCCTAAATTTGTTTAGTTGATTAATAATAACAGGCGTTATTTATATTATAATTTGGTTGGTTGTTGTTATCTATTTGAGTTATAGTAGTGAACTATGTAATAGTAATTTGTTTTAGATTAATAATTTTGTATTTTGGTAAAAATAATTTAAGATAGAAGATCTACCGTTATTTTCAAAATCATCTACATTATTAAATTCGATCAGTTTTGTTATTATAATTAATAGCCAATTCCTATATCTTACCCACCGTTTATTGGGCTTACTATCGGTTAAAATTTGACATAAGCTCCATTTTTTTATGGCATAAGTTCAGTCATAAAGATGGCCCGCCTGATAGAAAGTGGTTATCAGCGCCTATGGACATTTGTAACACTATACGTGTTACAGATGCGCTGCTGCTGTCTTAGGGGAGACTGGAATCTCGCCACTAATGCCGGAACACAACTTAAGGTTGTTGTTGCGGTATACTCTAGACCAGAGGTGGTAGCCATCCAGACAGGCAGATACCCTGCCACCTGGCGGTGGGTTGTTTTGTCGCCACTTACGACAGGCAGCCTGGCCGCAGGAAACTATATTCTTTCTCCGTTCCTCCGCGGTAAGATTAGGCTCCATAGAAGTAATGTCAGAATTCAACCAAGGGTAGGGCAAGTGAATGAATAGTTAGAAATAGGAACCGGCCATAAGCCGCTGTGGCGGCCAGCGGTTGACGAGTTGACCGGGATCTTCAATGAATTCTGGTTTAGAGAATATATATAATTAATATTATCAATCAAGAGACTTTACGTGGTTGTAACCATGTGTTCAGTTCGCGGCCCGATACCATCTGTTCTCGATTGTTTGGGAGCGTTTGATTAAATAGTTTCTAATAATTATATTTCTTACTATAAATGACGACTAAAAAGGGTTAATCGTTACAGTCTTAATGTACAAGTTTATACCTATTTATAATTTGTATGTATTTAACAAAGTACATCTTATCTTCAATTATAGTTATTACGTATTATGTATTATCCGCCATGAGTGTATTTTATCTGTACGTCTCGATGTTTTTGTTTTTTATTTATCCCGAGAAATAAGATACTTTTTATGAGATACGGATTCGAAGTTTACGCGAGGGAAATCAAATGAACTGATTAGTATGAAAGTTATAATATATATACGCGTATAAATGATCCAATTTCGATAATGAAATATAGCAAACCTGCGTATTGACAGGTCCCGAACTACGCGTGCAAATTCAATTATTATAGTTTCGTTGTTAGACATTTATAGATATATGTAGGTATGTATATGGGTAAATGATCGACATACGAGTAGGTATACATATAATATACACACAAATACGCAGGTGCCTAAGTTCTTGAATCCATTAATATTTTATCGTAAAAATTCCACCGTGGTGGTCGACTGATGGTTTATGCCCAGTAGTATATCAGCTTTATTAGCCATGGAAATGGATTGACGGCTATCGCGAACAGAAATAATCTATTCTAAAATTTCTGTTTTGATTGCGTTATGACTCCCGGCGTGGGTTTCTTATGGTTTTATTAGGTGCATACGGTAGCTAATTAAAATAAATTGAGTTCAACTTGATGATTTATTAATTTTAATCTTTGAAATATTTCAGTTTGTAATTAAAATGAATTTTCAATGACGACAGTTGTTTGAAGTGGGAAATCAGCCAAGTACCCATGGATATGAGACCCTAGTATACCGACTGTTCCACTGCAACGAGGAGCCTCGAGATGGACGGTGGTATGGCTGCCACACTAGTCTAAGCTAGATTGGTGTGTATCACATTTCAACAGTTATCATATGCATGTCTTCTCACGATGTTTTTTTCACCGTCATCATTTAGAATATATTCTTAAAAAGCTGTCTAAGCGGTTCGGGCTCCTCGACAAGGATTCGATCTCCTGTCACAGCAATGAAAACCAAGTGCGTGGCTGACTGAACTGTAATGAATCTAGTTTTACTTATGGCATATTGCATTTTAAACCTAATTATTTTTAATCTTAGCACTCTAATATTATAAATTTATTAAAAAGTAACGGTTCTGGCAGACGTTAAAAAAATAAAAATCTAAAAACCGGTTCTAGTGTCATCTGCCGGGACTTATTGTGAATCTAACGCATCCCGGGACTCCCTCAAACACACATAAAATAACATAAATCAGAACCAATACTAACCAATCAGCACCTTGGATTACATTATTGAAGTTTCATTAGGGATCCCTATATTTTTCTAGTAATAAAATATGTAGCCTATATTACTCAGGAATAATGTAGCATTGGAATGGTGAAAGAATTTTTGAAATCGGTCTAGTAGTTTTGGAGTTTATTCGTTACAAACATACACATTTACACATCTTTCCTCTTTATAATATTGGTATAGACTATCATTATAAGTTTATTGAAAAGTAAGTACTTAAAACGTTGCAAGGCTTCATTTAATAAAGTTGCTTTCTGCATTGTAAATATATGAATTGTTGTGTATCCTACAGAAATAGCAACAGAAGGAACATATTTAATATTCGTGGGACTACAAAGCAATCTTTCAGCACTACCGCCTACATCGATCAGTTAAGAATATCCTTTGAGTTAGATTTACTGGCAGAGATCGGTTTAAGCGATAAGCTGCCCATTGTTTGTTGGTTGGTTAGTTGATCAACGAAGTATAGTAACTATTACAAAAACGTTTTATATCCGCCATTATATGTGTAACTATTCATACGTAATTCATAAAACTACTGGGTGTACATATAAAAGGCAGAAACATGCATTCTATGTAGTATACAACATTATCTGTCATTAACACAACCTTTTAATTCATTACAACCTCATTTCATTATTACATAATCTATATACATATAATAAAACTGTAGAGATCTAATTTCTGTACAATGAAAAAATGCTAAATACCGAGTCAGGGGGATGTAAGAAGTGACATAGAATTAATTTAGATTTTTTTGAAATTTATTGTTTCTCTGTTTATCTGTCTGTTTGTACCGGCTAATCTCCGAAACGACTGGACCGTTTTAAATGAAATTTTATATGGTGGTAGCTTATATCCCTGGTCAACATATAGGATACTTTTGATCCGGAAAAATTAAAGAGTTCCCGTGTATAGTTAAAAAAAAACGCACCACGTGGACGGGCAGAAGCTAGTATTATTATAAATCATAAATCGCACATCTTACTCGCCTTACGTACATCGAACATAAATATTACAAATAAATAATATCTCTTTATTAAAGCTAAAACCATATAAATAGTTGTCAAATCATAAAATATACATACTGGAATCGCAAAGACTTAAAATTTAATAAATTAACAAAACATTGTGTATACAACATTATGTAGTATTTATGTAGGAAAAAAATCTAGCAAAAATAAAACCGACTACAAGAGTACCTAACTAAAAAGGAAAAAAAATAGTTTCTACAACAACAACAATCCAAAACATAGCAATTTTTATGTTTTACTTCGCACCGACTTTAAGATTTTTTTACATTTTGATCCAGTTAGGGATAATTTGAAATTGTATAACTTTATAACTACTTAACGAAAGCTCACAAGAATAATGTCTATTCAGTAATTGTTTCAGACATGATTTTTTATCCATAAAATGCTTTTATTTTATTGGACTTCGTAACAAAAAGACTAAATGAAACATTTGTCAACCGTTCAATGCGCGAGGACTGACACGCAGTTGACAATTTTTAAATATAAAATCATAACTATCACACTATGTAAATATTATTTATCAATAAAAATTCAACCAAAATATTTGATTTCCAAAGCTGCTTATTTGTTGTAGAATAAAAATTAGATTATGTATTATTTTGCAATAAATTTGCATGAATATTGGCGTATAGAATGGATAATCAAGCGGGAACTTAGTTATCTGAGGTCCTTTATACCCTCCTTAAGACCACCCACTGTGGCCCAAGGAGTGTAATTACATTCATCCAAATTATCCCTTTAGGCAATCCATTTTAGATCAATATATAAATAGAAAATAAGCAGGCAGGTAACATTATTTTTTATGAATCTTATTATGGCCATAAATATATCTAATATATTAAACATTTACTTATTGTCAACATATAAGTATACTATATTACACAATTATAATATAAATTACATACTATTGAATACAATGTAAGAAAACTTAACTTATTTGTATTGTATTCTACCCATAGTCCCTCAAGACTATAAGTAGAATACTGAGCCCAGATCACCGTCTTCTATGGGTAAGGTGCCCAGGCTGGCTACGTTTCCTCGCTGGATCGGCATTACTTATTTATCTATTGTAATATATAAAGTACTTGTCACATTTAATGATAACAAATATAAATATGTTTATTTAGAGTATTTTACATTTATGTATATATATTACTATTATATTTATATATGCTTCAAATTTATAAATTAGTCTAAGTATGTATATTTAAATTGTACAGTCCTATCATTTTTCGTGTTCTCGTCTCGGAGGCCAAGACACATTTTGGGTCGCTGAGCCAAAGGAGTTAGTTAGTTAGTTATAATTTTTCTGCTCCACCTACATCGCCAGATTAGTAAGAATTTCTTTTAAGCTGGGTTGCCTGGAAGCTTTTAGCGATAAGGCCGCCTGTTGTTCAAGAAGTATTTAATTATGCATTTTGTTTTTGTATTTGTTTGTTTAGGTGAGTGTTAGTGTTATCTATCTATCGCCAAATTTAAAACGTCTCTCAAAACCGTCAGTCAGTTGAAGTCCTCCTAAATTTAGGCATCTCCCAAATCTATATAGTATACAGAAACGGTACTCAAGTTATTTGAATGCGTGATTAGGTAAACAACCGTCAAATCATTACATTATGGCAATACTTACAAGAAAAAGTTACTGAACTAATTTAACTTATGTTACTTTATTTTTCACGCCGATTTGATTGAATAGGTACAAACAATAATTGAGCCCAAAATTATACCGAAAAATATAACAGGGACCTACATTTCCGTTCAAACAAGAATTTGAATTTTTTAATTTATGTTATTTCATTGTTATAGAAACATATATATACTACTAAACTACTTACTAACTAACTACTGTTATAGAAACATATATAAATTACAACGATTGGTTATTCGTAGAATAGAACCTCTATTTTTATATATATAATTCTTCTGTACGTCTGTTGACAGTGAACTACTCCTAAACGGCTGGACCAATTAAATGTTTTTTTTGTGTGTTCAAGTGGATTCGAGGATGGTTTAGATTCACAATTGGACCCGGTAGGTGGCATTGGAATCGGTTCCTAAATTTTTTCAAAGACGTCGTGTGCCGGGTCCGCTAGGAAAGTTTATAAAATTTTCGATAACACTGTACAATGTACTAATTTTATAAATAAAATCACCAAACAAAGAAATATGGAAGAGAAAAAGAAACGTTGCAGTAATTATACAATGTCTGAGAAGGCTATTCTTTTAGAACTTTTATCCGTGCAGGAAAGAATACAATTTCCCGCGGTCGAGCGGCCTGTCGTAAGAGGCGACAAAACGGCTCATAATCAGGTGATAGGGTATTTCCCTGTCGGGGTGGTTACCAGTCCAAGTCTAGAGTATGCCGTCATAAAAACTTTGAGTTGTGTTCCGGCATTAGTGGCCCGGTTATAGTTTCCCTTTACAGAACGGCAACACGGCTACAATTGTTCAGAGGCGATGGTAACGGCTTTCCATTACGTGGCCCGTCTGCCTGTCTGCTGAACTCATCCAATAAAAAGAGAACTATTGGGAAGTAAACAAAAAAGACGAAGACACTTTGATCATAAGGACTCTTTTTAAATTAATTTTACAATTACAAAAGAGATATTTATTATGTTTTATACATTTTGCTGACTCACATTACGCCTTTCATAATCCGAAAGAGAAGTAAATATGAAAAAACTTATTTTAAAAAACCGACTGCGAAAACTAAAAAGCATATAATAACCTAATAAAGATTTTGACAAAGAATTTATTAGATTATTAGAAAATTTTATATCATTTGCCTCTTAATAAACTAAATAAATTCTTAGTCAAAATCTTTATTAAGACGATTTTTTTTATTACTTTTTAGTGTTAGCCTACCAATAGCTAGATTGGTTAGGCCTATGAAAGGTGCCGCGCGCCTTAAATAATATAGGTCCCAAGAAACGGGAACGGAAAAATTGAATAAAAAATGATCATAAAATAAAAACTACTGGGCCAAACTATGTTAAATTGTTAGGGGACTAGATACCAACCGTATCAAACTAAAGAAGAATCACGTAATTGGATCATAAATCTCAGCGTAATCGGTGTACAAAAAAATACCAATCAAATTGAGAACCTCTCCTTTTTTAGGTTGGTTAATAAATAGATTTTTAGCAATTGAGTATTAATTTATAATAAATTTAGTAAATTAAAGACCACTCTAAAATTTTGGGACTACTGAAATCGATTTGACAGTTCATCTAACTGTTGACAGCCAAATAGCGTTGAATGGCGTTCCAGTATACGATATTTTCACTGAGTGGCATTTGAAGGCCACTTAATTTGAGCCGCTCCTTTATCGGACACTTAAAATGGTCTTTTGAAAATATGAATTTGGATTTTGGAAGATGTTTAAATATTTAAGAAGCTGTCAAATATTCGAAGGACGTTTCATTATTGGAGCTCGTGGTAGGGTAATGGCTAGCGCACGCGTCCTAAATTCAAAGGGCGCTGGTTCGATCCTGGCCGGAACGCATACACCACTTAGTCAGTTTTCTGATCTGTGCATTTTGTTACAATTATCACGTGCTAAGTACGGTGAAGGAAAACATCGTGATGCAACCTGCACATCGAGATAACCGATATGTCAAACCTGCCAAGCCGCCTTGGACAAGCGTGGCGGGTATACTCTCCGTTTCCCCTATAATGGGAGGCCCGGGTCCAGCAGTGGGACATTTATGGGCTGATATTATATTATATATTCAGTATTCGGCCATTAATAGGCCAACTTAGTCAGGGTCATCTTTACATAATATTAAACAAGTCGCTTTCCGCGTCTGTCTGCCTGTCTGTATTTCCACTAAACCAGGCAATGGATTTTTAAGCGAGTTCCACCATCGGTCAAATAATTTTTAAATGAAACTATATATATTAAAAAAACCTAATAAAGTTTTTATATAAGCAAAGTAGAGCTTTCTTAAGTTTGACCGGCTGCGTAGCCGCGGGGAAATAAATCTCTAGTGATATATATTTTACAGTCTTCGTGTATATTTGATATTGTCATTGAATGAATGAAAGAAAACTATTGCTCACGATAACTTAAACCTAGACAATTTAATAATACATTTTCATTAGAACAATGGGCGGCCTTATTGCTATTATAGCGATCACTCTCAGGCAACCCGGTGTCCAGGGAGATATTAAAAGAAAAAATAATAATATTTGGTGGTTTAACTAATTAATACTAATTCAGTCATCACTAAAGAAGAAACAAAGAAATAAAATACCAGTATTATATTTATTTACTATTTCTAAATTGTAATATTTATATTTATTTATTTCATTACGTTTATTATTTGTGTATTTATATATAATCAATATAAATAAACAAATAATAAATGTAATGCACCGCTATCGGGCCAATTACGAAATATGGCATGGAACCGGTTAAAACTAAACGTTTTATAGGTTATAATTGGTTTTAATCAAATATCATTTTGAATGCAAACGTTAAAAAGTCTTAACATTGTGTGAATCTCCACTAAACTGGTTGATTTCGAGATATCATACTTTCTTTATATTATGATTACACTTTATAACATAAATATGTGTTTGAATGTGACTGAACACTTGGTGTTATATATGACTGCACTTTGAAGGTGTGCGGCAAAAACGGTTCGAAATCGGTTTATTCAACAATACCTATTTAACGAACTTTTGTTGCTAAAAACCATGTAACCGAGGATAAAGGTGAAGCAAAACCGCAAACAAAAGAGGTTACAACCAGTTCGAAGCTTTTATCAGCTTTTCTAAGCGCTGTCAGGTAATGCTCATAAAAATATGGGTGCTCAGTAAGCTTTCGGTACTATAAAGTGGCTTTTGCTTTTTATTCCAAGCTACTATTTTTACTCCAGTTAGTATTGGTATGACTAGAAAAAATTATAAAATACAGCAAGAAGTTTAAATGAAATTTAATAGCAAGTAAATAAGTAGTACATGGTACATAAAAATTACTAAAATACAGAGAACAGTACAGATGGCGTCCCAAAGGAAATACTGTTTCCCGCGCTAGGTCTCCTTAGAGCCTGTGTGGCGGGCCACAGTAGGATTCGCTCCGGTCATAAAAATTCATATCATTGCTTATAGTATGTACATTAATGCAAGTCTTTGTGTAGTAAGTAAAATGTATTTGTCTAAATAGTATTTTCTATGGTTAAATTAAAGAAAGAAATAATATTTTTTAAACATCAAAGCAATTCAAGTTGGAATGAAATCCCTTTGAAACAACAAGTAGTTTCAGTTATGTTCTGGAGTATTGTTTAACTTCCATTATAGCAAGTAAAACAAACATAAATGAATAAGTTAAGAGTACAAGTTGGAAAATGATCAATCTCTAGAGACTAATGTATTCCCAAGAAAATGTCAACGACCTGAATTACGTGATGCACTTCATGAACTTATAAACTCAGTTATTCATAACAGTGTTGTTACACATGGAGGACTTACTCATATTATTAATCAATATATACTTAATAAAGTGTCGTAAATTTTTATATTTAATAAAATGTCATAAATTTTCATATTCTGTACGGTTCAATGTACAGCGTGTCGGTGACGCTGCGGCATATTAATATAAATAACGCTCAAAAATACTTTGTGATCGAGTCGATATTACATTGCTACGAGTTGTTACAATCAGCCACCAGTTTCTATTAGTCGTGACATTTGACTTCAACTATCACTAAATTGAATCCAAGGGTCAGCATCCAAGCTCAACTACTACGAGATTAAATCCCTGTAAGCAACAAGGTGTATTTACTTTACCCTAATACAAGAAAGCACCAGCACTCCAACAACAACTGCTTGCATCTACCACCAAAAGCAAGAACAAGTGTACAAACTATCTATATTCCATGAACTCTTTCAAGCTGGTAGAAGTTGTACTCAATTAGCCACTTAGCCGGCAAGTGAATATATTAAAACTACTGGATAGTTTGATACTTTCCGGTAGTTTGTTATATATAGTGGGATCCATAAAATGCGTCAGTGTGTACCTTGTTCTCCAATTGTCTCGGCAATCAAAATCCCTGTGCTTATACACGGAATCATTGGTCATGATGTATGCTACTTGATATATTAACAGCCAAGGAATGATTAGCCCATTTTTTAAAATGGGTTTTACAGACTCCCTGTTAAGTAACCCCAGAACAGCACTCACGGCGCTTTTATGTAGTCGAAACATCCGCTCCCAGTTGGCAGCGAGCAGCCACAGGTCAGTGTCATATTGTAACAGAACACCGTTGCAAAACAGCACGACCAAATTGCGTTAATAGTTTCCACGCGCGACAGCCTGCGTAGTGCGTAACATGCAGTCCCTACTTTGGAGCACAGCCTGTGTATATGGGTTCCCATTGAAGCCCTTTCACCAACTGGAAACCGAAACCGAGAAATACAGTATTTTCAACTTGGTTTATCTTGTTACCATTTATATTAACTGACAATTCTCGGGGTGTACAGCCAGAAAGTTGGAAGTGTTTAAAATAGGTCTTGGAAAGGTTAAGCGGTAACCTTTTATTGGTACCAGCCTTTTGCAAGCATATTTTTGTAATTTATATTTACGGGCTTTAGTGCAGTTTTTATATTTTTTTATTGATGTACATCAAAAAAATATATGTACATATATTTTTAAGTTAGTTTTATTTATACATATGTAAGCTATTTTCATATATAATTAAATTAAAATAATCTATGTACTTAAATTTATTATACTCGAATTCCGAGCAAATCAGGAAACAAGGCTTGGAACCGGTTTAAAGTTAACCTTTTCTTACACGTTATAACCGGTTTTAGTCAACTACATCTTTCGGAGTGTATTAATATTAGTTATAGTTTTAGCATAATTTAATTTAAATATCTAATTTGTATATGTAGAGTTTATGACATCTGATTTTATTCATATTGAGTTAGAGTAATTTTGTAAGCTTTTTTAATAACCTTAAAGAAGCCTTAAACTTGTCTCACTCAATATTAATGAAACAGATTGGGTTTTGCATTACAATTTATTTTAAGGTAAATAAATTAAACAGCCATTTTTCTTCGATCAGATTAATATGAAGATGTATTTATAAGCTGTCGTAGCGATTTTCACTGAAACCAAACGCTTATATTTTTGTTGTTTGTCTGTTAGTCTTGTAGGTCACATTTAACTTTAATAATTTGGTTTACTTTGTTATGCAGTTCGGATATAAATTAGTAATATACGCATAATATAAGAATATATATTATAATACCACATTATTCACAAGAATTAAGTAAAATAAGTGTTATTTATATCTCATTTTGCGCACCATCTACGTCGTAGTCGGTCCTAGGTAGGCGGTGTACACTATGTGTGTAGTTACTAGATGAGATGGCTACAAGCGATTAGTCTGCTGTTCTGCCTATTATAGGGCCAAGAAACAATTATTGTAAAATTGCATTTTAGTATTTTTTTTTATTTTGGTAAACAATGAAATTTTATAAAATTAATAAATAATTTCAGCCCATGAACTTAATAGCCAAGCATAGCACAAATTAATGACCATGATTTATATGTACCAAAATATCAGTGTCTTTTGATATTTGTTCCTTTATTCACTGTCTTTGAAAATATTTTTAAATTTTGTACGAAGATATTTTAAAAACCGGAGATGAAAAGGACATTTCTTATCACAAAAAACGTAGTTCTCGTGGGAATCAGTACATAAGTATTTGAGAGCGAAGTAATTTTGTTACTGTTGTGTTGTTGCTTGTTTTTCTTTACATTTTCTTATTACTATTATTATTATTATTATATATATATATATTATATATATTATATATTATTATATATATATATATAATATTATAAAAACCTGCTGCAGGACATACACCTTAGCTTCACTTGGTAACAAACGGTTGACTTGCGATGCTTACACAAACCCGATTACCTGGTTTCGCAGATGAGTAATCGCGATCAATTTCTCATAATGTGTTCCGTCATCAGTCATTACGTAGTAATTGTAATAATGTCCATATTACGCGAGACAACCTTGTTAAGCAGACTTGCTAAAATTAGAACTCACCTCCTTGGAATGACATCTACGCTTTTGTCAATAAGGCGTTATGAGTTTCATAATTTCGAAGCGAACTCGACAGTGGGCCGCCACACAAGCTCTGTTGAGACCTAGTGCAGGTCAACTGTGGTGCAACTTGGACGCTCCTATAAAATTGTTGTCGTATTGTAAATTATTTTATGTTCCCTGTACTCTTTATGTAAATAAATTCCTATCATTGCATTTCATAATAACAATAATGATTAACCGTCTAGGCTGAATGAACGGCTTTGGTTAAAATGCGTGTTTTTGCGCATTTTGACTTCGTTAGTTCGCTAGTTTACAACAGATAATTTTATCCGTGCAGAAACGGAGACACAATACAATTTCCTGTGGTCGGACGGCCTGTCTGGAGAGGCGACAAAATAACCCTCAGCCAGGTGGTAGGGTATTTGCCCGCCTACATGGCTACTACCCCGTATCTAGAGTATGCTGCCAAAACAACTTACAGCTGTGTTCCGACATAAGTGGCCAGGTTCCAGTTTACTTTTAGAGAGCGGCCGCACACTAGCACCTTTGGTGTTACAAATGTCCATAGGCGATAACCGCTTTCCATCAGGTGCACCGTCTGCCACTCGTGCAATAAAGAAAACAAATGTGTAATTTATTGAACTTTTACGGAAGGACAGGAATTTAGAGCAAAATCCAAACTCTGTTAAACTACGAACTTATCACAGGAATTTAAGTGACCTAAAATGAACTTTATCGTAGGTGAAAGTTAGGAACTTGTTTTATTGTGGTCTATTTAGTACTTTAATAGAAAAGAAATTTCCCATACTTTATATTATTAATAGACATTCAATTCTATATTCTATAGATGTTTCCAACATCAAGAACGAAGTCCGCGAAGCTAACGCGTTGTCAGCCTCTACGGTGGGATGGTATAGGTGGGTTTGGATGGGAGGGTTAGGATAGAGAGATAGATGGGATAGGGGATAGAGTGGATGAGATAGGCTTGGGACGGGAGGGATTACAGGAGGGATCCTGGTTACCACGCGTTTGCGTTCTCAACTTAATTATTCGCTTATACATGTCTAGCAGAAACTTTCGCAATAAAAGTAGTATTTTATGTAATTCTTTTATAAACAAAAGTAGACCAATTCAAGATCAAACTTCTGGCATTTGGATTTTGAAGTTTGACAAGTTTTACTTTAGAAAAAATGCAGCAACAACATCTTTCATCTATGCTATTTATTCTTCATATATAATCATAATTTCTAATAATAAAATAAATTTAACCTAGAACTATCTACTTTAAATTATTTATTTAAATTGAATTTAACAAATACTGAATGATCTACTTTTGTCATTGCTAATCAATGCCTATTTAAGTGCGTTAGCCGGGACGTGAGGATATAGTAACCAATGAGAGTTTTGTATAAAAATCACCCCCATTGGCTGGAATTCAAAATGTAAAAAATATTGAAAGACTGAAGAGGGGGGAAGAAATAGATAGCATAATGTCGGAAGTCGTTTCGATGAACCTCATGTTGCCCCTGTCTTCTATGGCATTTTATGGGGCCCATGCAGAGAGTGACGAGTCATCGTCTGCCCATTTTTCCGTGTTTTCCGAACATTGCCACGGGCAGACGCCATGTCCGCATATCCCAGAACCCTAGTATCACTAGCAGTTCACCCCAACAGTTTGGTACTTTTTGTTCTTATTTCCCACAATAGTCCTATACTGGCCGGGGCTTGTCCTTGGGTGTATTATTATATGGTGTAGATAGAAATAATCAATGTCACACTACATTTAGATTAAATTTGGCAGGGGGCCTCTACGTGTTGGCCATCCCATGGCCCCATTCTTATGGCCCATGGTCTTCAAAGACATACAATAATACTTTAATATTACTCATTGGCACTTGAAATCTTTGATTTCCGTGATAAAGGCTTAAAATAAAATAAGCCGCTTACCTACCATTAAAAATTTGTTTTATTAAATAAAAATATGTCAACATCCTACATGTCATCGATGCATAATATATTTGCAGGCGTGAAGCGGCCCACTCGTGTGTGCAAATGTATCGTACCGTGTGAGCGAAGATAAATCTTACCTAGCAACCTATACATATATAAAAAATTCAGCGTCCCAAAAATTCAGGTCATGGGTTGTTTTGAAATTTTTACCTAACATTGCATTTTGTAGCAGAGTGTTTTTTATATCTATATCATTACACGATAACTTGTTGATAGATGGCATTGTAGAGGATCAGCCTCTAAACCATTTTATCAATCACTATGTATATTATACGGTTCATTTCTGTCATTCAATTTGAATGAACCAACCAAAGTTATTCATATAAATATAAACTTGAATAATTCAATGGCATTTCATACCGTGGTGTCTTTTCAATTCTGTACTTTTCAACTAAATTGATTGAATTTGTTTGATTGAATTCTCGCAATTTTTATGTAATTTTTTCCTTTTCTTTGAAACCTTCCCGCCTGCCCTTATTCTCACCTTCTCAAAAGTGTAGATGTCATTTTGAAAACTAATGATAAAAACGCTACGACAAGAGCCGTAATCCCTTTCCGTCTCAGTACGTCGTTCGCACCACGCGCTTAAATTCATCGCTACGTCGTTATAAAAAACCGCCCGCCCCTACAATCAAGACTGCGCACATCTCGTGAACTGACAAATGTATAAATAAATACTGTCTGCAGACTATCTTGCCGTAAAATAGGTTTGTCGCAGAGGTTGATAAATTAGGTTGTATGTATTTTGTATTTGTATCATAAAAAATAGAAATCAAATTTTGTCTAAAAATAAAATAATTAGGGTGGACTTAACATTAGGGGATGAAATAGATGTGGCGATTCTCAGACTACCGATATGCAACAAATTCATGAGAACGGTCAAGCTCGGAGGAGTATGGCAACGAAAACTGTGACACGAGAATTTATATATAAGATTAAAATTGAAATATTGTTGGAGCTGTTGTTGGGGCTAAAGAAGAGAATCAAGAGCAGCAGGATACGGTGAGTTCCTTCTACTCCCAAAAAATTGAAACGAATCCGAATTATACAGTCCATAACCACCCTTAATTAAATGGTAAATTTATTATCCCATTAATCCTTCTTATATCGATAGTTATGAAAATTAGCACAACAAATATACCTACTTGAAGAATCCTTGACATCGCCCATAGTGTTACAGACGTCCATAGGGGACAGTTACCAACATCTGTCACATGAGCCGTCTGTCTATTGGCCCACTTTATACAATAAAAAAATCTAAATGACGCTGCAGTTCATCGACGTATCTACCTGTCCGGCTACAATGGCTGTGTAGTAGTTGAGGGAATGTGGGCAATTTAGATGAGGGAAACAGGAAAGCAAGAGCACCTGGTCGATAATGAAATATCAGCAGCTCCTCGGCTTCTTTTATCCACTTAACAAATGCACTTCTCTAATTTTTCTTTATTGATTAATAAGGTAATGCACATATAAATATATTGATGCAGCGCGGTTAGGAGAGGTACATAGTTATATTTTGTGATATTTACACAGAGCATAAGCGGTGCAGTCGCGATATATATATTTTATTTTATATTATAATATATTTTATTAGGCGGAGCGATTTAATTTTAGCTAGAGGGCCATGACATGAACGAATTGACGTGCGTGCAATAAAGGGAGCCCTTCGTTAAATTGAAACGCAGAAATTAAAATTAATGGAATAAAAGTTGCAAAGCCAAAAAAGGTTACGTTATGATACCAATACCGTTCCATCGATCGATAGAATCATTAGTATATTTTATACACATAGATAGGGATTTATTAAATTGTAATTTTGTTGTACTGTATAATTTATAATAAATAAAAGTTAGTTTTCATACAATAGATACTTAGATACAAGTTGTTACACGAGTATTTATTTCAATTTTGAATTAACGTATTTATTGTTGGTTTTGTAGAAAAATATTAATTTATTTTACGTATTAAATATTACATAAGTAGAATTAGTTTTATTAATTATTAATATTATATATTATTTTATGAACAAAATTGGGTCGTTTGGTCTTATGCCAAAAGAAAGGTTTGCACTGAAAATCAGTGTTGTGTCGGATATAATTCCGGCACAGCATCATGCTGAGTGCAAACCTTGTTTGCTGAAAATGCGTCATATAAATTCTCAAAATACGCTCTGTTTATAAAAATGTATATGGAATGTAATTAAGTCGCTATTTCTGCACATAGAGTTTCCTTTCTTTCTTTTCTTTTCCTAGAATGGGTTCCAAAACTTAAAGGTTATCTGAATTAATAAAATAAGTAGGCACATTGCGTTTCTTATGTCTTTGCCTTACATACACCTCAGAAAGATGAAAACGTACTACTTCCACGGGTAGGACTTATACCGATATGACATTTGATTTCAAACGACTCCGCTTTTATTAACAACATCCCTAGTTTATATCAGACTGAGGCACAGCCAAGCGTGGCCGGGTTAGCTAATAAGTGTAGGTATAAAATAGATTATATAACAAGGTGGATAACCCCGTAACATACATTACGTCGAGGTGTCAAGGCGTAGTGTGCACAAGGGTCACTTGTTCAAGCGTTGTTGACTTACAAGCACTCCTTAGGCCGTTTGCGATCGTCCACATAATTGTTCTACGTACTACATACTCGAAATATCCGGTTATGCTCCATTTCAGTGTATACACCGACAGTACTTGGTTTTCACTTTATGATACTTAATTAAATGAAAATCGAGTTGTTTGCGATTCTTTATACATATTTAATGTACTCCGTAATTGCGATTCGAACTTAGGAAAAAACGGTGATTTATTTAGTTTCGTACCATTTAAATCTACTATAATATTATAACATTCTAAACATGCTTGTCTGTAAATTGAAGCTATAAAAAAAACAACTGTACAGACTATGTAAACATGGAGAACATGATGCATTTTTTAGATTTCTTGTCCGTCTGTCGGTGTGTTTGTTCCGGATTCACGTAAAAATTACTAGGCCAATTTCGATGTAGCTTTCGTTGATCGGAGGCTAATTCCTAGAATTAAACTCTGTGCTACTTTTTATCCCGGGAATTCCACGGGAAATCTTCGGGGAACGATGTAAAATGGTCAGATTAACAAAAACCAATTCCGATGTGACAATTTTACTGATCGATAGCAAATTTAATGTAATAAAATGATATTTCTTATCCCGGGAATGCCATGACAATTTTCCCGGGAGTGGTTTGTGGTAGTTCAGGTGCGTAAAAATTAGCTTGTTCCGACACAGTTGACAGAAAACGATAGTTTACATTCTTTTTCTGATACTGTGATATTTTGTGTCCCGCAAATCGTGGACAAAGTCGCGAGCATGTCCTAGTATATGTATATAGTTTTAGCTCTTTTGAGTCCAGCTAAGATATCATAAGAAAATGTATTATATGGTATTCATTTATATCACAATGGTTTCTTAAGTTAGTTAACATAGTGTGAAAAGAAGAAAAAGAAATTAGGAACAAAAAAACAATTGTATACTTCAACACAGTGAAGGGTTCTACAGTAGTGATTTTAGATATGCATTTATCATCATTTTATCGTCATAATTTGGCAAGTTCCGACCGGTCTAAGTATGCACCATATTTTATTTCATCCAATTTTAATTCAACCATTTTTTATTTCATCCCTTAGATATCCACCATATGTGACATGTGTGGTAGACATCTCTCATTTTTCCACAATTTCGCTACACAATTGCACAGCGGCTTATAGAAGACATATTTTTCTAAATTTATCTATTTGCCTGTGTATATGTGGAACGGAATAGAAGCAGATCATCTTTAGTAAACTTATACGAGTATTATAATTTTTACAATACATATTAGGCCTTCATTTTGATCTTACGTCGACAAAATCGACAAAGGTTAAATCTTAGTACTTACCTAAAGCACTTAAATTTTCCCACATATATAGTTTCTGTCTATGTAATATGGTATGGTCGTTTTACTCTAAACTAAAATTGCTGTAACGATTTGTAGATAGCATGGATGGATACTTCGAACTCTGTTTTTGAAAATCGTGTAGAGAATCACAAAAGTGGCAACGTGTTATAAAATTCTACCAGACTACCGGAGGCCCTAGCTGCCAACTCCCCGCAATCTCTGATGATCGCCTAATATGGAGAACGTCATGAAATCGAGAAATCCGTATAGCTATTACCAAGATGACACAAGCCACTGATGGCTATCTGAAGCCTATGATGGCAATCCGACGCAGATCTGAGAGGCCTTCGGTTCCGAACTTAGTCACAGACCGCCAATCGCCAGCCGAGTTGAAACGGGGGCGAAAACAATCAACTTCGTAACTCTTTTCTCATCGCCTCTAATGACTGTAGAGGAAAAAACCCGGTTGTCGTCATTAACTCATATTAATCTTGAAGTGACGTTGCGTTCCTACAAAATTAAGGATTTTCCTTATTATTCTCGAATTACTCGCAGTTGACAACACTAAACGAGATTATTTTTTGAGATTCCATAATTATCTACTTGGACACCATAACTATAACATTACTGTCATTAAAACTGGGAACTTTTAATTTTATTGCGTACTAAGTGTTTTCTTTTTATATGTCTATGCAAAACTTCTGAACCCGAAAAAATTCAAAATGAAACACACGGAACCTATCCGAAACCAATTATGAGACACATGATTAATTATTGTAGCAATGGCCTTCACTTAAAATTAGTCATTTATTACAAAATCATTAACAGGCATATTTATTGGTTAAAAATAATATTTCTTAATTTTCTACGCTTCGAGTATTCATTAGATGAATAAAATTTTCTAATAAATTAACTACATCAAGAATCATATGGTTGTAGTAATGCGTAAAAGTGACTAAATAGTTTGTCAGAAAAATGAATACTTGACCTATATGGTGAGAAATACTGAATTTTGAATCATTTTGTTTTGTGCTAATGATGACTACATTAGAAAATACGATGACGTATCACGATTAAACGCATTATTTAATAAACAAAATATACAATATAGCTTAAAAAAAGAATAAACAGATATCAACGATATAGGAAATGTGTTGGCTTCCTGAACGGTGCAGACGGCAATGAATAATGGAAATTACTTAGCTACCAAATTGAATGACTTGACAAGCAATTTTATAAAAATATTGTAATAAAATAAAACAAAGAATTTTTCTGTTGCTTTTTACCCATATAAAGGTTATATTACTATGGAAGTAATAGCTATAAAAAAAAAGGTTATATAAATAGTTGTTGCAATAAATTTATTACTTTGTTATTGTATATATTTTACATAATTATATACAATAATAGTAAGTAGTCATCGGCAAACCTTCTGAGCGCGTTTTATAGGAGCTAAAATACTGTCTATCATACAATGGCTGAAATGTTTATATGCATCTCTCTCTACAGTTTAGAGATATTATTTTCTATTCTATAACTTCTACCGTAGTTTTTGTCTGCGAAAACTTTGGCTGCGTGTACTACGAGGAATGAAATTTGGGAAATAAAACTAAACCAATATTCACCGCTAATTTGAAATACATTATTAGTTAGATTAGATATTATCCAAATAAACAGATGATATTATAAATAAATAACAGACATTGAACCTAAAATACATAATGTAGCACTGCCAACGGGGAGCGTGCCCAGAAGGCTGGCTACATTGCCACGCTGTATGGCACTACTTATTTGTTGTGCAAAATATGAGCCAGCCTTCTGGTCACGGGTAGTGTCAAAGAGTTTCTTACATAGGTCTTTAAACAAACTCTTTGCCGACGGACCCCACGGACCTAATGTTTCAACCCCAAACGGCACAAATATGTAACCCCTTCCTAAGGCTCCATATTTGCGCCGTTTGACATCTTCAGCTGAAGCGGCGCCGTTGCCAGCCCCTGATTCGGTCATTGGAAGATGTGACGGGACCAGTGTGTCAACACAGGTCGCGTCCCACACTTCGGCCGCCCCATCTTCGAAGGGACGAGTGACATTCCGTCCGGGACAGATGATACTTATAGTTTCGAAATAAAATGTCACAAAACGAGATGCATTTAAAAAGTTGGATAATGCTACTTTTACTTTAAGATTAGAAAGTTTACACCATTACTTAGGCTCGTATTTTAGATAATATCATTCGCAAACCGAAGCTTGGTAATACTTCCGGATGCACATTACATCTAGAGTGGGTGACATATATTATATCATTCAAGCAGCATAGCAAGCTGATGGATATAGAAACTTTTTGTATTTGTTAACTTTGAATTTATTTTTTTGGAATGCGTGGCTGTCTTTTAAGTTGTTTGTGCCACCAATGACGTTACACTTGGGAATATATCTTGTAGCAACGGAAACCTCTCGTATTTATTGATTTCGTCTTCTTAGCCCCCAACATAAGCAAGGGTAAAATTGAATCAGATTCTTCAAAAGATTCTAATTTAGGGGTGCCTAATATTCATTTGTACGAAGAAAACCAATTTGAAGAAAAATAAACTAAACACCAAATAAAAGTAACTTTTATAGTATATTTAATTTCTAAAATGAGTGCATGTCTTGAAAAATTAAACAATATTTTTAGTAGTTAAGCAAGAATAATAATTATGAATAATATTTTGTGTAGAAAGTCTAAACTGTTTCTTGAAATGTAAATTTTCGTACTGTATTTTGGCATCAGAACAGAAATAACCACAATTTGGCCTTAGGTTTTTGACTGTATGTATGCTGTACCTATGAAAAAAGATTTTAACTCGTGTAAAATCGTGAATGACGTAAATGACGTAAATGAGACTTGGGATAAAATTCTTTGTTGCCCAGCCATACAAAAAATAGTATGTAGTAGATAGAAGTAGTAAACATCGGTATTGGCTTGTTTCCAAAGAACATTAAATCTTTGTAAAAGTCTCATTCATTAAACATAATTTTTAAGTTTTCTAATTTTCTTTACAAAGAAAACTTTAAGGCTCTATTAATTGTTTTCCTTCAGTAAGATTTATAAGCCATTTCCTAAACAGATGATAAATGAGTTTTAATTATAACGACAAACTTTATTACTTGAGGTTATTTGTGGCTGTATTTTTACGTTGGAAACTACAACCAAACCGTTTCGAAGTACTTTATAAAGTTTTGAATTATGATTAAGTACTTAATCAAAATTAGTTATACAAAAAATAACTATCGTAGTTAAATTAACATCAGCTGTCTCACTCTCCAAAGCAGCTGAGATAAGTGCTTCTCATTCTATAAGTGAGAGGTAGCTGCTGGGAAGCCGATCCCTGCAATACAGAAATAGGCTTGCAGGTTCCGCCTCTAGCAGGGTCTTCGTGCTTCTAGCAACGGGTATGCGACGCAAGCTTAGATTAAGCGGAGTAGTTGGTTCCTTTCCAGTCTCAGTCGCACACGCTGCACGTTGTTTTTGCCGCGGTCTGGTCCTACCCTCACAGCCGAGAGGAACTCAGTATGGTACGAAAGTATTCTCCTGCTCATAAAAAAGGGTCTTGGCGCTGGTTAAGCAGTTATCCCGCTTTTCTGGCAAAACGTGACAATAGAATACCAAGATAGTTTATATGGGTAGTCGTCGGCGCTAGTCCCATACCTCACTGACTTTGAGAAGTGGGGTGTGTACTGTGTCTAAAGCATTTCCACCTCTTAATTAATAAAAAGTAGCTAGATGCAAATTTGTCTTCTCTATTTAACCAGAACGGTACCGTACATACAGTTCTTTTACTGTAATTAAAGTATTAATTTCAATACTAGTTCAAATATATTTATTTCTCAATTTATTTAATAAATGACTAATGATGCTGGTTTTGTGTTAATATACGTTTAGTATGTGTCACGTTACTTTCTGTTAATTAAACACTGAAATGGCCTCACAGAGCTCAGTAAATATGCATTATTTAAATATAAGCTAACATCAGAAAGGAAAAACAAAGAAATTACATAATAACAAAATGTAGTAAGATATTTGATATTAAAAGAGCAAACGGTGCAACGTTAGCGCTCTTTATTCAGAGTTTCATTTAAAATGTCGACAATGAAAGCCGTGGGCGTACAAACGAATGACTTGTCATAAGAACTTCCTAAGAAGGGTCGTGTCTCCAACATATTTTATTTTCCTCACGTTATTATTTAAAGATGAGAGTGGACTTATAGTTTTATATATTTCTCTTTAAAAATACACGATCAAATTTGTGGCTATATTTATTTATCCAAGTTCAATAAAGAAAAAAGAATATCTCCAAGTAAAATAACTGGAATCTTTTCGTAGCCATCCTAGAATAAAGGTCTGTGATGGCTATTTTCTATTATTAAACGAAGACTGGTTTTCAAATAGCTTTGCTTGCGCAAGTTTCTATCTCGGTAAATAGAATTGTGCATACATGTGTATATATATGTATATTATATATATAATACTTAGCGTAAGTTTCCGATCGGCCTGTCGTAAGAGGCGATAAAAGCACCCCACAGCCAAGTGGTAGGGTATTTGCCCGTTTGGATGGCTATCAGTACTGAGTTGTGTTCTGGTATTACAATGGAATAGTAAGAGTAGTAGTGGGCCATCGGAACTCTCACTCATCGCCCACACATGTTGGCTGTTTATACTTAGACTTAATATATCGGAGAAAGCTGTATGGAGTATATTAAGTAAAAACTGCTATTTATACATTGTCCATTGTAGATAGATAACACTTTATTGTTCACCAAATACAAAATTTCAAAAATACACAATTACATATTGTCATGGTAGAAACAATAGGCGGTCTTATCGAATAAAGGAATCTCTTCCAGACGACCTAACTTAGGAACAATTTAACCTAATATGGTTATGTACGTGGTGCAGATCATTAAGTATATCATAAATAAACATACTTGAACATATTTTATAAATTAAATACACATACTTAAATTACTTTATAAATTAAATACATACAAATATATATGACAAATATCGTGTTTATATTTTTGCCCGGTTAAAATTTAAAAATAAGTCCCGGAGAGCATGAGTATGTAAATATGTTTGTTATATACATCTATCTAGCTAGCGGTTATCACGTTTAACACGCGTTCCGCGCGAACGAAGTTTGGGAATAATGATCTTGTAAACATATAATTATATCAAACATTTTAAAATATGAGCAGCTTTTTAAATATTTTCAATTTATCATATCTTGTTTATTTGAGTGTTTTTAGGACATCACTCTAGAGGAAATTACAAAAGCGATTTAGATACGGTAATCGCTATTCGATAGCTTAATGTACTTTACTTAAAAACTTTTATTCGAAGAAACTTGTGTGATAACGAGTATAATTAAAATTTTTGATAAGACCCCTTTAGACGTAAATCGTGTTTGGATTTGTTGTCCTATTTTAAATATGGATTCACACAGTTCCTGGAAATAGCGAATGAGTATTCGTGACTTTTGAATAATTTTCAATCAAATAGATACCGGGCGAGAATTGGATTTACAAATTTCCGCTGCAGCTTCAGTTAAAATTAAAGTCTTAATTGAGATAAAATAGAAGAGTTCTTGTTAAAAAGTCACATTTCATCAAACTATTAAGATTTGTTTACAAACAACAATTCTTGCTGAAAGAAAATCGTATGGAAACCAAGCAGTTCCTTTGTAGAAAGTGATAATTATGTACCTACGAGAACTTTGAAATAATCAATATATCAAATACGTTTTTTTATAGCAGATATTATAACAGTATAGTTTTAGTAATTACTCGTATAATAATGGAATACTTGATTAGATTTATGAAACTACGACTATGTATGTTATTATAGTAGCAATAATGACAATTATTAACATTATTCAAGTTAAAATAAAACTAAAATATCCTATAAATAAATCTAACTAAAATATATATAATAGTAAAAAACTAAAATTAAAATAAAAACCTATATTAAAACCCGTCTAGCTCCACCAGACCACTGTCGCTGGGCACTGTACCTAGAAGGCTGGCAGCATTACCTCGCTGGATACAGAGGTAATCTTTGAGCGGGGTAAGCTCCAGCCTTCCGATCTCCTGTTGTATTGACCAGGCGTTTCTTAATTTTTTGAAATAAGTATGTAATGGGGATTGTTCACAAAAAATTACCTTCTGATATTATATTTTTATTACGTAAAATAGGGTATTTTAAGATACTAATTTGAATATTTTTGTATTTTAAGCGTTAGTTTTTTTATAATCCGATTTTAAAATTATTTCTCCGATGACGTCATAAGGGACAAGTTTACTTTGATTTCTTTGCCTAGAACACAAAAATAATAAAAGTAAGTTTTATCTATATATAATCATAGTAATCTGTGCTACTATTTAAATGCCACTGTCATTACTCATAACGTCGTATCTTGATCATTTTAGTATTTTTTCTTGCAAGCTTATGATTTTTCGTGTTCAACCATGATTATTTTCTATAGTTATCATTAAATTTTTTGAAGTGGTCTTTAGGGAAAATCCATGTTATAGAACTTAAATCCAATAATGTACAATTAGATTTTTTTTGACGCCTGAAGCAGGCAAACAGGCAGACGGCCCACCTGATTGGATTTAGTAAGGTCAAATAAAGGTCAAACGCATTTCTTACAAAATACAAGAAGATCGTACGTTTTTTGGAATTTTAACTAGACAGAAATGATTAGGGACCCTATTCCTCGAAATGGTTTTTCAAAAAGCTAAATTGAAAAAAGTAAACAATCCCAATTGTATACGATGTATAAGTTTGACAGTTATGAAAATAAGTAGTTGTATTGTTATAAAATACCTTGTTCCCGCAAACATTCGCTGTTTAAAGAAGACGCCTCTTGGAACACCGGCTGTTTACAGAATTTGGTGGGTGGTGGTTTTTAACCGACTTTCAAAAAAGGAGGAGGTTCTCAATTCGTCGGATCTTTTTTTTGTTGTTGCTTTTTTATGTATGTACACGATTACTCCGTGATTTATGATCCGATTTACGTGATTCTTTTTGTTCGACGCGGAATAGCTGCCATGTGGTCCCTAAAATTTGACATAGTTTGGCCCAGTAGTTTTTATTTACGAACATTCTTTTGTTCCGGTTTCTTGGGACCTATATTTTTAAGAATCGTGGCACCATTCGTTGGTCCACCATACATAGCTAGACACTAAAAGTAACAAATAAAAGTAAAACTTCGTTTAAAAAAACCGACTTCAAAAACTAAAATGTATAAAATAACTTATTTCTAAAGAAGACTTCAAGATGTTTAAGATAATATATATTAATAATAATAGCTTTACAAATAAGTTATTTTATACATTTTAGTTTTTGAAGTCGGTTTTTTTAAACGAAGTTGTAAAAACTTTTACTACTTTTACTTACTACTACTTTTTTAGAACAAAAATATACAAACGGCTGGTGTTTGTTGGAATCAAGTTACTCGACCGTGATGCGTAAACTTGTAAAGGTTCAAGTGTAGTGTAAAGTTGATGATTGAAATTGTGTTTAGAGGTTAAAATTTTCTGAAGTTTGGCGTCCTACACTGTACATATTATTATTTAAATTATTTCCTAAAACCGCGTATCGGACGGGATAAGTTTGGACAAGTTTTCAACAACGTCTGATAAATGATCGCTTCTATTGAACCCTTATCTGAGGACGGAGTTAATTCAACTTGAAATCACTGAAAATTTTGTTGATTAATAAAGTCTATGAAAACTACGTGATCACATTTATGCGGTATCACGTTACGAAATTAAGTTTATAAAACTAATTTGTTTAAAAACATTCTTCAATAATCTAGCCTGGTATTTCTTAATTCCGCTTTCTATATCTTACCAACCGTTCATTTATCTTATCATTGGTTAAAATTTGACATAAGCTCCGTACATCTAATGTCAAAATTCCATCGATGGTCGCGAAATTGAATGCATAGTAGGATATAGGAACCGGCTATAAAATAATAAGAATTCTAGCCATAAAATATGACTTATTGTGTAAGAACTAGTATAAAGAAGAAAAGAAAAAATATTTTTATTAAAATTTCTTTTAATGTTATGGTTACGGACTATAAATTTTAAAAATAACTTTTTATGTTGCTATTGACGTTTTTAAATATCCATTTTAAGTTTTAGCTTTATCATATTGTTACAAGTTGGGCCACCTCTATACCTATTATTATAGATAAAGCAATGCTGCGACGGAGGGGTGGGGCAGTCAAGCGACGATTACGATACTAGCAAGACGTGTGTAGTACATTCGATAAGCGATATAGTGACGGACTTTGCGCGTGTTATTGGATCGTGCAGTTTGTACTAGTAGTGTTTAGTATATTTGTACTTATATTTACTTGTCTGTATAGTTCTAATAAATTCTATAGTCATTCCAACGGCATTTTAATACTCTAATTTACTCGTAACGATATAAAAAGTATCCTATGTTCATTTTCGGCATCGAAAATGTATATACTGAGTTCAAGCCAAATTGGTCCAGCAGTTTTTCCGTGAAAGTTTAACAGATAGACAGACGGAGTTACTTTCGCATTTATAATATTAATAGGGATAGGGATGTGATGTATGTGAACACTGAACAGCAATTACTGCATGGGTACCATTATATAAAAAGTTACTCCGTACTGCCCGGTGGATGTCTTGTGTTCTATTTGCGGTTCCTATTGGTTACATACTGTTACGAGCTATAGGACTCGAATTAAAATAAATGGAGAGAGTAAGATGAAGAGTTTATTAGAACTGTACAAACATGTATAAAACAGGTACAAATAAAACTGGATGCAACCAGTTCACACTGTATAAACTGCACGATTAAATTACACGCGAAAAGTCCGTCACTACTTATATATCGCTAATCGAAAGTACATCTTGCCAGTATAGTAATCGTCGTTTGACTGCCCCCACCCCTTCGTTCGGGCATTGTTTTTTACTGAACTGTATAATACCGACAAAGGGCCGCGTTCACTGAGTTAATCAGCACATTTGGCAAGCTCCGACGCAATGCAATAAAAACAAGGATTAATTAGTTCGACATTATTGACAGCCATAAAACAAGTAAGATAACAATAAGATGTTTTTAAATTTTAAACACGAAGCAAACAAAAGAATTCCTAATCATAGAAGGCAATAAACTGCGTTTTTACGACATGCAGGTGTCTGGTTTTTGCCGGTATGTAACAATACATTATCTCTTGGTTTAAAAGAAGTATTGAATAAGCATTTTTCGAGTTGCTAGTATAAAGCTTACTCATACTGATCAGTGTAATACCACGGTCCCATAGAATATTGGGGTGAAACGTTTAGTCTAAGTCTAACCCTGTTCCATGCGATGACTGAAAGAGCTAAGGGCCCACTTGCTCCTCCCCGTATCCTATTTCGTCTATGCTATTTCTCCTGTCTCAACGAAGAAAGAAGGAAGGAAGACGAAGAACGGAGCTTTAACCCGTCCCTCCCTTTCCCTTTCCCATCCTAAAGCATGGCTTGGATTCGTCCCTAGTGCTGCAAACGACTATAGTTTACGGTAATCACTCTGCACTACATGAGCCGCCTTCGTGGTTGACGACTTTGACGACAGTATCTACATAAACTATGTTGTCAATGACTACTGCACACAAAACGACACTATCTACGTAAATTTTGTAAACTAAGTTAAGTCAATTTTTGTGTGTAGTAGTTGTATCACTTACCGTTGTTTACCTATTTAGTATCGAATAGTAATTTATTAGTTCTATAGTATGTCAAAAATGAATATTGCCGCAGCTTCCCGGGTAAATGAAGTGTATATACTAAAGGCCTGCCTAAAGGTGTCAACTCTACGTGATGTCTTTTTCAGGAATAAAATTAAATTTGTACAACCATAACAACAGTCCTAACCAAGTGAGTATCGACACTTCTGGGAAATAACTGTAGATATTTCCAATCTTCCATGTAATCAGTTGTGAAAATAATTCAATTGATTCAGGAAACATCAAGAACGCTGTAAGCGAATTACCAATTGTGTAATGTAATTATGAGGATTGGAACCTTTTTCCGTACTCTAATGGAAAGAAGGGTGATAGAATTGATTCAGCATTTGATCAATTACTCAGTCTTTGTTAGCAACTAGTCTAGAGGTTGTCAAGGTTTTTAATTTATAGTGTTAATATATTTAAAGCTACTACTACGCTACTATTTTGCCTTATACTAAAAGCATAGAAGCTTTCAGTGTAAAACCGCCTAAAGGAAGCTGATCACGTAGGGGTGCATCAGGATAACTTAGTATTACATATTTTTAACTGCTATACAGTTACATACTATTGAATACAATGTAAGAAAACTTTGTATTGTATTCTACCCATAGTCTTAGTATTAAATAATCGAATTAGATCTGAGGTGAAGTAGTTTTCAGTAGATTCAATTACTCTTATACAGACACAAACCACATGTATACCACCACTACGTAAGCTTATGCACACAAGTTTTTCTAAAGTGCTTTGCTTCATTTGAAACATTTGTTCATGTAGGCTCCACCTATACTTTTGTTCGTTCCCGAGAGACCCGAAGGTAAAATGAAACACGTATGATCTTAAGTGTTTAAGGGTTTTGTGTAACATCGATTACACAACGCCATAAATAAAATGTTCTGTACTTCTGACCAGACGGGTTTGGTTTAAAAATCAATTTTGAAGGGTGTATGCATCAAGCTGCTCCCAGATTCGGACTCAGTGCATCGAAATACATAAGAATAGATGAGTCTAGTCCAAAGTACAGACCTCTTTTTTGTAGGCCGGTGTTATTTCAAGAATTACCATACCTAGAAATGTTTCTATAAATATGTGTTTTAAATTTGTGAGTTATAGATCAAAATTAGTAACCGTACACCACCCTCCTACCATTATTTTCTTTTAGACGATAAATGTTACATTTATATTGTTCAGCAGTAATAAAACAAATTATATTTAAGAACGATTATGTTAAGACGTATAACAAGGAATAAAATAATTGCTGAAAAATTGTAAAGAAACGATAGTAAAAAAACTTGATGGTAAGTTCCATTGGTCATATTATAAATTTTCTAGTAAATTGAAAAGTCAAGCACCGGAATAGCTGGTGCTTAACTTTTTAAACCGTTTATATACGAGTACACTCATGAAACCGCAAACTTTCGAGCTAAGCTGGCCATAATACAAATTCACGGTCCAAATTAAATTTGCTTAAACCTTAAGCCGCGAATTTTCACGAGTCGACTTCTTGACAAGCGAATTAAACTATAAGCAACGTCTGTTTATAATAAAAGTTCATCTGCAAATTTAATGTTTAATTAAAACATTTTATTTAATTACATACTATTGAATACAATGTAAGAAAACTTATCTTATTTGTATTGTATTCTACCCATAGTCCCTCAAGAAATTAAAACACCAATTTTAAAATATTTTATAATAAGAGATCTGTATAACAAAGATTCGTCGATAACAGTTTTTTTTTAAATTTTTTTTATTGCAGGAGATCAGCAGACAGGCAGGCGGCCCACTTGATGGACAACGGTCACCATCGTATGACATTTGCAACCAAAGTGCTACGAATGCGCTGCTCTCTTTAGGGAGTTACCAATTCGAGCGAATATCATTAGAATGAAACGGCATGCCTTAACTAATGAACCATCCTGTAATATGCTTAAATGTAACTTACAGTTTCGGTAGACTAAAGTTTCCAACATTTATTTTATTCGTTACCGAGAGCTCTTGTTAAAAAAGAATAAGAATGAATGAATGAAACTCTGTATTTTTCACCATAATAGCTTATAGCGATCTCTTCTAGGCAACGCGGAACATTGAAAAGTATAGGACAAGAATATTTTTGTTACTAAGAATAAATATAGTCTATAACAATATTGAGAAAAATACAATATAAGAAAAAAATATTATAAGATTTTCTTACTAATAATAATGAAGAGCATTCTAGTAAACATTAGGAAATAAATAATTTAATTAAAATGTTGTTCTAAAAGCTTCTAAATCCTACATGACTTATTAACTTAAAATCAAGCCAGGATTAAAATCATTTTTCCTAGTATTTTAAAATTTTGCACTTTTCATTCCCTATTTTATACCCTATCCCTAGTATTTAAAATAGGAAACGGAAAGTATAAAATTTTGGAAATTGTCGTGGTAAGAAAGGGGAAATTGTTTGGCCGTTTGATATGACTCGACATTTTAGGGTGTACAGTAATCGCATGTCAACAGAATGAAAAGGAAAGCATATACCAAAGCCAACCTTGAACCAGTTAAAACGCGGATTTCATATCGTACAAAGAAGTAAATAGTCCATAATAAAGAAAATTGATATAGCCTTTACTCACAAAAGCACAGCTTTTAAGTGAGACAAATAGATATAAAAGAACGCGTTGTATAAAATTTAGGTTGACTTTGGCTACGATATTGTAATATTTGTGATATATCTAAGGGTGGTCAAGGTCATAATCCATCAAACAGCGGACAACGAGGCCATCACAAAACAGATAGGACTTTTTTTGGACATGAGATAAAAACGATACAAAAGTACAAAATTGGGTGATTTTCGAGACGTACTTTGATATCTATTCATTTCAAGGATGAAAAACTGTATAATTTAAACTTTATATGAAACGGTAATATACTAAATACACAAATATTTAGAGAACTACTATAATACCTGACGCGAATTTAATCGTAATGGATTGATCTATGGAAGTTTAAAATGCTTAGCCGTTGATATCGATCGATCTGAGTCAAGTTGGAGAATCTTTGAAATTTAATAAACGAAGAATACTTAATTGGTATCTCGTTGAGTCTGAAGACTTAACGTACTGCCAATTATTCTTGGTTTATAAAACTAAATATTGTAGAGTAAAATTTAATTTTATTGGATACAAAACTTATTTTAGGGTTTCAATCTCTTCATTGTATCAACATATAAATCTTGTGTGTCTACTAAGCATAATATCTTCATGAAAGAAAAGCTTTACTTATAAATAGAAGCTCATGAATAATGGGCGGTTTTATCGTTGAAAGCGTCCCGACAATATCTATGGTACAAAGACACAATTAAAAGAGACATGAAAAATTGCGACTACAGCCCATAGAATTCGGAATCAGCTGCTACTAATGAAGTAGAGGCGGCTAATAAAAAAAAAATGAAGAGTTTTGAAGAGAAGCGAATAAAGGAGCACGATACTATATACGTCGTAAAATAGGTCTATCTTCCTATTACCATACCCTACAATTATTAGTAGCATGTTGATCTGACTGAGGTGTGATAGCACGGTCCTAAATAAAAAATATTATAGCCAATACGATACATGCGAACACACGATTGGCTCTAAACCATAGCTTTCATGATCGCATTACATAGCGTCTACTGTAACCGAAATCGGTTTAGATATACTAAAACACAATAAGTATAGAAAAACTCTTTTTATACTGCGTGAGGCCGACTCGCAGATAGCCAGACGTATTGACGTATGTGTGGTATCTCAGAAAGTGATTTCGTATGCATTTAAATTAATTTTGAAAATTGACATCCTGGGAAGTATCTTGTGATGTGTATATTGTGTTGAAGTTTAGGCAAATGAAGTTGCAGTGTAAGGTAAGACAAAATGGTGGTGACACGTGAAATAACTTTTCTAAATGGTTTCCAAACGGTCCGCAGGTGCTCAATTGTTGAGTTGAAAACACAAATAAACTTAAATTAGTGAGTTTTGTCGGCTTCCTCTCTCAAGTAGATACAGTTGCTAAAATATTTACATTTAATTACGTGAAAGTTTATATAGAGTGAGTTTCTATAGTATGTACTTAGAACCATATTCGAAACTAGTATTTAAATAGTAGGAAAAACAACGCCTAGGTAGTAATTCGTAGAGGTGATTAACGTTTTGCTTTTTTTGTAATTTGGCCACAAAACGCAGATGGCTCACCTTATGGAAAGTGATTACCATCGCCTATGGACATTTGTTTTAATCATCCTCAAAGACCTATGGAGATTTGTCTTAAACCACTAACTCCAAAGGTGCTACCAATTTGCTGCCGCTCTTTTAAGGACTGGAACCTGGTCACTAATGCCGGAGCACAACTCAAGGTTGTTATGGCGACAAACTTTAGACCAGGGGTGGTAGCCATCCAGTCGGGCAATGCCCTACAACTGGCTGTGGGTTGTTTTGTCGCCTTTTACGACAGGCCAACTGGCCGCAGGAATTTGTATTCTTTCTTCGTTTTTGTCCTGATAAAAAAAGTACATATACTTTTTTTATCAGGACAAAAACGAAAACGCGTTAAAAATAATTGGTGAAGTTATCAAGCTGCCAGTAACTAAGCAAGCGTGCGTAACCTTAGACAGAACTTTGCATAAGTTAAAGTAGTAATCAAAAGCGAACCTACTCTGCAATAAATAACTTATTCACATAGCTCGTAAGGAGATCCTTGTTGCATAAACAACTTTAAAACAAATTGCCTTAGAAAGCATAGGAAACAGCACAACTATATTCCAAGAGACTGAAATATTTCCTCGGAATGAAATATTAGAATAAAACGCTCCAATTAACTTTTGTATATTAAATACAAATTCTATTTAGTAATAAGACAAGGTGTTCTGTTTTGTAGCCTATTTAGAAGGAATAAAGCGCAAAGAGTAATTTATCACAGTTATTTATGCTTTATATACTTTAAATAGGAAACTATTTTAATATTTCTTTAGACAAAGCGCTGGATAATCAGGATATGACTCGGTGAAAAGTTATAAAATTTATGGTGTGGAGTAGATCTTCAATTTATTTTTTGTTAATAGGCGTGGAGTTATCAGGACATAGCGATTTTATTTTATTGTTGTAATAGTCCTTCCTTATATATGCTGAATTCTTCAACGAGTCTGGCTGAATGTGAAACTAAATATAGCGAAAAATACTCAAAGAAATTCCGGGGCCGATTTTGATGAAAGGTAAAGCATTAGATTTTTGAAAAATCAATTACTCTAGTCCAAGCCTAGGAAAGATAGCAGAACTTAAAACTATTTTGAACGACAATTGAACAAAAGCTGTGGAGTAGTTTTCGAGATATCGATTACTTTCTATTAAAGATGTCTAGGGTTTTGTAGTAAATCACAAAAATCAAACAGTTGACGTTTATCACACCAATAAATCCTTCACTGTAACGGATTTCTCATGTGATCATATGCAGCTAATGATATAAATGAATACCAAAAATTGTTTTTAAGTATTAAGTAAATAAAAGAATTATAAAAGATTCAGTTACTACTAGTTGTAGGTAGGATGATATAATGAATTGTAGTGTACAGAGAACTTATGTCAAAATAGAGGAGTATGGAAGGTAGAGACACATTGTCTCGCCCCCATTATTTGATAGATAGATAAATAGATTACAACACTTTCTTGCACATCATTACTTATGAAGTAGTATTATTCTAATTGTGTACAAAAGGCGGAAAAAGTGAAAGAAACGAAAGGAGAGGCTATAGAAGAATTCAAAATAAGCAATATTAATATATTAGGATTAGTTAATATTAGTTTTCTTTTTTGTATTTAAATAAAAAATGTACCTGTTTATTAAACAAAAAAAATATAAATCTACATTCACGCTTCCTTAAGAGGACAAAGAATGTGTCCTTTGTCAGAAGCAAATGACTTAACAAGGCTATAAAAACGATTCAATCGGAAGCTCCAGAAGATTACGAAAACCAATTTGCCCTCTAACGGCATCCCATGCCAGTTTTATTCGTCTCATCAACACTGTAGAAACCCCCTTGTAATGATTTTTATGGTAACCATTTCGCATTTGTCAGACAATGGGTCACGTAATATTTTCTGACACATCGGTGGGCCGGAGGACAATAACATTGCATATTGTAAGTTGTTTTGTGTATCGAATAACAATTGTTTTACATTCTATTAACATAGTAGACGAGAACGGTTCTGGTAATGGATGTTTTCTGAACTTTCGTATAAAAATGACTAGACGGGTTTTGATAACACTTTACAGTAATATAGCTTATATGAGAGTTTACCCCGCGGCAGCACCATGGGTGAAACACTGGTACGTGCTAGTTGTTTAAAAGGCAGGCGTTAATACAGGTTATATTGTATAAAAGTCTATGTTAGTCCTATTTTCCCTCAGCAGATTTACTTCATTTTATATCGCAAACTATCCCATCTCCCGGCATGAAAAATATTTATGTCCATTTTCAGTATTAAAACTACATTGAAACAAAATTACAGCAAAACAGCAGTACTGCTAGCAGTTTTCCGTGAAAGCTTAACAGGCAGATTGAGTTCTATCACATTTTTTTAGACGGTAAATTTTTATGTGTATAAACTTGATAAATGGTTGTTCTTCTTTATAAGCTTTCAGCCTCTATTTCAACCCTTTTAGTTTTATTTACTTATCTAACCCAGACGGGTATAGATAAATAAAACTAATAAATCTATCAGTAAACTATATAAATGACCAACATGACCCAAATAACCAAATTTAATATAGCCCAACAGTGGGCACGCAACATGAAGGTAGCTAAAAAGTTGTGTCGCTGATATTCCTGGTTGTAACAGCAACTGAAGTTGCTTTAGAATCGGTGTTAGACTCAATTTCTTAAAAGTAATCTATAAGATGCTATTTGAAATAATAATATTTTCATTTTATTAGCCAAAATATATAAATGTAATCGAAATATTATAAATAAACAGTATCAACATTAATTTTTAATGTTTATGTACCCATCTAAATATAATGCTAATAAAAAAGGTTTGTAATTTCTGATCTAACGACGAAAAAAATACTGGTTTTTTTGTATCAATTACATTGACGCGAATTATATAATTAATCACCATTATAGATAATCGATGTGTCAAACCCACCATACGCTTTGGGTAGGCATGCTGGGTGTACTCGGCGTTCCCCCTAAAATGACATGACTTGTGCTCAACAGTGGGAGGGACATTATGGTCTATTAAAATATTTGATGCTCGTATATAGCTACGGCCTTCACTGTGCGTGGACTCAACAAAGCCACAGATGGGATCTATCGATGAGTCGAGTCGAGAAGAGACGATCGATCAGATAGATCGAATGGTCAACTAAACTTCAGACGAAGCCAAGGCAAAACCCTTAAAGGCATTGGACATTTGGATGCTGCAGACAAGCCAATGCAACCCATTTAAAAATCACCGTTATGTGGAAGGCGTCAATGGGTCTGATCCCCGCCACCGGCGGGTATTTGTTTGCAGAGTTGAAGCTGGGGCAAATAGGTTTTCCTCGAGGCTCCAAGCTTTCATTGCCTTAAATGACCAAAGAGAAAGAAGACTACCGAGAGTATCCAGCCAATTACATTATACAGGTTATCTCAAAAATAGGATTCAGAAATCTCAACAGCATGAGAGCATTTGAAATCAGTGCCCATTGTCTTAAAACTGTAATTGGTTGGCTATCTGCCATACCATATAGATAGTGTCTTGAACAAAGTCATCATGAGTACAATATCGTTTGAAAAGACTCGCCTTGCGACGAACAGTATTGGATATTTGAGATGTTATCGAGCGGCAAGTTCTTCAATAACTGTTAATATCATTTGCCAAGTTTTTAGTACAGAAATACACTTCGCTGCCTGGTAAGAATATCGACGCCACTTAAATGATGGTTTTTCCCAGTATAAGTAAAAGACCATCCTTACACTGAGTGCTTAGTAAGAACTCTGAGTAACTTATTCTGAAGTACTTAGGGTTTTTACAATAAGTATTTTTGAATTTCGGTATAAGCGAATAATGAAGTTATATTTTTAAACGCCGTCAGGGTTTACGTTTTAGGCGTTTTAGCAATCATTTGTACGAATTTGAAATTGAGTTATTCGTTCAAACGTGAATAGTTTATGATTTGTATACTCGATTCAATTTTAAATATGTTTTTAATTGTCTTAGTATTCTCGCAAAGAAGCAATATTATATTAAATTATAACTTTTATGTTTAAATTAAATAAAAAACGGAGCAAATATAATTGCCACCTCCCTTGTTTACTTATAAATAATCTACATGTACAGTTTGTACATTTGTTCTGGGTTGTGGTGGTGGAGTGCTGGTGCTTTCTTGTAGTAGGGTGAACAAAATACACCTTGTCGCTTTCAGGGATTTATGCTTGTAGTAGTTTGGTTGCTGATCCCTGGTCGCAGCTCAATAGCGACTTGGCAGCGACTTAGTAGCAACTCACCCACAATGTATTTGTGAGCGTTATTTATACTAATGTTATTATATTAAAGTAGCCTAAAGTAGGCCATCAGCGTCAGCAAAACGCTGTACGTTGAACCGTACACTACAGTTCTGACGAACGCGATTGTTAGACTACGTTTGTTATCTTAAATTTTCCTGTTGCTTATTAATAAATACTTGTTTTTATTTCTACATTTGATTTTATAATAAGCACGACTAGAAAGTGGTCTGGTCCGGCTGGACCGATTGTAGTTTATTAGTGTTTTCTTTTTTTGTTAGTGTATATATTTGTTAGGGTTTGTTTATCTATACTAATATTATGAAGTGGAAAGATTAGTATTTTTGTTTTTTTATATTTTTGTAGCGAATAAACTCAAAAACTGCTGGACCAGTTTTAAAAATTCTTTCACGATTAGAATGCCAGAATAATATAGGCTTCATACTAAGAAAATTTGGAATCCCTATTAGGACCTAATAATGTAACCCACGGTGTAAGAAAATCTGTGTTTGAGTGGGTCCGGGGATGATTTAGATTCACAATTAGACCCGGTAGTGGCGCTTGAATCGGGCTTTAGATTTTTATTCTTTCATGGCAGAACAACATCTGACGGAACAACTAGTAATATATAGTTTTAGATATTTATATTATAGTTTTATTATTAGTGTTTGGTTTTTATGATCGAATTTATATGTTTTAGATTTAATTATTGTTTCTAATTTTATTTCAGATCCATTACCTGCTATCTTATTATAGATAACTGCTTAGTATATGAGTGTTACTGTTACATTTTGTATCTACTATATTTACCTATCTATTATTTTACTACTATTTTACGCCTTTATCGAGCGAAAATATTGACCTAATAGGCTCAGTAATTTACTAACATATAGATTTCAGGGACCGATGATGATTTGAATAGTTTGATATTTGTTTTATTTATTGAGAAAACCAACAGCGAATACAAATGTTATTGTATTAGATTTTAATTTAACAATAAATTATAGAATAATAATCGGATTTTATTTTTAAAGTATTAATATAAAAAATCTTTTTAAATGCCATTTCCAAACAATCAATTGAAGACGTGAGTGGACGAAGGTGATATGTCGCATATTCGGTTTTTTGCTTTTTTTGCGTAGATGAAGGTTATAAGTCGATACCAAATGACTATAGACCTTAGACCATATAAGGCATATTTAAAAAAATAAAAAGTTGAAAAGGTGTTAAGTTCAGTTCAGTTTAAAGTAAAAGTAAAACTTTTATCTCGATTTACTCAGAATTGGAATTATGCGACTTATCACCTTCATCCACTCATGTCTTCAATTATTTGACTAGTTAGTATTGTGACGTCATAATGCATTACAGTCATACAAAAGCATGAAAGCTGTGACTTGTGAGACGGCATAAGGAGTTTGAATGAAGTTGACTGTTAACTAGACTATTTTGTTATTTTAATGAATATTACTAGAGCGGTAATTCGGTTTTTACAAACGAGTAGAACAATGTAGCCGAGACGAACTCGAGGGTTTACCATAGTCATGAGTTTGTAAAAACCAACTTCCGCACGTGTCATATTTATAAAAATATTACAATGTTTTTCAACACATCTTAAGAGAAAAAGTATAATAGGTAATGAAACAAAACATAAACATAAGTTGGAAAGTTGCAACAATCTTTGTTTCTAATATGAAAAGTTTCTAATATGAAAAACAAATACTAGTTCAGGAATAGACGGTATATCAGTAAAATGCATTAAAAGCGTTAAAACTTTGATTGGAAATGAGATAGTCAATTGTATTAACAAGTGTCTAAATGAAGGCAAGTTTCCGGACAACCTTAAAGTAGCTAAAGTTACACCGATATATAAATCTGGTAAAAAGTTAGACCCGGGAAATTACAGACCGATATCGGTCCTTCCGATCACATCCAAAATATTTGAAAAGGTTCTCTACTTGCGGCTCAAACAGTTTCTAGACTCCATAAAATTTTTGCACGCTAAGCAATACGGTTTTAGACCTAAATCAAACGCGTTATCAGCCACTATTGATCTTGTTACTAAAATAAAAACTAATATCGATAAGAAAAATGTAGTTCTAGGTATATTTATAGATCTGAAAAAGGCATTTGACACAGTCAGTCACAAAATTCTTCTAAAAAAGTTAGCTAAAATAGGTATAAAAGGAACCGCTTACAATATTTTTCTGTCATACCTAGAAAATCGAAAACAGATAGTAAAAATTAACCAGTCTCAAAGTCAACTTGAAACAGTGGCTTATGGAGTGCCGCAAGGATCTATTCTAGGACCGCTGCTGTTTCTTGTCTACATAAACGATATACACGACATAGTTTTAAATGGTGATATCACGTTATACGCTGATGACACGACTTTATTTTATTTTGGTGATAATATTAATACGCTAATAGACGAAGCACAAAGGGATCTTAACTTACTTAATGACTGGTTTCAGTATAATCTGTTAACGATAAATACAGCGAAAACAAACTATATGGTTTTTACGGCAAAAAATAAACACCTTAATAACTACATTCCTTTATCTATAAATAACCAAACTATTAATAAAGTAGACAATGAAAAATATTTAGGCCTTATTTTAGACACTAATTTAACATGGAAAATACATATAGATAAAATAAAAAATAAATTGAGATCTCTAACAGGTAGACTAAAAAATTTTGCAAGATGTGTGCCGCGTCAAGTACGTTATACAATTTACAATTGTCTGGTTAAGCCGCATATTGATTACCTGATAGAAATTTGGGGCTCATCAGCTAAAACAAACCTTCAACGATTACAAGTAACACAAAATAAACTAATAAAATCATTATTTAATTTTGATTTTCTAACGCCTACACATGAAATTTACAAAAACACCAAAATAATGAACATCAAACAACAGTATACTTTTAACATATGTACATTAATTTATAAAATCTTAAACAAAAAAGTTCATTCCGACATAAAATTTATCAAAAGGCGCGAAATACAAAAAATTCTTCTAAGAAATAAAGATAATTTAGTTCTCCCGACTCCCCGAACAAATTACGGTAAAAGCAGTATATTATTTGAAGGAGCCCAAACATATAATCAACTTCCAAAAACCATAAGAGAAGCAAAATCTATAAACGTGTTCAAAAAATGCCTTAAAAATCATGTGTTACAAAACATTTAAATTAGCAAAATTAAATATATAAAAAAAAACGCAATACTAAATATATATAAATACAATAACTGCAAATATTATTATATAAAACACTACTCATGTAAAAATAAATATATTATAAAAATTGAATAAATTATACAATGACACTTCCACGGAATCTATATCCTTGTTGCTTTTGGTTCGAAGGAACTTGAACTTGCATGTACAAAAAAATAAATCAAAACTACCTGCAACTTTTAGTATTTGTGCTTTCTATCTCGTTACAAATTACAACTTATATTATAAATTGTTCTCATAGTTTAAGTGAATTGTAAAATTCTTTTATGAGAAATAAAGTTCTTTAACCCGAAAATGGCGCGCATTTGCAGATGGCGTCACGTGCGTCTAATGAAAATTAGTACTTCATCTTTCGTCTCATGTTCTTTATAATATTGAAGCGAGACAATTTTATTAATTGAAAGGGCTTTCAGAGAGGTTCGATCATTCAACTTAATTATTCTCGTAACGTGAAACTCCTTAGTGGAATTCCTATGTTTTTTTTTCACCTAAGTACATAGTTTACCGCACGTAGCGGCGGGCGAAAATAGAAACTTATATGAGAGTGCCTATTTCGGCACGTTCCGTTGTATGTTGCGTAATTTTTTGCTTTCGAACAATGTTGTAATATAGGCTTCGTAAATGATTTTTTTTTATCAAATGTGTTGAGAAACATCTTCTATTTTAAAGAGAAAAAATGTCAGACTAGTAGACTAGTACTGCGGCCGATTCATTATCCAGGTGTTTCGGAGTATGATACGGGCGCATTGCATTTGTGCAGTATAAAACGATGACCTAATTGACGGAGGTAGCAGTCAAGCGAGAACCACGATCAAGGCGAGACGTGTGTACATATCGGGAATATCTATTAGTGACGGGTTTTGCGCGTTTTGTTGAATTACGACCTTCTGATTACGTTTGGATTTGTTGTGTTCGGTTATATTTGTACCTGTGTTATACGTGTTTGTTTTAATAAACTCTATAATCATTCTAACGTCATTTTAATTCGAGTCCCGCTAAAGTCGTAACAATATTATCGGTTATATTATTGATTATATTACTTATTATAAGTATATATTCATTCATTACATGAATCTGTTAAGTTTGATTATTATTAAATTACATACACATTAATGCCTCTTTCCCATGAAGGCAGGCAGAGACGATATATCTCCACGCGACGATCCTGACAAACAATTTTCGCTTCATCTATTTTCATTAATCTAATTAAATTACGTTTATTAATTTGGAAATATTCAGTCAGATTTTTCTAAAACTTCATAAAATTAAAGTACATTTTATTCCGAAAAGAACAAAATTTGTCTATGCTGCATATTAGCTCATGCGTAAACTAGGTCACACGAACGCCGCGCTTGACTTGGAAAAGTCAACTATAAATTTACACGCGAGTTTCCTAAAATGCCTAATGAAATTTATATCGCTAACGCTGCTAATAAACGATGTTATATTCATTTTATAATATTTTGTTATTAATCTATGCTAATGGAAGTTTGTGTATCCCAATTACAAACGTGTTCAGTCAATGGTAATACATTGATGGTTGTAGATTTTCTCAAGTTTGCTCCACATTTCTGAAGCTGCAAGTCTCTTATTATAATCGTGATAAAATCGTCCTTCACTGTTGATATAACGGTACAGTAATGATTGTTTGTGGATACTTTTGTATACAAAAGCAACAATTTTGGTGCCATTATTACACCAGTAAATAACCATTCCGACAGGATTATAGCAGGATGGAGCTCTGGTCCCTCATTTGCCTTATGCAGCTGCTGCGTGTAGCCTTAAGTTAAACAATTTATCGGATGGGTCCGTGCTTAGACAATACTAGAAACGACTGAACAGTGTACACGCGGAATCGTAAATCACTCATCAGATTGCTATGAAATGTCCGATCACTCAAGCTCATGTCCGCGATTTATGTCTTATAGTTTTCACACTTCAATATGCATTAATTATCTAGTAACTTTATAAGCCTCGTTAGGGTTTGCGTCCCAAGCCCACGACTTATAATGTGATCGCAGCTTTTTAATTGGGCCGCCAAGCTGCAAGGCGCGCCACACCTTCTACGATTGGCGAGATGCCTTCATAGACATTTTAAGAAAATCTATAAAAAACATTATTTTATTGAACAGTGTTACAAATAAAAATACAATGTAAACACTTTGTCCGTTTACGTTATGTTACGTCATGTATATACGTTACGTAATATTACGTATCCTCTAAGATGATTTGGCATCGTCGGAAATGTTCAATGATGCATGCGATAGTTTAGTGTTCCAACGAAAATTTGAAAAATCACTGCGTGTTATTCTGACTGTGTTTTGAACGTTTGGTTTCAAGTCTTGGTGTTGTTCATAATTAAATCAAAACCCATTGATATTATTTAGTAGAATTTGACTGAAAAAAACATAATTGAAAGAAAAACGTGAAACTCAATGCGGAGAAAAGTTGTATATTTTTATGCAATTACGAACCATACCCAGCATTTTCCACCCAATTTAGGAACATAATTGAATTCGTTGCGGTTAACCACTGAAACAATTCGTAGGTAAAGTTAAGTACGCTTTAATGTTTTTATACAATGTATTTAATATAAATGTATTAAATAGAAATTGAATACGAGTATATAAATACATACATACATGTAAATATATTTTATCATTATGTATTCACTTAAGTATGTATGTATTATACAGGTGAATATTTCAAATGGGCTTTCAGGGCCAAATCCTAGACTATGCTATGATAGCGAAAAACACTCAAAGGAGTCTCAAGACCGATGTTGTCGAAAAATAAAATGGTATTATTAGATTTTTGAAAAATCAATTACCTGTGTTAGGAATTGGACTGATTAAAAAAAATAAACACATGCTGTATTATTTATACCAAATCATACTGTTCTTGTGAGTATCTACTTTAATATACTATTATTTTTTAAATGTCTGCTTATAGGTAAACTGGCAGACGGGTCCACTTGATGACAAGTGACTACCGTCGCCCATGTACATCTGCAACACTATGCGTTGCCTACCTCGTTGAGACTTTAAATATCTGTTTACGCCCTTTTTGAAGAGCCTCATATTGTAGCACTCTGGGAAAACCCCGGGAGGGAGCTTATTCCACAGCTGGCGCATTCCACGTATGGCATAAAAGAGCGAGCGCCACGTTCAGTCGATAACGTCTGTAAGTTCGGGATCGTCGACAATCCGGACCGCTCGGCGCTGCAAGGAGTCAAGCGGGAGTAGCTGGTACTGAGGTGCCCTAACCTGAAGATGGGAGCAGTCATCCACACGGGGACGGACTTGGGCCTTGATGATTATATTAAAGTAGCTAAGTAGGCCGCAGCGTCAGCAAAAAGCTATACGTTGAACCGTACAATGTATTGCGACTTCCAATATATGGTCTCCAGCGGAACTTAGTTTACATAAAAACTTTGAATTTGAATGGACAAAGAACAGATTTCCCTTGAGATAAGGTTTCAAAATTACGCCACGTCAAAAACCCTAGTTGCAAATACAGATGTATTTATATTTTTCAAAACAGAATTATTTTTGCTCGTCAAAGAATTCTTCAAGGAAATCCCTCACCTTCGTTGGATCAATCAACATTTATTATATCTCCCTTTAGACACGGACTCGTAAAATGTACTTTTATAATAAGAAAGATATACCTTGAATTTTATGGGGTTGTGAAAGAGATCGTCAAGTTGTAAAGCTTTGTAAAACTCGTTAAGACTTTGTATTAATGATCAATAATGGAAAAATATGAATGTTTTATATCCTACTTCCTCACATTAAATCCTTGACGCAAACACTAACTCTATTCAGGGATCGTAAAATATTTTTATTACCAGATAAAAGATATCAGTCCAATGATACCGGAGTATATTCAAAAGTGAAATTATTTAACTATTTTTAATTTATCCATATTGTAATTATTTTTTTAATAAATTTTATCTGATGATTGAAGAACGGCCCTTAATTTTATAATAATAAAAAGACTTAAACAGCTCAAGGTTATTTTTGTACACTAAATAAAATGATTTTATTGGTGTTTTGAAAGAGATATGATAAATGTTATTTTACTCTTGTTCTTTTAGAAGTAATGAGTACAATGAAGTATACAATTTTTTGCGGCCGAGCGCCCTGTCGCTAGAGGCGACAAAACAACCCACAGCCAAGTGCTATCACTCTGGTCTAGGGTATGCCGCTATAACAACCTAGGTTCCAGATCCATTTAGACCGGGCAGCACCTCCAATGTTACCAATGCCCATAAGCGATGGCAACCGCTTTCAATCAGCGGGACTGTCTGCTGATTAATGAATGAGAGTTCCAACGGCCCGCTCCCCCTCCATGTATTCCATCTTTCCTATCTTATCTTCATATTCCATTCCCCTACACCCCATTCCTTCTATCCTATCCCCCATCCCCCCCCTCCTAACTCAATTTAAAGGCTGTTACAACAGTTTGTAAGCAACGATGACCACGTCCCATTGGCTGGGCCGTCTGCCTGATTGCCAGCATCGCAATAATAAAAAATATATTGTTGATGAATTCTTTTTGTTATATCTGGTCAATTCCTATTACATCCTCGTCAATATTACAGCATACACTCACCCAATATTATCTGAGAAAAGTAATTGTAACATGCGAAATACGCGGAAACACGGATGGACATAACGATTTAATAAGGATTTCAATTTAGCTAAAATGGCTACGATAGCACAAAAACAAATCTGTAATTTCCTTTATTACTCGTTTTCCTTAAGAAACAATATACGAGCCGTTTGTGGGTATCTAGTACTATCTAGATATAAGTTCGGGAACTCATAGGCTCTCTTTTAATGCTTATGAAACTAGAGCAAATACAGAAAGCATACTTAATAAATCTTTCTAGTATGTACAATTAAATATGGTCCTGACTGTACGGCTTTCTGGTTTCAGTGATAATAATCTTGTATCTAGGCTATCATATTTGCTTTCAATTTTCGCTTGAGTATCGTAATAAGACTAGCTGATAGTTTAAAGTGATCCCACCAAAACTTCTGAGATTTAAAACTAGAGCTGAGATATAAGGGATTGTAAAACCAGAAGATCCTTTTTAGAGTTTGTGATCATTCTAGTAAAAACGGAACCCTTACTAATAAAAGTTACGTCTGTCCATTCACTTGTCTGCCTGTCCGTCTGTGTTTTTGTGTCTCAATATTTTTTCCACAAACTACTGACTTATTTATTATATGTAGTATATTATAAAATATGTTCTAATATAAGACATGTGCGCTGCCGTTTTAGTCTGGCGCTTTACGCTGCGTGAACGGTATCGTAGGACGTTGTTTGAGTTCTAAACAATTTCCATACTACTTTTATATTTATAGGCATTTTAAGCATTAAAAATTACTGAGCTAATAATTTAACTAACGGTAACGGTTTTAACACCGTTAGTTAAATTGTTAGCATGATATGAAACAGATGGATGATAGTCTGAAAAGAACAGAGGTAGAGAATTATCGCATCTTTGAATTGTGTAATGGTAAGAAATGTAAGAAGCATAAAAATAATATTTATAGTCAAAAGATATTGTTATTTATTGAATAGGCACTACCCGTGGCACTGGAACTAAATGCGAAGGACGGAATAGCGAGGGCTTTAGTGGGTATCCCTAACTATGGGTGGCAGTAGCATCTTTAGTTCTCGCGAGTGGTGCTAGTGCCATGTGGATCTGGCGAACTCCACACACCGACGGTGATTTTCCCCCTACGCGCGACTAAACGCCTGCAATCGGGCTTCCCAAAAAACAGTATATCTAAGACATCTTGTATGATAAATTGCTTTCATTTTCGCATTAATCCATTAAAATACCAATTATTTCAAGTAGATTTAAATTATATCAATGCAGCGTCTTGACGATATACACAATAATTTCCGAGGGCATTTAAAAACGTAACATTATGTCAGAAGTTGTAGAAGCTTTGTGGCTAACGCAAGTTCTCGCGTTGTAAAGGATGTCGGTTTCAATTGTTACCGGAAAGCAAGCAAACGTAGTGAAACCTGCGTGTCGAGATAACCGATACGTCAAACTCGTTAAATCGTCCTGGACAAGCGTGGCGGACATACTGTTAGCTCGCCTAAAACTGGGGAGGAGATTACTATGTGCGTGACTCTTTACTCTTTGCACCAAAAGATTGATAAACAACAAACAACACAAGAAAAAGAAACATAAAGATCATACAGCAAGGGTTTATCCTTAAAAAGCGATCTCTTGCAAACTACCGTTGGAAAAGAATAAATAGATTTAGTAATATGCCCGGTTTACATTATTCCAGTCCAGCGATCGAATCCAGCGCTGGATTGCTTACTGGAAAAATGTAAACCGGCACTAGAATGCACTGACTCCAGTTATCATTCTAGTCCAGTAACTGGATTGGCGGTCTACTTTTGGATCCAGTGCAACTGGAACAATGTAGACGGTCAATCCAGTGCCACTCCAGTGCTGACACAGTATCCACGTATTGGTTGTTTTTGGCAAAATTTGTAAAGAAGTTATCTGAAGATCAAATTATCATTATTACGTTGAATATTAATTGAAACTGATGATAACAGTTCCTCAAAGTTTTCTGCTGTCATTCTCAATGCCAGTCTATATTCAGTAGGATCTTCGAACTTCAGTTGTGCAAAAGCATTACTGACCCTCCTTTCTGATCTCTTTTGCTGCTCCAATTTCTCACCCAAATCCGTTCTTTTTTTCTTAGTTCTTTATCACCCTCATTAAAAACTTCTTGTAGCAAGAGTAATTGAGCACGTTTGAAACATTTTCGAAACTGATATCTTCTTAAAATCATTGTAACTGTAGTGTTCACACTTCAACGGCTTCTAAATAACTGGAATAATGTAGACGTTACAGATCCTGTCCAGCACTGGACTGGATTTCGCTGCATCACTTGACTGGAATAATGTAAACCGGGCTATATAATAACAAATATATTTTATCGTTCTTGTATATATAGTATAGTATACTACGCCACAACCTAAATATTCAGTTAAAATAATATATACTCTTATTGTGTACTTTCCCATGCGTGATTAATAAGGGTCTTAATTATCATATATTTTCGTACGAAAATTTTGTTAGTAGGCACAAACAAACTAGGTATTTAAGTACATAAAGTAGTATGTTATAGTTAGTATTTATAAATGACAATTTTGATTTCATACTTAGGTATACATGATTATAATCTTAAGGTAGTTCTTTTCTATTTTTACAAGTTTCTGTAATTATTTTAGATAATAATAATCATTCATTTCAAATTACAAAATTTATACTAGAGCGACTTATACAAAAAGCAATATTAAAAAATTGGCTTTCCAATGTTTTTTATCTTACTGGTGTTACATACCCATGAATATTCAAGTTTGACAATAATCTTCACGCATAATTACACTGCCTACAGCTGTACCAATAAAACTTCCCGTCGCCATACAACGGCGTAAAAACGGCCCGGACTTTTGAAGGGCTTGCGTCGGGCCATGAGAAGGCCAACACGTAGAGGCCCGTTGACAAGTTTAATTTGAATATGGTGTCACACAGGCTGGCGATTGTCCCTGTCTACACCATATAATAATGAACCCAAGGACAAGCCCCGGCCAGTGTGGGAATATTGTGGGAAATGAAGTGAACTGCTAGTGGTATAGGGTCGGGGAATATGAGGACTATAGCGTCTGCCAGTCGCAATGTTCATGGAACATGGAAAAATGGGCAGACAGGGACTCGCCACTCCTTGCACGGGCCTCAAAAAATGCCATCAAAGACAGGGACAACATGGGTGTGAGTGGCTAAGGGGTGTAGAGAGGTTCGCCGAAGCTACTTCTGACGTGATGTCATTTATCACTTCATCACATCTCCACTCTGTTCCGGCTCGCTAAGGCAAGCACGGAGGCGGGGGCCTTGCCTTAGCTTCCGGAGTTAGGTACGAGGTGTCGCTACTCACCTAAGACTTCGCTACAAAACCTCCCTGCGGGTCATTATTATCATTAGTCTATTTCATGCAAAATTTAGTCATTTTTTAAAATAGAGCTACTGCTAAGAATCATTTTGTCATATTCATAGTATAGTCAAAATAGTCATATTTCCAATTATTTCTTATTTGTTTCAGACTATGAATTCACAAGACGTACAGAACATATATGATCGATGAGTTTCCAGCAATATATTAGACTGAGATAATATCCAAACATTTCAGAGCGAAGCGAAGAGATCCATAAAGATGTCCAACAAATCGCAAACACTTTTGGATATATTCCAAGAAATTTTAGCTGCATCTGGAAATTCATCGGATAGTGTTATCAATGAGACTCAGATTGTATCGGTTCTACGAGAGCAAGCAGCTAAGACGGGTGCCAGTGATGACTTCGAATATTTGCTGGTGAAGATGATGAGAGATGTGAAGAGCAAACTCAATCTAACCCTTAAACCAGATACGTGCGGATATTGTGAAGGGGATTTTCGTGATGTTATAATGGCTTACAACGGCATACATGGATATGTCAGTCTTTTGGTATGTATAGTAGATCATAAAATCTAACTACATGTCTATCTATATGCTATCCTAATTATAATGATGTTTCCTAACCGATTTCGGCTACGGCGAACGGAAGTGACTTGCGTAGCCAACCTTATTTATGGAAACGCGCTTGCATCTTGAACACGTCAGATATACATTTATAAATGTGAATGTGCGTTTATTTGTTACGCTTTGTGGTCGTGACCACTAAGCCGATTGTCATGAAATTTTGTATGCACATTATCAGGTAGTTAGTGACTTCTGAACTTCTATAGGTTATTGTATCAGATTTTTCGGAACTAAAGATTAATAATGATTATTTATTATTATAAGGAGTATAGGAAACGACACAGGGTGGGTACGTTTCATCCAGAAAAAGGTTCTGTTCTCGAAGTTTAGAAATTAACCTGAATAGATTGATAAAATAAATTAAAATAAAATGACACAAAAAGCTGTTGGTTATATAATATAATAAACTAAAAAATATTATTATCAGACCTTAATCGTATCACTGCTGGTATCAGAGGATCATTCTCCAGTTTTAGGGGAACGAATTGTATAACCGCCTTGCTTATCCAAGTCAGAATAGCGATTTTAACACATCGGTGTTCTTTATATGCAGGTTTCTTTACAACCTTTCCTTTAGCAAAAGCGCGTTGTCACTAAGAATAAGTGCACATTAATTTAGTTCTCTGGCCAAGATATGAACCTACCACAATGGAATGGTGGTGTGTTTAACCACTAAGCCACAACCAATAGACGTAGTATGAAATTATAGAAAGAATTCCGTAAGTTACATTTTTATTTGTAAATGTTCCAAGTGCAATACAGCATTGGCAGGCGAGAAGAATATTAAGAATTACCCAAATACCTAATATGAAACGTATATCAGCAAAGCTCCTAAACCTTACATGACTAGAGTGCGCCACATGTAATTATTCTTTTGAGTTTTAAAATTGTTATATTTAAGATAATTCTTTATGCCAAATTAGTTAGCGATTAAAAAGAAACTACTTTAAAATAATGGAAGGCCAAAAAGCGTGACAAGAATGATCGATGTCGCCATCTACGTAGAATTCAAAAGCTTTCAGAGTTACGTTTTACTGGGAAATTGTCATTTATTGTAGTGTTATTCCAAGGCTTTAATAGCTTTATTTACGTTGGGCTGTAAGATAAGTAATTATTTAGTATTTTATGATATAACAAAACAGCGCAGTTCTTCAAATGTTGTACGTACTGTTGTACTCACGTTAAGTGCCTTCCTTCAAGACTGCTTACTCAATAGTCTCACTACGCCATTTCAGAGTTCAGTCAGTTTGTAGTCGAATCCAATTTTGAGCGGTTGTTTTTGTGAAGTTGTAAAATATTTTAATATTAAACTAATGTATTTTTTTTTCAAAGTCTGGCGACCCCTGTAAGCTAAATAATATCGGCAGACCAACATACATATGGTATATCCCCAAAATAAAGCAAGTTACGCTTGTGTTATCAGTAATATACAACGGACTTATCTGGAGTTGATCCTAGTCTAGCAAACTAGTAAATAACGGATTTTGTTTCCAAAATTTACCATACTAGGAAATGAAGCCGGAGCCTCCGCGTTGCAATGAAGTAGGCAGGCAAGCTTAACCACAGAGGCTGTCAATATTCAAAAAATATTTTTTAATGGATACAATTTTTCCTAGTAGTAAGATATACTTATAGGTATTGAACATGTAGGTAGAAAACAAACAAGCCTTGAAAGGTCCTATAGGATATCTGTAAAGCCTTTTTAGATCAAGCAGAGAATATAAAGGGTGATTGTAATTAAAAGTTTTGCTATTAACCATTCGGATGTTCACATAGTTTAATATAGTACTACTTAACTACATACTACATAACAAACTGTTAGTACTGTTGTCGGTTTTTAGGACATGCAATTATTTATTATCTTTAATCAATGCATATAAATTTATATTATATATTAGACAATTATCTAGTTTAGGCTATGGATGTTGTAGTGTGTATACAGTTTAGGAGGGAAGGGTAAAATGTGTAGTATATATGGTGTGTGCATTATCTATTAAAATATATATGTATGTGGGTAGTTGATAAAAAGTTATAATAAAACGGTTCGCAAGCAACCACTGAGTGTTTATTACATGGTGACAGCGGTATTAAGTTAAAACCTCTTAAAAACTAATTAAAACGTGATAATTCTATTAATATTTAGTGTATTAATGTGTGTCATTGTTGTGCAATATGGAGCACGCAAGACCTCCGGTCGAATTAACACTGGATGGTGGTCCGGCGAACAGGGCGGACTCCTGGCGTAAATGGTTAACGCAATTCAAGGTATTTCTGAAGGCATCTGGCGTATACAAGGAAGCAAAAGACATACAGTCTAGTTTACTAATAAATTTAGTGGGGCCTCAAGGTTATGACATTTTTTCAACTTTCAAATTTGAAAAGTCTGAAGATAAAGATGATATAAAAGTCATTATTGGCAAATTCGATGAATATTTTGGAACGCGTCAAAACACAATAATGGCACGATTTAGTTTTTTCACCCGTAATCAAGAAACAGGTGAGAATATAGATGCATATGTAACGGCACTGCGATTACTTAGTCAGTTTTGTGAATTTGAGAATCTGGAGGACGGGTTGATTAGAGACAAAATTGTGTGTGGTGTCATTGACAGCATGACAGATTATTGAGAACAGATGACTTAACTCTAGAAAAAACTGTAAGAATCTGTCAGGCTTATGAGATATCTATAGAGGAAAATCGTCAAATAGAATGTTCAAAAATTACAACATTTTCTAATTCGGATTATGTCGATGTAATATATGGATCGCGTTCATCATCAAAACAACCCATGCAGAGGCAACGAGACACCGGCGAAGGGAGCGGAACGCGCGGCCGGCGTCCGCGGGCGGAGGGCGCATCGGGCGGGAACGTGTGGCGCCCGGGCGCGGGCGCGAGCGCACCGCGGGCGCAGGGGCGCGGCGCTGACTCGTCGCCACCGGGCGCTGCGCTGGCGCGGTGTTACAACGTGCGCGATGGATCACCATAATTTAATAAATGAGTGTTGTGACTTTTGCGGTATTACTCACAGTGAAATTTTCAATGCCCAGCGCGTAATGCTAAATGTTACTTGTGTTACAATAAAGGTCATTTCCGTAAAATGTGCCCATTAAAGTTAAATAAAAGAGTGCATGAACTGATACACGATGAAGATGACAAAAGGAGTAATTTGTTTTGTATCGATTCACTAGAGGAATATGTCGCTAATAAAGATAACAAATGGTTTGAAAAATTGACCTTGTGCAAAAATGGTATGGTTACACTTTTCAAACTGGATACGGGTTCTGACATAAACGTATTATCTTTTAATCTATTTAAAAAACTAGGTTATAACCCACAAAATATTGAATCCAGTAATATAAAAGCGCAATCATTTTGTGGAAATTATATTCCTATTCTAGGGTCATGTGATATGCTATGGTGTTACAAAAATAATAATTATTTAATCAACTTCATTATATCTAATGCCGATTGTCATAGTGTTCTTGGAAAATATACATGCGATAAATTAGGTCTTATAAAAAGAATTTTTAGTATTGACATTAGTATGTATGCTGATTTATTTCAAGGGGTTGGTAAACTTCCTGGGAAATATAAAATTGTATTGGAAGATAATGCAAGTCCTTCGATCTGTCCGGTACGAGCAATTCCGATCGGTATTCGCGATAAATTAAAGGAGGAATTGAATCGTATGGAAGATATGGGGATTATTAGAAAGGTAACGCATCCTACACCATGGGTAAATGCCATTGTGCTACCAGCCAAAAAGGATGGCAGTTTTCGGGTATGTCTGGATCCGCGTCCATTAATCGCGCTGTTCGTAGGGCCCATTACCCGCTTCCGACCTTAATGGAAATTGCAACGAAACTTCACGGGGCTAAATACTTTAGCAAATTAGATGCGCGCTCGGGATTTTGGATGGTCCAACTTGACGATCCAAGTGCAGATCTATGCACTTTTGGTACGCCATTTGGTAGATATCAGTTTTTGCGTTTGCCGTATGGTATAAACTGTGCTAGTGAGGTTTTTCATTTAAAAATTCGTCAACTTATTGAGGATATAGAAGGAGTCGACTCATTCGTTGATGACATTATAATTTGGGGCCAAATCAAATCACAACATGATGCTAGGCTGACGGCATTATTGGTAGGGCGCGTGAGGTAGGCATTAAATTTAATCGCGAGAAATGTGTATTTGGTGTTGAACAAGTATCGTATTTGGGACATACTTTCAGTGAAAAGGTATGGAAATAGACCAAGGTAAATTGAAAGCCATAAAAGATATGCCTGATCCGAAAGATCGCGCGTCTCTGGAGAGATTTCTTGGGATGGTAAATTACCTAGCTAAATTTATCCCAAATTACTCAGAACTCTCAAGCTCATTGAGAAGTCTTCTTAAAAAGAACGTAGAATGGTGTTGGGACGAGGTACACCACAAAGCAGTTGTTAAATTAAAACAAAAGTTGTGCGAAGCACCAGTGTTGGCATTATATACCAGCGAGCTACCAGTTGTAGTCAGTGTGGACGCAAGTGCTGGTGCATTGGGTGCGGTGCTCCTACAGCCAGGTCGGCCAATCGAATTTGCGTCTGCAACACTCACCGACACTCAAGTAAGATACGCGCAAATCGAAAAAGAGTTTCTTGCTATCGTTTTCGCGTTGGAAAGGTTTCATCAATATATTTATGGGCGTACTGACATTATGGTAGAAACCGACCACAAACCATTAGAAGCCATATTTAAAAAATCACTGGATGCTGTACCTGCACGTCTACAAAGGATGATGCTTCGTACGCAGCGTTATGACTTTACCGTAAAATACAAACCTGGCAAATATATGTACTTAGCAGACACTCTTTCAAGAGCTGCACTCTCAGAACCTGTGCGCGGTGAAGTAAGCAGTGATGTAGAAGGGCAATCATGTTTTGTTATAAGTAATGTCAGATTTAGTGACCAAAAATTAGAATGCGTAAAAGAGTATACTTTAAGGATAAAGAATGTCAAACTTTAATATACTATATACTAAATGGCTGGCCTAAGTATAAGAAAGACGTTGATCCCTTAGTTCAAATACATTGGTCTCATCAGGAAAGCTTGGCATACATTGAGGGTGTTATACTTAAAGACGACTTAGTATTTATACCTAAAGCTTTACGGCCCGAAATGATTGAAAAAGTTCACGAAGGCCACTTAGGCATGGACCGCTGTAAGCGTAGAGCGCGTGATGTGATGTTTTGGCAAGGTATGTGCAGTGAGATCGAACGCGCGGTGCGGGCGTGCACGGTTTGCATGCAGCGCGCGTCCATGCCATGCAAGGAGCCCATGATAGTTCACCCGGTCTCGGAGATTCCATGGAGAAAAGTAGGCTCCGATATTTTTACTTTCAATAAAAGAAACTTCCTTATCTTAGTTGTCTATTTTTCAAACTTCATAGAAGTGAATCAATTGCATAATATAACGTCTAAGTCTGTCATTACGGCTATAAAAGAACAATTTGCTAGACACGGTATTCCCGCTGAACTGGTCACAGATAACGGTTTTGTAATGATTGGTGTTTCAAGCACATTACGAGCTCCCCTAATTATCCACAATCAAATGGACTCAGTGAAAGAGCAGTTCGTACCGTAAAAAACATAATAAAGAAATCGCTCTGTTCGGGAACAGACTTTTATATCGGTTTAATGAATCTAAGATCGACGCCGCGCGATGGCATTTCATCACCATCACAGCTGTTGATGGGTCGTCGACTCAATACTCGCCTTCCAGTTCATAGTGACAGACTTCTGCCTGAACGTGACAATAAACGAGATTTTTGTAACATAAATCGCAATCACAAGGCAAGCAAAAAATATTACGATCAGCATGCACATAATCTTCCTGCGATAAATGCCGGCGAGCGTGTTATCGTCGCAGACGGTGGTACACGGCGCCAAATGCGCGTGGAAGCATCCGCGCCGCAACCGCGGTCTTACTTCCTTAGAGATGACTCGGGTAGGATATATAGGTGCAATAGACGTCATTTGATAAAAAATCCGGGCAGTCAGCAGGATGATTCACCTCTTTCTTTTCCACCCAGAAGAAAGCCGGTCGATACAGAACCCAGATCCAATAACTTGGACAATCGTTCGCCTGCTCAAAAAAGACATGCCGCGATGAGGGCTCGAGATAAACTTGCATTATTTTTCGATAAATAATACATAGCTTTACACTAATTAGATTATTCATAAAAGTTTTATAGTATATGTTATTATATTTTTAAGGGGGAAGATGTAGTATATATGGTGTGTGCATTATCTATTAAAATATATATGTATGTGAGTAGTTGATAAAAAGTTATAATAAAACAGTTCGCAAGCAACCACTGAGTGTTTATTACAAAATGTAAGAAATAACAAAGCCAACGAGCGCTGTAATGACACTGATTTTATTACCGAAAATATACAAATATAAATGTGTTGGTAAGCCTTAGGCCGCAGTTGTTTACTTGTAAAATGCTGACTATTGTACATACTTTGTACAGATGTAAGGATTGTAGTTATATACGTAATAAATATTTAGTTTATTATTATAAGATGAAACATATACCAAGCATATACTTATATAGTTCTTGCAATTCACGAAAGAGTTGTACGTGTGCATTTTATTACATACATAGTGCATATTGCAATAGTGTGCCTGTCTAAGTGGCTGATCAATTGCGAACGTGCCCCTCTAATTATCTGCATTTGGTACACGGCATACATTTAAAAAAAACGTGAGTGTCTCGGGACGCCCGAAAGAAGTGATAACTTAGCCTGCCTGCCGCTTTCATATGCGTGAGAGAAAGGGAAGCCAGACAGACTGGTTCCGTAACACGTTACGCAACGAAGCGGTATACCCTGCCATGAGAAGTTATCACTTCAAAAATGTTGTACTACTCTATTAATAGATAGATAAATAACACTTTACTGTACACCATTACAGAAAACTTACGAACTAGTATTGTTCTAATTGGGTACAAAAGGCGGTATTATTATTGTAGGTAAAAATGAATGATGTAACCCGATCTTTAAAATAAACGTGGTTGTGGATAATGAAGCACTCAGGATATTCACCCAAATACAAAGAAAACATTGCTCACCTTCGTGAATTGAAAAAAATGTATTATCCATTTTTTACCTTACCATTGGTAGCTGGCTGCTAGACAAAGGTCGCAGATATCCCGTCACATTATATAATTATATGTATATCTCACTCGCTGTAAAATAATTTCAATCTACCTTTTAAATGATTATTTTTGTAACTCTCTGCTTTGGAATTACTTAACTTAACTTACTAAAATTGTTACCCACCCACCTCATAGTTCTTAAGTCACTGGAAAGGACTAACACCTAAGAGACAGGCTTGGCCTAGTTTAGGTGTTAGTACCCAAGCAGTCTTAATAAAGTAATATATAAACACACACATTGATTTTCCTTAGAATATCATTTGGGTTAACACATACTCGAATTTCCCGCATCTTCGGCAGTCTGTGTGTTCGTGACATAGCAAATAAACTGCAAGAGTGTCTGCCCTGTTACGGCTACGGCTTTACAGAGCCTGGCTAGTTATTTGTGGAACACATGTCTAACGATCCCTCCCACCTCCTTAGTTACCAGAAGTGGTAGGCCCAAGAAATTTTGACTTGTTCTTCAAGGATGACATGCGAACCATTGGTTTCAAAATAAAGGACGTTGAAAGTCGCGTGAAGTGGAGAAGAAAAAGTAGAGAAGTGGACCACAGACTTCGATGCGAATGCTCCGAACGCAACTGGGATTTAATGCTTAGATTATGCTGATGACATATGATTTTTGCGATAAATAGAATATATTTTTAATTATCTATATAAACGAACTATTTAATTAAAACTACGTTTAATTATGTGTACTAGGTTGCGCCGAGGATCAAAAAAATTTGTAAAATTTCCCTTTCCTGCCATCAAGAAAAAGAATAAACTCTCCAATTATATTAACGTACTCTGTGTAATAAACCTTCTAAATGAAGAATTCGCTTAAACATAACGCTTACGTCGTGTATTGTTTAGTGTAGTGTTGTCATCCATATATCGTTAGAATGACTAAATATAGATAATAGTTATTTATGGTTGGATAACATGAAGTAAAGAAAACCACATATTATTTAATAACATAAATTTATTCGCATTGTGTGAAACTTACATGTGAAACGTGAAGTCCCTTTGGCTTCTACGGCCATCGCCTCGCGCCGCACTTAAGGAAAAGTATTTTTTTTTAAACTTATGTCTTAAGAAGAAACAAGGGATAATCTATTTTGGTTTCTACACGATTTTAGTTGATCGTATTTTAGGTCATGTGAACAGTTTAGTGACCCGACACCATCTATTTATTCTCCCGAACTCCATTGTTCAGTGAAGTGGCAAGGTTGTTTTCCTCACGTTTCGCGTCTCAGTGATAAATTGATGAAAAATGACGGATCAAATCATAGTTTTGTATTATTGTATGGTTTATTTTAAACAACATGTTTCCATTAATATCCAACAAATAAATACATCAGGTCGAGTTTTCTTAAAAACATTTGTTTTTGAATCAGATCATAGGTTTCCGGGGTGAAAATTGAATAAAATTTATAACTAGTAATAATGCGATTATTAATATAAGTGAGAAGCATTGTGTAGCGGCATATAGATTACACAGTCATATTCAGTCCTTTTTTGTCACTTCTGTTTTGGGGGCACGCTAATTATCGAAAGTTGTAAGTCTATTGTTTATAACTCCAGTCCAAATAACCTGTTGAAAAAACATTTGTTTTGTAAAGGTTACCAGAATGTTTTTTTTTCATTTGTCAGTTTTTATGGCACTTTTTCGATATTTCGAAATTTCCATTAAGGGCACTGCGTGCCCCCGCGTGCCCTCACAAGAAAACCCTGTTCATATTTATATTTATACATATATTGATATTTAATAAACTAAGACATTATAAAATAATGCAATAAAGAAAACTTAGTTACTTGTATTCTACCTATAATCCTGAAGACTATGAATGGAATACTGAGGCTAGGTCACTGTCTTCTATCGAATCATATTAAGTTTAAAATATCACGATAGAAATAGTTTTAGATACTCTCCTTGAAACATAAATATTAGCTATTAGATTCCTTGTATTTGTACATACTTATGATCATAAGTTCCTGCGTTCGTATAAAATCTGTGAGACTGCGAAGTTCTGTAAGACGAAAACTCAATCTCAATTATTGTTTTGATTGTCCGTTTCACTATTGTACAACCCTACATTTCGTCAACTCCATCCAACGACTTCGGTTCGTACGAAAATCATTGCTTTCTTTTCTGAATTTTTAATCAAATGCTAAGTATCCTAAGATTACGAAAGTTATTTTAGCGAATCTACTCGTGAATCACTTAATAAGATTAGCCTTTAATTTGGCCTAAAAACACATAAATACATGAACAGGCTTTGTACGAATTTGTTTTTATACCAAGAGCTGAAAGCATTATCAAGTTTCTATGTAGTTACTCGTAACCTATGTGGTTGTAAACAGACCTCCAAAATCCCCGAACCGCAATCACGGGACCTGAATTAATCTCAATTAAGTTAAACATTCTTAGTAGTGGCAAGGCAAAAAGTGGAAGCTTTTCTTTTACTAAAGCTATATTTAGAATGGAGATTTATCTCATTGCATTTACTAGGATTTGCTACATAGGTTTCGCATAATCTTTAGTACTGATCCTATATTTTTTATGATAAAAGTTCGTATAGTCAGCCATGTTATTAAAGTTATCCGGTGGCCCATATAATGTATGGTTTGATTGACAGATTGACAGGTTTGACTTTGCAGGTGTACGAATAAACTTTTTTTATACAGTGGAAAATCCGTTTGAGGACCATAAGCCGCGCGACGAGGGAAGGTGACTGTGTGTGGGATTCCCCAGGTCGGGGTGGCACGAGCACCTGTGAAGTGCTATTGCCATGCTGCAGTTAGGGATACCCACTAAAACCCCTAACCGATCCTCAAGCGTCCTATGTCTATGCTGTGGTTTCGCGCTGACCTCTATCCCGGACGGACAATGGCCGGCCCCACCATTTGCTAGACGGTTACCTGGCTTTCTACGGCCACCTCGAGTCTCTCATAAAGGTGAAAGGGGTTCGTGGATCGGCGTGTGTCCTTCCTCTGTATATACGAATAGACTTGACCGTGTGGACAATTGACGAAAAATATTAATATAACAATATTTTTTGTTTGTTACAACCACATTTATTCTTTGAAAACGAATTGTAAAACAACTTCTACATATATTTATAAAAAAAGAGCCTGAGATAACATATAAGTAATTATGATGAAAATTTTTTAGCTAGACGTATGGCTGGGAAGTTTCTGGCCCCTTCTTCTCAGCGAGAACGCGTTCCGAATCAGACACGAACATGTATGACCTTCAAATAGTGTAGACTTGTCCAGTACACCGTAGCGTGTATGACCGTTTTAATGGTACATATTGGGATGAATGATTAACTAAGTTCAAAAGTAAAGTAATTTTTATAAAAAATGTGAAATTCCCTCTATAATCTATTCAGGTTCTTTGAAATGTTTTTAAATAGAAATAATGAGTAATGTGATATTGTCTCGACAATTATACAATCACGGAAAATTTTCAGTATTGTTCTAAATATATCGGTTTATTTTCGTCATATTGCTTACGTTACAGCCAACCCTTGTTTGTTTACATTGCCTTGTTTGTTTAGAATTACGCAAGCTTCCAGTTTGATATGAATGAAATGATTAATATAACATCATTAATGATGGTATACATCACATAGTTGTAGTTAAATAATGTTTTTGATATACAATACTTATTACATTATATTGTGAATAAGGCTCTACTAGTGTTATATATTTGTTAATGGTTCGTAATAATATTTTAAATCCGGCTAAATACTTATCAATCACTCAATAACTCTTTACACACCAATACAAAATGACCTTACAGACTAAAACTACGCGTAATTGCATAATTAGTTGTGCATACAAAGGGCTCGAGGTCTTTCCGCTAAACAGCGATCTCTTCAACAACCCAAACCCCGAGTAATTACATTTTAGTAATAAATATATAAATGCAATATATACAGATGTTTTATATATTAAAGAGATATGTAATTAATACATACATACATAACTTCACGCCAGGTCCCTTGCGGGGTAGGCACGAAAAACAGAGCGCCACACAGGCCCATTCTTACACACCTCACTTGCTTCTTTGACATTCATAGCTCTTGTCATGCACGGTCGTCTGTTCTTAAGGCTCCTAACATCACCCTCTGCTAATAGATGATCAATTTGATCATGGAAGGTGTGTCGTGGCCTTCCGCGACTTCTGCATCCATCCACTTTTGCATTGTATATCTGTTTAGTAATTCTTTCATCATACATTCTTTCCACATGCCCGAACCACCGGAGCATTCCTTTCCTTACCTTCACCCCGACACTCTCTTTTAGACCAACTCTCTTTCTTACTTCGGTATTGCGAACGCGGTCCGCGAGCGTCACTCCGCAGATTTTGCGCAGTGCTGACATCTCGACCGCGTTTACTCTACTTTCATGCTCTCTATTCCATACCCAACTCTCGCTTCCATACGTGAGCGTAGGTACCAGAACCGCGTTGTGTATGGTAAGCTGGGCCTTCTGGCTGAGGTTCTTAGCGCCTAGAAGTTTACCTAACGCTCCATTCCCACTATTCCCCAAATTTACTCTTCTTTCTATGTCAGCGGTGTACCTTCCATCCCTGCTAAAAGCACATCCAAGATATACAAACTCATTCGATTGTTCCAGAATAACATCATCGATCATTATACTTGCACTCGTTCTGGTTTCTTCTTTTTTAAACACCATAACCTTTGTTTTCTTCGCATTCAAATGTAAGCTTCTCGCCTGACAGTCATCTTTCATCGTTGTGATTAGTGTTTGCAGTTCTGATGGCGATTCGGCTAAAAGCACGGCATCATCCGCATACAGCAAAGTGCTAACAACTAGATCACCCATCCTGACCCCAACATCCATCAATCTTAATCTCTGGAGACAATTGTCCAGATATAGGATGAACAGCAAAGCCGACAGCACGCAGCCCTGCTGGACGCCAATATTGACGTCAAACAAACACAGGGCGACAGGCTGCCCTCCACCTGCAAGCATGCCATACAGTCCTCGTAAGTGGACTGGACAGCACGCAGCAATTGGCCATTAATCCCATATCCGGGCAATATGTCCCAGAGGTCCTTCCGCACAACCCTGTCAAATGCTTTCTCTAGATCCACAAAACCGCAGAAAACCTTCCGGCCCAAAGCCAGCTGCTTGTCCACGATATTGCGGAGCGAGAAAATTTGATCCATACATCCCCTTCCATTTCTGAAGCCCCCTTGTGCATCCCACAGTAATCCATCGGATACCACTCTCATTCTCCTTTCAATAATCTTCGCATACACTTTAGATGCCGTGCTGATCAAACTGATGGCCCTGTAGCTGGCGCACTCCATACGTGACCCCTTGCCTTTATACAAGGGCACAATGACAGCGCGCCTCCAGTCCTCGGGAACTTCTCCCGTCCTCCAACACAAGTTGCATAAGGACAGGAAAGCGTCCCGGACGCAGGTTCCACCATATTTGATTATCTCAGCAGACACACTATCGATTCCTGCTGCCTTCCCATTTTTCAGACTTCTTATCGACCATTCTTCGATCTCTTCCAAAGTGATCTCGGATGCTGACTCCTCGGAGTCGGTCACAGACTCGGTGGTGGTGCCAGCATCCGGGATATTATCATACATTTCTCTAAAATATTCACTCCATCGCGCTTACACATCTTGGGGGTTAGCAAGAATGTCCCCTGCTTTAGATTTTATTCTTTCCATTCTAGAAGCTGACGAACAACCCCGAGTCTTCTTAACCTCTCTCCAAAAGAGTTTGGTATTCGCCTCGAAGTTCTTCGTCAGCTTCTCTTCTTCTTTCAATTTTATTCTTTCACGCTTCTCTTTCACTAAAGCTTTGGTGTCATTCTTGCAGCGGCGATAAATTTCTTTCTTCATCTCTTTCATACCGTCATTCTGGTGCAAAGATGCAACGTAATCTAGCCAGGGTTTTCTCTTTCTCTCTACGCTAGATTTAACATCCGCGTCCCACCATTCGTCACCTTTCGTTGTTATATGCCTCTTTGCGCATCCACATACTTCTTTTGCGCTTTCCACTATACCTTTTTTTCATACTATCCCAGTCATTATCCACATCTAAGTCGGAGAAGTCCGCTTTTGGAAGCCTTTCTTCGACTAGGCGCGCATATATACTCCTTACACTAACATCTCCCAATTTTTCACACTTTATTCTTTCAAGCTCCCCAAAATTGGTACGCTCTCGCCAGTATCTCCACTTCTTGAAACAAACCGGCTTATCACCAGGTAGTGGTCCGTTTCAAGAGTGGGGCCTCTGTAGGCTCTTGTGTCCATTATTGTGTTTCGGAGGCGGATAACTATTAAAATCAGATCAATCATACTTTTCTGTTTATTCATTCTCCACGTATACGTGTGAATATCCTTATGATGGAATAAGGTGTTCGACACAAGCAAGTTTCTTTCCATGCATACGTCTATGATTGGCTTACCAGCATCATTCGCTCTCTTGTCACCATAGGGTACAAGGACAGCCTCAAAGCCGTCTCTTTTGGTCCCCATCCATTGAGATCACCACACATAAGTCTTTCGTTCCCTTCAGCCAGATCCAGAATTTCTCTCACAGACTCCCAAAACTTCTCGAGATCTTGGGGATCCGCTGAGCTTACGGGAGCAAAAGCTGCGACCAGAAAAACTCGCGTGATCCCCAGTTTTAGACGAACCCAAAGAAGTCTCGGGATCACCAGACAATAGTCTTTCACTCCAGACACAAAGTGGGATGAGAGTACGATGCCTACCCCCCTACTTGCACGCTCGTCCAGGTCCACGCCGGACCACAGAGCAAGCATGCCACCGGGGAGGTCATCGACGTCACACTCCTTCCGCTTTGTCTCTGTCAGACATAAGGCATCCAGGCTTCTCTCATTCATTATATCAATCATTTCGTCCATCTTATCTTTCATTCCACCTCTCACATTCCACGTGCCTATACGGCACTCTGCTCCTCTCGACCCGCCAGGTTTGGCGCTGAGTGAAGGGTGGCGGCCCCCTTCGCCGCATGCGCAAGAGTTCACACCGACGGTGGCGCATCGGTGAGCGTCGCCTGCGGGGGACGCCCTATCGTGCACTGCACTCGGGTGAATTCTGGTCAGAATTGTGGCCCTCTGAACCAGCGGGGATCGCGACGCACACGCTTCTGATATGACCCCTGTAATTAATATACATAATATACAAAAATATATAGATAAAAATATATAATCTACAAAACTTACTTATGTAAAACACTTCTTTATTAATATCTTAGCGGACTGTGATTATATTAATACTGAAATTGCACGTACGAATATACTAGGATTAACATAGAGTGAAAGAATATGATACTACAAAACACAAAAGAAGAACAGGCCCTGTAGACAAGTGGCATTAGCGCTAAAAGAATAAAACGAAAATGAATTGGAATGACACAATACTTAGGCTACGTTCGACAAGAGGGTCCCAACGAGCTCTTCACGACTGCGTTTTTTTCCGTGCCTCTTGGTTGCGGACGTTATAATCATACACTGTAGTGGAACGGATTATGGAGTGTTGATGTCATTAACGACGCAATATATCACAATGTCATTTGACGAGTTAAAAACCGCACCTTATTCATTGTTAATTGATAGAGAGAATTAATGCTCTGTGGTCAACGCCCACTACGACCCACCTCTTGAATTGGATGGTGTTGAGTGATGTGTGATCGACAATAATTGCGTCATTAGTGACGTTTTCACGACGACCATAACAACTGTGGTCGCTATATGGAACGGCTGACGGAGTATTTTGAGCGTTGTGAGCTGCTAGAGTAACGCGCCCATAGTGTAACGAAATGTCATTTCCGAACATTTTCATAGCGCTAATGCCACTTGTCGAGGGCCAGTACCGTTCCTTATTTAAAAGTAATATATTGTAGCCAGTTTCAAGCCCTTTTTAACCACAACAAAAACTTTTTGTTGGAGCTTCTAACAATCTGTTAGTGTTTGTACACTGTAGTTGCATATCCATATTTTTATTATTAAAAGCAGGAAATGGCTTACGTGATAGCAACAGACATTTGTAACACCAGGGGTATCACTGGTCCTTTTACAGCCTGTGGAATAGCCCGGTTTTATACTTGTGGCTCTAGCAAACGGCGAAGGATGGAACACCGAGTGGGACTTAGGTAGTCATAGCATTTCTTTGAAGGTGTTATCATGAACCCCATGTGACGAATCCCATACACTCTTCCTCCCCTTTTCCTCTTTTCTCCCTAAAAAATGGAATTGAATGTGATGGACATAGTCTTTAAGTAGATATTTGAAAAAAACAAACTGACAACTAATCGCGTCTATTGATATAAAGACTGAGAGTATGAAGATGGGGAACTCCCGGTAACGGTCGAAGCTTTCATATTTCGAATTGAGTGTTCCGTTTCTTGCACACACATCTGTTTGTTATTTGCTGCGAACAGGCGATCATTGTCGCGTTACCGCCCTCTGTAATGTTAAATAAACTACACTTCATCTGATGCATACTAATGAGTAGGTAAAGACACCCTCGCGTCTCAATATAACGACGTGGGCTTAAATCGTGAATCGTGATCAGAGGAACGAACCGCTTTGGCTTATTTTAGCCCGCCTGACATTGTCCATTACGATTAACACGTGTTAGCGGTAATTCATTATGTTTATGAAATATCGTGAACAAACCTATTCATTGAAATCAAATCAAATACAACAGTAGCTCAAATGGTTTTGGAAGTATTCTAGTAGCAGACTCATGAATTTTATTAAGTATTTTTTAAGAATTTATTTTATAATGAATTTGTTGGAGAAATACATTATGTGGTAGTACTCAAATGCGCAAAAATAAAAATAAAAGGTTATATTATTTTAGATTGGTCACACTGTCTTCTTATTATTAAAAATGTCTGTTCTAAATGTTTGTCGAAATAAACTTGATTATAATATTAATATTTTTCAATTCTAAGGCCTATAACCTTAACAGGTTATGGGCCCAGACGTGTTTCCACTACGTTGAAGTTGTGGACAAAGATCCATATTCCTCAAATTCAAGCTCTGGCGGCGATGTTAATGTAAATGTGCACAGTATGGCGGAAAACAAAGTTTTTCCTCAGAGTTTACATTTGATTCAAAAATTAGAAGGCAATAATAACTATGCCAATTGGAAGTTTCCAATGAAGATGTTTTTGATCGACGTTGGCTTATGGCATTGTATATCAACGGATAAATATACTTCTGATGAGGACGTGCGTGCACTTGCAAAAATTTGTTTAAATGTTCATACTAATGTTTATCCTTATGTAAAAAATGCCACCACGGCCAAAGAAGCCTGGCGAAACATATTAAATGCGTTTAAAAATCAAGGCATTAGCCGACGATTGGCACTGAAAAGAGATTTATATAAAAGCACTCTTACTAATCATTCATCAATGGAAAGCTATATAGCCCACATTATAGATATTGTACAACAATTACGTGATATAGGCTGTACTGTTGAAGATGAAGAGTTAGCTGAAGTGTTATTAATTGGATTGCCTGAAGAATATGATCCATTGATTTTGGCAATTGAAGGTTCACAGTGTAAACTTTCTTCGGACATAATCATTAACCGATTGAAACAAGGTGATTTTAGGAAACAAGAGCAGCAAAACATAGGGGTTGCTATGATATCAAAGTCTAAAAGAAAAATCATTTGTCATCATTGTCACAAAGAAGGTCACATTAGGCCAAAATGCCCCATATTAAAACCAAAGGTTGATAATAATAAACATGGATACCATTGTGACAACACTGTTCAGCCGACTGTAGCAATGTCTACATGCCTAATGGAAGGTGTTTGTGAGCCAAATGAATGGTTAGTGGATTCTGGCTGTAGTACACATATGACCATGCGTAAGGACTGGTTGGTAAATTTTTCTAATTGTTCTAGCAAAACAGTTAAAGTTGCCAATAATCAAAACTTGTATAGTAATGGTATTGGTAATGTGAAAGTGTTTCTAAATAATAATGTTGAAAAAACTGTATGTGATGTATCCTATGTACCAGGCATTGCCGCTAATTTGTTATCTGTTAATAAAATTACTCAAAAAGGATATGTCTTAATTTTTGACAACAAAGGTTGTAAAGCTTTTGCTAAAGAAGATGTTATTGTTAATGCAAAACCTATTTTTTCAGCATCTAATGTCAATGGTCTGTATAAGCTCAATCAGCAACAGTTTTCATCTGAGTATGCTTGTTCTGGAAATAATTATGAAAATCAGTCCATTCCAAATGGTGAAAATAGGCTTACTGGTAATTGTATTGAATTATGGCATAAGAGATTAGGACATCTTAGTTATAAAGGTTTAGTTTTACTCCGTACTCCGTACTTCATTGTTACCATGCATTCCATGCATTGAGGGCAAGCAAAAAATTGTATCCTTTCCTAGTGGTAGATCTAGATATACTTCCCAAAAACTAGAATTAATACATTCTGATCTTTGTGGCCCTATGCCAGTACCGAGTTGGGGAAATAAGAAATATATTTTAACTTTAACTGATGATTTTTCTAGAAAAACATTTGTGTATTTTCTGTATAGTAAAAATCAAACAGAAATTTTTGAAAAATTCCTCCAATTTAAAAACTTGGTTGAAAATCAGACAGGTTTAAAGATTAAGAGAGTTAGGACAGATAATGGTTTGGAATATTGCAACAAATCTTTAGAAATGTTTTTTATTAAAAATGGTATAATTCATGAAACAACAATCCCATATTCACCCCAACAAAATGGGGTTGCAGAACGGTTAAACCGTACTATTATGGAAAAGGTTCGTAGTATGTTACATGATTCTGGGTTAGACCAGCGATACTGGGGGGAAGCTGTCTTAACTGCTGTGTATTTAAAGAATGTTTGCCCTACAGCATCTTTGAAAAATACTTTACCCGAGGAGATGTGGTCTGGGTCAAAAGTTGACTTGAGTCATTTAAAGGTTTTTGGATGCAAAGCATATGTGTTAATCCCAGATGTGTACCGTAATAAATTAGATTTTAAATCAAAAGCATATATAATGCTTGGGTACTGTGAGCATTCTAAAGGTTATAGATTGGGTGATCCTTTAGAACTTGGTAAATTTATTAAAGGAAGGAATGTTATATTTTTGGAAAATGTTTCTGGTGCTGAAAATGACAATATTTTAAATCCTTTAATTGTTCAGAATAATAATATAATTAATAATTCAACTACTTCACAGTTAGATTGTATTTCATCAGGGCAAGATGTTTACAGACAATCAGAACAAGATACTAACATTGTAGACAGTGATAATGTAAATAATAATCAAAACTCTAATCAATCTTGTAATGAGACAAATGAAAAAAATTCTTGTATTGATAATAATAATGTTGATTCCGAAAGTAGTAATTTAGAATATAATAGAGATACTAACAGATTAGGCCGCTTGCGTTCTCGTCCTGTTTGGATGAAAGATTATATTGTGACTAATGACAATGATCATATAGTCATGTTAACTACTGAACCTAAATCATATGAGGAAGCTATGTCTTCTAGGTATCATAGAGAATGGAAGAATGCGATGGATAATGAATATGAGTCTTTAATTAGTAAAAATGTATGGGATTTAGTAGAACGACCTAAAAATAAAAATGTAATTAAATGTAAATGGGTATTTAAACAAAAGAAAGATGCTTCTGGTAATTTTGAAAGATTCAAGGCAAGATTAGTTGCTCGAGGGTTTAGTCAACAATATGGTATTGATTACACTAGCACATTTGCACCTGTAGTACGACATTCTACTTTAAGATTACTTTTTGCTATTGCTGTTCAACGTGATATGGAAATAGATCACATTGATGTTAGTACTGATTTTTTAAATGGTGAATTAGAGGAAACAGTTTATATGGAACAACCAATTGGGTATGAATGTAAAGCAGAAAATAAAGTATGTTTGTTAAAAAAGGGTATATATGGTTTGAAACAAGCCAGTAGGTCTTGGAATAAAAAGGTAGATGAAGTATTAACTTCAATTGGCTTCACAAGGTCAAAATGTGAGAACTGTATTTATGTAAAACAATCTGACAGTAAATTTATAATTATAGCTCTATATGTAGATGATTTTTTTATCTTCACTGAAAATAGCATAGAGAAACTAAAACTAATTGCAAAATTAAAAACAGAATTTGATATTAAAGAATTAGGAGAAGTAAAAAATTGTCTTGGTATAAAAGTAGAAAGAGATAAAGATAATGGTGTTATTAAATTATCTCAACCAGAATACATAAAAGAGTTGTTAGATAAATATGGGATGTTGCAATGTAAACCCTCTGCTACACCCATGGAAGTAAATTTAAATTTAACAAAGGCAGAATCATGTGATACAAAGTATCCTTATCAAGAATTAATAGGTTTAATGTATTTATGTGTTTGTAGCAGACCTGACATAGCTTTTGCTTGTAGTAAACTAGGACAGTATAACAATTGTTACAATGAAACACATTGGCAAGCTGCGAAAAGAGTACTTAGGTACTTAGCAGGCGCAATATATCAGGGCTTAATTTACAAGAAAAGTGATATTATAATAGAAATTTTTGCTGATGCTGATTGGGCAAATGATCCAATAGATCGCAGATCATACAGTGGTTTTTCTGTTATGTATTCTAATTGTTTAGTTAATTGGGAAGCACGTAAGCAACATACAGTTGCTTATTCAAGTACAGAAGCTGAGTATTATAGTTTAGCAGAAGCTGTTAAACAAAGTAAATATTTGATCAATTTCTTTTTAGATGTTTTTAGTTTTAAGCTTCCAGAAATAATTGTTTATAATGATAATTTGAGCACACATAAAATTGTGGAAAATCAACAAAACCATAGACGCACTAAGCACATAGCTGTTCGACATCATTTTATTAAAGATGCTTTTAATGAAAAATTAATATCCCTCAGATATCAACCAACAGAAGAAATGATGGCGGACATTTTCACTAAACCTTTAGGTAGGATCAAACATGAAAAATTTGTTAAAAAATTGAACATTAACTAAATTAGATTTTGTTTTGTAACTTGAATATTTTATTGCTTTTTGTATACATTTGAGTAAGGGCAAGTGTTGGAGAAATACATTATGTGGTAGTACTCAAATGCGCAAAAAATAAAAATAAAAGGTTATATTATTTTAGATTGGTCACACTGTCTTCTTATTATTAAAAATGTCTGTTCTAAATGTTTGTCGAAATAAACTTGATTATAATATTAATATTTTTCAATTCTAAGGCCTATAACCTTAACAGAATTAATCTGTGATTCCCGCCAATCCATTTTGGATAAACCTTTCCCGTAGGAATACCATTAAATGTAATTCCGTAAATAAAATACTTTACAGAGCTGGAATCGGAACCAGATACATAAATGATGAAAGTACAATTTGATGGCCAGAAAAATACTATTCCAATATGACGATCATATCTATACTCTGAAAGTAATAAATTGATTGATGATTCAACCTATCAGCATAAATTATAATGTATAGTTAGTCCAGATGATAAAAATCGACATAGATAACTATTTATCAGCATACTCGTCAAATTCTAAGTTGCTCACGTCGAACATTAACAACAAGGTAGCATTTTTCTTCATAGATATTTTTATGTCACTATTACAATTTTGGAATGACAGCTATAAAATATGTTCCCTAAATCATACACCTTTATCTCGTATGCAGTACCTTAAAGTTATTATAAAATTTGATATAACTTTTATGGAATCATAAGTCAGAAGCATTTTACATTTTTTGTACGTGATGAGGAAATATTATGCAAAATTATACATATACAAGTTGTTGTAATTTAATGAGTAACGTACTCGCGTTTTATAACACGAAGAATCTCGGCCGCAAAAAATATGTCACTTAGGCAATTTTCTTGCCTATATGCATATTGTTACAATATATAAAAATGAATGTTTGGCTGTATGTCCTTTATAGAATTGTAAACTATTTTGATCATGTAATGATCTTTAGCAAAGTTGTTGTGCATGAGCCAAAGAAGGTTTCTGAGTTGGACCCGGTAGGTGGCGTTGCTGTCGGCATATCGATTGAATTTTTTCCAGGCAGGACGACTAGTTGTTACAATAAAAGAGTGGGAGGAAAAATCATACCTTATTTTTTAAAATATAATGATAAAAATAAGTTTAATCATTACATAAACCATGAATAATACGCTATTTGATTATTCAATGATATAACTTCATAACTTGTACGCTCGCAGAAATTCTAGGAAGCTTCGGCATTTTGTGGCAACCCGCAATAGTTAACTTGAGACTTCGCTCGGATGACGTAATCGCGAGGTACCGAGGTGTCGATGACGAGAGCGGTAAGAAGGCGGGGGTCGGGAAGGGAGCGCGCATTCCGCTCAGGTCTTAAGTTAACTCTTGCGGATAGTACTAATTATAATACTTATTACGTTAATACCTTTTTACATTTCTGCCAGACAATCGTTTAATTCTAGCTGTTTCCGAAGTCTTGCTTCTAAGGTACTCAATTCTTATACACTGATTGATACATTGTTGTCAAGCTTTGAAATTTATTTTAACATTGCTCATAACATCTTGTTATAGAGAATCCACGACAGTACCTATTGTTTTGACGAGATTTTTATGGACGTTTCTCCAAACGCTGTTGTTATTATTATAGATGTTTATACTGTATTCCTTGTATTTGTTGTTTATGTATTTGGTTTTGATTAATATACTGTGTTTGGTTTATTTCCTTTCTGAATTTTTGAAACACCAGGGGTGTGCCAATGCTTTGCCGACCTCTAATACATTTTGTAACGCCTTTTTCAAAGGCGTCGTAAGTTACCTCCAGTTCCGTTGTTAAATGTAGAATAATTAAACATTAAAGAGAATCGTTAAATTCCTGTCAATAATTCTAAGAGGATAACAATAATAGGGGATTCTAATAATAGTGAGGATTCGATGAAAAATCTCCCCAAAGTACAAATAGAAATGTTGCGGGGGTAGATTGCTCTTTGGAACTCGATCGTACCGTTTCATAAGTTTTTATTTTACTTTAGTTCTACTATATATATGAATGTGGTGATAAAGGATAATCAATTGAATGGATATGACGTATGGAATAAATGCGAAATACTATTAATTAAAAAAAATTTGAAGGTTTAAATATAAATTAACAATTAAGCCTACTTACTAATATATGTACATTTTTTTTAGGAGTTCAGCAGACAGTCATACGGCCCCCTTGATGGAAAGCGGTTACCATTGCCTATGGACATTTGTAACACTAAAGGTGTTACAAATACGCTGCTCACCTCTTGAGGGAGACTGGAATTTGGTCACTAATGCCGGAACACAACTCAAGGTTATGGAGACATACTTTAGACCAGGGGTGGTAGTCATCCAGTCGGGCCAATGCCCACCCACCTGGTTGTGGGTTGTTTTGTCGCCTCTAACGACAGGCCGCCCGGCCGCAGGAAATTGCATTCTTTCTCCGTTCCTGCACGGATACATGACTTCGCAACGTGTTATCCTTGTTTTAAGGAGAAGTAGTTGCAAGAAACTCCCCAGCAACACATCTAGTTATTTTTTTACTGCATATTGCTCTATGTTAGGTTTTTTTTAATACATTTTATATTATTAACATTTCCTTTCGAAGAAATAATGTAAGTAAACATTGAACAATAAGAAAAAAGAAATAGAGCGTCGTAATAATGACCTTTAGAAGAGGAATATGTAAAGCGTAATTTAATTTAGACTATTTTTAGACTGGTAAACAAGTGCTTTTTGGACCAACTTTTTTTAGCAGTCTCCGAAAATTATAAATGAGGTGTCATTCGATTCGGAATGGCATTTGAAAAAAATGAAGTTCCGCCTGCAAAAATTTTAAAAGTTATTAACAATTAACTAAAAAAAGGGGGGTTTAGTTTTTTTGCAAATATCTCAAAAAGTATCAAAGATTTTTCAAATTTGAAAAAAGATTTGAAAAGAACAGGAAATTTCCTAAAAAAGTCTAGACTCCCGAAACTGTAACATCAATATTTATAATTTCCCAGAGGGATGAAAATACGGCCGAAAACGGGTACTCTGGCTTACGCAAGCCCCACCCACACCTACTAAATATGAAAATAAAAAAATGGAAAAATTCAGGCACTAACTGAATAGATGAATGAACAATAATCTCGCAAATTATTAATAAAAAAATGAATAATAAACATTTTCTAATTTTTCCAACGGGGTTCTATTCTAAAGCCTTTCAAGAATTGCTCCAAGAAAGGAAAAAAATCTTAAATTTATAGTTTAACAATTATCACAAAAAATTTTTCAAGCACATTATTGTTCATTCATCTATTCAGTTAGTGTCTGAATTTTTTTGTTTTCATATTTAGTATGTTTAAATAATATTTATTCATTAAAGGGCCGATGTGGGTGTGGCTTGCGTAAGCCAGAGTACCCGTTTTCGGCCGTATTTTCATCCCTCTGGGAAATTATAAATATTGATCTAACAGTTTTGGGAGTCAACACTTTTTTTAGGAAATTTCCTGCTCTTTTCGAATCTTTTTTCAAATTTGAAAAATCTTTATTACTTTTTGAGATATTTGCAAAAAAACTACACCCCCCTTTTTTTAGTTAATTGTTAATAACTTTACAATTTTTGCAAGCGGAACTTCATTTTTTTTCAAAAATCATCTAGAAGCCATTCCGAATCGAATGACACCTCATTTATAATTTTCGGAAACTGCTGAAAAAAGTTGGTCCAAAAGGCACTTGTTTACCAGTCTATTTGTACTACGTCAAAATATTACGTTTCGAAAACTAGCCAATTACCTAATAATTATTATGAAACGATTCCTTTCAGCGAGAATTTATCATTAATTGTAGGAGATTTTCGTTAATTAACTATATTGTAAGGTAATTGGTAAGTTATTTCAACAAAGTTTATTAAGTGCTGGGAGTCTGAAATTTTTAAGTATGGTCGTTAGAGAGCTTAGAGGGTAATTAATTTAAAGCGTAACCAAGATTTTCTTAATACGAATCATTTTCATATCTTAACATTGTTTTAAATTAGTTTTTGCCCATGGATTCGCTTGCGTGAATGTTATCCCACGAGACCCGTACATTTTGCCGGGATGAAAAGTCGCCTATGTACTGTTCGAGACTTTCCGTTGAACTTTCCGGGCGTGATTGAGTAATGTGTGCTTACATCCAAAATTTCGCATTTATAATATTAGTATACCTACGCAGATGTAAATTCATTTAATTATACATATACCAATAATATAAAAAAATAATTAAATTGTTATATCGCGAAACGATGTTTGTGTACAAGAGCGGGGTTTAAAATACCTCCCTAGCAACTTACTATTAAAATGTCAACATGATAAAAATAATTTTAGTTACTGCTTAAACGCTATTTGCATCGTTGAAGATAATTATGACGTCATAACCTGCTATGTTCGTATAAAATGTAGGAGGCGTTTTGTAAGATGATAAAAGTGACTCTGTTGATTTCGATGTCAAATACTCTATTGTAAGTCAATCAGCACGCGTATCATCATTCATTCATTCAATCACTCATTTCTTGGGCCCCATTTTAAAACATGACCATGCGGTGATGGCATGGCTAAACATTTGTACTCGACATAGTTACCAGGTTCCATCCTACGCCACTATTTTGCGGGTTTATCTGCTGTTACGGGCTTGAAGGTTTCCACGGATACCAAAGCTGTTTGTCTTGGAGATGAATACCGCTACATATTCGTCTCTGTGATATACAGTTCTTGCTTGCATCGAGCTAAGCTTAAGGCGCGCTTCACCGACATGTAAAAAACAAGTCTAAAATTTCTTCAGATCTTTAACATTTATTTATGCTGATATTACACGTATCACGTACCAAATTGGATCCATTTGGTTGAAAGACACAACTGAAAGGAGACGACGGTATACAATTACATAGAATGATTCTAATGACGATAAGGATTAATTCATTCAGATTGAAAGACAGAAATGAATCGTATAATATCGACTTTAGACTATGTACTAGTATTTTTTTAATAATTTAATTAAAATAAACAAGTTGGGATAGGCTAAATAACTACACTACTATAGACACTTGACATCTGTCTCTCGTGATCTTGGCTACTAAAAAGTAACCGAAACATCGAAAAAAAATAAAAAGAAATCGCGACTAAAACCGTTTAAACTTACTTGCGTATGTGTACTAGTCGCGAAAACTTAAGAAAAAAACCGTATGTGGACGACCGACAGAAGTGATAACTTGCGTGAGAGAAAGGGAAGCCAGACAGACTGGCACCGTAACGCGTTACGTAACAAGCGGTTTACCCTCCTATAAGAAGTTATCACTTCAAAAAGAGTTTTAATTCTGGAATATAATTTGTTTCAGGTGTGTACGATAGGTGTTTTGGCAAACACGATTAACATAGCAGTTTTAACGAGAAGGGACATGGCAGCGGCACCGATCAATAGACTTTTGAAATGGCTTGCAGTAGCAGATGTCTTCGTCATGGTTGAATATGTACCCTTTGTTATTTACAGGCATCTGGTAAGAACATTAAATATATTTTTATTGCTTGTACTCTTAAGAGATTATAGACAGAATACAATATAACTAAATTAAGTTTTCTTTATTGTATTAGTTGTAATGATTTAGTAAGTTTTGTTAATAGTGTACAGTTTATTAATAAACTCTATCGTATAAATAAAGTAATATAAAAGTTTATAAGAAATATTTTTATTGTTATAAATAAACGGACAGACCAATGGCTTATCTGTTGCAAGGTATTTAATCTGTACTATTTATAGTCGTCTATGAATCATACAGATTGAATACTGAACTTTCACAATATTAAGGATATAGCAAACAGGTGGTAAGCCTAAAAACCCCATGTTGTAGAGAAGAGGGAAACCACTCTTGTTGTTGTCCGAGAGCTAAAACTTCAAGAGAACTGTGACGTAAAGGTTGAACACATTGGGCAGTACATTGTATCACACGCAGGTGGATACGACAAGGGAATGCTTAACACGATTATGTTTAGGCTTACAATACCACTGACAAAGGGAGAAGAATAGTGGTATGAATAGTTGCTAAAGAGTCGGTTACTAAAAGCAAACCTGCTTAATTTTAAGAATGGGAATGAATGAAATATTGAATATTCTCTTTTTTATGGAGAAACACTAAATGTGCCTTATTCCGTCCCTCAACACTTAGTCGGCCAATACTGCACTACCCACTGTCAGATTTGTGCAGGTTCTGAATTGAACTGCGGTTATCTAATTATAACAGATTGCGCTGTGATACATGCTCTTCTACAAGGGGAAGATTTAAAATCGCTACGAGATTCGCAATACGTTGGCTTCCGTGGGAGTTTATAGGTAAATGGACAGTTGGTAAGTGTAGATAAATTAGGATTGCCAGTGGTCTGTTATCTGTTATTAAAATAAGCACAATAAAGGATATTATTATAAAATAATGTATTAGTAATACACGATTCAAAAATTAAGACATATAGAGAACAGAAGAATATATGAAACACGTGGTGTCAAAACAATTCAAATGTAACATGACCTCATTTTAACGTAAGGCCATGAAAGGACTTTTTTCACCTACGTATTTTTATATATTACTATCAGAATTCGCCCGGGACTTCGACCACGTGCGATGTGTAGCAAACTTCATAGTTGTTTTACACAGAATTTGAATCAGTGAAATTAATGTATCGATATCCGATTATTTTTGACCTGGCCAGTTTGAACTGTTTCCCGCGAGATTCCCGCAATTAAAAGGGCAGCAGATTTTAAGTCCGGATATTCGCTGTCGGTCAACAAGAACCGCATCGAAATTGGCCCAGTAGTTTTTGCGTGAATAAACAAATAGACTAACAAAATACTACTTTTTGTATAAAAAGAGCACGTAAGAAAATTTACTTTCAGATCTATGATTAACTTTCTTAGATAGATTTGGATTGTGAAATAAGGAGACCTAATGTCGGAAAGTTACGTCTATCTCTTGATTAATTCCAGAGACACTTGGCGGAACTGTAATCATTTGACAAAGACGATGTGATCAAGATAAATTACTGGCTTCTGTTATAGTAGTTTCCAAACTGAGTGCTCTAAGTTCAAACTTAATTCAGCAATCAAGCAATCCTGCCATCATTAGAGATTATTAGGGACTTAATTAGATTGGGTTCCGTACAGATCTCTCTTAAATTAAATTATAGAATTGTCGAGAATAATGCTGTGTAATTTGTTTATTTGTTCATTGGTTTCGTATTTGAAATAAATCTATACTAACATATAGAATAGCGGTGAGTATATATTTGGATGGTTATTTGTTCATTTGATTGCCCTTGAGAATCAAATGAAAATATGTTTGATATAGGTATAAATATATAGATATTATGGTACTATGTTTTAAATGTTTATATAGTTACATAAAGTAAACTAGTTAGTTTACTTTTATACTACAAAATTAAATCGTTCTTCTTATCGCGTATCTAGCAACGTGGTTATAAGTTAAATTATAAAGAAATTTAAAATATGGTTGTTATGTGCTAATGGAGGTAAACATATGAATTTAAACAATCCTTTACATATATCTTTACCCATCTTTCGACGCCACCTTTTGTGTGGGGATACCGGTATAGTACACAATTCTACGAATTTCACGCTTAAGTATTTTATATATTTTCACAGCTACTTGAAAATTTTACATCTAAGCTAGATTTGTATCTCTAATCGGCTATTGTAAACAAACAGATACCAGATTGACCTTTTTGCCTTTAGGATAGGAATCTATCATTCTCTTCTCTGCTTTCATTTTCTCCCAATTATTTGTGGTCGGCACAACATTTCTTTTCCTTCCACACGCCCCTATTCTAACATACATCTTCTGTTACATTACAAATCCTTCACAGAATCTCCGTATCCCGACAATAAATTTGATGTCAATGTATCCAAACATTTAGTTCGCGCTCTACTAAAGTCGTTATCTATGCTCTTTTCTCTCTACCAGTGCTTGTAACGGGTGTGCTATTAAAAAGGATTAAAATATAGAAGATATTTATCAATTATCTTTTTATTTAATACACAACAGGATCCAGCCATTCTTTTTTGGTTTACCTTTAGTTGTACCCATCAATCTTTCAGTTAACATTCTTTTGTCACGTTACTTCCATCCCTCCTCATTACATCTACCGTAAACATAGGAACCTCTAAGTCAGTCTAAGTCTTTAATATAAAATAAAACAATCCAACTCTAAAAATGAGGTTGCATTTTTGAAGATTCTTATTTTAAGTTTATTTTTTTTTATTATTTTATCAATTGGAAAAAATCATTGACAATCTTTGAAAACGTTGAAATAACTTCAGTGATGTGTGCATTTAGATTCAATCGTGTAATTTAAAGTCAAAGGACACTTTTAACTGTCTGAATTGAATAATTTAGAATCACAATGGCACTTTTATTCCATTATGGTGTATGATATAGTACCAGTTATGAGTCTCAAGCCAGTATTGTGTACAATACCGATACACCGCATACAAAAGGTCATGCAAGTCACAAAAGATGCTATAATTTACAAAAAGTTTCGCAATTTTTCTGCCTTCCTATAAGACAGTAGTAACAAAGATATTTACGACTTTCTTCCTCTTTCACAATTGGAGCTATAATTTTATGCTCTTTCAGAATACAATGTTTTGTTAAGGACGGTTACCTATCAAGACCCACCTCAATTTACCAAAATTTGACACAAGCAATGAAAAATACGGTTTACCTTTGTTGGAATGGGAATGAATTAATGAAATAAAGTTTTCTGTATTAGTAATCGGTATTATGAATGGTATTTTCACTAATTTGACATCTTTACATAGTATAAAAAAAGTGGATTTTTAAGCGGTTACCGTTTTTGATTGAAGGTTGTATATGCCAGAGTTCAGAGCAGGTGTTGTCCTGTCCAGAAAAATTAAAATCTAGGACCCTATCTCAGCGCCACCCACCAGTTCTAATTTGAGTCTTAATCATTCGGGGACACCATTCAAACCCACAAACACACTCACCCACCCAAACACACAAAAAAACATCAAAATCAGTTCAGGACTGTCTGTTACACGCTTTCACGGAAAAACTGCTGGACCGATTTGGCTAAAATTTATTAATTTATTTAAAACTGAGTACATGTATTTTACGATGCCGAGGATTAACATAGGATACTTTTCATCTCGAATAATGGGATAGATTTTGGAATATATTTATATAAAGGTTATCCCAGAAAGTAGGATAAGTTGTTTTTTTGTGATTTGCCATTCTCGCCATTTTTGTCAATTATGTAGTTTACAGATGGATAGCGGGAGATAGATAAAAAAACTAGAACGGGTTGAAATACATAATGAAAGTTTGTATGGGAAACCAATCATTTCTCAAGTTTACAAATATAATAATTTATCATCTATAAAAGTCTGTTAGGCTTTCACGGAAAACATACTGGGATTTCTGTATCGATTTTGCTGTAATTTTGTTTTAATATAGTTTTATTCCGAAAATGGCCATGAACACTTTTCCTGCTGGAAGATGGCATAGTTTGCGATTTTTTTATTGCAGGAGGTCATCAGACAGGCAGACGGCCCACTTGATGGAAAGCGGTTACCCTCGCCTATGGACATTTACAACACCAAAGGTGCTACAAATGCGCCGCTGCTCTCTTAAGGGAGACTGGCACCTGGTCACTAATGCCGGAACACAACTCAAGGTTGTTATGGCGGCATATTCTAGACCAGGGTGGTAGCCATCCAGTCGGGCAAATGCCCTACCACCTGATTGTGGGTTGTTTTGTCGCCTCTTACGACAGGCCGCCCAGCCGCAGGAAATTGTTTTGTTTCTCCGTACCTGGACGGATAATATATATATCCGGATATAAAATGAAGTGAATCTTCCGGACGCGATTAGCACTAATATAAAAAATTAACACAATAGAACCTTATTTTTTGCTTTATCTTTAAACAAGAGTTACGCACAAGAGTTTGAGTAACCAAATTGTAGTTAACATATAAAACTAATCTAAGTTGAACTATTTAATATTGAAATTGTTTTACTTGAGAAAAGCTTAGGTTATGACTTAAATGTTATGCATATTAATATGATAATGTGAGGAAAGGTTATTTATTAATAAAATCTTTTAATGATTATGAAATATATTTTATTCTTAGTTACAATTCTTGATTATGTACCTTAGAATTTTGTGTATATACATTATTAATATCATTATTTAATCTAATTACCTAAATACGGCTAGAGCTGTGGGTTAGGTTACGAAGCGGTTAACCCTGCATAAGAAGTTATGACTTCAAAAATTAGAATAACATGTATCATTTTCTTCTAAAATATTATAATATCTACAGTACAATGCAGTTGTAACCGAAATCGGTTTAGATACTATCATTATTTATCTTATATTGTGATATTATTTTTAGGTGCTGCCAGAGAAATTGGACTTCCCATACTCCTGGGCCATGTACCTGCTGTTTCACATGCATTTTGCTCAAATATTGCATACGGCGTCAATATGTTTGACACTGTCACTGGCCATATGGAGATACCTAGCTATAAAGTAAGTGAAAGGAAATATTACTTACAGAGTTTGTTTCGGATCAAATTAAAAGAAAATATTGTTTAAAATAAACTCCGTAATTGAACGCTCCGATATTCCTTTAAAAATGGAGTAACGCGAAACCGTAATTACTTAAAAAGCAAATTAAGGCTCCAATTAGTCTCGAAGTTATATAAACTTATAATCAAAGGAATTTTATTCTCAATAAAGATTTTCGTGGACTTGAAAGAGTATTTTTGTTTCAGGTATTCGGATAAAAGCCACATTTTGTGTACAGAACGCCGTTGCAGCATTGCGATACTGGCCAGCTTTATACTGCCCCCAATTTGTGTACTCCAACGTTCATGGTGAGTTCAAAGTCCAATAAAGGATAGTTGTTTTTTTATTGGATTTAGTTCTTTATAGCCAGACCGCACACGGGTCGTATATTTGACGTTAGCCATTCGTAGTCCACTGCTGGACGTAGACCTCCTCAAGTTTGTGACATATCCCACTTTCCTCATACAGTCGCCAATGGTGACCGCGTGTGCTTTATCGATCCTCTGGACATACATCTCAGATGACGTATTTAGTGCCGCAACAAAATCGAAAAAACCTTTGCGCACTGGAAAACATAGAAACTAGAACTAAGTTACTTTGTGGAGTTATTAATTTATTATTATAAATACATTGTAACTGTAAATTATGTAATACATTGAAGGAAACTTCACCTATATTGTATTCAATCTATAATCCTTAAGACTTTGTGGATTAGTAGCAATTTTTTTAAACCACTTTTTTAATAAAAGCAAATAATTAAATAAAGGGGAAAAAACATGTCTGCGTGTACTAGTGTACACATGTAAGAAGTGAAACTTCTTTATGACCTTATTTTTCTAAAAATGATCTACTATATGCAACTTTACAGAAATTGGTTAAATAAAGTTAAATTATGATTTTGCTGATTGAAAGGCAAGAAAAATGTGACGCGTAACCGAAAATTGTGACGGTAAATTTTTTCCAACGCCGATAAAGAAGTTTTACTTCAAAAAATATAAATAACAATTATTTTTTGAAGAATTAAAGTAGCTAGTTTAGTTAATACTTTCGAGAATAACTTGATCGAGTCAGATACGACATAAATTTATTTGTAAATATTCAACACAATCCTTTTGCTAAAATTTTCGCAATTGATTAAAAATTAATAACAATAAAATAATATTTTATAGAACTTAAAATTTTAAGAGTAGTAAAAGTTGTGCGTCTGTTATAATTATTAAATTGTAGTTCCTATGGCAAAGTAAATGTTGCCTGCGTGTATCGTTTGGTTTCAATTACGCATTCACGAAATAAATAATATTCACTACTTTCCATACAATGTCAATTATCATCCAATACGCAAATAAATTATTTGTTTACTCACTAGGTGTTTGATATTCACACGAAGAACGTGACCAACGCCCAAGGCATCCCAGACATCGCTTATCACGTCGACTCGGACTACCAAGGCAGACTGTATCAAGCGAACTTTTGGGTCCACGCTGTACTCATCAAATTACTCCCATGCTCAATCTTAACTGTTATAAGTATATGGCTCATACGAGCCTTGTACAACGCAAATCAACACCAGAAAAATTTAAGAAACTACAGTGCTTGTCCGGCTGGTGAGAAAATGGTGAAAAGGCAGCACAAAGCAGATAAAAGAACAGACAGAACAACAAAGATGTTACTGGCAGTTTTATTATTATTCCTAGTGACAGAGTTGCCGCAAGGAATTCTCGGATTGATGAGCGGCTTATTAGGCTGGTGTTTCTTCAAACGATGTTACGATTTGTTTGGGGAGCTAATGGATTTTTTGGCATTGTTAAACGGGGCAATAAACTTCGTACTTTATTGCTCGATGTCGCGACAGTTCAGGCAGACATTCCGCCAGATGTTGTTGCAGCCTCCCCTCGCTAGATTCCTTCCACCTACGGCTTCACATTCGGATTCTCATAATCAGAACACGTAAGCATTCAGATGTTTAGTTATTCTTTTGTACTGGGAACTTTCATTCGTTAACTGCATTAAAGAACGCATTCGCTTCGAATTAATTATATTAGGCAGATATTATAAGGGCACGTATTTATGCAAACTGGATCACATACACAGGACAGTTTAAGTTTATTAAAATATCCATAAAAAGCTGTGTAAAACATGTAAAGCCCGATTTATTTAAGATATATAAATAATAAAAAAAAAAAAAAAAAAAAAAAAAAAAAAAAAAAAAAAAAAAAAAAAAAAAAAAAAAAAAAAAATATTAAGATTATATAATATAATGTCATCATCATCATCCAAGCGTTAAATTCCGGTTGCGCTCGGAGCGTTTATTCCGACGACGACGCCCAGGGTCCGCTTTCCTACTCTTTCTACTCCACTTCGCGCGGTCTTCAGCATCCCCTGGTTTGAGACCATGTTACGTTCATGAAGTCAAGCGTACATTTCTTGGGCCATCCCTTCGACTGGGACCTGGCGGAGGCGGCATGGCTAAATATTTTGTTCCCCACATAATTACCCCGTCTCCGTAAAACGTGGCCGTACCAACGTAAAAACACATTTGCAGTATGTCTGCTATGTTACGGACATGAAGACTGCCGCGGATGCGGGAATTCCTGACACGGTCTTTCTGCGTCACTCCACACATCCAACGCAGCATATTCATCTCCGTGACACGCAGTTCTTGCTTGTGTCGCTCAAGTACAGGCCACGCTTCACTGCCATACAAAAGGACAGATCTAATGATGGATTTCTAGTCTGTCCCTTTAAAGAGTATATACCTATATAATATATTAATAATAATATTTTTCTTTCCTTCAATTATCTGTGTCTTACTGAGTATACATTGTTTGCTACAACTCCATTAATTCTTCAAAAAGTATTCGTGTACTTCTGACAAAATTTATCTTTAAAAAAGTTTGAGCTAGATAAATAAGAAGAAAAACTTTAAAGAAACCAATTTTAGCTAGACGTATCACTCAGCTTCTTCTATTTAATAGCAATAACACGTTGCAAAGTGGTGCATATAAGTAAAATGAAGTTTTATCTTATATGTATGACCCTCGAAAAGTGTTCTTCAGTGAAAAATATTTTTAAATAAAACTTTTGAATGTTTTTAGCATATATAAAACATGCGATTCGGAACCAGTCTGTGTGGCAAAACTGTGAATTGATTCCGGTTTGCATAAGTGTGTTCAATTTATCAATACGCGCCAAATTTTATGTTCGCTCTTGGTTTATAACAAATAGTTGAGCAATAGACGGCAATTCATACAAAATCAATGTAGCTATATACAATTATGCATACATACAGATCTAATTTTGAGAGAAAATAAAATTGGTGCTCATAATAAAAGTAATAAAAAATTGGTCTTGTTTATGTTGCATGCAATGTTGTTAAAGCTGCATTTTATACTTGAATATGAGAGATGAATTTCCTCCCTACAGATGCACGGAAAAGATAAAAAGGTAACTACAGCCTGGATGCATTTAATACCAGATACGTGAGTAACCTTGCTTGCTTTCTCATCTCAAAAATTATGAGCAATAATATAATAACAGTAATTAAGGCTTGTTGCAACCCCAACGTCCATTACTGACTATTCACTGCACTGACTTTTCGGGGGATAGCGGTAATTCCGTAAATGTCATTTCTCAGATGCATTATTATTTTATTGTAAATAAGATAAATTAGTATGTAAAAAAATCAAATAATTGATCACTTTTTATAAAACTGTAGATGTTTCCTTTATCCTGTTTTGATAAAAATTGAAGGAGTGAAATACTCTCAGTTTAAAAATTTGGAAGTGATTTGGTCTTTAACTTAAAATAACTATACAAAATTTACGAAAAAATCATTGATGAGATTTGTGATAATTTATTTGGTAAATTATTAAACAATAAAATACCAACCAAAGGGTGTTTGTTTACACCCCCTTTCGACCTTTTGCGGCAATAGAGCCTCAAGTACCTACCATATTCCATAGTATTTGTGGCATGTAATAATGTATGTGGCATGTTTCTTCTACAAACAAATGAGCATAAGTTCGCCATCCCTAAAAAATAAACATCCTGTTTAATTTCACTGTTCACTAGCTTTATTTCTATACGGAGGATATTAAATTTACATATAGTAGAGCAGTGCAACACAGTTTATCTCACAGTATCAAGGCAGCAGAAAGCTAATAAATGTCTGTATGATTTTTATATTATATATAAAATATACACAGAAATTTGATTTACATTCAGTAAATCAAATTTCTGTGAAATATTCGTAATATTATGGTGGGGATTTACAAAATACACATAATAAACGAGTATGCATGAAGAGATCAATGAAAGTAAAAGATATGATCGTACCAATTGAAAATCCATCGTCTCTGCCTGCCTCTATGGTAAACAGGCGTGATATGTATGTAAATTTTGTCAATTTACATTTTTCAAAATGTAGTAATGCGCGAGCGAGATAGTGAACTCCATTCAGGTAACCCCTTAACAAAATAAAGTTCGTTGTCTATCTATAAGATTATACAATTCTAAACATGCCGTGTCTGTACATTGTAGGTATTAAAAAAACAACTGGAATAGACTTCAGAAATGTAGATTACGATAATTTTTTTTGGTTTCTTTCATTTTTTGAGATCCATGTAAAAACAACTGGGCCGATTTCATTGCGATTTTCACAGATCGACAGCAAATTATTACGACTTAAAATCTGTGCTAGTCATCATCCCGGGAATCCGGCAGGAATTTCTCTAGGAATTATTTAAAGTGGCCAGACAAAAAAAAAACGAATTCCGATGCGGTTTTTTCATTGATCGATAGAAAATTTTATGTTATAAAATTTGTGACCGTTTTAGCTCGGGAATCTCACGGGAATTTTATCGGGAGTGGTATAAAGAGGTTAGGGAGCATAAAATTAGATTATTCCGGCACAATTTTCACTAAAACGATATCTTATATTATTTTTAAATTCTGTGGTAATTAGTGTCCCGAAATCTCACGGGGTTTTTTTTCTCGAGAATGGTATAAAATAGTTAGATAAATTATTAGCTAATTTCGGCAGGATTCCACTAAAATGATAGGTAATTGTTTTTTAAGTGATGTGATACTTTTTGTTCTGAGAATCCCGCGGGAAACGTGTACGAAGTCGCGGGCAAAGCCAGCAATAAAGACGGTTTAGGTTAGAGTATCGGGTCAACATTTGGTGATAATAAATATATGTAGCGTTTAGTTGTTAGGATTTCGCTCACGTTACCCACAGCAACCTTATTGGGGATTCGTGCGTGGTAATTTTTCGCACATGTTGACTTGCTTCTGCTTATTACTATTACGCGAGTATCTATGATTTATAACATTTATTAATCAGTCCTTTTTCTTTATAAATATACTGTACACTTCATGTATCGAACCACTGAACTCTTCATGAATATTGAAGTTAGAAATTTATCTTTAAATAATACCCTAATACGTTAGGAAAATTAAAACGTTTATTTTATAAGACAACACACACAAAATACATATTAATTTACTGAAGGAAAACAATTATATTGTTGAATGCCACAATTGGACGAATGAGGTTGGCACTCAGTATATTGCTATGCCGAAAGTTAATCCTACACAGCACTGCACAGCACATTAGTTACATTAAAGTTAGATACTTTGAACTATGGTAATATAATATTTTGAACTAACACAACTATGGAAGGTAGAGGTAACGAGAACCGTCTTATATGGGTGGAAAGTTGAAAAGTAGTTGAAATTAGTTCAAAATTCCTCCGAAATGGCGCTGGCGTATGCAAATGGTGTGGTATGAATGTAGCAGTTGTTAACGGATTGAAGAATGCCGAGTTAGAAATTTTAATATTTTCAGTGAATAGAGTAGTTGGTGATAGTACGTTATTTCAACTAATTACGTAGTAAAAAGTAATTTAGTAAATATTAACCTCAAAGAATTATTGTTATGTGAAAACGTGAACAGTGATTTAATTTCGTGAACTTTGAATAATACGTTTAGGGATTTTTAATATTTAATTTTATAAATGTAAAATAATTTTAAAACTACTCTAACAACTTTCGCCGCTTTCTTTAAAATTCGCTTGATGCTAAAGTGGCGCCACGCTAAAGTAATGCATTTCGATGAAAACTTTTTCATATACAGAGATGGTTCTCATTGCCTCTACCCTCCTCTCTATACACAAAATTTAGGAGGTTTTTTGGCAGGTCTAAAAATGACTTAATAATATTATTTATTTTTAATACAACTGTTACGTATCAATGTAAAACTGCGCAGTAAAATGTTAACATTTAAAAGTTCCGAAGAGAAACTTTAGCAAACATTTATTTTTTGTAATGCTTGCCTGCCATCATCCATCAATCAAGACTGATGTCTGTAAGAATTCATCCATTTTATTTGTTAGTTTACGTCTTGTGAGCGTGAGCTATGGGAACATTATATTGATTTATTTATTCTAAAAATTGATAGAAGTAATTTAATTCACTAAGTATTTTAACAATAGCTTCGTTTGCATAAACTTCTGTTTCATGTTTTGCGGGAAATTTCACATTTTTGACAGTATTTTATATTTTCTCCGGTATCTATAACATTTAGACATAAAATGTCATGAAAATCGCCCTACATCAAAAGTCATAACCTAAAAAAGTAAGAGATAAATAATAATATCATGAAATTGTCGACATGTAGAATTATTATTATATCGTATTTTTGCGATTCGTAAGTGCGGCCATTCTTGCCGGCGGACTCGCCCCTCTCTCCCCTCTCACAAGACTTATCACTGACCTGCTTACCCTCATCTCTGAAGAATAATTGTTATCAAATAATTTTTAGCGACAATGTCTAATTTAGGACACACAACTTCAGATATTTAATACCTTCAAACAGTATATTTGTTGATTTTTATCTTTATATATAAAATTCTTGTGTTTGTGTGTATGTCACTGAATGGCACTTAAACAATTGGAACGATTTTCATCAAATTTTAAGTGAAACTTTTTTAGAATCATTGAGATGTGAAACTAGATGGAACGAAAAAGTGACACTAAAAAATAAAAAATCTTCGTTTAAAAAAACCGACTTCGAAAACTAAAAAGTATAAAATAACATTTCTAAAGCTATGTATTATTATTAATAGAAATTATCTGAAACATCTTAAAGTCGGTGCTTAGTAATTGTCAAAATATAGTCATTTTTATGTTTTACTTTGCACCGACTTCGAGATGTTTTAGATATTTTATTTATATTAATAATAATACAGAGCTTTAGAAATGTTATTTTAAACTTTGTGGTTTTTGAAGTCGGTTTTTTAAGCGAAGTTTTTTTTATTATTTGTTACTTTTTAGTGCCTAGCTATGTATGAGTAGACCTACGAAAGGTGTCACGCTTCTTAAAAAATATAGGTCCCAAGAAACGGGATTATAAAAATGTTCGTAAAATGAAAACTACTGGGCCAAACTATGTCAAATTTTTATAGGACTAAAAGGGCAACTATTTCGCGTCGAACATAAAAAGAATAACGTAAATCGGATCATAAATCTCAGAGTAATCGGTGTACATATATGGAACGGAATGGAATTATTTTTCATAAAAAATGTTCATAAAATGAAAAGTACTGGGCCAAAGTATGTCAAATTTTTAGGGGTTCCACTGGAAGCTATTCCGCGCCGAAAAAAAAAATCACGTAAATCGGATCATAAATCTCAGTGTAATCGGTGTACATATGGAACGGAATGGTTTTATTTTTTTATAAAAAATGTTCACAAAATGAAAACTACTGGGTCAAACTATGTAAAATTCTTAGGGGACCAATTGGAAGCTATTCCGCGTCGAACAAAAAAGAATCGCGTAAATCGCATCATAAATCTCGGAGTAATCGGTGAACATACATAAAAAAAAAATCCCGACGTATTGAGAACCTCCTCCTTTTTTTAAGTTGGTTAAAAAGAGATAAATACTCGTACATAAATCATATAACCATAGCCTGTGACAGAATTAGATAGAATACATTTTATTTAATAATAATTTAAATACTATGCCCATGCAGATTCAGTTGGAAATGTTTTGAAGTTTTTCGTTACTACTTCAAATTTCGTGTTTTAAAGCTTGAATATATTTATAACGGTCTGGTGGCTTTGTGTATGTGATCAAATGGGTCCCGAGATGGCTTAGATTCACAATTGGACCCGGTAGGTGGCGCTTCCATCGGGTTATTTTTAGGGTAGGCTTAATTTTATCTTTTTAGGGCAGGAAGTCTGCTGAGCCCTCTAGTCAAAAAAATAATATGAGAAAGAGCATATTTATTTACATCAACACAGAATTTGCCATACACTAGTAAGAAAACTAAATGTTTTACAAATCACGCAACATACTATGTAATAGATAACTTAATTTGTAAGTTAATTAGCGTGACCGTATAATAAAAAATACATTATTCGCTCAGATCTTTACATTTCGGAAACTATCCGAGTGCTTTTTATAGTCATCAGACGGACAGACTCAACGTATAAGATTTTTGTGTGGCTTACATTGCGATTTATGTTGTCTGTATAAGGAAACTGATCGCTAGAAGTGGACCGTCATAGGCATTGACTGCCAAAACAATTGATAGGCATTAACATTCTACGTACGTCTATATGTAGGCCATCAAATAATTTAGGCCGTGGTGGGAAGTGGAAGCACAATGTACTAACCCTAGTACAGTACCACTTTCAGCCGCTGGAGGCCGCCGAGAAATAGCGTATAATATTCTTAGTCTATTTTTAATCAAGAATATCAAAGACCTGTGTAACCTTGGCATTACATACATGCATATTGAGATTATCGGTCTTAATTATAATGCATTATTAAACCTAGCTACGGCGTAGCAAACTAATTTACAATATGCTAAAGCTTTCAAGTAACTTTCCTCGCTGTAACCTTTAGTACCAAATCAAATAAGGTAAAACGTATTTTTCAACTGGTATAATAAATAAACATTGACGAAAAACATAGGAATAAAATTTGCAATTGCGTTCTGATGTACGAAAATAGTTATAGAACATTGAATGCTAACAATTTTAGATTTATTTTAGTCCGTATTCTAATTTCTTTGGTACCGTTTATTGAGAGGCTCGTGATGAATTGACAAATGTTTGTACTTATTGTGAAAAAAAACTCTTAAGAGGTTTTCAACGAAGTTCAGACTACTTCTATACTATAATATATCTATACTATAATATATCTATACTATAACATATCTATACTATATTATATCTATACTATAATATCTATACATAATATATCTATACTATAATAAATAATCTACTATACTACAAAAATGTGAACAATATCAGGGGGGATAATCCGGACCAGGAGTTTCAGAAAATGCAATTTTTAGAATATTTGACGTCTGTCTGGCTGTTAGAGCATCAGGTTAAAAGCTACTGAACAAATTTAAATGAAACTCGATATTAAGCTTATCCCGGGGAGTGACTTAAGATAAGATACTTTTTATCCCGATAAATGTTATCGTTTCTATGGGAAAGACGAAAACAGCGAAGAAGATGGCGCTGAAATCGCATCTTTTTTGGAAATTACTGAACGTATATGAATGAAATATGACATTGTGATGGCTTATAACCCGAGTTACTACTTAGGATATGTTTTAACTCCATAAATTTTATCGTTTCCATAACATAGATAGATAAGCTAAATAGATGGCGCTGCAATCGTGTTCTTTCCATTCACTACCAGAAACCTACGTAGTCATAAACGACCTGTCATTCGTTGTATTACTTCAAATCAAGTTGGCTTCGACTCATCTGAATCTTTTGCTGGGCAGCTGTTTAAACTATATGAACTCAAGGTCCTTAGTATCTTTGTTATTGTAGTGAATTGAACAAGAAAAAAATAAGTTTTAGATCTAATATATATATAAAAATCTATTTTTGTTTTTATGTAAGTAACATAGAGCTGCTGCCTAGGGTTACTACTACTACGACGTAGCCGCGGGGAAAGCTATAGTTTTTAATTAGATACAATTATTATAGATCGATAAAATTCGACTTAAAATCTTTCTTATTATGAGATTCGACATAAAGGAAATTCTTGAATCCATGCTGCTGGCGGCAGTTTTTCCGACCTAATGTGTTACAATATGTGTAACAGTTATTACATAAAGACGTCAATGAAGAAGAATAATGAAAACCCAGTTTGAATATCTAATAATATGACTTGATGATGTCATACTAATGTATCGATAATAAAAAAAGAAAACCGGAATAGTGGTTATGCAAGGAAAATGTAAAAATAAAAAACAGTTGTTGAATTATTGGTTTTGTGCAAGAATTGTGCTTGTCTTGAAAATCGAATTACTACTAAATATTTTGTGTCTAGGTACAGCTATAGTTTTTCCAGGCATTTATTTTACTTCTAACAGCTTAATGATGGATCTAATACAGTCCTAATTCGTTACCGAATTGATTTGTTAAAGAAATTGACTTCATTTATAAATAAGTTTTGACCAATTATTTTTTATTTTAAAATCGATTACTTTCGATTTGTTTATAGTCCATACTTTCATAGTCTGTGTGTTATATGACTCCCAGAACATCAATATTAATTACGTTAACCACAACATTTTTTAATTGGCTTAAAGGCCTGGTTGCCAAGCCATAAATATATTAAAAAAACAAAACATTTCACTAATATAAAAAAACATAATTTAATTTTTGTAATTTGTTACAGTGCAAAGACTTCTGTACCTTGAGGAAGAATGAAACAGGTGAACACTCCTAGAGTTTGTGAACATTTTCTTTAGAAATTTGAACTGGTGAGGTTTTAAAGATGATATGTGAGAGGATAACAGTAAGAAAGTGTTAATAAATGTCTAGTCTTATCTAGTTTATAAGAAGGTGTTACAAAAGACAATCGTGATATTTGCAACATCGAAAGAGGAAGCATATTAAGTACAGTCGTGGTATGAAAAGGTTCGCCAATTTTCAAATTGATTCATTTACAGGCATTGAGCACACTTTACCTTTTCAAACTAACTCACAGAACAGACTGTTCCACAGAAAATTATGTTAAACTGTTTGACGATAACGTTGAAAATTACTGATATCAAAGATGATTGATTTTATATCTTGTATAAGAAGATTGTTTAGAGATGTAAAACCTTTTTATTAGTTTTAATATTTATGATAAGCGTAGTGATTATAACCTCTTTGTTTCTTATTATCAATCTGTCAGTGTCAAATGTGTATTGCAATATCCTTTTTACGTTGCTATATTTTAAAAATGTAACATTTATTAATATCCTGGCAGTGCTGTTTCTTGTACTTGCGCAAGCAAAGGTCGACTTTAAGGTGGCGAACCTTTTCATACCGCGACTGTACACTGTGAAAAGATAATGAGTATATTATGTTAATTTACGATAAAAGTATTCAGCGGAAAAATGCTAATATGTACGTTGAACGTTCTATATTTTGGAACCAAACACTAACCAACGCTGGAAGATGTTAATCGATGTATTTAACAGCCTCTGTGATTGAGTGGACTAAGCCTTTGCCGACCCAGCTCATTACGGAGTTCGATTCCTGGCGTAGAAAATTTACTATGATCTGGGTGCTTCGGATCGGCCCCAAAGTGGTCTGTTGTATAGGTACTAATATATAAAGCTGAAGAGTTTGTTTGTATGTTTGATTGGACGCGCTAATCTCAGGAACTAATGGTATGATTTGAAAAATTCTTTCAGTTTTAGATAGCCCATTTAACGATGAAGGCTATAGACTATATATCTTTACTCTAAGACCAATAGGAGCGGAGCACTAATGAAAAATGTTTCAAAATCGGGGGGTTGTTAGTATTAAATGATGAAAAAAGTGTACCAGGGATCCTGTACCATTATCTGTAGCACAAGCGTAACTTGCTTATCTTGGTGGCATACAATGTGTCTTTATTAGCCGATTATTACTATTTAATGTCACGTTGGGCTGTGGCTCCTCATGAATTCAAATTTACCTATATTTTGAAAAATGCAAGTTATCATCGCATGCATCAATTTTTCCTATATGTATTATATCAAATAGAAAAGGGCAAGGAACTCAAATATTTAAAAGATTTATGGGAAACCACTTGATTGGTTAAACTTTTCCTACTTGCTTGAAGTGAACGTCCAAGTTCCTTACCTAGTTTTTATATAAGTAGTATTACTGAATTGCAAAAGTCGATCTATTGCTTGTATACTTTTATCGTTTCAAATAAAATATTGAGTTCTAGAACAAAACCTTTATTTTAATGTGACATTCAATTGTACAATCTAAACTTCTAAAGCATAAGTTACAGGGCATTATTTCTGTCTTCCATAGAATGATAGATGGAGGCAAAAGGTCTAAAAAAATAAGCGAACTTAAATCTTTACTTTTGAAATGTTTATAACATTTCAAAAAGCGTCTGGTTACATATATTATTAAGGTGTAACAATTAAGTTCGATTATTTTTTTACATCTTTTCTGCCATTGTTAAGCAAATTTAACGACAGAAATGAACCATCTGAATTCGCCTTTACTTATGAAAATATTACTGTGAGATATATATAAAATAAAATAATATTATAAATAATTGTATTGTGGATGTTTTATAACAATGATCTCGTTTAGGTTTCATTGACGATAATAAATATCAATTTTTAACGTGTAAAATTTATAATGTACTTCATGTAATTTTGAGATGGATGGCAGATGAGACAACACAATTTTTGAAAATTTCTACCAGTGTTTTCCTCGACAGTGTAAAATATCATTCGAAAATTGTTCAAAAATATTAAAGTTAGATTTCATCTTAGGGGGTCCATTAATTACGTAAGGCGTTTAAGGGGTGATGGGAGTCGAATCGAATTTCATCTAGTCTTGCTTTGGGGAGAGAATATTACGTAATTTTTTTTCGCATTCTTGCCGAATGTGTGAAATTGCAAGGACATGTTGGATCCAATGGTCAAGACAGTGCATGAGACTCCGAGGACTGAACTAGAATAAATATTCTCTTATGAATATAAACAATTATCTTTTAAGTATTATATGCATAAAATACATATTATGTCATTGTGATTTTACATTACGTTCAACGCAAAATTTACTAGTCTTGATGGTTAAATAAAAATATTATGCAAACTATGTGTTTTTTAAAATAAATCCAATGCATTTATACGAAAACATACATTTTTAGAAAATTCACGTGGGATAGGAATCCCACGTGAATTGAACGTACGGGGGAGGGAACTAAGCCTAATCTTACAATATCACACTCCCCCTAGAGTATAAAGGGTTCGGAAAATTACCAAAAACGCCTCTCACGTCATTAATGGACGCTATATTTAAAATTATTATAATGTACAAGAATTAACATCGCATTCACATGAGTAAAGGAACGATTATTTTAAATTTACATCTAATGATTTATGATATCTTTAAATATAAAAATATTAAATAAAAATGCTTCTGCAATTACTGACCTCTAAAGTTGTATCATTATGAATTTTTAGAAGAATGTGAATAAATATTTTAAATTTGTTTTTAATTTGAAATAAAAGTGATGTTATATGTTTGTATATATTGCCTCAAGCTCATCTTCATAAATCACTGAAAACCGCTTTCAAATTACTTCAGCCATTTTGGAGATTAGCGTGTATAAGCGTAACAACAACAATATTAATGACTGTGTATTTTAAATAAATGTTGTTAGAGAATAGAAAATGTTGAAAATTATAATGGCTTAGACAATTAACAAATAATGGTCTAAGATTGGTTGAAAGTAATCTACGACATAATGTAAGTACATCTTTGTTGTTAATATATGTGAAAAATAAATGTTATTTATTAAGTAAAATGACAAATGCCTATTTTATAACTAATTTAGGTTAAGATTTGATTCCCAGTAAGATAAAAAAAATATATTAAAAAAATTTATCGTTGTTTTGTAGTCTGGGTGTCTCGGATTAGTTCTAGGGTTAACCGTCATATATATGTAACAACAATAAAGTAATTCGCTTAGGTAGAGAATATACATGTGTGAGTGTTTCTGTCATAGTCTGTAGGGTACATAATTTCACCACGATATTTTTGGCCAAATTTTGTATTATGATATCTAATTTCAACTCTTCTTAACAGTAAATGGCTGTGCAATAAATGCTTTAAAAATATGTATATATAACTATATATACCCATAGATCGAAATTGGATTTTTAACAAAATCGAAATATAGTAAGAATGGTGTACGAGTACATAGTATTTAAATTATTCTCGCCATCGTCGGGATGTGCAGCCCCATTTCCTGGAGCTCCCACGTTCAACTACGCAACGGTTCTGTAGGGCGTTTATTCCGCGTACAACAATGATCTGCAGGAGCTTCCCGCCGAGGTTTTCCCTTTGCGCTACAACATGGGGTCATTTAAGAAGGGCGTTATAAAATTTCCTAGAAGTCGGCAACGCGTTGGCAGCTCCCCTGGTGTTGCAAACGTCCATAGGCGACGGTAACCAACTTCCACCAAGTTGGCCGTCCGCCTGCTTGCCTGCTTCAGGCAATAAAAAAGAATGCCTAATACAAACAGGCGCTAGTGATTTCAAGGGCGATTTGAGAGCAGCTTCAATAGACTGATAACTTATTGAATTACAAAATTTAATAGTAAAATACTGAGTCAATATTAAATACCTACATTAGAATTTAAATATTCATATAGTTATTTGCTTGTAATATTATTAAAAAGGCGATGTTAGTAAAATATAATTATGTTTGTATATAATTTATATTTTATCATGATTGATCGGTATTAAAGCTTGAAGGATTTTTATTACTTGTAAATAAATGATGTTTTTGAATTATCGTTTATTATTTCAATCTTCCCAAATGATTTATAGTTGCTGTGCAACAGACATGGATTGCGAGACAATCTTGATGGTTTTTGTATACCTTTGTGATGATGATACAATGCAATGAACAATATCCCACTATTTGTGTCTGAGTGATTTGCTTAAAAGTATTTCTACCCTGTGAAAAATATACCTACAACCTCCATAGTGTGTTTGTTCGCCCTATACTAGACAGGCGCGGTTTCGCCGTTGCAGGTATAATGGGCATGCCAACAACCCTAATAGACTTGTGATGTCACCCTTTCACGGTCAATTGTGTTAGATATTATTATCCAATGCATTTAAAAAAATGTATATAAAAAAAACAATGATTTCTGCGTGATTCGGAACGCTGCGAAGTATTTAGTCATAAACTGCAATCTGTTTCTTTTTAGTATATGAATACTTGTATTGGAAAAAGAGATGACTATCTGCTGCTAACTAATTTTAAAGTAAAATAAAATTTCGTTCATAGTATAGGATCCCGCTATACAACGACCTTCACCAAGATTCTTATTTGTTGAAACCTATTTTATATTTAGTTTAATGTGTCAATAAATATATTGCATATGGGTTGCCTAAAAAATTCAGTCCAGTATATGATTATTTAATAATTTAAAAAAATATTTTTTTTAACATTTCACCGGTTTGTTTATTAATTAAATTCTATACCAATCGAAAGTATGAAGCCCATAGAATATGCAAATGTTAGGTTGCCTATTCTTTTCCGGTCACAACTCTTGGGTAGCCAGTATAATCCTTTTCATGTTCAAGATCAAAAACTGTGTCCTCTTCTATCGCATGGGATATGGTTGGTTGGGACCTCCCAGCCACACATATTCTCTCGCAGCAATATTTCACTTTTCGAAACTCGACAACCGGAATTTGGGACTGATTTTTCGCAGGCAACCCTATACCACCGTGTTCATAATTAAATAATCTTTATTTTCATTTAATTTTAATTCAATAATCAGACCGGTGCAAAATGCTAGTATTGATTTACCTGTTTATACCTGGCTACCCGAGAGTTACGACCGGAAAAGAATAGGCAATCTAACATTTGCATGTTCTATGGGCTTCATACTTTCGATTGGTATAGAATTTGTTTAATAAATAAAATGTTATTTTTTTAAAAATGATTAATTGATCATATACTGGCCTGAATTTTTTTAGGCAACCCATATGCAATATCATTATTGACACCTTTAATTATATGTAAAATAGGTTTCATCAAATTAGCACTCGGTGAAGGTCGTTGTATAGCGGGATCTTAGCCTATCAGGATATGACACATTTTCCTTTGTGGGGGAATGCACTATATCGATCATGATGTAGTTCATTCTCCGACTCGCACTTGGTCAATTTTCGGGTTGCTGCAACCAACAAGCTATGACAACAAGCCTCGGAAATTTTAAATTATTGTGATAATTTATTGAACAAATGTGAAGCGTTATTCAACAAACACTGGGATAGTAGGTATAGCAAAACCTAGTAAATGCATTCTAAGACATTTTAGACCTTAATACAGAAAAATCATGAACTTCAACAATATGCCATTTCAATATAATTTAAGAAACTTATTTGTAGCAATACCTTATTTTGAAGTAGTCTTTAGATGTTTTAGTAAGCACAATACGATGGCAAATGCCCAGGGAGGAGGATTTATTTTTAAAAATCAATTATCAGTTGCTAGGTTTTGAAATTTTACTGCGCTGAAATAATCACAGCGACTGTCGGGTATGAACTAAAACCACCTCTGTGTTCAGTGACCTCAGGCCAGAGTCATAGGAAGTAAGATCAGTATCGTTACGATTCTAGGTAGCGTCGTCCCGCAAGTAGGCTCTTTCCATATACCCAAGTTACAAAAATGCGCACGGAACAACTGTGCGTTTCCGACTTTTCATCACTTTGATGCAAGTGACGGTCGATGTTCCATCCTTTATTTTAGTAATAGCCATGAAGCTACTGGAAGTTCAACGCTATCGCTCAGCTATAACATGTGTGTGGGGTAGTGGCTGACAAGCAGAACAACACTTTATGAGTTGCAGATATGCTCGTGTGTTTAATCTTATATTTTACTATTATGTACACCGTACAATTTCAATAATATAAAACCTTACATTCACCATTTATTAAATCATGAGTTCATGATACATCATTCCTACATGTCCATGACGGATTACAAATCGATTACAAAAGCCACTAGAACATAAAAAATCCACTGTTCAAACTTCTTGTCCATCCAAAGAACGGTTGGAAAAAACCGCTCATAGCGAAAATACTGTTTACTGTATATTTTAACACACAATACAGCATACTCATTCGTTTAATTTTATTCTTCATGCTATGTACACAAAAAGTTACATACAGAACTATAAAATAGTGCAGTCTGACGTTTAACACTAAAAAGTTTTCTTTAAGCAATTCTCCGAGTTTAGCGAGAAGAGTTATAAAACAAAGGGCAAGGTTGTGTGCACTAAAATATTTTTATGCTTTAAGTACATAAATATAAATTCAAAATTAATAATACTTGAGTATAGAAAATACACAGATATGTATATAAGATACACTATAATTAATTTTTATTACACCCGATACAAATTTATACGTAATTTTGCTACGACTAGCGACGAAATTGCGTTAGGGTTGACATATATCAAGTGAAAGCAATAAAACGGCCATACAATGAGGCGTTTCGGATGACAAACACTCACGCTACGACCTCCGCGTCAGATAACGTCTGAAAATACATTATTAACGGACAAAATGATACGTAATGTAACACAGGAAGTTATTTGTTTAACCCTTTATGTATAGAATTATAAGTACCGCTAATAATATTTAGTTGTGTGACAAATCAGACAACTAAAAATACCAAAAAAGGAAATACTAAAGTATTTTAATATTTGTCTGATACTGAGACCAGTTTTTCTAGTTACAATCTTTGAAAACAGTCTTTTTCGACAAGCTGGTAATAAATTAATATTCGAAGTGGACGTTATTTTACCCCAATCAATGAAATCAGTCAATGGATTAAACATTAACTGCGTTCATATGAGGTACGGTCAAATGACGCGCGATTTGATGTTTAATAATAATTAATGTACAGGAAACGGAACATTTTGTTAAAAAAAATAACCCTTCCATTCATTTGCCGCTTGACGATTTTGCACAGAAATTGATCCTTACAAGCTATACTATGATTTGGTATAGTAAAACAGGTCTGTATTTTTTTCAAAATCAGCTGATTTGATTCCCGACAAGGGTAATTAATTTTCAAACATCTAATGATATTACTTTACCTTTACTCAAAATCGGCCTCCATATACAATACTCTTTACTACACTATGCTAAGTAGTGAAAAACACTCAAAGCGGTGCTATTTAATATAGTTTAGGAAAAAAACACCTGTATATATACAAAGTTATTAGTAATTTGATCTATGTCTGTTAAGAGGTTATAGAGGAGGTGATTTCCAGTTACATTACATTTGGACATCTATTTAAAAATACTAGCCAATCAATGTTTAATTTTTAACTAAATTAATTGTAAATTTGGTACTGAGTATTCTAGTTATTCATTCCCACTTAATAGACAACAAAAAAATTGGAAGATTTTTGGAATTAGACATTTATGTCTAATTCTTTGTGTCTTTAGACACAAAGAACTTTCAACTTCAACAAAGTCACCTTTTTTACAAATTCTTATTGAAATAGGTAAATATCTGGAAAAAACGTTAATAAATTTTGCGGGCATATTATTTAAGAAACTTCTTCCCTTTTTAAGATATAAAGGATTTGTCGATAATTTACAAAGTTATTAACACAACAAAGAGGTAACCGGATACCGGGTATGACACTATTTTTAAACGGCTTATTACAATGACAAAAGGGGGCAGATTTCTTTTAACTGTTGATATAGAGAATCCTGTATTTTTACGTACAATATTGTGGCCAAATGAACCCAAATTCGATGTTGGAGATTGGAATAACACGCGTACAATAACAACTTATGTTTCATTTTGGTACCACGAAATGTCTCTGTCTACCTTTATCGTTATGATATGTCTGCCGAATATATGGTTACATGTGTGTACTAGGGTCTTTTCTTCTAAGCAATGAAACAAGATCGACTCGAGTTGGCTTTACGAAATCTGATCCCATTTAGATAAGTGATGCGCGATACGGAGATGTTACAGTCAGTAGTTTCGATTGGTAGAACTTCTCGAACCTCGACGCTTCTTGTTCGTAGTTAATATTATAGTTCCGACCAAGGCATTGACTTAGTTTGATATTAGTCGATTATAACCGGTTTCAGTGAGTAATTTCGTTTCGTTCTTATAAAGAGTGAGACCTTATGTAAGTAAACCTGCATCAGCCGGTTTATTCCGTGAGAATTACTTTTTCTATATGATAACTATTTCTAATACATACAAACGCGTATATATATATATATATATATATATATATATATATATATATATATATATATATATATATATATGTATATATATATGTATATGTATATATATATATATATATATATATATATATATATATATATACATTTTTGTCTTCTTTGCTTTCACAAAGCAAATTAATTTAATACGAGATTTAGTACGTCTTTGGCATTAATTTTATGCAAATTTATCAGGTTTCTGCATTTGGCGACTTGCCAAGGTTTGCTAAGTAATGTTAGTATCTAACCTAAATTGCATTTTAGTTGTATCCACATAACACCGTCATTACCTTAAGTGTCAATTACTTTTCTTATCTCTGGGTTAGTAAAAAAGTAGTTTATAGTGTAAAGTTTAAAATTGACGTAAAAAAACTGTTATTAAAATAATTAACCTATATTAAAATTGACATGTTACGTACCATTTAAAGAAGGGTACATAGCCACCGCATTAATGCTAAAATGTGCATTGTTTTACTAAGTGATTAAATTTTAATAAAATTGTAAGTGAACGGAAGGAGAATAAAGTTCATTAAACCTAAGTTACACTACTGGGCGTAGATCTTCACATTGCTGGAGGAAAGAACAAACAGAAGTTCACTTCTTTATTCCATGCCAATTTTATTAACGCCCATTTGGTACTAATTGAGTGAACTAAAAAGTTATTTAAGTTAGCAATATCAGTTCCAGAGACTGTCACTAGTAGCGCTTCAGACTGACATAAGAATATACTTGTCATATGATTATGTATTTAGATTAGATTAGCTCCTAAATGTTCTAATATTAAGCAGCTAATCCAATGGTTATAATAAATGGTCCAATGGTTTCGTAAATTAATGTCAAACCCCCTTAACATTCGTCACCTCTATAAATAACTAAAGCAAAATTTTAGATACATTTTTCCAGTCTGCCATAATGAAGACAGTTTGAGTGTCATTTTACTTTTGGCGTACAATGTTCTATTATTGGGGAAATATCCAAAAGTTACTTTGGAGAGGCTATGTACGAAATCCATTACTGTGGGCGAACACACGCTTGACGTGACCTGATACATGTAGGTATTAGTACCAAACAATAACTAATATGACGTATAAGTAAAATCTTCCATCGTCTTAGCATAAATAAAGCTATTATTCCAAGACGGCTGAAATGTAAGACAAAGGAAGGGACGGTGTCGTGTGAAGGGGGTGTCCTTAATGAGGGTACATATAGATTTCGATGTCACTACGGAAGATTTTCCTTACAAATATCGGCTCTCAAATTAGTTGTGTAGTAATGAAATTGACGTATAATTTATTGCTTACCTTACCCAGTAACCTTAATTAGGTTGTGCGATGACCATGTACGATTCAATAAGCAATAATATTAAGAGTAATATTAATAGTCTCTGTCAGGCATATGAAGGTGTATTAATCTCAAAGGGATACCCATTCTGCTATAAAAACGAGCAGGTGCGTGTCGGCTCACTCACGGAGGGCTTCGTAGGGATAATAGAAACTATTGGGTCTATATGGCCAACATTTGACAAAAAGGTGTAAGTAATCTTATCTTAAAGAACGTTTTCAGTTCTTTCACAGTAATTAGAGATCCCTGAGACTTTCAGAGAGGTTGCGACTGAGTCGACTCATACATAGTTATGGAGGTAGCGTTAGTCAGATCTTGGAATCACGTAAGGGGTCATCTATAAATAACGTCACACGTTAAGGGGGAGGAGAACGTCCACGAAGTGTGACATTGTGACAAGGGGTAGGTCCTAAATATCGTGACGTCAGATTTCAAAATATGAAATGTTTAACCTTGAAATATAAAACTTGAACTATTTGTGAAAAACTTCAATATATTTTCAACTCTATCTATATGAGCATAGTGTTCAAATGATTAAAAGTTAATTAAAGTGTAAATCATTATATTAATACGTGAAACAAAAACTTTGTACCCCTTTTTTACGAAAATCGTGCGGACGGAGTAATATGAAATATCTCACACTTATACTCGTAGTTTATATATAGAAAGAGAGAAAAAACATTAAGGGCCGCTTGCATAAGGTTGCTTAAATTTATTTAAGAAACACAAAACCTATTCAACACCCATAAATACAATTAGTGAGTTGCAAAACGCAAAATTTTCTGCTAAATATGTCTAAAGAACTGTCAATACGTCATGTGTTAAACGTATTTAGGCAGTTTAATATGATTGACTAATTTTATTTAAAGGCGATCCTTATGCAAGCGGCCCTAAATCAATAAAAAAACATTACACACTCTACCATCAATTTGACAAACACACGCATATATACTCTTTTGTTTATTGTTAAAGTCAAACTAATTTGTGACCTTGGCGAATACTGTGATTATAGAACCAAGTCATTGACAACCCTACTTTAATAATGTATAATTTAAATTATAGTCGAATTTACACCACCCACCACACAAAATTAATTACGGAACTGCTGTTTTAATTTTTAGTAATTACTTAATGTAAAATTGTAAAATATGTGATGACTCACCAGGGAGCGAGGTGTCTCACGAATGTAACCAGCTGTGACAAAGATGGGGAGGGGTCAAAAATCATGAAATTCCTGTGACGTGATTTGCAGCTCGCCTTTAATCTTGTTTCTTAATTAATGAAGATGACAAGATATTAATTCTCAAAGATATGAAAATTGTATTACTAATTATACTATGAAAAGGAAAATTCTAAATAAAATCAAGGTTATTAAGCTTAAGATCTTAAAAATACTGTCAAGGAAAATTGTTACCCGTTAAGCAATTTTTTGAAATATAAGATTTATTAGATTAAATGCTGTTTGTGGTTCCGTAGTCAAATAACGCAAAACACAAACACTTACCTTATTGAAGTGAAACCTCCTTATGCCGATAAAGAAAAAAAATTACCGCCACCTTTTACGGTTACACGCCATCTTGTTTTCTTGCCCCTATCTAGGACTTTATTTATTTAGCTAATTTCTGTAAAGTTGCATATAGTAGATCATTTTTCGACAAATAAGGTCACAAAGAAGTTTCACTTCTTACGTGTGTACACTAGTATACGCACACATTTTCTTATTTTTCTACGTTTAAACCTTTCTGAAAATAGTGTCAGAGTTGCAGCGACTAAAACCTTATCTCAACCCTTATTTAAAAGTATTCCTGGTGTCATGCCCTTTGATATAGGTAAACATTTAAAATAGACATAAGCTCTTTTTCCGTTCATACATATTTCATGTTCGTCTTTATATTCTATCCGTTACTTTATATAATTTGGTGTTTTATTTTGGTACAGGGAAAAGCTATGCGGCTCAAATCCTTCTAAAGTAATATGTTTTTTTTTTTATTGCAGGTGATCAGCAGACAGGCAGACGGCCCACTTGATGGACAGCGGTTACCATCGCCTATGGACATTTGCAACACCAAAGGTGCTACGAATGCGCTGCTGCTCTCTTTAGGGCGCCTGGAACCTGGTCACTAATGCCGGAACGCAACACAAGGTTGTTATGGCGACATACTCTAGACCAGGGGTGGTAGCCATCCAGTCGGGCAAATGCCCTACCACCTGGCTGTGGGTTCTTTTGTCGCCTCTTACGACAGGCCGCCGGGCCGCAGGAAATTGTATTCTTTCTCCGTTCCTGCACGGATGTTGAATCGTTTCAGGAGAAATGAATTGGGCAAACGGTATTTCCAATTTTTTTATCCACAAACTAGCTGTGCCCACGACTACAGACAGATAAACAATTAGTTTCAAAATTGTTTTTTTCGTGTGAAAGTATACCGTGTATAATTTCGTATACGTTTAGTTAAAAGCTATTATTTTGACAATACAAATAGACATTTAAATTTTATTTATTTGTATAGATTGTAACGTTTTTTATTTTCTCTGTCCTTGAAACAAACTAAACTTGAAAGGTTTTTACAATGTATTTTAGTTAATGACCTATTCTATTTTCTCTACACGGAGAAATACACAACCTATATTTTGGTTCTTATCTTATTCTTAAAATCTAACTGCTATATATTTGGGTAATAGTCATTTGAAAAATCAGACAAGAAAGAAATAAAAATATTTATTTCTAAAATGCGACACACACAAAACAACCGAGAACATAAAAAAATGTCCCAAATTCGGAAGAGGTTGGCAATTAGTATTTTAGCTATATAGCTAGCTTACATTCTTTTTTAGATGCTGTGGTACTTTCTGTCCCGGGAATCCCGGGGAAATTTCAAATCAAGCGTGAACATAATCACGGGTATATCCCAGTTAAAATATTATTTGTGGCCAACACGAAATGATGTCGAAGATTTTAAATCGTATTGTTGGGTTCCAAGAAGATATATTTGACACTGGCTAAATGCACAAATAATGTGAAGCAACGAAGAAGAAGACTTAAAAACAGGTGCTATTATGTGTTGAGTTCCGATAAAAGCCTAATGGTCCGGCAGGAACGCCTCAAGCAGGCTTTACTTGAGTGTTGTTATTTTAGAAAACAGATTACATACTACTAACTACAATTAGGCAAAGGAAATAATGAAAGCTATACATTACTGCTGTTTCACTTTTACAAGTCGAGATTGCTTTTAACGTGTTTATGTGTTTTTTGTGTTTATGTTTATGTGAATAATGGATCGAATTTGATATGACCAAAATAAAAAATGGAGTGGATATCATTATTGGCGATAAAAAATATTAGTGTTAATTTTTGGAAAAATTATCGCAAAGTATTTATTCTTCGCTGAACCTTTTACTAAGGTACGTTGTTATTTAGGATAAAATTATCCGTCGTATCGCTTATAAAGATAAGTATTGAAGTAATACAGGCTGCTTGTTTTAACACGACATTGGTTCAGATTCTACTTCAAGATGATTGATCAAAAATCCATAAATGCAGTTCGACTTATTTTGACTTACCTTAACTAATATTATAATAAGGAGAAATTTGAATTTTTGTATGTTTGTAACGAATAAACTCAAAAACTACTAGACCGATTTCAAAATTTTTTTCATCATGCAAATACTACATTATCCCTGATTAATATATAAAAATTAGGGATGCCTACTAAAATTTCAATAATGTAAACCATCAATCTAAACAAAATACTTGGCCCTGTAATCGAATTCTACGATTTTGATGAAATTTTATGTGTGTTTGAGTGGGTGTTGGGGTGGTTTAGATTCAAAATTAGACCCGGTAGGTGGAGCTGGAATCGGGTTCTAGATTTTTATGTTTACAGGGTAGGACAACGTCTGTCGAGTATGGTAATATTTGAATAAAAGTAATAATGTTTCGTTGAATAATTGCTATTATACAATATTTAGCATATTCTTTGTTTAATTAAGCATGGTAATTTCTTGCACCTGTGTATTACAAATATTTTCTGCTTCATTCCGATTCCAGAAAAATGGGAAAGCTCAATAAAATCCGCCTTGATGTCATTTAGGTTATTTTCGGGGTCTGCAGTCAGTAATCAATATATCGCGCAACGGCTACTTATTACCCTGCAAAGTATTAAGGGTTAGGTACATAGATAAGTCCACTGATTTTATCAATCGACATCATCGAAAATATCTCATATCTCCATTTCTCATATAAAACTCTGTTAGCATAGTGGTTAGCGCACCCAACCCAAACTTAAAGGTCGCCTTCGAATCCTGGCCGAAATAGTATGCATCCATTGAGCCGTTTTCTCACCTAATATGCATATTGTTACAATTACCTCGCGATAATCGTGGAGGAAAAGTCGCGATGAAACCGGTACATCGAGATGACCGAACAAATAATAAATAAACCCGCACACAGACCCACTAGTTTCTGAGAAAATGACAGTAAAATTTAAAAAAACATACGGACATTTGACGGTTTTATGATAGTTTTCCTTTTGTTAAAACGGCTACAAAACCCTAAAAGGGTTTCCTTTTAAAATCCGTTGTCCACCACACACTTGTTCGCTTTTCGTAAAAGCTGTTCAAATTCAGCCATGATAGGTAACTATAGTTAAAGTTTACGGCAGCGTATAATTTGATGAGTTTACGAGGTAGTCTGCCTGCCGCGAACTGCCGTAATTCACGGGACGCAAACATGACACCCGTCGTCTATATCACGGTATGCTAATTTTATGGCGCTCTAAAATTTGTTTTTTAATTTTTCACCCTTGTCTCATCCGTCATTCCGCTATAAAAAGGATTTCGTAAATATTCATGCAGCAAAGTCTCCCAAGCGACAAACGAAGTTGATTATTACGGATCTTTGGTATATACATTTTTTAAATTTCGAAGCTGGAACCTATGTGTTCCATCTAAAGTTTATTTCAAGTAGGAATGTATGGTTGACACATCCATAAAACGTAATTAGCCAAAACCTACCTATTGACCTGTATAATTAATGGGGTATTATTTATCCTTTTGCAAAAATGTGGGATATCCAAAAATAACTAGGTAATCTCAAAAATTTTGAATAATGCTCAATTAGTAACATTTTACATGAAATTTGATAATTTTTAATTATTTAGATTAAATTCAATGACTCACTAAAATTTTATAGTTTGTTTTAAAATTTTATACAGTGTGTTGTGGCTGAGGTTAAACAAAATAAGGTTGAATTTGCTTCATCATTAAAGTTATTAAAAATCTTAAGTTCTTAGTAGTTATTACAAAAGTTTCTAGACATTTTAGCAGTTTATATAGAATTTGTCATTTTACTAAAGTGTGTCTGGGCTCTCCTACCTGGCTGGTATATAGTTGTTGAAGTAATCAGTCAATAAGTATATTATATATATATATATATATATATATATATATATATATACATACATACATATACATAATATATTATATATATATGTATATATATATACATACATATATATATATATATATATAATATTGTATGAATTTTACACAGATAACTGATACGACATGATGGTATTTCAATGACATCGAATGATTCAAGTTTATATTTATATGGATCACTTTGGTTAATGCATACTAGGGATAGGCCGAATGTGGTTTGAACCGAATACGAACTTCGGCCAAACATTAGGTTAAAGCAAAAAAATCGGCCGAACTTCTATTTAATTTCGCCACGCTTTCTTAAGAGCAACACATCGTGACCTGTTGACAATGTCATCTTTATAACACCGAATTTTTTGCTTTTTTACACCATAACCTGCCTATATTAAATTTTACGAATGAGTAGGTGGATAAAAGTATAGATTTTTAGACCTTTGTTTGAAAATCTCACCATTTCATAATTCTAAATTTATAATTAGTAAAAAGTGATTTTTATAAAGTTATAATTGCTGATATCCTATCCATGAGTATATAGATGCCAATTGTTATATTACAGTTATGATAGATATGATTTCTGTTAACTTCAGTCAAAATAGTGCAAGTTTATTAGTGAAATGTAAATCTTGCCCGACTTCGTTTGGTTTTTCTCCGCACGCAATCTTTTTGCCCAAATCAATCTGACTCATCATTCCTTCTTTTATCGTTTCCAACCTTCAAACATGTCAATATAAATGCAAATGTTATCAATATGTAGGCTGACCGCTATATACATACATATTTTCTCAGCTTTTAGGATCCGTGAAGTATATATAATATAAAGTTCAAATAGAAACCTAGGGTCAAAGCGACCGCTTTAGCAGATTCATATAAAGAACGTGACAAGTATCAAAATAAAGTGGGAGCCTATAATATGTTATATAGCTGCCAGTATATTAAGACACGTGTCAAATTCACTACGCCCTTCTAAAAGTAGCCTCTCTGGGTCTTCAAACTCTACACTCTATCTCTCTGAGTGTTTATAAAAATGCAGTTTAAATTAATGAATGAATGAAAACTCTTTATTGTTCATCATAACTTAAACCTAAACATTTACTATACTTAAATACATTTCCATTAGAACAATGGGCGGCCTTATTTGGTTTAAAATTTTTAACAAAAATTTTTGAAGGAAGTTTCGTAGCGCATGTAACTCGGCGTATGGAGGCTAGACGAAACAAGTGTACGCGAAAGAGAAATGCTGATCACTGTGTTTAATTATACAACTTCAGACTTTAATGCAAAATGTTATAAAATCTAAAGTAATATACATTATTGTAACGTGCGCTGCTTGAAACCAGGTCTTGTGATTGCCCGTATTAGGTACTATACAATTTCTTTGAAAGTCTTCGTTCCAACCAAGTGTCCCAAAGACACCTCATTAGTTTTTTGAATATTAAAATGGTAGCAGCCTGGCCTCCGCATGAGTGCATTGAGAATTACACAGATGCCTTTGAACGAGTTTTAAAATTGACGTCTGACAGACTTGTTATCAAGTATCTGAAAGACTTTTCGCCTGGAAATGTTCGCGTACTTAATAGACACAGGTAAAAAAGGTCGTCGAGCCATGAAAACACATTTTGTTTGCGTGAGCACAACAAATAGGCAGGTGGCCCAACTGTAATTAAAAGCGGCTATAGTCGCCTATGGACATTTGTAACTCCAGAGTTGCCGGCATCGAAGAAAGGACTGGAACCTGACCACTGATGCTGAAACACAACACAAGGTAATTATGGCGGCCTTCTCAAGACCAGCGGTGGTAGCCGTCAGTGGCGCGGAGTGGAAATTTAGCTAGAGTAAGCCGGTTGAAACATCATATAGTATGATGCAAGCGCCAACTACACCACGGTTGTGGAAATTAAGGCCCCACTATCAGCATATAAAAAATCAAGTAGCCAGTGGCAGCTAAATAAAATATAAGCTAAATAAAAACTTCGATGTATTTTCTTATTATAATTTGTATTTTTAATTTTTCAATGTTCTGCATATTTTTATAGATACAGTATAGAGACTGCATAGAGACAGTACTGTCTCTTATGCACGAATCAAAAACGTAAGCGCCAATGAATAATAATTCATAGCACTTTCGACGTTTCACTAGTTAATTTAAAGAGACACTAGTAATAATGTGTTTGAATAGAACGCGTAAACCCCAATAAATGCATGACACTTTCGAACTTTTGGTAGCTTCACTAGTTTCTTAAAGGTATGCTGTGGAGATTTGAGTTGTATGTAGTCTACGTCCAGTCCATCCAGACGGGAAAATGCCCTACCATAAGGCCAACATGTATGTACTTGCTTGCAATTCTGTTACCCGCTTAATCGTTCTAAATTAAAATTTTATATAAGAAATCAAACTTATTTTAAACAATTGTATGTGCCAGCCCAAATTCGTTCTCCTTTTCATGGCGACGTGTTGCTTACTGGTTGGCAACAGCGGCTCTAAATAAGTCTGCAGCGCCATGTGTTTCTCTATATTCGTCTATCCCATGGAAACTACGTACTTATCATTTATTAGGATAAAGAACTTCCTATAAGCGATCTCTAACTCTAACTCTCTCTCTCTCGGCTCTAACAAATAGAAAAATAGAGAGACAGACAAAAATTCTTAAAGTTACATTTTGCGGTATCTTTTGTTCCAAATAAGTCCCCTGATGAGTTTTCTTATTATTAAACGCATTGTATTCCCCCAGATTTATTACATTTATAGATTTGACATTGGGCAACAGATTTAATATACTTACGTATTGTGTATTAAGTTTTTACCGCAACTGCGTAAACGTTTGACAGGTAACGTAGATTATTACATTATTTTGGCAGTGTTTAAAATCAAAGGGTTTTATCAGCGGGACAACGGAATTTTTAGTATAGAACTGCTAATGCATTTCGAATATTCTCGTCCCATACATAACTGTATCAGTTCTACTAAAGATTTCTAATAAATATAGAAACTCATATCAAGCAAGTCTTAATATCACGGGGATTCTAAGTTAAAAAGTCCCCGAGAATATAAAAAGTCCCAGTTGATATTGTTTTATTATTAATCGGATCCCAATCAGCTAATTTATATGTATACTTTAAAACACTGCCGGTTAAATTCTGACGTGATTCCGAAAGTATAAAATATCGCATCACTTGAAAAAGGACTTAAGTTAACTTAGCTGTTATATATCATTCCCGGGAAAAGTCAGGAGTGTTCCCGGGACACTGAGTACAGCAGCATTTGAAAAAAAAACGTAAACATAAAGTTGTATCGAAATTGCATATTTTTTATGCACCCGAACAACATCAAACTATTCTCAGAAAAATTCCCGCCGGATTCCTGGAATAAAAAGTACCGCAAATTTTAAGTTACGTATTTGAGATCAATCGAAATTGTATATACAACCAATAAGGTAAGTTGAATTTGTTTCATGGGACAACGGACAACTCTGTTGCCGGTCTCCGACACCGAGACTACAGCGAATAAACGGCCAGTTAGTTTACAAAATTTACCAATCCAGGAATCAAATCTGGGACCTCAGCATTACCGTAAGCTAAGCGACCAAAGGCTTAGTCTACTCAAGCTCAGAAGAGGTAATTGATTCGCAATGAAGCCAGCTCTCCCTTTTCAAAACTTATGTAAGGGACAAATATTTAAACCTTATAAAGTACTTCATACTTTCTTTTTTTTTAAGATGTTCAAACTAACTTCTATTCCCAAATTGAATTTGTGATAAATCTAATTAATGCGCAAACATTTTTATAGGATAAATATGCAAAATTGTTAGAATTGTCATTGTAGGTTTTGAAACGGGTCAGCTGAAGTGAGTCTTTTTCGCAATTAGTCACGTTAAATCAAAAGGTATTTTTTATATTAAAATGAAGCAAACAACGTAATAGAAACAACCGTATTTTCAAAATGGTTTATAACATTTAACATGTTTATTAATTTTGAGATAAGAATTCTTCAAGTTCCGCTGTGTGCTCATTATTCGGGTCATGTATTTTGACGATTTTGTTGAATAGCTCTGTGTAATCTTTTCTAGCGGCCCTCATGAATTTGGCTGCCTTGGTCTTCTGTTCGGGTGTACAATCCGCGCATTTGTTCTGGACGGCTCCAGGGGCTAGGTCTTCGCAAATGAAACAAATGATTAGTATTATTGTACACTTATTAAATTTACTCCTTCAAGTAGATCCACATCATTGGTGACGTGGAGTTAGAATTGATAGGCTGAATTAAATTAATTAAAAAATAAATAAGTACTGAAAAGAAACTAAGTTTTAAGAGGCAAGCGTGTCTAGAAGTCTGACTGCATTGCCACGTTATATGGCAATTGTGATTAGTTACGTTCTAATTACGGTATCAAGAAGTTTCTTACAAATTTCTTTGCAGAAAACCATTGCCAATAGACCCCACGGACCTAAAGTTTCATCTCCAAACCCCAAAAATATGTAACCCCTTCCTAGGGTTCCATAACTTCGCCCGTTGAGACCTTCATCTGTTGAAGCAGCAGTGCCAACCCCTGACTTAGTCATTGGAAGATATGACAGTGGTAGAATGTCGCGTCCCACACTAGCGGCCGTTGCATCTTATGCATATTATAAGGGGTTGTCTGGAAGAGATCGCTTTTTAGCGATAAGACCGCCCTTTGTACATAAGTAGATATAATTTTAGTCTTTAAGTTCATGATTGTATTGGTGTACAATAAAGTGTTATCTATCTATCTATCTATCATATTATTATAATCCCCCTTAATGAAAATAGTTTTTTTATTGCATCACAGACAGCTGGCAAATAGACAGACGACCCCTGGAGACGTTGTTTTCATCTCCTATAGACATTTACGCCACCACGGGAGCTGCCAACGCGTTGCCAGTGTATAGGAATAGGAGAGTTGAGACAGATAGGGTTGGATAGGGCGGGAGTAGATAGAGTCGACTAGATAATGGAGAAAACACCCTTATTCTGTACCCTTATTCTGCTGTAGGGAAACCTCGGTTGAGAACTTATTTCAAATTACTACTATGCGCAAGAACGATGCTCTTGGAAACCTTTGCGTACAAGTAAAGTCTGCGCCACCAGAAAATAAACTAACATCTTTTATTATGAGTTATTTTGTATTTATGATTCAGTAATTGTTGATTTATAGATTAACAAATCATTACTCTGACAAGATTAAGTACGGTGATTGCAGTGCCGCGTCTGTGGGACTTCTTTTGAGGCGCGGACTCTAAGTGCTTCAAGCGCCAGTCCCGAGAGGCGCAGTGATAGAAGTAGGCCACTGTTCCTTCCAACATTCAGCATTATACAAACGGTAGAAAATTCAGATTGCAATACCATGAGTGATGTGGTCAACGTTATTAGCATCTAAGATATAATAAAGTGGGACGTGATTGAAGAGATAGAATAGAGGGAATGGAATGTCCTCTATCACCTATGCTGGGGGAAGTAACATGATAGGAGGAGAAAGTGGTCTACTAAAACTCTCACTCGTAGAGAAACAAGGTTGACTCATGACAAAACACCTAACATTGATATTCTGTGAAAACATTGTATCACACTGGTCGAGCCTGCTCTAAGAGCTGAGATCAGCATTATGATTCCAGGTTGGCAATACCGCGTCAGTGCTTTTATAATACAAATAAAACAATTACAGTGGATTTCATTTATAGCGGTCTCGGTTGTACCCATATTTTGGTTAAAGCAACGTCACACTTAGGTCTCTTGAATTTAAAGTATATTTTTAGAGGAAAAAAAATTCCTATAGCGACTTCAGATGTAAAACCTATATGGGGTATAGTGACTAAGTGTAACGATCTGTAACAAGGTCTTAGCAATGTCTTGCAAATATTGGTACCGAGTCTACGCAAAAGGACCGAGTCAATAAACAAACACACAAAGGTTGAATCATAGCATCAAAATTTCATGAGGTAGGATCTTACTTTTAAGGTCAGTTCCTTCCGGAGTACATTTTCCTTCGCCAACCATGCAGTTAAGCAATGCAGTGGTTAGTTTAGAATTGCTTATTACTTCGTCCACATCGAGGCTGTCAAATTTTTCGTAGGGGTTGCCGGGTCGAGCTGCCGCGACGGCGATGACAACCATTACCACCACGAATTTCATACTTGAAGATTAATTCCTGTTTATAAAAAAATATTTATTAACGGTATCAATATTGGATTAATTCAACAGGGCATTTTGATAATCTTTCATATAATTTTTAGTTGTTTAATAGTTTGTACAAAAAAACCTTTATAAAGTTGTCATATCCTTGTGTTCGTCTTTCTACGAACATCAGTTTTTTAAAACAACTGATTTTTATAAATAAAACTAGGTGTACCCGGCAAACGTTATCCTGGCTTTAAAAATAAAAAAAATCTAGAACCCGATTCCAGCGACATCTACCGGGATAAAATGTTAATCTAAACTTTTCTCAAACCCATTTGAACCAACAAAAACTTTTATCAAAATCAGGCCCACCATTAAGGAGTATCGCGGCGCGACTGGGTCCAATCGTTAATTTAAACCATTCCGGAACAAACTTGAACACACACACAATAAAACCACCTAAATTATGGTACCAGATTGCAGCGCCGGCGCACCTGGTTAAAATTTTAATCTTAATTATCCCAGTAGAAAATTATTAAAATACTAATATCGCTATTAAAAAATAGTCGTTAGTGGTACAAAGGTGAAAATGTTGGGTTGTATGTATTTTTTAATGCCGAAACATAAAAATATATATTTAGGGATATGAATGTTGTTGAACGATTCCCAGACCTACCTACGATATGCACACAAAATTTCATACAAATTCGTCCAGCCGCTTCGGAGGAGTTAGGTGACAAACACTGCGACACGAGAATTTTATTAAAAAATTTGTTGGTAGATGAAGCTAAGCATTCAAAACCAAAAAATTAAATATTTTCTACATCTTGAAATCGGTGCATTTTTTAATTTGTCGTAGCGAGTTGATGTTTTACTTGGCATCGACTTGTTGTTGGAAGATGTTGTAGAAAACATACATTTTAGTTTAAAGACGATTTTGTTCGTGTTAAAAAATATATTTTCTACTTTTTAGTTGCACGAATGTTGTAATAGAAACCTCATACATATTTTATACTTTTTCTTTTTAAATGAATGTAACTGTAATAAATAATTTCCCAATCAGAATTGTACCAATTAGGAAGGAGGTCCCCGAGATACAGGTTGACCTAGTTTGGGGACCAATGAGTTTCAAAAATTGTGAATTATGTTTTACTTAATAAATGATTTTTGAGTTGATTGTGATGTGATTTTAAATTATTCATAAAGCCGGTTTCTTTTTTGCTAGAAAATGTATATAGTATCTAATACTAAATAAAAATATTTATATGAAACTATACCCACTGAAGGTATACCTACTGAATCAAACGCAAAGACAATTAATCAAAATTGGGTCCAAAATAAAAAAAAATATGTCCAAATATAAAAATGCTTTTTTTAATTTTTTTATTTACACATAACTTTATGCTACGAATTAAGAACCTTCTCCTTTTTGACTCGGTTCAAAATCATTTGTAAATATTTTTAATAAATCGAGTGCAGCAGATAGGCTGCCTCTCCCTATGATAATAATAACAATAATTTAGTTATTTCAGACACAAAAATCCATAATAATCATTTGAACATTACACAGAAATTAAAATTATGGAAATTAAAAAGTGAACAATCGACTATAGCGATTCTAGTCACTCACTCTAGCAAAACTGGTGTATTAACACCGTTGCCGGTGTTAAAAGAATTTTATTAAAATTTCGAATAACTCATTTCAAATACTTTTTTTTTTCTAGATAAGTATCGGACGTAACAACAAATCAAAGTCAAGACCTCGCCTATAATAGGTACTTACCGTTTGACAACCACACAAGATCTAACGTACAATTATATCATTGGGCGTCTTATATACCATCATAATAAACACCAAAAAACGTCACAATTCGCAACTAGATTCATTTATTTACTTATTTTAACGAATTAATGACGTTTACAGGTATTAAACCTGAGATTACAAGAAATTATTTTAAATGTTCCATTCAATTCTATTCAAAATAAGCATTTGAATAATTATGTCGTTTAATAAAACTACGTTTTAACGGTTTTAAGCGCGGTAATTTATTTTATTCTGGTTCATCCGACGTTTCAGTGGCCGTGGTCACGGAAAAATTACCGCGCTTAAAACCGTACTTTTATTATGTGTACAAGTCGCGAAAACTTAAGAAAATATTAATTATGTCGTTACTAGAATATACGAGTACCTGCGACTTCGTCCACGTTTGACGTGCAATTCTCGCGGGATTCCCGGGCAGTGTTACCAACCCTACTGTTTTAACAGTAAATTTGCTATTTTCACATTGATATCCCTGTTTTCTGTTTCATTCTTAATTTTTACTGTTTTTTCAATTAGCGTTCTGTGCCACCTATTACACTATATTACTAACCAAATTACGCAACAGAATATCAACTACAACTATTAAAGGAGTATTTATTACATACTAAATCCGAAATAACCGATTGCTACTCATTCGAAGCCACAGAAAGGCACATGAAGAAATTTTATAAAAATATTGTATTACAAAAAAAGAAATGAATGAGTATGAAAATACTGAAGATGAGGCAATTGAGAATGAAAGTGGAAAATAATTTTACTTTGATTTACGTTTTTTTTAAATTACATAGTATTATGTTGTGATTATTAATATAACAATGTAAATGGGTCCTAGTAACTACGAAGGCGGTTATTGTTAGTAATATTGGATATTGTATTAATTATATGACGAAAGTATGAAATCTGCCTTCTTTTACTTTACCTGCTGTTTTCTCTTGTTTTTTTATTGGCGAGCTGATGTTTTTTAGTTTTTTGGGGTTGGCAACACTGTTCCCGGGACACAAAGTAGATTTATAAATGTAAGCCATTGTTAGCTTACACTAATGTTATAGAGAGGTAATTTGTGAGTTTCTATGTTTGTAGGAAGTAATCTCTTAAACCACTGAACCGATTTTGAAAACTCCTTCAACAGTAGAAAGACACATTATTCCTGAGTCACATAGGCTATATTTAATTAAGAAATATTTTTTATGACGGCCAGTGAAGTGGGCATGAGTCAGGGATAATAAACATTCCATCATACAAAAACACGATAACAATTAGTATCAAATTTGCGTTTAAATATTATTTCCTGAAGGACAATACTCATCATACTTATCTACACTTGTATACTAATTATAATATTATAAAGTTTGTGATTGTGTTTGTAGGATCTCTCTCTCTCTCTCTCTCTCTCTCTTAAACTATTGAGCCGATTATAAAAATTCTTTAATCAGTAGAAAGCTACATTACTTCTGAGTGACATGGGCTATTAGGGCGTGTATTTTTACATGATGCTCCAGCGAAGTCGGGTTCCTATATCTTACTATTCATTCGGTGCCTTAACATTTTAACATTTAACAGTTGACATTACTCAGCTTATGTCAAAATTTAACCGATATAATCCAAATTAACGGTTGGTAAGACAGAAACAGGCGGTAAGTAGCTTAACCATAGACCAGGAGTCTCCAAACTTTCCAGCCTAATTCCCTACTGGTTATTCTAGTAAGTTCGAAAATAGTTTTTTACTTTAATCATTCTATTTTTGCAAGTATTATAATGTTAACGGGTTTCATTGCAATTATTTCTTAGATATTATGCTTAACTCAAATTTTCTGCGTATTGTCACTAACAAATAAATAAAACTAAGTTATCCAAGGATTATTTTTACATAATTCTGTGTTCTTTAAACAAAGAACACTAGTCACTTCTACGGAGCACTTTATTGTGCTTACATGTACGTACTACATAATTGGCCAATTTTTATAAACATAAAATATGATGTCTTTGTGAGATTTGTAGGTATCATTATATGACTTTGTAAAATTTTCGTTGACAATGAATGACTCTTGTCTAATCGATTTACTTAGAAGCCATAAATTAGTGCTTAATTTTTTGCAATAATTTACTTTGAGTGTTTCTATACAATATTTTTTAGGGGTTTCCCTGCAGCTTCGCCGGGCGTCAAACTCTATTATACAGGTCTGCATAACTAAATAATTTCTTACGGTGTACCTGCGCAGAAGACAACTTTTAATAGAAAATCACATTGTAGGAATTGTGAAATGGGGGTTAGCGTAGAGAATATCTAGCAAGCAACACTCTGTGGTTGCGCCGAGGAACACCTTATAAATTCTTCCTCCGCATTCTCGCCATCAAGAATACTAGTAGAATATACATTTAAACGAAGAATGCGCAAAACAATGCACATTCAGTGTCAGTGCTGTCACTGCATTAGAATAGAATAGAATAGAATAGAAAACACTTTATTGTTCACCAAAATAAACAATTACAGAACAAATAATTATAATAATTAAACGGCAAAACAAAAGGCGGCCTTATCGCTTAAAGCGATCTCTTCCAGGCAACCTGACCGAGAGGACACTTATTAACTACTTACGTCTAGGTAAAATTAAATTAAAAACAAGTAAAATAAAAAGAAGGAACAGTACATGTGGACAGTAAACAGCTAAGTTAAGAAAGAAGAATAGAAAAATATATATCTTGTTATAAACTAAGGTAATGGTTTTTGACAGATTTTTTAAATATGGCAAGTGATTTAGCTTTTCTGACCTCTACGGGTAAGGAGTTCCAAAGATAGACAGCCTGCACAGCAAAGGATTTGGAGTAAAATGTTGAAGAATGTGCAGGTGCCTTTAACAGGAGGTTATTAGAGGAGCGCAAATCGAAGGTGTGTGATGTATGAAGGAAGTTGAAACATTCCTTAAGGTATGGAGGAGTATAGGGTATAAATAGAGTACGATATAATAAATGTAGAAGATGAGCATTCCGGCGAAGTGAGATTGGCAGCCACTTGAGTTTTTTTCGATATTCAGAAATGTGATCATATTTTTTTAATTCAAATATGAATCTAATACAAACATTTTGGAGACGCTCAAGTTTGATGAGCTGCTCTTGGGTGATATTAAGATAACAGGCATCCGCATAGTCAAGGATAGGTAGTAAAATTGCTTGAACAAGCGAAATCTTAGTGGCGGTTGGAAGGATTTTTTTTAGTCTTCTGAGTGAGGCATAGGATGCAAAGATCTTGCGACTTAACTCGGTAATGTGGGGTCGCCAACACAGTTCCCTGTCGATGATTACGCCGAGATTCTTGACTTGATCACTAATAGGAATATGCGAATTATGAAACATCACATTAGGGAGTAATTCAAAATCAATTTGGGACATTGTTCGAGAGCTACCTATAATAATAGCCTGAGTCTTACCAGGATTAACGGTAAGTCCGTGAGAAATACTCCAGTTATGTATACGACTCAAGTCATTATTAATAACCTTAATAGCATCATGTAAGGCTTCCTTTGGAGCCTGGGTATAAATCTGCAAATCGTCTGCATAGAGATGATAGGAAGAAGATAGATTTTCGGAGATGGTATTTATAAAAATAGAAAATAAAAGAGGAGATAAAACGCCGCCCTGAGGAACGCCAGCAGATAGATCTTGCCATGTCGAAAACATGTCATCGATACGTACACGCTGCTGGCGTTCAACCAGGTAACTGTGAAACCAATCAATTGCAGATGGAGATATGTTGAGAGAGCGGAGAATTTCGATAAGTATATCAAAATCCACATTGTTAAATGCACTGCTAAAGTCGAGCAGTAACAGAATAGTCACTAAACCTTTGTCCATACCACAGCGGATGTCATCAGTAATTTTGATTAGTGCAGTTGTTGTGCTGTGGCCTGGTCGAAATCCAGATTGAAAAGGATTCATGAGGGATTGTGTGTTGAGGAATATACTTAGCTGATCATGAACCAAACGCTCCAGGATTTTAGAGAGAAAAGGTAGGATAGATATAGGACGAAACTCTGAGAAGGATAAGGGATTAGGTTTCTTGGGTAAGGGAATAACTTGGGCTTCTTTCCATAGAGCAGGAAATGTACCAGTGGATATGGAGTCATTAAGGATCTGGGAAATTGTAGGACTGATGATGTCAAGAATGGGGAGTATCATGTTTCGACTAATTCCGTCACTGCCAACTGCGTTAGAAGTGATTGATTTAATAGCTTTCACAACATCACATACAGAAAATTGATTGAGACAAAAGGGAGAGCACTGAGGAGTAGGAAGAGAAGAAATGAATTTAAGCGTTTCAGACTTAACAGTCTGATTAAAAGTGGAAGTGGTAGCAAAATGCTGATTTAGAAGATCTATGTTTAATTTATTAGAATTAGATATGGGTGTAGTTTTACCAACTCCCAGTGATTTAAGAAATTTCCACACTTTTCTAGGATTATTGATATCTATTGACTCGTGAATATACCGGCGTTGTGCATCCCTACATGCTCTATTGCAGCGATTGCGTGCTTGTATAAAAGCTTGTTTGTTAATTTCAGTAGGACGACGTCTATACTTAGATTTTGCTTTACACTTTTGTTTCATGAGGCCCTTAATCTCGTCAGTAAGCCAAGGTGCTGGAAGATGTTTAAGTTTTATTTGGCGCATAGGTGCATGTAAATCATACAACCGCAGAAGGGTAGCATTAAATGCATGCACCTTTTCATCTACAGAAACTGCATTGACGACTCCAGACCAGTCCAAATCCTTTGCATCATTTCGTAACTTTTCCAGGTTCATACCACTGAAGTTACGCTGTAATATCAGCTTCGATTTAGCTTTCGGAGGGCGCACATTATACGTTAAATAAATCATGTCATGGTATGAGAAAGCGTCCGCCGAATGTTGACCATGATTAATGACATAAGAGGGGGAGGACACTAAGATTAAATCTAAGAGAGAGGCTGTTGCATTAGGCAGCTTGTGAGTTGCACTAAGAGGAAGAATTGATAAGTTAAGTGATTTAATTAAGGTCTCAAAAGATGAACATCTATAGTCACGTTTAAGCAGACATGTATTAAAATCCCCCATAATAATGGAGTGATCATATAAAGGGATGAATTTTTCCATCACTGTTTCAAAAGATGAAAAATAATTAATTCGTAGAGACGGACTGTAAAATACACCAAGTAACAATTTTGTGTGCCCCAGAAAGATTTCTATCAGTAGGTGTTCACATGCGTCGGGCTCTGGTGGTTGACGGGACATGCTTATAACGGAGAAAGGAATATGTGATCTAAGATAAATAGCCACACCCCCACCAGTAGCACCGATTCGGTCGTTACGAATAAGTGTGAAACCTGGTAGTGTATAAGATACAGATGGGAGACATGGCTTCAACCAGGTCTCAGAAACTAACAGGGCATGAATATTTCTTTGACTAAACGTTGCCAGCATATCTGAGAAATGGGCTGGAATGCTCTGCGCATTAATATGTAAAACATTGAAATTTGAACAAAGATTGGGAAACTCAGAATTAATAAAATCAGTTAGGTTATAACTGTTATTTTTAGAATCGTGACTATCAGAAGAGCATGAAAAATAGTCCACATCACTATCGCTGTCTACATCATATGCCATATAAACAAAAATTTAAAAAAAAATATATAACCTAAAAATGCAAAATATAATATCTTTTATAATTAATTTAACAAAAAAAAATATTTACAGTCACCTGCCACTACATGACAAAGTTACAGTACTAAAGAATACTTACGAAGATAAATCATATTTCAAAACAAACTAAATGTAATTCTAAAATATTCAACTAACTATTGAAGTTATTCTAATTTAATAAAGAAGATGAAAGTGATAAAATAGTTTTAAAAAAGAACAGTTACACAAAACAAAGTATTATTTTTCACAAATCCTCTTTATACATACACGAAAAGCATAGAAAAACATGTAATTGATTTCAAAAAGAGTAGTTTGTTATAATAATATGATAATATTGAAAATTATTTTCTAAATGGATGTAATGAGCATTAGGTAACATAATTAATAAGCAACAATTACGCCTTAAAAATAAAAATGAAAAAAAAGAAGGTGGATTGAAATACGAACAAGGTTATTGACTGATTATCACGTCGCATTCCAATGTGTTTATATGATTGAATGAGACTATAGCACTTATTATTTTTTCGGTGCCATACGACGTGTTTTTGTTATTGCGGTCGCTTGTTCTTTTTCAGCAGTTGACACACTTGCTTGATGATGTACAGGAGCTTGTACAATGATACGGGCTAGATCCTCTTGACAGTCGAGACGTTGCCTGGAGCCATCGTAAGATATTGCGTAAATAGTGCCATCACGCGTCCAGCATTTTGACACTCCTAGCTTTTTCCTGGCTTGAATGAAAAGCTCATGCCTAGTTTTAGTCAGAAACTCTGATAGTGTGATTCCAGTAGCCTTGAGATGTGTCTTAGCAAACCATATGTTGTTTCGCACGTCCATGTCGCGGAGTTTTACAAGTATAGGCCTGGGCTTCCCACCAGAAGATGGAGGTTTCCCCATTCTGTGACAGTGGTGTATATTAGAGGATTGAAAATTGTCCTGCTTTAACTGTTTAACAATGGTTTTCACTACAAGGGCACAGGTGTCTTCCTGCTTTCCCTCAGGAACACCGTGAAAAAGGAGAATTTTTCTTCTGCTACGCATTTCGAGCTGGTCTACAGTGAGCGTTAAAAGTGAAGTTTGTTCTTGAAAAGTCCGTAATGCATTCATAACGAAGGTCTTGAAGGATGCAAAATCGGCTGCCAGAGTAGTAATATTAGGAGATGAAGGGTTACCTTTCTTTAGTTCACTTTCGAAGGCATCCATTCTCTGGACAAACGTAGTTTTTAGCTGTGTCAGTGTATCCATTGTGACCTGGTTATAATTAGTTTATCCTTTAATTTATGAATATAGTATTGAAGAAAGGAGAACACTGGCAGGTGAAGGTTAAGTTTTTAGCACTTAATCATAACACTAATTATGATAATTTATTTAAAATGCAGAGAGTTAATTTCAAATGCGTCTTAACTTTTTCGCAGTCTGCATTATGTTGATATAAATGGTTGGAACACATTAAATAGAAAATAATACAACAGTTTATTACTGAATTTAATGCACATTAAACCATATCCTAGTGTGTTTGTGTGTGTGTGTGTGTGAACCCCCCGGGGGACGAGTGCAGTGTGTCGGATGACTGGTGGCGAGGTAAATCTTTCCTTTCTCCTTCTTCCATGTCCCTTTGTCTTCTCCCGGCCATCGCATCGCGCCCGCACTCTACCTTTTGCGATTACGAATAAAAGTAAATATAGACAATTTACATATCGAAAACCGTTCTACCTTATCGGGTAGAACGGTAGCTCGGGGTAAACCAAAATTAAAGAGTGCATACTACTGTAGTAACTCTTTATTGATAATTCCCATATCTTACCGACAATTCATTTGCTATCAGTTAAATCTTTGACATAAGCTCCATACTTGTATTGTCAAAATAATTTATCAATATTATAAATATATACATAATAATGTGTAGATCAGTGAATCAGTGATCAGAATGTGGCCCCAAAAGTGTGTAAACAAAGGTATCTAAAATGTTATTCACAACGTTTTACAGATTAATAATTTGTTTGAGAATAACTGCTGGGCGTTCTTAAAAATGTTATTAACCTTTAGAAACGGTTATCAGACTTGTCATTATTGACGATAGAAGCAGATAATCTAGTAAAACCGAAGTCGTCTTCAGCTCTGGATGATTTCATACATAAGCTTGACGAAAATAGGCAAGAAAAGTGTATCTTTGATTTAAATTGTTTATCTTATTTAGCTGCTAGGAGCATTAAGTGTAATAACTTGTAATCAATATAAAATTATTTTAATTCAATTCCACCATTTTTTGTTACTTTTATAAAAAAACGTGTGCGTCTCGGGACGCTCGACAGAAGTGATAACTTGCGTGAGAGAAAAGGAAGCCAAACAGACTGGCGCCGTAACGCTTTACGTAACGAAGAGGTTTACCCTCCCATAAGAAGTAATCACTTCAAAAACTTTTTCATTTCTTTGGGCCCCCCAACACATTTTGATACAGCGGTCATCTAAGGTAAGCTAGGCTACTGGTGTAGTTACATACTGGCCATGTATAGTGATACATGGATCTATAATCTTTATGTATATATATTATAAAATAAACTCCGAATATGGAGCTCCTATTCTTGGCTTCCGACCGGCTTCAGATGACGTCATCGGCAGCATGTTATATAGCCTTAATAGCCCGCTCTATCATTATTTTGAGTGTAATACACTCCCCTCTCTGCTGTGTATGTACTACCTCACGAATCTGATAATTTAAGCCTGCACTGACGTGTCTGAAGTCAAATATGCATTAAAATGCTCGTACAATAAGTTTCCTAAGTTTTCGAAAAAGAAGTGAAACAATGACGAATAATACATTAGTTGTTTTAAACATTTCAATGTAACATAAAGATTATATGGAAGATAAAAATATAGCTATTATCTTCAACCTGTCAGAGTTGATGAATTAATTGTCTGCAAAGTTATATGTTGATATTTTACATTTTCGTGAATATGATAATAATGTTTATATTTTAATTTATATGATGATAACTCTTGTTATTATTTTGAATTTTAATTATAGATTTACGTATTTTCGACTAGTCATATTATATGTAATCCCAAGCCGAGCGAATAAATTTAGGAAGAGTTTCTTGTAGGTACGTTTAGGGTCCACCTAAAGAAATCACAAAGATAGCGTTGTTATTTTAGCCTGGACCGTTTTTCTTCGGGATATCTGGTCACCTGAAACATTGTTCATAGTATGAACGCTCCCACCCAGTGGCAATTCACCGCTTATCCTTATTATCCATGGTCTTCCAACATTTGGATGGCTAGATACCTGTCTTTTCCACAATACCAACTTACAGACCCTTCAATCCACTACAATTACAACTCCACTTTTTACTGTTTCTTATTCTGCAACTATCTTAAATAGGTGGGGTGATCCTTGGGCTTGTATTTATACCGCACAGATATACATATGTTGATTAGTGTAACACGCCTCTATAAGATTCAATTGTCAAACAGCAATCTCTATGTTGGCCTTGCTAGAGTCGAATAAGACGGACTGGCCACAAAACTGTGGCCGAATGCGTCTTATTTAAAGCGTTAAAAAGTAACGCCGTCAACGTATAGCCAAACAAAAAGAAACAAATAAAAATATTTATTGTGCAAATAAATGCACATACCAAAATACAACGATTTTTACTTATAAATAGATACAGTTTCAGAAGTATGTACGTACATAAAATTCACGGCAATGAACTAATGATTCAGCATTATGCTGTATCAGACTTTAAACATCGTTGATTTTCAGTTACAACCTCCATCATACCAGAATCGGCCTGAACAAGCTACTATTTACCTTCAAGCAGCTAATTTTAAAACAGTGTCAAATACTCATAACATAAATATTATATATATATCACAAAAATGAGTTTCCAAAAAATATTTCCTTGTAAAATTATAATAAACAATGCAAAGTCTCTGTAACCTATCGTAAATGAAGACTCATCATGAGGGACAACTGCGCGACGCGACGAGCGATAAAAACACAAGTACAGTGTTACCAAAAGTCTAATTCCTATCGGCAGTTTTCGCTAACGCAGAAAGGCAGATCGGTTTCCGATATGTAAACAGTTTAAATTGAACTTTATTTGTAAGCATAAAAGGCAGAGTTTTACCTGCTATGCCTTCTTAGCTCTTTTCCGTATACACGTTTCGTAGTGTGTTTCGCTACTAAAATGGGTCTACTGACTGCAACTATATTGGGAGGAACCGTTAGTTGTGCAAATCTGTTAAGATGTATGGATCACGCCATAATTCGTCGCGCGCAACAACCGTAGTACACTTCGTGTAATTTGTCGCTAAACCCAATGTCCATGGACAGGCCATAAAACTTCAAAAAATCTATTAAGGTCCGCGAAAAATACAGTATCATTATGTATGTAAATAACATATATCACTATTTTCTCATTACCATACCAGTTGATATTCGACCAAGAAAACTCTTTCCAATAACCATATCGTTGCTACATACTGTTTACCCATAATATAATGAGATTTTTGCCTTCCATGGCGCAAACGTCATTCCATTTTCACGAATTTGATAATAAATTTCCGATAACGGGGAAGAATATGAGATCCTTTTAACCTCCGGAAATGAAATAGTTTCAACCAAAAAAGCTTAACGATCGAACTTCAAAAAGAGAAAGTATTTGTTGATAAATCTAGATTGTTATTGTTTAGCGGGAAAGCTTTATTTAACTTACAAATAGGAACACGTAAAGAATACGAAGTGGTATCTCTTAAACCTATCTTGCAGATATTTTGCTTTTTGGAAGGACAATAACAAACGAATGATGGTGTAACCCTCTCGATACTAGGTCTATACATCTATGCGCCTGGAGACCGATTACTCGTGACTTTGTATACTCAGAGGTGACTAAAGCAGAGAGGTTGTTTACTCCCCAAAGCTGGTCAGAAGTCAATAGAAAGTATTAATGACCAACTAAGACCAGCCTAAGATGGTCACTGGACGCCACCAAAATGCTCACTAAGTTGCTGCTACAGCCTATGCTAAGCCCGCTGTGTAAGCACCAGCATTGTTAAGCCTCCAGTGGCGCCAAGACCTTATTACTTGAAGTTGGTTGTCCTTAGAGTTGATGCCGGAGGAACCAGTCTTAAATTGACATCCCAGCCAATCCTGTTGAATAAAACTGAAGACCAAAAATGATAGCCACTTAATACAGAAATTAAAACTATCTAACAAGAATATTGTTAAATGCAAGCGGGGTTACGAACTTAGGATTGAAAGTAAACACCAGTTTTTAACTAAATGCTTTTATTGACTTACACAGCCGTACGTGATTCTTCTCTGCAGGGTTGCCCCGTCATGCATAACTAAGGACGCTCTGCCCCGACGATGCGATGTCTCAATCATAATACCGTCGCCGATATTGCGTGCTCACCGCCGAATTTACGTCACATAGCTCGCTCCTCGATCTCCTCTTAAACTACGATTAACCTTCACTTTCACTGAACTGCTCACTAAACTTTTGACTAAACTCTCCAAGAAACTTCCTGCTGGCTTCCCCTAAACTTATCTTTCAACTCGTCACTATTTTTATTAAAATTCTCTTTCAACTTTTTCTTATTCCATGCCTAGATGAAATAGTCTGACCTCCATGAATATCAAAGTGACCCTTTATTTTGTTGTAGCCATCTACCGTAATATTTGCTTTGATATTCGAACGAATGAGAATGGTGATGAATTGATGTAAATTTGTTTTTGTTTTCAGTAGCGGAATAGCTAATTCAACCGCAAATTATCCTGATACGGTGGGTTCAAATTGTGACGGGGACCATAGAAACAACAGCGCTTCCCTTGATGGATTTAGCTGATGGAGCAGTTGAGACCTAGAGCGGTAACCCTTTTTGGTAAACGTAATGTCCATCGATGTGATGCGCAAGGACGCCAGCAGGGGCTGGATGAGGAAAGCGGTCGATTGGAATATTTGGCCAATTTGGGGACGCCTACAACCAGTAGTGGATTGCAATTGGGTAGAAGGTGAATAACCATTAACCCCAAGGTTAAGGAAAACATTGTGATGAAATTTACATATCAAGATTGCCGATGTGTGCAACTCGTTATATGGATATACTATGCGTTCTCCCAAAAAAGTGAGGCGGCCTGAGTCCATCAAGGGGACATTAAGTTGATGCCAACAAAACAAGTCTATTATTTTACTTGGCGCCCATTTTAAAATTATACAAACGTACACAATAATAACAAACACCAAATATTAAACTGTTGTTGAGAATATTTAACTATATATAACATAATAAGAGTATATAACTTATTACACTTTTAAGTCGATGCCAAGTAAAAGATAAAAACACATATTTTAAATAATTAAACATTAAAAACAACGAAGAAATGACCTGTGCTTTTCATTAATAACATCAGTTGTAGTTCAGGAGCATTATAAGAGTTAGTTTTTTATTTAGCGCTTATCACACCTTGTATTCCTTGTTCTATGGTAAAGATAACTGTAAAAAACACTGGCATATGCCACAAAAATTTTCGCCTCGGAAGGAGTGCTATGTTTATAGCACTCTTTCTGAGACAAATGTCGCCATAAGAAGCCAACCCTCGGAGACACTTTGACACCCGAATAAATTACGAGAAGAATATTACGCTACACGTATTATTCCTAGCATGTTTACATTCAAACCTTGCTTGAGATACACGTGAAACATTATTATTATTATTATTATTTTTTATTGCGGGAGAACAGCAGACAGGCAGACGGCCCACGTAATGGAAAGTGGTTACCATCGCCTATGGACATTTGCAACACCAAAGGTGCTACAATTGTGCTGCTGCTCTCTTAAGGGAGACTGGAACCTGGTCACTAATGCCGGAATACAACTCAAGGCTGTTATGGTGGCATACTCTAGACCAAGGGTGGTAGCCATCCAGTCGGGCAAATGCCCTACCACCTAGCTGTGGGTTGTTTTGTCGCCTCTTACGACAGGCCGCCCGGCCGCAGGAAGTTTATTATTATTAAAGTAGTGGTTAACAAACAAATGAATAACAGGCGTTTCCGGAAATTGAAAGGTGGCTTTATTCAGGAGTTTAATCTTTTAAAACATACAAAACTGGTTAGGCGCTGGTCTGTTTAAGCAGTCATACGCGGCAGATAGCGGATGCAGGTGAAAATAACTGAATGATGCTTGGATACTGTCTCGTTTATACACTACGCGAATCATTGTGGTGTTCTTACACTGCGATAATGTTATAGTTAGACCGTGGTCAAATACGCCTTTTTAAAAAAGTTATAAATAACGCCGTTAACGAATAACTGCATTAACGAATACACACACGTTATCTGTTAATAAAGTTATATTTTATATTTATATTATACCTATATATTATATTTCACTTCATTCATAATTAATAACAATATCATATCTCAAATTCGCATTAAATTGATCGCTTTATCTACGTGAAAATTTCAATAACTATAACATCACCCCAGATGAAGCAATAGCATAACTTAGACATTAATAGGTTCTATATCATCTGTCTCCTCCTCCTCTAGCCGATGAAGGCAAAATGATAATGTTTGTGGGCTCGATCCCTCTCGCGCACACCGCGAACGGGACCTCAGATCAAATCAATCAAGACCTCAGTTCGCGCTGTGCGAGAGACATCTAATTAAAGATAATTTGAACATCGAGCTTCTCCCAAAAGGGTTTTTTAAATATGCACTTCTATGAACTTTTTGATTCGCCTAGATATATTTGGTCATCTTGCTTTACGTACGGGATTTTGGTAGTCTATTCCTGTTCTTGTTTTTTAATAGCTTCAACATACAGACACGGCATGCTTAGAATTTTATAATATTATAGATTTGTTTGTCTGTTTACTGACTTCCTACTTGTGTCACCCAAGCTTAAAGGAAAACAGTTTATCTACTAGAACGATATAAATCGTATTTACTGTTTAGTTAGGAACACAAAAACATTGCTAGCACACCTACAATGTTGGACTGAGGTTGTAAATCAGGCGAACAAAAAGCCCGTTTATAACTTCCTCGGTAACTTTACGATTTGTTTCGGTATACAAGAATGTTAAAACATCGTGTAGTTTATTACAGTACGCGAATATTTTGATATCAAACCAAACCAACATATTTTTACAGGAAAGAAAAAAACTGACAGCTATAAGAATGCTGGAGACTTCTAGATCTCTTTTAAGTCTTCTGCTTTTTAGGGCTACCTACAAAATATCCTTGTGTGGATGTTCTTTTCCATGTAATTATCATTATCTGCAATATATTGATTGGAATTTACTTGGTTGAACTAGCTGTAATCATATATTGATTACAGCTCTTTGGGTCAGTTCTCTCACAGAATATCGTCGAGGGACAGTTCGCCTTGAGCAAGTGGTATTTCGTGTAATGAGGAAGTGTTTCGAAAACCTACTTTCCCCTCCGTCTACACTAGTGGTTTCCTAACTTATTTTGTATATTGCCCACTTTGAGAATAAATTAGTTTTTAGCGGCCCCAATTTTTCACCTACTTAAAACCACTATGACGTCAAATTAAATTAATTGATTATTGTGAGCTATATTAACGCAGATTAAACATTCATTCTAAATTAGACTTTTACTATAGCCCGCAAGAGTTAACTTGAGACCCAAGCGCAGTAGGTAGTACATACAACGGCGCTCGCCCGCGGTCTGATATTTACGAAAATTACCTATCTAGGAATGCTAATAATTATTAAAACGCGAAAGTGTGACTGTTACTTTTTTATTTGTTTGTTTGTGTCTACTTTCATTTCATGGCATGATTTTTATTTCATTTATTCAATAATACAGGACAGATATATGAACTATGCGGAGAAAAATATCGAACCAAGTTTGAGCAATCTCTTAATTAATATTAGTTGATGTTCACAAGTTGCAGTCGAGAGTCGAGAGTTCAGTCGGTGTCTAAGAGTCCTACTAGCTAGATAAAATTACAAATCGCCCCCAAGCCTCTACACAGCTCCCCCATTTTTTTCTGGGTCTCTTACCGCCCCCTTTAGGCTTCCAGCGCCCACAAGGGGGCGTTATCGCCCACTTTGGGAAAGGATGCTCTATACCATCTTCCTTATTTCACCCCCCTACTTCAGTCTCATATCACAAACCCTCTATCTCATTCCTCTTGCCAGATTCTTCTATTCCATCCACCTGGCAACGCGTTGGCTTAGCTCCTAGTGTTGCAAACTTTCCATGAGCTGAGTCGTCGGCCTGTTTGTCAGTTTCGCAATAAAAATATATTTATAACTACGACATGCCCGCGACTTCGGCTAAACTTGACTTGAAATTCTCGTAACACAAAGTATCACAGCATCTAGAAAATAATGTAATGCTGTCGTTTTAGACAAAACTGTGTCGGAATAAGCTAATTTTGATGCACTCGAGCAACTTCAAACCACTCCTGCGAAAATTCTCACGCCTGATTTCCAAAATAAAAAATACCACACATTTTTGCTACATGAAATTTGCTATCGATCAGTGAACTAGTCGCATTTGAGATCGCGTTTTTTTCAATCTGACGACTTTAAATCATTCGCAGAATAATTCCCTCGGTATCCCCGGGATAAAAAGTAGAGTTTAAGTCTAGGAATTTGCTGTTAACCGGCGAAAACCGCATCAAAATCGGCCCAGTAGTCTTTATTTGAATCCCGAACAAACAGACAAACCGACAAACAGCCAAGAAATCTGAAAAAAAATAATCGTATTCTCCATCGTTTATTACCGTTGTTTTCATTTTAAATAGCTCCAATGTATTGACTTGTATTATGTATTATAGATAAACAAAACTATTAAGAAGGTACACCACTTTGCAAAGGCTACCCGGAAATAGCAATCACAGCAAGGCCAATGTACAACGCGTTTTAAATGCAAACGTATGCCTATTGTTGAAATGAAATGAGATGGAAAATCCAAAAATATGTTTTCCAGTTGGATAAGTGTGATCGGGGTGAATCTATTGAAATAAATCGAATAAGCACCCTTTTTCGCAGCACCCGTCGAACGTTTATATATGAAGGCTCCATAAAATGCCTAAAGTGGGTCTTTAGTTTTGATATTATAAAGACAATATCGTCGATGGATGGAACGCTATTTGTTTTAAGCGACATTTTAAAAATGTATAATAATAGGGGAGCCCAAGATGCTAAATGTGGAGTTACTCGAACGTTGCGGGGTCCTGTTGGGTTGTGAAGATTAGATGCTAAAAAGTAAAATGTCATATGATGTATGCCCTTTCACTGGTGGGGGGAGCATGTCAGGTTTAGTGAAAAAAGAGCAACAGAGAAATACTCAAGCGCGTCAGGTAATTAGATGGGATGTTAAGTAAATACTAAAGGAACTCCTATTTAAAAAACTGCCGATTTGCACGCGACCAAAAGCCATGGCCAATTTTTGAAGATGCCAAAAAAAAATTACAATGAAGTACTCGAGCGCGTCAAATTAATGTACAGACGGTACAGCTTGTTGTCCTTGTCGTGATAATCCATAATCTGACAATTATGTCGAAGAATTTCCTTAATCTGATGGTTGGAAAAATAATTAGAAGCATAAAAAGTACCCTGTATGAAGGGTTAAGATAAGATGGGGCTACATAATAATGGGCCATCGAAACTCTCATTCATCGCATGAAACATGATTAGCTTAAGGCTGAACTTATTCTAGGCTGATATCATTTTAATTAATACGTGAAGCAAAAACTTTTTACCCTTTTTTACGAAAATTGCGCGGACGGAGTAGTATGAAATATTGCACACTAGTTTACTAGCTTCTGCCCGCGACTTTGTTTACGTAGAAGGTGAAAATCTTTTAAATCTCCATGACTGCCCGCCGGCCTTGCACATCACTTCATCAGTACTTGATCGTTATTTTGCTACGATGTTAATTTAAAATTGCGATATATCCTAATAATCAAACGATGTAAATGGAAATTTTGTTTTAAATTAAATACTTGTGATGAATATACGTATTTTTTTGGATAAGGATTAATATCTTGATTATAATAACACCTTCGCAAATAATGTTTTTTGTTTAGAATAAATTTGGTTAGCATAAAAAAGGTTATAGTGAGCCAATATTAAAAAATAGACATACTCGTATATTGGTACATACCCCGCAAGGGACCTGGCATGAAGTTATGTATGTATGTATGTACTCGTATGCTGTCACGGATTTTTTCTTAGAACTTTTAAAGGGGATCAATTCTGTCTGTCACACGTGTGATTTTTGCGAATCTTCAACCTTTTACGCAGTGTACGATGCGGAAGCGGAAGCTCTCATAAGGAATAAATTTTGAAACTTTGAAACATTCTTCATTGGTGTTCCGCTCCTATTGATCCTAGCGTGATGATATATATGACTTTAATATGTGTTTAACTGTAAACATGAAATAACATTATCCGTGCAAGAACGGAGAAAGAATACAATTTCCTGCGGCCGGGCGACTTGTCGCAAGAGGCGATAAAACAACCCACAGCCAGGTGGTTGGGTATTTGCCCAACTGGATGGCTACCACCCCTGGTCTAAAGTATGTCGCTATAACAACCTTGAGTTGTATTCCGGCAGTGACCAGGTTCCAGTCTCCCTTAAGAGAGCAGCAGCGCATTTGTAGCACCTTTGGTGTTGCAAATATTGACAGGCCATGGTAACCGCTATCCGTCAAGTTGGCCGGCTACCTGTCTGCTGAACTCTTGCAATAGAAAAATAATACAGCACTTGACACAGACTAACTTAACGTTAACAGACTACGTATAAAACTTTAGTGCAAAAAGTTGTTTCCTTGAAAAAGAAACAAAGCAGAGAACATTGTAAAAACAATAAACATTTAACGTAAATCTTGATGGTACACGTTTTTGTACTAGTTATCATTCATTTATAATGGTCTACTGTAACTTGTTTTATGAGCATAGAAAAACTGGAAAATCATCGTTTGTAAAAAAAAAATTGTACCTATTTGTTACTTTTTGTTTTTCCCGCGTATTGTTTGGTAATTATACAGCTTCATATTAAGTTAGCTTTTTGTTATTGTAGAATTGGGCCAACCCGTTTGCCCACTAATAAATCAATAGTTTTTCTTTATATTAGAATAGCTGTTCTCAAAACTTCGATGACGCGGAATTGATACAATTTCTACATTTTGAACCATTTTAAAAAATATCTTGTAAATTTACCAGGTACGAAGTTCTATACGTTAAAATGAAAAAACAGAAATTTATTTCAAGTTAAATTATAATAAAAACAAATAAATACAAATATTTGACCGTGCGCGGCGACAGCACCCGAATGCGGCCGAATGAGTTGTTATAAGTACTTCTAATTTCAAAACCGATGTTTCATTTTATATCGCAAACTATCCCATCTCCCGGGATGAACATTATTTATTTCCATTTCGTTATTCAGACAGACAGATCGAGTTACTATCGCATTTTTTTATAGATTTTGAATCTATAAACTTGAGAAATGATTAGCCTCTCATACAAATTTTGGTCCCATATTTCGGACCTGTTCTAGTTTTATTCATATATCTTCCGTCTATCTCTCTTAAACTACACAAACAACCAAAACTATAAAAACTACCAAAATTATCATAACTACCAAAACGACCAAAACCAAAATAAACAAGACCACGAAAATAGCAAACCACAAATAAAAAGTTTATTATATATTCTGGGATAACCTTTACTTAAATCTATCCCATTATCCGGAATAAAAAGTATGCCTTATATATATATATATATATATATATATATATATATATATATATATATATATATATATATATATATATATATATATATATATACCGAATTTCAGCCAAATCAGTCCAATAGGTTTTCAATAAAAGCGTAACAAACAAAAAGACAAATATATCAATGTTTATCCGGGAAACTATCCCATTTTTCGGGATAAAAAGTATCCTATATTCATCCACGGCATCCAAAATATACATACTGAGTATCAGGAAAATCAGGTCAGTAGGTTTTCGTGAAAACGGAACAGACCGACAGTTCCATTCGCATTTATAATATTAATAGGGATGTTATTTCATTGCGTTAACGTTTGAAAGTGTATAATTATACAAATGCGGTTACAAGGCCTAACTTCAAAACGCTGTATATTTTACACCGATGGATATTTTTATAATTTGCACCATCTTTTAAAAGTATATTATAAATTAAACAAATAAAATTATATATACAAATTGAAATTGGTGGATGGTTTGATTAATTTTGTTGGATATTATCTTATTTTAGATCTTATTTTATTGCATTGAAGTTGAAAATTGTGTAGTAAAAATTACCTTAAAGGTCGTCTGGATGGGGCATAATACTTTTTCATTACGTGATGATCTCTGCCAGTGTGCCATTTCACTCTTGTACTCTTGTAAACTCGTAAAAGAACTTAGTTCCTAAGTCCTAAACTTTGTCCCAATTATAGCATATATATAGTCGAAGGCCGACTTGACGAAAACTAAAATGGTATCATTCGATCGTTGAACAACCAATTATCCTTGTTAGGAATCAACTCAGTAGATTTTGGAGAAGTAAAAACATACTGTAATATCATATTAGCTTATCAGAATGAATTACTGTGAAGAAATGTGAAACGGAAAATCAAGGGAAAGTGTTCTTTTTTTATTGCAGGAGTTCAGCAGAAAGGCAGACGGCCCACTTGATGGAAAGCGGTTACCATCGCCTATGGACATTTGCAACACCAAAGGTGCTACAAATGCGCTGCTACTCTTTTAAGGGAGACTGGAGCCTGGTCACTAATGCTGGAACACAACTCAGGGTTGTTATGGCGAGATACTTTAAATCAGGTATGGTAGCTATCCAATCAGGCAAATGCTCTACCACCTGGCAAACCACCACCTTTTTAAACGTAATGTTCTATTTTTCATAAATTAACTGTAAGAAAAATATTTTTCATCACGATATTTCAAAAGTTAGTTGCATAATAAAAACTTCGTTTAAAAAACCGACTTCAAAAACTAAAAAACTAAAATGTATAAAATAATTTATTTCTAAAGCTATTATTATTAATATACATTATCTAAAACATCTTAAAGTCGATGCTTAGTAATTTTCAAAATATAGTATTTTTATGTTTTACTTTGCACTGACTTCAGATGTTTTAGATAATATATATTAATAATAATAGCTTTAGAGATAAGTTATTTTATACATGTTAGTTTTTGAAGCCGGTTTTTTTAAACGAAGTTTTTATTTTTTATTTGTTACTTTTTAGTGTCTAGCTATGTATGGGTGGACGTACAAATGGTGCTGCGCTTCTTAAAAAATATAGGTCCCAAGAAACGGGAACAAAAAATGTTCGGAAAATGAAAACTACTGGGCCAAACTATGTAAATTTTTTATTGGACCAATTGGAATCTATTCCGCGTCGAACAAAAAAGAATCACGTAAATCGGATCATAAATCTCGGAGTAATCGGTGAACATATTATATAAAAAAAAAGATCCCGACGAATTGAGAACCTCCTCCTTTTTTCGAAGTCGGTTAAAATGTATTTTATCGCTTGTGGTTCTGTATGTATAAATATTGAAGTTTATTGTAACATGTGCATTGGTATTTCGTAAATTTCATGAAATTGAAAAGGAGCTAATGAGGCATAGTGTAAAAGTTGGTTTGAAATGATTTGAAACGTATGCAAAGTGCGTATAGAAAGCAAACAATAAAGGTTACTCAACACAGCATTTAATTTTGACCCAACCACGAGTACTCAAAGTTATATCACTTCGAACGACCGCTTAACAATGGCTCGGAGAATTCATTAATCAAATACTGAATTATTTTGATGAAACATTGTACAAAAAGCCACTTTGTGTAAGTTTAGAAAATTACAATGCTCTTGTACGTACGGTTTTTAATCTGATTTGATAGATATATAGTATATTTCATATATATATATATATATATATATATATATATATATATATATATATATATATATATATATATATATATATATATATATATTATATATTAATTACTGTTAAAATAGTTTATATATCTAAACTAGTATTATCTCGCGGTTTCAATTAATTTTTTTGAATGTACATAACTTGAATGGGACGGACTATTTTGAAAAATAGCTATGTAGAATTTAAAAACACTTTCAAGAAAAAATAGATTAAAGAAGATCCGTTCAGTAGTTTTTAAAATTATGCCATACGAGTATTTGTGCTTAAATGATACTTTATTTTTGTAGCAAAATGACAAAAGCTGTGGACTGAAATGAAACTCTTATTGTACTTAAAAGGAAAAAAATATGAACACGATGTAAGCTTGTTTAAATAAAATTAATTTATTTCCTAGTTATTTTGTATAGTGTATAGTGTGATTATACACTGCAATAGTAATATAAATAATGGATGACATATTCATTTTTAATGTAGATAGTCAAAATTATAACCATGCGGTCATTTACTAAATATTTTAGCTATATTTTAAAATTTCGGCTATTTTTCGCGCTTTGCCAAACGTAATTAATATTGCAAAAAGTCTTTTTATAAGTATTGTTACGATTTAGCGGAACTCGAGTCAAAATGCCGTTAGTAATATTAGAACTATATAGTATATTATAACTATACATACACGTATAACACAGGTACAAATATAAGCGAACACAACAAACGTAATGCAGAAAGTCGTAAGTCTGTCACTATTAGATTCCCGAATGTACGCACGTCACGGCCGTATCGTACTTGTAGCTCAACCGACCCTCTTCTCAATAGAGCCGTCGTTTTGTATTTTACAAATGCAATTGTCCGCCCGGAAACGTCGACACAATTTAGAATTAGTTTGTAATTGTAATCCGCAACACCTTGCTAATGATGCAGCCTCCAAGCGGTCGTAAATGAGTACAATAGAACAATAGGCTGTTCTTCACAATAACTTAGAAACGTATGCCAATAAAAAGTGACCAAAAGGAGATTATCATAAAAGGATTACAATTAGTTCAAATGGCCACAGGTAATAAAATGTGCTTTTACAGATCTGTACGTGGAATTTGTCTTTGTCGGGGTATAAGTTGTAATAGTATTTTTATTAATATTGCAAGAAAATAAGGACACTTAGAGGTTACGCGATTATTTTTCTATTCATAAACCAATAGTAGACCCCACGAGTAGTGTGGCAACATTCTTATCACGGCTTGTATCTGCACCCGGATCACGGACCAATTTACATTTTCTTCAATTTAGTGGACACCGTCTTGAATTTCTTATTAATCTGTCTTATAAGACCTGCACGAGTGAATGTAGTCGAAAACCCAATGAGATTCAATTATTTAAAAATGAGTTAACGTTGATTTCATTTTTTAAATAGATTGCCTGATCGACTCTGGTGATTTTTTTTCCTTTTTTCAATTTCGGGCGAACATGTTATGCCGAGTCTAATACGTCTTTATTTAATAACAAGCAATTTACAATAATGGCCTTACTTATAATCGTTTGTTACATTTTAAGAAACTGCTCAGCAACTGATTAACAAAAATCTTACCCATAAACTCCTCTTAAGCATAAAAGGCGTTCATAAAGTATCTCATAAATAGTTGTCAAAAATAACCAACACCGAGAGGTAGTTTAAGTGACAGTGAAGCAAGATGTCAAGTTTTATTTGAAACAACCATTGATTAGGGGCTTAAGAGTCATTTATTTAAGAGATCTCTAATCCTTTCTTAACGAGATTATTATAAGTAAGGACCTATGTGTTACAAGGTCGTGTGACGGTCGCTAAATCATTAATTTATATCCAGAGATAGACGTGAATCCTGAGATTCACGTAAAAACGGTGGGGCCGACAGTAAATTCTTAGACTTAAAATCTGTGCTACTTATTATATTATGATAAAATTGCGGAATTTTTTCTGGGAATTGTTTAAGACGGCCAGTTAAAAAAATCGAATTCGAATGCGATTTTTTACTGACTTATAATAAATTTTATGTAGTAATAAAAATTGTGTTATTTTTAACGCGGGAATCCCGAGAATTTTCGCAGGAGCAGTTTGTAGTTGTATGGGTGCTTAAAAATTAGCTTATTCCGACATAGTTTTCTCTAATACGATAGCTTACATTTTTTCAAGGGAAAATGAATTTAAATCCAAGTTTTGAATAAAATATGTGCTAATATTTTTTACAATATTTTTAAGAATCTCCACTATAATTTAGAAAGAAGTAAAAATAAGGATAATGACTAGACAGTATCTGTTTTTGAAGGCGGCATAAATGTTACGTTATATTAAGATTATTGTATATTTTGTGATGAAATTAAACGCACGAGGGATTGCCAAGAATAGGAATAATTGTTTCTTATGAATCACGTGCCTGTAAGGTTTGCTATTGCGAAGTTGGTTGGACGAGACAAAGCTACAGCTAGACTTGATGGAGACCGAAACTAGACAGTCATTGTTCGCACTTATTGTATCCAACGACTCCTTATCTTTTTGTCTATATAGATTTCCTAGTGATTTTAATAAAAATGGAATTCTTATGAAAATCGCCCTTCATTTCTGCTTTCCTTTTTTATTGCAAGTAGAGAGGAAGGTGGTTACCCGTCGCCTATGGACAAATGCAATAGGGATGCGGACATATATGACAATCTTTAAGGGGGGGTTGACAAAGTGTGACGTTGTGTGGGAAAGGGTAAGAGGGGTTCTACATTTCGGGACGTCACATTTCCAACTCTATTTGTATGAGCGTAGTGATTAAATTAATAAAACATAATTATTGAAATATAAGTAAAACTAATTCGAAGCCTGGTGTAATGTAATTTAGTAACATTTTATGTATAGTATGTATATGCAAATAGTGTGCAGAGATGTGTAGTAAGATCTCATAGAAGCTTGCTAGGAACCTGATCCTGTCAGTAAAATAGAAGGAGTCTGCTATATATCTGTGAGGTCTGCTATTTCTACTCATTTCTAATAAATTTATTATTTATTGTACACAACACTATAAAATAGTGTAAATATATAAAGGCAAGCTTAATTCTGAAAGACTTTACTGCGAGCAAACCTATGCATCTAGCTAAAGAGAATAGCAAAGGCAGGGTTGTGTGCACTAAACTTTGTTTTTATAAGTATAGAGGTACTTATACATAAACCTACATTTAGTAAAAAAAGTTCACTGGAATAGGATATAGGCAAATTTTTACCCCGGAAAAATGTAGGATTCCCGTGATTTTAATATTATTCATATTAAAATCAGTGAACCCGCGGACAAAAATTCATTTCGTAATGAGCCTTAAACATGATTTTAGGATGGTTAGCAATTAAATCTAAGCACACCTACTGCTTCATCTACGCCTACGTTACGTCTGGCAGCTTTCGCGTAGGCTTCAAAATAGGTATTGTGTAAGCCTAAAAATACCTCAACAAAAATTCAGTTAATAAGAAAAGCGTAAATATTTAATAGCCTTAATAATAATGTAAAAAATGTACTAAGGCTAGGTGCAAACGAGCACCTGCGGCTAGCGACTAACAATATTCATATATTTCGCAGGGATTCACCGAACAAGTGTGGCCGGTGGCCACGCATTACAGCATCGGTCAAGACTTTCTACGAGCCACATAATACGCCAATACTCATTACTAGCGCGACGTTTCAACCGTTAGACGTCCTACGCATCATACGTGTTATTATGGGAGCATGAAGTCTCAATGGATATTTATACATTTGACTGATAGAGCTTTCCGTGTCGGAGTCCATCGTGAGACTTTACAGCAAAGAGCGGGTTATACTTGAATAGGGATGCGGATACATGTTACGATAAATTCTAATATTTTTACATATTAGAGAACACGCGCAGAAATAACTTGTTATCATCAAACTTTTAAAATATCATGATTGAAATCAACTTAATTCTTTTCGACTCCTTTTACTTCCACCTATTTCACGACGTCATAAGTCGGTGGGTTCGTTCAAAATCTATGAGGTAGTGATGTTTTGTTAGTTTATAAAAATTATCTCAATTGATTTGACTAGCCGCTGTACTGTGGCGGCTTCTGAAAAACGATGGCTGTCGGGCACCATCGTCGCTACTGCAAAATTCGGTGACTCGTTTGAGTCCAGCCTAATAGTGGAATGTTTTCAATCGGACATTGAGTCGAGTGGCTATCAATTAGTGTCATTTGGTCATACGTCGTCACGACTTTTCTATGTATTATATATGACATTAGAGTAATATTTCATGGCCGACCATATTGATTCGCAATAAAATTGTTTCAGAGTGTTTTATCGTCGTCAATAACTTTCCCAAAATAATTGCGCAATTTCGTCTCATTTATTAGCTTTTTAGCCTACACCTTTATTCAATGTACGTAGGAAGAATTCTTCAGAGTGTGACTTACTCTTTGGGGATTTGTAGCCAAATTAATGGCGGGATAGGAATTCTCACAATTTTGTTTTGTTCATTTTTTATCCGTATATCTTTGTGTATGTAACAATCAATTTATTAATAAATAAGATGTTTTATGGCAGTTTGGTAAAAATAAGTGTTTTTTACTTGCACTTATTATAATCTATTTCAATGAGCATAGACGTTTAAACATAGCATGCTAAAATTAACAATGTAGGATATATATCGTTACATACTACGCTAGATACCGGTGTCTGAAATTTTATATTATACGGTGAATATAATAATATATATAAGAATATAATATAAAAAAACCTCTTATTATAATAAATACACTTCAATGTTTGTTCTAAATTTACAAATTTACTGGTGCTATTTATTCTACGACGTAACAATAATTTATAAAACGAAGTTGTAACTATTTTATACAACAAACTACAGGAAGATATTAAGATAAATTGCCCGTGTAGTACAATTACATTTACGCAAAATATTGTGGGAATTAGTAAAAAATCAAGGTGAAACAAAAAGTTCTGGCAAAGGCCATTTTAACCGACTTACAGTGAAGGGTTCCACAAAAGTCACTAATGGTTACTGTTATTAAAGTTTGACTACGGTATCTTGAAAATTCGCTAAGTATCGGTACGTATATGCCAAGTAAATGCAAGAATGTCTTAAATTTATAATTTTACTACGGAAACATTACATACATATACTTCTAATATCATCGTATGTCTAATTATATATATGTGTATATAATTATATAGTACTTTATTTATATTTTATTTTTTTAGTACACTACCAAAAGTCTTATATTGAAATTTCTTTTAAAATCTCCTTAGACATTAGGTTGCTTGGAAGTGATCGCTATAAGCGACAAGGCTGCCCTTTGTTCTAATGCAAATGTATTCATATCAATTGTCTAGATTTAAGTTTATGGTGAACAATGAAGGGTTTTCCTTCATTCATTCATTACATAAACATACTTATTGATTGATTGATTGTCCAGTACCACGTTTTTTTAAAACTAGCGCTAGATTATTCATGTATGATTACAATTAACTGATTAGCGCTCGGAATTGTCATCAACAAAGTAGTTGAAAAGGAATAAAAAAGCTTGAATTAAATAAAACCTAGTTGCGGCTAATGACGCGCGTGTTTGAACGCAGAAGAATCACCCACTTGCATATTTTGTTCAAACTGGGTATATAATGTTTTTATTATTAGTATTAGGATGTGCCCCCAACTTCGTCCACGCTTGCAATAAAATTCCCGCAGGCTTCCTGGGACACAGAAATAAAAAAAGAATATAAGTTACCGTTTTACTGGAAACTGTGGCGGAAGAAGCTAATTTTTATTCATCCAAATAGCACCAAAGCGCTCCCGGGAAAATTACCTTTTTTTAAATAACAACGTGTTGTATTTTTCATGAACCAGAAATAGTAACGATTCACCAATGCGTGAATGAGCTCTAATTGTATAATGATTTATAATCACTGCCATGTCAGGCTGAGTGTTGCCAATTAAATCGTTTTCGAATAAGTGCTTGTAACATACAAACAAAATTTTATATGTTTACTAGCTATCCCGGCAGACTTCCTGCCCGAAAAAGCTTCACTCGATATGCCGACAGCATTAAAGTTTATAATTAACAAATAAAAAATAGGGGTTGAGGGTTGAAAATTTAGGGTTGTATGTATTTTTTAATGCTGTATCATAAAAAAATGTCTAAAAATAATAATAAAAATTTAAGGGTGGACTACCCTTAACATTTAGGGAGATCAAAAATAGATGTTATCCGATTCTCAGAGCTACCCAATATGCACACAAAATTTCATGAGAATCGGTCAAGCTGTTTCGGAGGAGTTTAACTACAAACACCGCGAGGCACGAATTTTATATATTAGTCGAGGTCAATTGAAGGTATTTGTCTACGGAACGTAGAAGCAACATTGTTATGTAAGTATATTGTTATTGCTTTATTTATAGAGGAAAACACTTGTGCCTTGTTTGCTCATTTGAAATTCAACGTTTGTACGATGGTAATCTGTTTAATATTTCGTTTTTGCTAAGAAAAATTATCTGCGACTTGGCACTTTTATTAACGCTCCCGTATTTATTTAGGTGCCTTAAGAATATGCAACAATAACATTATTCTTCACATATATATTTAATATCCAAATCTTTTACATTTTTTTTATAAATATCTTATAATATATATATATACATTATTTATAAAAAAAATATAAGAAACTGATTATCGCCGGCAGTGAGGCCTAGGGTCCAGACTACCGGTGGGTAAGGCTCCAGACACAGGAATCTCCTCACAATACTCGCTGTGTCCAACAAAGCTGCCTTCTGCATCCGACACTTCAACCAGATACCAAGCGAGAGCCTTTCAAGGTGGCGGTCAAGATTCTTCGCTATTAATCCATTCACTGACACCACTATCAGTACTATGATTGTAGAATTTAGGTTCCACATGGCGGTAACCTCGTGAGCAAGATCAATATACTTTATTTGTTTATCTTTCTCGGCATTCACGAGGTTACCATCATGGGGGATCGCGACATCTACAATTATAGCACGTCTCGCAAACCGATCAACTATGACAATGGCAGGCTTGTTGGCAACAATAGTCCTGTCTGTGATAATTGATCGGTCCCAGTAGAGCAGATATTGACCATTGTCAAGAACTGGCTCGGGCTTGTGTTGGTAATAAGGTACCTCCGACGAGACAAGTCCGTATTTAAGAGCAAGTTGCTGGTGGATGATCCTGGCTACTAGATTGTGCCTGTGCAAGTACTCGCTGTTAGCAAGACGAGAACAACCAGAAGTGACATGTCTGAGAGACTCACCAGGGCGGTGAGTCTGGTGAGTTTGCACATTATTATTATTGTTATTAATATCATAAGTCTTAAACGGTATTTATAAGGCTTCACCGGCTTTCCGCAGCTTTATCCCATGTATGGATGCAATTAGTAATGCTAACTTCCAAATGCATGAGCGTCCTTTATATACATCGGACCTTGCTGCTAGTGATTTTTACCTTTTTGCGAGTTCGAATGAAGTAGTAGTCGCTGCAGTACAGTAATTGTTAGTTGCTCAAGATGAAGATTTTTTTAAGAAAGGAATATTAAATTTAGAAATAAGATATGTGTATCATCATAGTTAGAATAGAATAGAAAAAACATTGTATAAAAAGTTACAATCATAAAAATACAGATGTATTGTATTATTCTTTGTTGGAACAACAGTTTGTACTTTTGGACGTACGATACAGGCAGTTGCAATGGCCATTATAATATTAATTAATAAATCAATAAAGTACCCAATGAAATGAATATAAAACTACATAATTACACAAGCACAGAACAATGTCACATTACTATGAATTATTTTTTAACGTTAATCAAGGGCGACTATATCGAATAATAATAAAAATATCATTTTAATAAAAGTTACCGGCAACATACTCATTCTCAGTTTTATTGACGCCTTTGGTATGAAAGGAACTTTTTGCAACGCCTTGATTCACATGAGATACTCTGCAGGAACCGTCTGTAAATCTGAGAATACCTATGCTTGTTCAACTATCGATGAATATAGGGTATACTCTGGCGAAAGTTAGACAAAATAACACAACCATATAAATATAATACATACATAATAAGACAAAAAAATATTGGTTATAATAAGTTTATTTATTTATTCGACCCTCTTGAGTACTACAATATCCCTCATGTGCCTTTAGATTAGGTTCCACCTCCATATATAGCTCCATTCTCTAGGGATAGTATCGCCCACTTTAGAAACAAATCTATGGCTTAGGTGCGCGCTGTATTTTGAACAGTCAGAGTATGCCCACGCCACGTTTCAGTTGAACCTTGTGACATGCATTTACATTGGCACATGTCCAACCGATTAGTGCTAAGCGTAACCTGTTCAGTCATGCGTTAACGCTTCTTTGTGTTAAGCTATGTACAGGCCGAAATTTTGTTAACGCTGCTTTTTCACGAAATATTTTTTTTTATCCTGGTATAGGTGCGAGTTTGATAGCTATCGCACCTGATGTTACGTGAAGGCGATCTTGGACGGAGCAAGCTGACCTATTCACTCGTGACTTAAAGACCATTGCTTTGTATGAATTGGGGAACACAGACACAGATAACTGTATAGTCTATATACCGTGCTTTAACTAAGAGGGTCATCGTCTCTGCCTTGTGGTGGCAGAGCCGGTAAGGAGTCTCGAGTTGCTATTCTTTGCCCCGGTCCAGTTAGCAGGGGGCAACTACCCCCCGGTGACGGGGTACGGGAGCTGCCAGACACAAGGGTTTCGGTGGCCATCACAGGCTGCGCGTTGGCTCCGTCTGCGGCATGGTTGGCCTTTAACAATCAGGTTCAGATGTATATATAATAATTCTAATAAATATAAGTATATGTATGTTTGTACGGTCATATATATATATATATATATATATATATATATATATATATTATATATATATATATACATATATATTTTGTTGTTGGACTTATACTTGTTATGTTTATTAATCATTTATCTTCATTTATTAACTGCACCATCGTTGGTGTTAAAAATCTATCAATCCCTGCAAACGATTGCTTGAAAGAGATCGCTTCTTAGCCATAACGCCGCCCGTTGTATCATCTTCTATTTTGTTTTACTTCTGTTTGTTTATACTCTGGTGTAGAATAATTATTAATCTATCTACTATCTATCTATGTACTATCTGTACTATCTTATTATCATAGATAATAAGATGGGATATGGACAACGAAGCGTTCCTGACAAAAGTTTTTGTTATTTTGCTTCAAAACCATAAAACCGATCAATCTAAATACTCCACATCTCAAAAACTACTATTAATAACATTTGTTACTAGTAGCGCCATCTACTCAGTTTGTATAAGTGGCTCCATCTATGAATTATTCAAGATTTATACTGGTATTTGCTACATAACCATTTGACAATTTGTAGATTTATTTCTATTTTAATATATTAACATTGTATAAATACTGCAAACCTGCTGTGTATCAGGGCATTCTTCGTTCTAAAATCTAAATTTAAATAAAACAGTTCTCCATGTTCTGCGTGTTTTGTCATATAAACTAATACTACATTCACAACATCGATTTATTAGTAAAACAAATTTAGCTGAGAGTATTTTTAAGCTCTACCACCTTTAGAATCATTTACGTAATATGTAGTTTAAAAGTTGGATTGTGACAATTTTTACAACTTTGGGAGCAAATGTCTCGCCATCATTGCACATCATCGCCAAATAAAAAGTCATTAACAAACATCTTTACATTTTTGAGCTGACTAACAGTACACCCACGTCAATGTTGTAAGAAATTATTTTTCAAAAATGCATCCATTTTAGTTTGTTCGAATGATATACACCTGAATCAAACAGTGAACAGATAAAAAAAACAATGGTAGACCTTAAAAAAGTTTTTAATCGAAAAATGTTTTTGAGAAGATTGGTTAAGTAGTATTTCATGTTTTGTAGCCAAATAACAAAAACAAAATAATGGAAGTGTATATACCTATTACTTTTATGCAAGAATCTTAAGTGAAATAAGTAGAGAAAAATGCATTTTAGTTCCCTCCAACATATCCGGTTCAGACTTTGGACATTATTGGCGTGGAAATTGGAAACGGAATTTTCATTAACTACCTATTATTAAATTGGAAAGACAGCCCAATAAAAGTAAAAACGGCTTGTTGAAGGCCTTTAGTCGGGAACAGTTAACGTGTGTTCATTTCAAAGAAATTAAAAGGACTTTTGAAGGAGAGAGATAATTCTTTTGCCTTAGTTATATTTTAATACTTGAAACGTTTTATTAAACTTTTCTTTAGGCACTTTTGTGATGGAAAAAGCACTGAATGACTCGCGTGATCACGAGACTACGCTCAGATGCATAATTTATACATATGTGTGTGTTTTATGTGTGCCAGTGCGCGTGGTTGTGTGCGCTCGCTCGCTTGCATGTGTGTGTGTGTGTGTGTGTGTTTCTCTTTTGGGATGGGGTAATGTGGAACCCATCTGATTTTTTGTGAGAATACCGACTAAACACCCTGGTGTTTCTCTGTCTCCTGAAGTCACATGCCAGGGCTACGAGAATAGGGGCCCCGATTCTATTATTACTAACTCGTCAAAATTGCCCAACACTCTCGTCTCAAGGGAAGATTGCTTGATTTCGGTATTCTGTTAATTCTCTATCTTCTACACATATAATAAAATTGTAGACGCCGAATTTCTGTACAATTAAAAAATTGCTAAAAACCGAGTCAGGGGGGTGTAAGAAGTGAAATAGAACTAATTTTATTTATTTTCGAATTTTTTGTTTCTCTGTTTGTCTGTGTTTGTACCGGCTAATCTCCGAAACAACTGGACCGATTAACATGAAATTTTGTATGGTGCTAGCTTATATCCCTGGTCAACATATAGAATACTTTTAATCCCAAAAAATTAAATAGTTCCCATGGGATAGTTCAAAAGCTTTAATAACTTAAACAGCTTATAACAGACTAAAAGTAATTTCTCTGCAACGTAACATTACAGAAGCGGATATTTTAACAGGGTGTGGTGTCGGTGAGAGAGTTTTATCTTATATATATTAATATATAAAGCTGATAAGTTTGTTTCTTTGTTTGTTTGCTTGAACGCGCTAATCTCAAGAACTACTTGTCTGATTTGATTTTTTTTCTGTGTTAGATAGCCCATTTATCGAGGAAGGTTATAGGCTATATACAATCACGCTAAGACCAATAGGAGCGGAGCACCAATGAATGAATGCGTGTTTAAGTGGGTTACCGGATGGTTTAGATTTGCAATTAGAACCGGTAGGTGGCGCTGAGATCGGGTTCTAGAATCTTCCTAATCACCGGGAGCGTTTCTGGTGATTTTGTTTTTAATGTGTTTGAGTGCGTTCCCGAACGGTTTAGAATCGCAATTAGAACCGGTAGGTAGCGCTGAGATCGGGTTCTAGAATCCTCCTAATCGTCTGGACCGATTATAGTGATTTTTTTTACTCTTACTCTGCCGCGACGATGCCAAGAAGTTATTGTGGATTTAGTAGAATACGAATTTTTGACACTATCGCAATGCGATCGTACTTTGAATATCTTCTCAAGCCCAAGATATTGAAGTAGATGAATTGGGCCACAGGTCCTGGCCGACGCCGCTGTCCTAGCTGACGTGAGCTCGCCCCTGGCTACGGGTATACACCGTCTCCCAGTTTGCCTGGCAATAAAAAATAAACTTAATAAGTGGGCTATTAGGGTTTCTTGAAATTTATGGAAGAGTTCAATCAAATAACTAAAGCTTGTGAATACGGAAAGGATTGTCAATAATCCGTAAAATGGATTCACTGGCCAAGAACACACATTTAAAATATTATAATATGTTCGTAAGTAGACAACGGGATGGGGATTGTTAATCCCAAATCAACTGAAGTGAAAGGAATATGGTTGTATGTACACATAAATGCCGATGAAGATCAAATAATGTATCATCATTATTAATCGTAGAAAACTCCGCAACGAGTATGGACATTTAATTATTTGTTTTAATGTTTATTTCTAGAATTAGACAGACCTATGGACAGTTGTAATTCAGGCTCGTCATCAACCCGTTGTTAACATGAAAAATATCATTCCTTATATGCTCCCATATCGCATTATAGAAAGAGAGAGAGAGATAGAGAGAGAACACTTTATTGCACACCAAAATATACAATTACAAAAACAGAATGGTTTGTTTTTGTATCTAGGCAGTACATACGAATACATACATATATATACATAGTCATATATATATATATATATATATGATAATACTTAAGTTATTACAATAAATGTATTAGCATGATTATATTCCGTTAATCAGACATAGTTATTTGTAGCCAAATAGTGTTTTCTAAACAAATTTCTGAATGTTGGTAAGGATTTAGCCTCTCTGACAGTAAAAGGCAGCATATTACAAAGTTTGACAGCCTACAAAGACAGGCAGAGGCAAATTTTGCGTTGTTGCAAGATGCTAATTGTATTTAAGGGGGTTAAATACGTTTTGTGTTTCTTAAATAAATTTAAGCAGCCTTATGAAAGCGGCCCTAAATATTCGTTGTATAAACATTAAGACGAACTTTTATATATGATTTAAAAAAATAGTACGTGGAACATAGAGCGATCCGCTCCGCCCAACATCTATAGCATTGAAATAAATGATTCAGTATAATATGATAAATATTTAGTTAATATCAACAATGTATGATTTTAAAGAAGAGGTAGGTATAACTGAAGCTCGAAGATTTTTCAATTAAACTGTCAGATTGTTTATTACAGTAATTTATTAAACAAAAATATTACAAACCTGAAACTGAACTCGAGCAAAATTAAAATACGCTAAGCCACCGTCTTCTATAAGTGAGGTGCCTAGATAGCTGCTACGTTACCTCGTTGAATTGCCATACTCATCCGTTGTCCGAGATAGGCTATCCTCTGATCACATGAAGAGTAGCTGAACCGTTTTTTAAAGTCAAATTTGCATATATTATATAAACAAATTCAATTTTGGGTTTGGTTTAATTTTATGTAAACTACATGTCATGGATGTAAACTAATAACTAATAATATAAGACTGTAATATAAATAATGTAACATAATGAAAATGAGACTGTTATTTGAAACTGGAAGATTTACGAGTATGCATATGAAATATTAGAAGTAATATACTTACCTATATAACCTCACCGTACCACCCAACGAAGCTGAAACATATGTACGTATTTTAAGCGGCTAAAAGCAGCCCAGACTACCTACTGAGGTTTTGTTTTTGTTAATGTAAGGGTCTCTTAATACTCTTCCATTGAAACTTCTTCGCAGTTGTACAATCATTATTCTGTGTTTTTGGAATGACAATTATTTATTGGCAGTGTGATGTACTATTTCCATCAATTATGTACCTTGCCTATTCTACCTGCCTTTTCATCTCCTACCAAAAGTGCAATTATTGGAAGGCAACAGTATAGTGTTACACAAGCGATGAAAGTAACTCATTTCTGTAAAAGATGAGTTGGCGCACGAGCGCAGCGGGGACGCCAAATAATTCAAGTACCTAAACATGTCTTTCATCCGCAATTTGATATCGAATATGAGGGAATTAAATAGCAACCTGATAAGTTATACAAACAACTACTTCTCTAATGAAAACATGCGTTAAATCCCATATACAATGTACTCTGTGTTGAATCCATTAAATCTGAAGAACTCGTTTAATACCTCAAGTCAATTTCTTTCTTATGGCATTTTACCAGCTAGTGTTTTTATCATTGAATATAGTAAATATTTGGCTGATATTTATGAAAATTAAATAATAATTTAGTGAAAAGTATAAAATCATTTAACAAAATTATGGATATCTTTTAATTACAATTTTATGCCGCAGCTTTACAGTGGCTGTACAAAATGTTCGACTATGGCTCGCGTGGTTTTTAAAATTGTTGCCAGCAGGGAAAATCGGTTCCCAGGGACAAAAAATACTGTTTCATCCCTGTGATGAGGCGGCTTCAAGCGTACTTTCCGAGTATGAGAAATGAAAAGTGTATTTATTACCTAGCAATAAAAACACTGATGTTAGTTCCAATACAAACTTTATTAGCTAAACGATATGTACAACATTAAGCTATATTGACATGAGCATTACTCCATTATTAAGCTAAGCATATGTTATAAGCTATTCGTTAAATAGGTTTGTAGATTTCTACATATAACATTTCAAGCGTTTTAGCCGGTTCGAGCACAAGAGAAACATTTACAACTTTACTCTTATTTATATCTAAAAGAGAAGGGCAGATACGAGTATATTTATAACCCCAACTATTTAAATGTTAGGCTTCTAAACAGTAATACACATAGATATTTATTTAATATTTAAACTATTACAGCATACAGTTCATGACAATATAGTCTACTGTAGTACGTAGTTGGGGTCCCCCTGAAATGCCAGACTTTTTTTCGTTAAATTAAAAAATAAATAAAAATATTTTTTAAATAAAGGAAATGACTATTGAGCATGGAGGATAGAGGTAAGGAGGACCATCTAGTATGGGGGATCAGTTGAAAAAGTCACAACAAATTATGGTTCGTAAAACTCTTCAAAATAGCGCTAGTGTAGGAAAAGGAAATGATATTATGAATTTAGCAGTTATAAACGAAGTGAAGTGTGCTGGGTTGATAAAAGGACGCGTGGTGACAAAGAAGGAAGTATTTCATTCCTTCTTTAATCTAGTATCCTACTCTAATTATGTGGCGCTATTTTTAAATACTTTCCACTTGCTATTATGGCGCCATCTTAATTTGCTGCCCTTCAGTGGACACTTTTTAATATACTGAGATGGTTCTCCTTACTTATATCCTTCATGCTATTGAGTTGTATTCTTCATTATATTTCATAGGAAACGTAACCAACGGCAAAATTAGTCATTTTACCAATGCTCAACAGTTAACACGGTTCATGAAGAACCTTTAAAAAAATTCAAACCTTGCCGGGAGTTGTGGACGCGATAACCTTTACACATTGTTTTTGTATCATTAAAACTACATTATATCTAAAATGCACACATGAGTGATAAAGTTTGATTTCACAACTAATTTGATTGAAGTATAACTAAGAATTCTTATTTATACAAATATGGCAAATATTATAGCGTTTAACAAACAAAGAGCAAACATGGCACAGATATAAATAATAGAATATAATAAACCTTTTTTGAAAAGTTTTTTAAATGCATGCTTCTGAGATCCTGGATATGATGTAGAAGCACAGTGCTAGCCAAAACAAGTAAAATGAGCCCAAACACGACGGTTCTATCTTGTTTAGTACAGGAGTATCTATGGCCACCTTCCGACTCCATCATCAGATCAGCTCCATGGTACCATATTATTGTATTGTCACACGATATACACATGTGTGCAAAATTTCAGCTCAATCGGAAACCGAGAAGTTGGTCAAATACAATTTGCAGGATTCCACCCGACCTTACATACATATTTACATACATACATAGGTACATCCATTGCAATTCCAATTAAAGGCTTGTAAAAAAATTACCACAATAAAATAAATATTTAAGTACAGTCGACGATTTTTTCGACACAACCTTTGGATGAAGTCTAGGAACAAGAACCAAAATCTCAAAAATTGTAAATCATCTAATATATAAAATTCTCGTGTCACAGTTTTCGTTGCCATACTCCTCCGAAACGGCTTGACCGATTTTGATGAAATTTTTTGTGCTTATCCGGTATCTATGAGAATCGGCCAACATCTATTTTTCATCCCCCTAAATGTTAGGGGTAGTCCACCCCTAAATTTTTTTATTTTATTTTTTAGACAAAAATTTTAATTTCTATTTTTTTATGATAGAACATACAACCCTAGATTTTCAACCCTCTACGATTAACCCCTATTTTTTACCGGGCAGGACGACGTCTGCCGGGACAGCTAGTATTAGTATATAAGTTATTAATACTTATAGGTATTTAGAAATAAAACAATGTAATAAAAACTATATACAACAATAAGATTTTCCCTGCAGCTACGCCGCGTGATCTAGGTAGTAAATCTATGTACACAAAAATTTAATTAGGTGTTTTATATATAAACCAATGAAACTAAGTCAATATAGTGTTGAGCAAAATATAAAGAAATGTAGCCAACCTGATTTGAACTACCTAAAACCATGGCTAATACGTAATGAATGACATGTGGGCAACATGACAACGTATTTGTTATTGAATTACATCGCAATTGTAGCTTTTGGCGGGAACTGAAAGGGGATGTTGTGCTGTGCAGTTTTATTTTCTAAAAATGTGTAAAATTACTTTAAAAGTTGTAGGATATTGATGGTTTTTGAGTAGTAAATATGTGTTTTGTAAGAAATATGAACTGTACAGTCAAATGTGGCCTTTTGAGTTGTCACAAGAACACAAAGTGAAGTGAAAGGCACTAGCTGATTACCTACAGTTCAGCTGTGCTACACATAGGCATAAGAAAATGAAGCAACTATATTGTAAACTAAGATCTGGCTTAAAAGCTTAGCTGCCAAGCCATAAACCTAAATTTGAAAAAAAAACATCGCAATTGCATCGCCCTCTATTTTGCCAGTTCGTCTATTCCATGGGAATGATGTGATTTATCGGTGTTAAAAGTATCCTTAGTGTTAACTCGGGATGTAAGCTGTCTCTGTGTCGGGTTTCATTTGTATACGTTGAGTAGTTTCCAAAAAAGATGCAATTGCAGTGCCTTCTGTTGCTCTATTTTCCTCTATCCCGCGAAAACCACGTCTTTTATCGGGATAAAAGTATCCTAAGTTACGACCCGGGATATGAGTTAGCTCTGTGTTTTATTTTAATCCGTTCAGTAATTTTCAGTTGATGCTCTAAAAAATGCGTTTTTGGAATCCGCTGGTCCTAGCCCCCCTGTTTTTTTCAAATTTTTAAACGGAATGTACAAACTAAAATTTTTTACAAATTTATTGTAATATAGATACAATAGATTAGTGTTTTTCAACCTGTGGGTCGCGACCCCTAAGGGGGTCGCAGAGCCTTTTTCGGCGGGTCGCCGGCTAAAGGCTATTTAAATGTATACCTCGTACTTAGGTACTTTCTACGCTCAGCAGCTTTTTGAAGAGTATAGGTCCTAATAATGAATATAGGTAACAAATTAGAGAAAAATATAAACGTAGTCTTTTAAATGACTATCTATTTATCTGTCTATGACCCAAGGGGGTCGAAAAATTTTGCAACCTGTAAAGGGGTCGCGTATTCAAAAAGGTTGAAAACCACTGCAGTAGATTAATAAACTAATTTGTTTCGCTTAAAATACCGAAAACTGCATACGAGAAATAGCATGGTAAGACTCGTAAAATTATAAAAAATACAATTTTGAAATCTTTAGTCATAAGAGATAGAATAACTTCTTTAAATTCATATCTGACAACCAAATAAACTTAAACAATATTTATCATCATACAAATTTAAATACAAAAGATTTCATTCAAAAAAGTTCTGCTTAAGAACATTTTGAAGGTCAACCTCATACATATAAATTGAATCTAATGCTCACTGCTTCCTTGATTTTGTATGGGTGTACAAATTAAATTAGTAATAAATACAATTTGTGTATTAAGCACTTTATTGTACTGAACTACAAAACACTATTTTAAAACAAGATGATTAACGTAATAAATCTGCAACATTCATAAACCAAAATTCGTATCGGCTTCTTAAAATACATAATATTTCAAGTTATGTCTAAACGGACGTCAATACAGTTGCTATTTTAATATTTAACATCCAGAATCCATATAACTTACTAACTATTTTGGATAGACAGTGGCAGGCGTTTTTTATACAATGTACTTAGTGGTGTCTTCAGGACGAATTTAAAAACCTGTTAAGTGTGTGCTAATTTGTATACCATAAAGGTTGCTATAAAGATGATGAATGACCTTTTAGTTTTAGTAATTTGGCTATGGAACTATAAAAAAATACTTAATCAAAATATTCTATATCTCACAAAAACTACATAATGGATCTTGTTCAAATCAAATAGAGTTTTCAGAATTTTCTCATAATTCGAAAGTTAAAAAAGGAGAAAGTCCTGTTTATTAATTTGAAAATAAATATTAACGTATTAATAACATTGACAAAATTAATTAACACGTATTTTTTGCAAGGCGTTCCATTAGTAGCTCACAACGCCCAAAATGCTCCGTTAGTTGTTCCAAAAGGCGACCACGGTCGTTGCGAAAACATCTCTAATGACGTCATCATTTTCGATCACACAACGCTCACAACAACCCATGTCAAGAGGTGGGTCGAATAGCCGTTCCAGCAATAGCCGGGTTTGCGATTGTAACGCCGGCAAGCAAGTAGAACGGGAAAAATCGCGGTCGTAAACGTGGTTATTGTGGGTCCCTAATGGAACGTAGTTCTAATGACTCGCTAGTGAGCTAATGATACCACATACGACTACTGTATATGGACACAATTTTTCATTTCTCAGATTATATTGTATAGAGCCAATCCTATATTTTTTTTGTAATTTCTCTATACCATTATGTATCGTCGGTATATGTAATATACCGACGATACATAATTCATTTATAAGTTATATATATATATGTTTATGTATAACTTATAAATGAATATGACAATTTTATGTTCATCAAAATGCCTACGATACTTTTACAAATGCATCTTTCGGTAAAATTTAATTTGAATTCAAACATTTTCTGTGTATTAATAAACATAAAGTTGTTAGTAGTAAATACATATACTAAACAAACACTCCTTGATCTATATAAGTATAGCCTCCAATTTAAGAAAAATATATAGAATACATACATAGAGTAATTGTAGTTACCGAATTTTTATTAAACGAGTATGTAAGAAGACTAACAACGCGTTTTAATTTTAGACACAATTCAAAAATAATTAAAAGTAACGCAAATTAAACCTTAAGCAATTTACACTCTTGACAACTTTCAGATTTACCTTCGTAAATATTTTCAACTTCGTGATCGGGTTCAAAATTTCAAATTGAATATCAAGCGATTTTCGTGAACGTCTCCAAACATCAAGAAATTTTTGCAAATGAATTGGTCAATATTATGGATGATAGAAATAAATGCCGTCTTATATGAGTGTCAAAACGCAAAAATTATCCAGCTGAAGACAGTAAGTAATAGTTTTAAAACCAAACAGAATGGTGTTGGTGTATGACATTAACTACAACTGTTATGTAAGTGAAATGAAGTGCGCTGTCAGTTACGAAGAAAAAATAATTTCGTAAATATGATTTAAAACTCTGCTATAAAATAAGATGGGAAATTGTTTTGTTGTTGTGAATTGTTGATAATAATACATTAAAGTGATTTTGTTAAAATTTACACTATGTCTCCAGGAGCGCCATCCTAATTTTGACTGATATCTTTTTATCCACAGATGGTCCTCCTTAACTAAATATCTCTATATATTAAGCAATATCTGAAAACGAATTCATTGAATTCAACATAAAACGTTCATAACATAAAGTCTTTACAACGCTTATAGATACTTCTCTTAATATTTTTTGTATCTTAATACTAATGACTAGAAATATGTTTCACTTTTGTGTTTCTCGTTTTGCAAGCATTGCCTGTAGTATTTACAGGAAATGTTGTAGAACATTTGCGTGTTTCTCTTGTACAAACCGACCTCAAGGTACCGAAGATTTTGCCCTGAAAGTAACAAATATATAATATTAATATATTGGTTTAAGAATACAATAAAACGTACTTATAGCTAACTAACGTGCCTGGCAGTCGTTGTCTTGCCCTGTAAAAATTCAAAATATAAACCACGATTGCAGTGCCTACTGGATCCTTTTGTCTGAACTATCCCGAAACCAACTCAAACCCACACAAAATATGAAAATCGGTCAAGTTGTTCTTTAATTTTTTTATTGCATGAGTTTTTAGCAGATAGGCAGACGGCCCAGATGATGGAAAGCATACCATTGCCTATGGACATAATAATATATAACACCAAAGGTGGTACCAACGTGCTGTCGCTCTCTAAAAGGGGGCTGAAACCTGGCCAGTAATGTCAGAACACAATTCAAGATTGTTCTGGCACCATACTCAAATATGTATAAACATGATAGCTTAATTCATGACCTTATGGGTTAGGCCAATTTTTCATTTGAGATAACGTTATAGTTATTGACCTTTTCACGCCAATGTAGCGATGAATTTAATGGGTCATTTGTGATGTGATTGTTATTAATAGTTAATGACGATAAATATTAACAGATAATGTATGTGTTTAAAATAATGTAGCTATGATCTTTAAGCGATTTTCACCATCAGATAGATAAATAATCATAGAAGGATCATTTTTTGAATTTCCATTAATTTGTTTTTTGTTGAGTTTCTATGTAGGTAATATCTAATACCAACGTTACCATAATAAGATTTCTATGTAGCTACTTATCACTTAATAAAGTTTTTCTTGCGGCGTAGCCGCGGCGAAAACGCTAGTTCACATATATGATTTCAAATAATTTGTGCAAAAAGATAGTTTAAAAAATGATTAATCAGCCGTTTAATAAGTACTAAACGCTTTTGAATATACTAGTTGGATAAAACGCGAGAATCCCCTATAGAATATCGACTACGTGACGAAAACCTAAGCCGACAGCCCCTGTGACCGAGCGCGGTCCAATACCTCCCTCCCCCCTGAACGGGTCACATGGGTACGTTCCCTTAATGTATGTGCAATGAGGTTATTCATTAATTCAGTCCACAATTTGCCTGATTATAAAAGAAAAGCTCTGGGCCCTGTTTGCAAAACTCGAAAGTTTTAATTAGCGACTTTTTATCAAGGAAAGTAGATGCTTGACACAGTTAAGCAATTCATGGTCTAATTAATTATAAAGGAAGTTTACCAAAGTAGAATGCCTGCGACAATTCCTTTTGAGAGTTAAAATGAGGATATAATTCAATTTATAACGGAGATTTGTGATATTAATGGACTATAATCCAGATTAGATATAATTAATTGATTGCGTGGGGCCAGGCCTCCCAAAAGTTCGGTCTGCAGAGACATACCACTTTATAATGTTAAATGGAATAAGTTAACACAAAACTAATCATGGCCTTCTAGAGCCGTAAGAGTCCCCTCTCCCCTTTCAAATTTTAAACTATAAATAAGGCGGAAATTTTTGAAAAAGTTTAAAATAATAAATTTTTTGCCCTTCCGTAATGAAATGACAAAAACAGTGATTGTTAATTACAAAGTATACAGAATACTAATTTCTTTGAATTTTTTTTAAGTCGCCCAAAAAGTTTTTACACGTAAAACTGCTAACCTTTTTAGCGGTGTTAATATATAATAAAACATAAAACAGAAGTAATTGTTTATTCTTCTACTGACGCGTAAAGTGCTTTTTCATTTTTCATATTCTGAAAGTACGCTTGAAGTTCCTTAATCACAGAGATGAAAACAGCACTTTATTCTCCCTGCTGTCAAAAAATTCAGAAAACATTGCGGGCCATAGATAATTCATGCGACTCACGTACCAACTTTTTTTACAAATACTGTTAAATCGCGGCATGAAATGTAATAAAAAAATATCAGCAATTTTATCATTTTATACTTAGAAATTACTTTTTAGTAAATTATTATTTAATTTACGAAAGTTTGAGCTAAACATTTGATATCAGTGACAAAAAAGAAATACTACTTAGTAGAATGCCACAGAACAAAAAAATGGCTTGACGTTTTATAAATGACGTACGTGTAGTCGTGTCACCAGATGACCAGGGCTTGCGTGGGGCCATGGAAAGACCAACAAAAAGATACCCCTTGACCTTAATGTAAATGTAGCGTGACACTGACGGGCGATTATTCCTGTCTACACCATGTAGTAATGTACCCAAAAACAAGCTCAGGTCAGTGTAGGACTATTGTAGAAAATGAGAACAAACGTAACCAGAAATTGTCGTTTATACTAAATGTTTACATTTGCAAAAAATTTATACTTTTAAATATTCTTTTTGAGTATAATTTTAAATATTCTTAACGTAATTTTCAAGACACAAATTTTACGAATTATGACCCTGACCTACTAAGAAATTAATAACACAATATTTGCTAGCTAGATGGATGCTTCTAAAAGATTAGAAGGAGCCATGTACAGCTCGTGAACTTTTGTATTTCCGCAGTAAATTACTTTAATGTCCAAACGAGATATTTCCATTATAGAAATAGTTGCTGGCTGAGACTATATTTATTTCTGTTTTATTTATACTACTTACAACGTAATTCAGTCAATGTACTCCAACGACGTCATTCCAAGAGGTATTCACATCCGCGATCTCCACAATTGATTGGATAATTAACATTTCAACAAAATATCGTGACCCAAGTTGTATATTGACTTTGGCCTCTTCCTATTCTTACCATCCTTTCATTTGCCTTACTATCGGTTTAATAATTAATTACTATACATTGTTTCAATGATTGGTTAAGGGGGTTTTAGTTTCCATGCATGACAGATATCTACTTCTGAAGCCAAGGCAAATTCTTAGTCGCCGAGGGTTTGGGTGAGTATACCTAATTAATGTATTTATTTATTATTATTCGACAATTTTTTCTTCGTGCATAAACGGAAAAATAATACTAATTCCTGCGACCGGGCGGCCTGTCAAAAGAGGCTACAAAACAACCCACAGCCAGGTAGTAAGGCATTTGCCTAGCTGATCGACTATCTGGTCTAGAGAATGCCGCCATAACAACTTTGAGTTGTGGTCCGGATCAGTGGCCAGGTTTCTGCTTTTCCTTCAAGGCTGGCAGCCCATTGGTAGCACCTCTGGTATTGTTAATATCCATAGGCAACGGTAGCCGCTTTGAATCACAGTTGAGCCGTCAGCTTGTTTGCTGTGCTCCAGCAATAAAAAAAAAATTACACAACAACTGAAGGCAGCGAAATTATACTATTATCCTCAGCGGCTACATGTGTTGGAACCCCGGAATATCAGGATTTTTTTAACCTGTGGATTCCACATATACACAGCTTAGAAAGTGAACTGTTAATATCACTATACGCTTGTTCACGTACACCTGTGACTTCTGCGTGAAAAAGCACTAAACAAAGCATATGCTCTTATTGTTTTTCACCTACAAAAGTGCACAGTAATATGCTATGTATGACTTCCTCGATCAAGACATGTTCGTAAATGAGTGTACAATATAACTTACGTGTTTTGGCCATCAGACTGTGAAGGTTGTGGTGGAGGCCAACGATGTAGGTGAGCTCGGCACATCATCTGCCCGAAAGTCATACGAAACTGCCTAGACATTGAACAATATAGAATGAAGTTGATTGCTCCATTTAGAAGCGCCAAAGCATCCATCAATTCGCCAAATAGATCGTAGCAGCGCTTGAAGAAACACCTTCCTAAAAGCCCACTCAGGAGCCCCAAAATTCCTTGCGGTAGTTCCGTGACCAAAAATAAAAGAAGAACAGCAACTAACATCTTCGTAGTTCTGTTTGTTCTTTTATCTGCTTTGCATTGTCGTTTTATTGCCTTGTTATTGGGCGGGCATGAGTTGTAGATACGAATTTTCTTCTGATGTTGATTGGCACTGTAGACTTCTCTGATCAACCATAAACTGATGACAGTAAGTATACAGCAGGGTAGTAATTTAATGAGTACAGCGTGAACCCAAAAATTTATTTGGTACAACTGCCCTTCTTCGTCGGAGTCTACGTGGTATAATATCATGGGTCCGGTTGGTTCTAGCACTATTGCTGTGTGGATATCAAACACCTGCCAAATAAAAAACCTATATTAGTATCGGTCGTGATTTTACAAATGAAAACTTCGGTTAGATATCCCACAAGAAATATTTATTATTTTATTGTGATGAAAATATATCCATCTTTGTGGTATTCATATCGTTACGAGTTGCAATTAAAATACCGTTAGAATTACAGAATTTATTAGAACTATACAAACACGTATAACACAGGTACAAATACAGCTGGACACAATCAGTTCAAACGTAATCCACGATTCAATAACACGAGCAAAGTCCATTACTAAATGGATTATCGAATGTACACAAATCTTGCCTCTCTCTTCATTGGGGCATTGTTTTATACTGCCAGATGCAATATGTCTGCCCGGCCGCGTATACCGAAATTCTTAGAATCACACCTAGATAATGACTACCATAAAATATTACAATACACGATGGACTGTTTTTCTAATCACAAATTTAAAACACAAAGTAAACAAAAGAATTCCAAATGCTAAAAAGGGTAATAAAATGTCTACAGACGTGCAGGTGTGAATTTGTCTTTTGTCGGTGTTCAGGTCGTAAAAATATTGAATTAAAGTAAGTTTGGTTGTTACCCAACCCACTCTAATTTAATATTCATTCAGTGTAAGTTTGTAAGGTTCTTAAAGAAGCTTACTAACTTGCACTGAATCAATGTGACATCTATTTTCATTATAAACGGTTCAAAGGTTTGTTCATGAAAACGTAACATATATAATATATAAATATACTAGAGTTTACCCCGCGGCTGCGCCGCGGGTTAACCTCTAGTGCGTGTTTCTTGTTTAAAGAGCAAGTGCTACAGGTTATATTATATTACATTTTTATGTATTTACGCACAGAAGATTCACTTCATTTTATATCGTTAATTATATATACCATCCCCCGTCTATCTGTCAACAAAATAAATTACAAAACTTGACCAAAAAGGCCAAAATGGTCTAAATGGCCAAAAGACCACACTGACCGACATGGCTAAAATGACGGAATAGGCAAAAACGACCCAAAAGGCCAAAATAATCAAAAAGGCCAAAATGACCAAATAGGCCAAAATGACCAAATAGGCCAAAATGACCAAATAGGCCAAAATGACCAAATATGTCAAAATGACCAAAAAGGTCAAAATGATCAAAAAGGCCAAAATGACCAAATAGGCCAAAATGACCAAATAGGCCAAAATGACCAAAAAGGCCAAAATGACCAAATAGGCCAAAATGACCAAATAGGGCAAAATGACCAAATAGGCCAAAATGACCAAAAAGGCCAAAATGACCAAATAGGCCAAAATGACCAAATAGGCCAAAATGACCAAATAGGCCAAAATGACCAAATAGGCCAAAATGACCAAACAGGCCAAAATGACCAAAAAGGTCAAAATGATCATAAAGGCCAAAATGACCAAATAGGCCAAAATGACCAAATAGTCCAAAATGACTAAAAAGGTCAAAATGATCAAAAAGGCCAAAATGACCAAATAGGCCAAAATGACCAAAAAGGCCAAAATGACCAAATAGGCCAAAATGACCAAAAAGGAAAAATGACCAAATAGGCCAAAATGACCAAATAGGCCAAAATGACCAAATAGGCCAAAATGACCAAATAGGCCAAAATGACCAAATAGGCCAAAATGACCAAAAAGGAAAAATGACCAAATAGGCCAAAATGACCAAATAGGCCAAAATGACCAAATAGGCCAAAATGACCAAAAAGGTCAAAATGATCAAAAAGGCCAAAATGACCAAATTGGCCAAAATGACCAAAAAGGAAAAATTACCAAATAGGCCAAAATGACCAAAATGACCAAAAAGGCCAAAATTACCAAAAAGGCCAAAATTACCAAAAAGGCCAAAATGAAAATTCCCCTTGTCCATTCTCAGTATTTAATTTACATACGTGCCAAATTTCAGCCAAATCGGTCCAGTAGTTTTTCCGTAAAAGCATAACAAACAAACAGACAAATATCATTTTATCCCGGAAACTATCCCATTTTTTAGGATAAAAAGTATCCTATGTTCATCCTCGGTATCGAAAAAAAATATATACTGAGTTTCAGCCAAATCGGTCCAGTAGTTTTTACGTGAAAATGGAACAGACAGACAGACAGACAGACAGACAGACAGACAGACAGACAGACAGAGTTACTTTCGCATTTATAATATTAATAGGGATGGTTTCATATGCATTTATAATATTAGCGCGGATTTATCTACATAATTTTGTTTTAACTGCAATGAAATGCTAGCTTTTATAAAAGGAAGTACATCAATAATTGATACTTTTAAACACTACGCAAAATATATTATACAAACTTATACGTATTTGCAGTAAAGTTATCATCAGTGTCAAAATATTTTATCTTATATAATTATACGTTCGAGTTCATCCATAGTCCTTCCCATACTCTACAAAATTGCGGTTTGGTCATTAAGGTGATAGCCTAAACTAGCAACAACTGGTTTACCTTAATTAATTCAAGTCGTTTACTTTACTACTACAGACCAACGAATAAGATCCTTTTTTTTTTTTTTTTTTTTTTTTGATAACCCAGGGGGAATGTCTTCTCTTGTGACATTGCCTCGGGCCCCGGGAGAAGGGGTGATCCGAGGGTATGTGGGACTCCTGGCGGCCGGCTCTGCACGCAGGCTTCGCCCAAGGCGAAGCAGTCGCGAGACGTCGGACCGCCAGACTACCCACTAAACCTAACCTGGGCCTCTTTCGCGCGCTTTTACGGGGCGCCACGAGAACTAGAGCATTGCTACTACATTCGTGACGCCCCTACGCCTGGCAAAACTTCAGGACACCCGAAGGCAAGGTGCCCTGCTTCATCAACAGGGGAGGAATCCCGCGGGTTCTCCCGGTTCCCGCGGCCCCCTGTGATGGCACTAAGGGAGGAGGTGTGCGTAGCGACGCCTCCGACGGCCAGTCCGCCGTTGTCGGATGGGGTCGGCATACGCATCCTCCTCCCTGGTCCTCTCTGCGGCCTCCTTCAGGGACATTACCGTCTCACTGAAGGAGGCAGCCGCATTCCATCCGTCCTCGCTCGACAGCATGGCTCCTACCAACTGCTGGAGCGAGGACACAGGACCCACAATACTTTCCAGCTGGTGACGCTGAGGTCCCCATGCGGCGCACTCCATCAGCGTGTGAATCGCCGTGTCGAAGGGTGCGCCGCATTCTGCACATTCTGGGGTCGGTTCCCGCCCCGCAATCTAGTGCAGATACTTACCGAAGCAGCCGTGCCCGGTAAGTATCTGCGTCAGTCTGTACGTTAGGGTCCCGAATTTTCTCGAGACCCAACGAGACAGGTGGGGGCGGACCGCCTCCACCGTCTCCTTCCCTGCTACTGGAGACCCCAGGTCATCAGCCCATTGCTCGATCAGGGCCTCGGTCGCCAAGGCCCTGACTCTCTTTAATTCTGCCGGACACGGCCTCTCTCCTCTTTCCCTGATGTCCTGCCGGAAGCGGTACACTGCCGCGAGCACCTCCGCCTGTAGCTCCCAGGGCGGATCACTCGCGAGCAGTGTCGCCGCTGTCCACGATACTGTACGGTAACCCCGTATGGCCCGTACCGCCAGGACCCTCTGAGAACGGTTCAGAAGGGTCCTGTTTTTCCTATGGAGCGCGTCGACCCATACGGGGGCACCATACAACGCCATGCTGCGCAGGACACCAGTATACAACCTCCTACAGGCCGTGCCCGGCCCTCCCACATTGGGTAAAAGCCTGGCCAGGGCGGCAGCGGCACCTAGCAGTTTCGGGGCAAGCTGGGTAAAGTGGGCCCCGAAACTCCACTTCCCGTCTAGGACAAGGCCCAGGTATTTCATCTGGGCCTTTACCGCTACCGCCACTCCCTGGACAGCGACGTGCGTATTCCGGGGCGGTCGCCTACGTCGTCCGAGGAACATGAGGGCCTCCGTCTTTTCTGGGGAGACCCTCAAGCCTAGCCGTCGTATATTTTCCACGACCAACGCCGTCGCGGCATTGGCTAGTTCCACGGACTCTTCGTAGGTTCTGCCCCGGGCCGTGATGAGGGTGTCGTCAGCATAACAAATCACCCCCATCCCGGGCAAGACCGGCTCGCGGAGGAGCCAGTCATAACCGATGTTCCACAGGATTGGACCCAGCACCGAACCCTGTGGAACACCGCACACGACACGTCGCCTACCAGAGATCTGGCCAAACTCGCCCCCCTCCCAGAGGATGAATCTGTCTTGGAGGTATGCCTCCAACAGCCTAACGAGATATTGAGGCACCCCATGAGACCGGAGTGCCTCTACGATTGTTTCAAAAGGAAGGCTGTTGAAGGCATTTTGGATGTCCAGCGATACCACCAAGACAGACTCCTCTATACTCTCCGCCTCTCTCGTGAGGCTCCTGAGCGATAACAGGGCGTCTAGGGTTGAACGCCCCGCTCTAAAACCATACTGAGCCTCCGAGAGGCCAGGCCCATCAGTATCCAGGTGCCGGACGAGGCGGTTCGCCAGAATCTTTTCAAACACTTTTGCCACCTCGTCCAACAGCACGATGGGCCTGTAGGCGGAGGGATCTTCGGGAGGGCGACCCTCTTTTGGGATGAGGCACAGCCGGCCCTCTTTCCATTGCTTCGGGAACTCACCTGTCCTGATACAGGCGTTGAAGAGTTCCCGAAGCTGGCCGCCTAGGTGTTTGGCGGTCAAGAAGAGGACCTTGGCCGGGACCCCATCCGGTCCCGGTGCCGTTTTCCGGCGCCGGAGACGATCCAACGCCACTATCAATTCCTCCTCGGAGACTGGGGGAGGATCGGTCTCCGAGGGTATTACACGAGGAAGACACATTTTTGGAGGGGTAAAGGGTCCCGGGTCCGGGAAGAGCCCGTCCACGATTCTATTAAGGACCCCTTCCGGTAGGGACTCCGTGACTGGAGTGGGGCAGGCGCGCAGCTTCTTGCGCGCCACCCGGTACGGTCGTCCCCAGGGGTCCCTATTTAAACTAGCTAGAATTTCCTCCCGGGCCCGAGTCTTTGCTTGGCTAATGGCCAATTGAAGGGCCTGCTTAGCCGCCCGGTACCCCTCCAAGTAATGCTCCTCCTCACCTCTGTCCGGAGGATGCCGACGTCGGCAGTTCTTTAGAGACCGGCGAGCCCGAAGGGCTGCCTCTCTTAGGCCGCCGATCTCCACGGTCCACCAGTAAACCGCTGGTTTCCGCCGACGTCTACGCGACCGTGGCATCGAGGCATCGCAGACTCTCGTAAGGGTTCTGCGCATGCCCTCAGCCAGATCCTCCGGACAGGTGTTAATCTCCTGGTTGGTCCAGCCCTGGATGGCGGCCATCTCTTCGGCCAGCTCGGGATCGAGCCGGCCGAGGGCCCATCGGGGGAACTGACCGTAGCTGCGTGGGGGGTTTGACCCTGTTCTTTCAGAAGGAGGGGAGACCTCGAACCTTATGTAGAGGTGGTCCGACAGAGTTTCCACCTCCTCCTCGACTTTCCAGTTCATCACCCTGCGTGCGATCGCATGGGTAGCAAACGACAAATCAACGACGGAACCACCCCGCGCTCGCACGCAGGTGTGGACCGAACCTCTGTTCAAAAGGGTCAAACCACTTTGTAACGCCCACGTTTCCACAGCCAGTCCCTCGGTTCGGTGACAGTGTTTCCCCAGGAGCGGGATTTGGCGTTGAAGTCACCGAGTACGAACGTCGCCCTCGGCGACTGTCTGCCCACGGCGGCCCTGACAGAGTCTAAGAAGAGCTCAAACTCTGCCAGGGATCGGTTGGGGGAAAATTACACACCTATGAAGGTGTGCTCACCCCAACCTGCCACCGCGTAACCCCGCCCCCTTTCAATCTCGAAGAGTGGGGTGCTAGCGCCCGAACTAGCAACGACTGCCACCGTGCCATCCAGGTCCCCGACCCAGTTGCCCTGGGAGGGGACGTAATACGGTTCCGAAATTACGGATAGACCAACCTCCCACTCCGCCATGGACTGCAGGAGCAAATCCTGAGCCCCGGCGCAGTGGTTCACGTTACCCTGTAGGAGTCTAATATGTCGTCCGGGCATTTTAGTGGGACATACTAGACTCCTCCTGGTGTCTTCCTACCCCAATATTTGCAGGGGGCACAAACTTGCCTCTGACGTGAGGAGGGAGGCAGCCCCTCGACAACGCCACGTGGTTTGCGTCGAGACCCGACTCGGCGCAAACCACACAATGAGCATGAGGCTCGGTACACTGGGCGACCCTGTGCCCGCTTTTGCCACAGCGGAAACACAGGGCCGACCTATCCACGCGCCCATCGGGGCACATTATCGTTATATGGCCCGTGTAGAGACACCGCATACAACGTATGGGTCGCCTCTCACGGGCCGACACGACTGCCGAGCTGAACCCCACACAGACGTGCTTTAGCTCGGTCAACATCTTGGCGACCAGGACGGGGCACTGGACGTAAGCTGCGCCCATCCCCCCGGTCCAACTCCGATACCGCCAGATCTCACTTGATCGCGAGGGCAGTTGCCCGCGCGAGCGATGGCCTCCTCCAACATCCACGGCGTGACCGAGTCGTCAAGTCCTGTGACGCGGATATCGCCCTTCTTTACTGGCCTGGTGACTTCGGCCACGCCCTCCAAAACTGCGGCGAGGGCCACAGCCAGCCGGTCGGCCTTCTCAACTCCTTCCGGTCCTGGCGGGAGCTCCAACAGCCGGGCGTCGCTAGCCGTCCTGACGATTTTGAGGCCCTCCCTGAGGCCCATCGCCTGCAAATCAACTGCCGTCGCTGCTTTTTCGAAGACCTGGCGGTAGGTCATCCCATTCCTCGAGGCGTCGGGCAGCAGCGTCACCATGACTGCCGCCGCCTTAGCCTCCACCAACGGGGCCGGCCGCCTTGGAGGAGGTCTCCGGGCCGGCTCATTCCGCCACTGTGAAGCTGAAGTCAAGGGGGTGGGGGCTGGGGCGGGGTATCCCCCGCTCTCTGCTCTCTCCTCTCTCGCCTCTTGGCCCACTTGCTTTTCCTGCCGCACCCCACAACAGTCCATTCGCCCTGGTCCATTTGGGCGGGGGCGGGGGCAGAAGGAGGGATGGATCTCATCGGGGGGGCTGGGGCAGACCCCTGCCTTCTAGGAGCCCCCTGGAGGCCAGAGGGACTCGGTTTCGGGTGGGGGCGCGGAGGGCCCACCACTTGAGCAAACGACGGGGGCGGTGCAGGGGGCAACGGGGGAAAGGAGGGAGAAGGGGTCACCACCGTCGGGGTCGGCTCGAAATCCATCTCCAGGGGCTCCGTTGGAACTTGGGAGGCCCTGGGAGGAGCAGCCGCGGGAGGAGGCATGACACCCGAAGTCCCAGATGCCGCCTTTGATCTTCTGTCCGCAGCCAGTGGCGGACGCACAATCTTGGGGGGGAGCAGCCGGTCCTCGAAGACCGCCAGGCGGGCGTCGACAAACTCCCCCATCGACATGATGATGGAGCGCTTGAACTCCTCCATGTCGAATGGGGGGGCCTCGGTACTGGTACCCCCCCACTCACTCCTAGGTGAGGGCCTATCTTCACTGGCCACGGACTCACTGGTCTTGGCTGCGGCTTCCCTAGCGGCAGCTTTGGCCTTGGCCTCGGCCTCGATCGCGGCCTTTTCCCTGGCTGCGGCGTCCTTGGCCGCAGTCTTCATTTCTTCGAACTCCCTGCGGTATGCCCGAATCTCGGCCCGCAGGGAGTCCACCTCGCGCCTCAACTTTAGGTTGTCGAGGCTTAGTTTCCTAGCCTCGGCATCGAGGGTCCTCCTGGAGAGACTCTCCGTCACCTCCTTTAGGGCCTCCGCCGCCACTTTTAGTTGCTTCACATAACCCCCCTTCAGGTTTCCCGAGGTCTGGGCCACGTTATAAATAGTGGCAACATGGGCGCCAGCCATGGTGCGGAGTTCCTCCGCATCCAGGCGGTCTACGTCCTGCATCCTCGGGTCCATCTCGGGAGGTACGTCAACTTCTGAAGGCTCAGAGGCCTTTTTAGTCTTCTTCTTCATGAACGTCCTACGAAGTTCCGAGACAAAGGCCTCTGCCTGAGCCTCGACCTCAACCGCTTCCTCTCTAGAGAGCGTCGTTCCGACGCTGTGTCCTCGATTTCTGGACCCCGCGAGCACCTTGCTGCGCCGGGATCCTGGTTTCTGGGCGTCCTCCTCAGTTGCCAACTTCCTGGCCGACTCGTCCGAATCGGAATCCGCATTTTCCCCTCGGGAGCGAGTATTTGGCCGCTTCCGGATCTCACTCACTCCCGAAGCGCACTTCCCACTCGAATCAGTCATTAAAAGGGCCCCCCCCCATGGGGTGGAGTGGGGGGGAGTCAACAACAAGCCAAATATCCAATCCGTACAGCCAAAACCAGTAAGAACAGCCAAGTTAAACAAGAAAAACAGAAGTCCACAAAAACAGACAAAGCCGTGTCAATTATGTATGCACAAATGTCAAAAATCCAAGAAACAAGCCAAGTCGTATGTAATAAACATCAAAACAAAACAAAAACACATTCGAAAAAAATTTCAAATTTTCGAGAATCACGAAATATTCGAGCGCACGTCCGCTCCGTACGGCTGCTAGAGCGAGACTCTGAACGAATAAGATCCTAACCTAACCTTTTACGAATTATTCTCTTTATTTAAATAGCTGAAATAAGCAAAGAATAATTACAGTTTATTAACACTAACAATATTAACACTGTAGTTACTTATATGTAATAACTAAAATGACTGCAGTACTTATTGTTCTGACTGCAGTACTGCAGTCATTTGCCATTAATTATAAGTGATAAAGGAGGTTATAATTTAAAAAAGCCGAACATTCCTAGCCTAAGTTATTCCTTATACAATCAGAAAACCCGTCAAAATCGGCCCAACCATTTCAGAGATTGGCCGGAATATCCAGACCGACAAAAGTTTTAAAATATTTTTTTTTATATAAATACCGTATATTCTTTCATATGCATTTACTAAAAATTAGTTATTTTGATATTACAAACGGACACTTGAATTTTATTAATCTGTATAGACAAAAAATACTTGACATTTTAATTAACATTGGAGTGCTAGAGTATAGACTTTGCCAAAGTGTCGTTATTTTCTACTCTATTTGGCCGACCTGTAACTATTTTGTAGTAGTTACGTATAGTCGTCAGCTTTCGTAAATTACCATGAAATTTGTTATTTATGTGTTCATCATATAAACTTATATTATCTTCTCAGTGATACTTACAATTTAATATTAATCAAGCGGAAAGGTTTAGCTTTAACCTTTCAGAGGCATGTACTTTGTAAAGCAGTAAATGGGCTGTGAAAGGTCTGGATACCCGCTAGCCATGATTGCGGCAGTATTATTTTATGATATTTAGTCATTTTAGATAAATACAATATACGTACATGTGTAATAATTTTAATGATATTAATTCAATAATGATAATTGCGAATTAAGAGGTTTCTTTAGAGGCTTGAGTTCCAAGCTCCGCTGTTGCCATACATATCTCAAGGTTTTATATACAAATTGAATTTTTTCAAGTGAGCCTTCAATGCCAAATCCTAAACTGTACGAAATAGCGAGAAAAACCTAAGAAAGTTTCGAAGCCAATTTTAATGAAAACTAAAGTGGTATCATTAGGCTTTTGAGAAATCAATTGTCCTTGCCAGGTAGCGAATCGGTTGATTTTGAAAAATGACCAGATTCTGTGTATTATTATATCTACCAAATTATAGTGTAGCTTGCAAGGGTCAATTTCTGTGGGGGAAGGTCAAACAGAAAACCAAGGGAAATGGTTTTCATAAATTAAATAAACATCAAATCCACCGGTCATTCGACCGCAACTGATTTGAAAGCAATCAATGTTTCCCCAATGCCTGATTTCATTGATTGGGATAAAATAACGCGCGTTTTGAATATTAAATTCAATTCATCATTTCCATATTCACGAAAATGAGGTGAGTACAATTAATGTATGAAAATAAAACATTTTGTTCAAAAACCCTTTCTTTACGTTGGTTTGCCATTTGACATTCCTTCACAGCAATTGATCCTAACAAGCTATCACTTCTGTCGGGCGTCCCGAGACGCAGATCGTCTTTTTTATATAAAGAGATATTGATACCTTCTAGTTATGTAACATTTAGATCTTAGTTTGTTTTTGTATGGATTATTGTTTTTTTTATTCTTACGTGTTTATATAAAGAAATGTAATTGGGAAAATGTTAGGATTCTATATTACTAATGCAATAAAAGCAATGTAGTAAACATAATGACTTACCATATAGGTCGGTATACACAAAATAGGGGGCAGTAAAAAGCTGCTTATTATCGCCGTACTACACCGTCTTTCTGTACACAAGATGTGGTTTCTGTCTGAATATCTGTAACAAAAGATACGGTGTAAATCACTTATGTCATACCTTATATAGATAGATAGATAACACTTTATTGTACACCATTACAGAAAACACAGATAAACTTACAGCCTAAAAACATTCTATATGTGCACAATGGGCGGTCTTATCGCTAAGAAGCGATCTCTTCCAGACAACCCGACTTCCAAACAACCCGAACCTACCTAAATTTGTTTTCTAAATATAATCGTACAATCTTTATCCGTGCAGGAATGGAGAAAGAATACAATTTCCTGCGGCGGGGTGGCCTGACGTAATGACCGTGTCTGTGGCGACAAAACAACCAACAGCCAGGTGGTACGGCATTTGCCCGATTGGATGGCTAACACCCTTGGTCCTTAAAGTGTGTCGCCATTGAGTTGTATTCCGGCATTATTGGCCAAGTTTCAGTCTCCCTTTAAAGGGCAGCAACGCATAGCGTATAGATGACGGTAATGCAATGCAATTTTTCTATAGTTATTTCAAGTAAAAAAATAAACAAAATCCTCCAAATTGTAGCCATGTAACCATTTTATTCCTTTAATTTTGATCGAAACGGGATAAAAATCTACCTCTTTTTAAAAGGTAGAAAAATAATTTGGTTTCTTTTTTAAATACGACTTTACTTAATTTTTTTAAATACTTATTTGCATCTCTTTTATTACATGAGTTCAGAAGGCACGCAGACAGGACACCTGATGGTAAGCGGTTGCCATCGCTTATGGATATGTGTAAGACCGAAGTTGCTACATATGTGTTGCTACGGGGATTAATGAACTCAAGGATATTCTTGGTAGTGGAGGCACCCTCTAACCATGTGGTTTAAGTTAAGTAGTAAAAAACTACCATATGTCTAATCTGGCATCCGTATTGTATCACAAAACCTATCACTTTGTTATCTTTTTCACAATGTATCCTTTTTTGGTCTATATTAACTCGTATATTCATAAGCAATCCAATTAAAAAAGCCTTCTTATCCACTCGACTCTTTACCATATCCATTCTCATAGCATCACACATTATTTCAATATTCTCATCTCTGTGAAGTAACATTTCCAATCTACTATTTTACTTTGTACATACATAAGTATTTTTTTCAAATCTCAACTTCAATGTAGGTTGATTATCTCTGATTCTTGGTCCTTGCACGATTTTACTACACCATTGTGTACCAACATATAGACAATATATTCCTATGCAATATTATCCACATACATAGGCTCAGCAGTTTTTGAGAACAATGTGAAACGGACGAACAGAGACGGATATAAATATATTACAAGCAAGATATATTACAATGGTGCCGTTATGATCAAACTAGTTACAGATTCTAAAAACATCGTTCTTGTCTAGATTCCTTGGAAATTGTACTTAAATACGTCTTTCATGTTTACTTGAAGAATGTTTTTATTTTGTTCTTTTCAACCATTGTACCTAATATTATAAGAAAGGTAATAAATAACAACTTGTTTTGTTTTCAATCAAGTATCGATAGGATAGGAAAAAGTTGTTTACATTTTATCTCATTCAGTACCTATCCTATGATATAAAGTATTTTTATATACTCTTTTTCTTTCAAGAAAAAATATTCTCTAGATATGAATATTTGTCATACAAATTCCGTGCGAGCTCACACTAATCTTTTGATATGATAGACTTCAACATTCTTTGAGTGACATTTCTATTCTTGAATATAAAATTAACGCCTGTGACTGGCAAATAACTTCAGGCGCGTGAATAATGGTTACATAAATTGCGTAATTGTCAGGAAAATCACCTTAGGTACTTTTATCATCTCTCAGAACGTTAAAGGTTATGAGATAGGTATAGGATAGGTAACATTATATACGGAATACATTTCTCTTTGAAAATATATTTCTTAAAAGTAGTTTTCGAACGCAGATGACGATGACCGATGCAAACATGGAAGCTGTATCATACACATTGATGATTGGTCTTTTATTTGGACTTTTTCTGTTAAATTATGGTTCGGTCCGAGAATACGAATTTCGTTTAATCACAATTCGGTTGATAATTGTTAACGAGGATTCATCTTTAACGATTCCTTTTTAAAAACGAATCATCAATGATAGATGTATCTGTGAAAGCGCTTTAAAGTAACTCATACAACCAGTACACACAAAAAGGTATGTTGGTAATATAAATATGGCTACAATATACACCGGCCTTATACTTGTCTGAAACCGTAAGCACACGTCTTATTTTTTGTACAAATATGCGTGCCAAAATTCTCCACAAATCCCCTGTCAAAGCTGATAAATAATATACGCCTGAATTATTAACAAACCGGAAATTATTCTCTGTTCCTTTGTCGGATTGTGATAAATTGCTAAATGTAACAGACAGGAAGGACCGTCCTATTGATTGTTCCTTTTCCTTGACTTTTGAAATTCTTTAGTGCCCAATATATTGCATATTGTCATTACTATGTATCTATATTAAATATAATAAAGCTTAAACAATCAAATCAATCATAGTGTTAAATAAAAGTAACTAATATTTATAACAAAAACTAGCTCTCCCGGCAGACGTCGCCCTGCCCGGAAAAGCTTCAGTCGATATGCCAACAGCAGCGCCACCTACCGGGTCCAATTGTGAACCAACCCAAAAACCTTCTTTGGCTCATGCACAACAACTTTGCTAAAGACCATCACATGATCAAATGTGTAGTTTACGATTCTATAAAGGACATACAGACAAACATTCATTTTTATATATAAGAAGAAGAAGAAGAAAGAAAACTACACTTTAAATAATTAATATTTATTACATTTATATACTACATATATAAATATAATAATATATACTATATTCCTCTAATATACGTAAAATACTGTTACGTGCGAACGGGGTACGCACTTAGGATTGGAAGAAAACACCAGTTTTTAACTAAACGCTTTTTTTATTGACTTACACAGCCGCACGTAATACCTCCCTGCAGGGTTGCCCCTATACGCACGATTAACGATGCACAGTCCCGACGACAAGGTTTCTCGCTTACTATACCGTCGCCGATATTGCTCAGACCACCTCCTGGTACTGCAGTGCTCACCTCCGATATTACCGGGTGTAGCTCGCTTCTGGTTTGTCTCTCAAGCTACGCTACACTCTTCCTTCATTTACAGACCTCTAAACTTTTCACTAAATTCACCACTAAACTCGTCAGTGTCTTCTATGAAACTCTTCTCCCAACTCTTTCGTTTTGCACTTGTCGCTTGACTGTCTTGAACTGAACTCAACTCTAAACTGCCCGGTAGGCGCGCCTTACGCTGTTTATATACTCGGAGGAATTTTCTGGAATCCATCTATCCATCTCTGTCTCTTCCTTCCCGAACCTTCTGTTCGGGAACTTTCGTTTACATATCTATCCCTTTCTAACATCTACCTATCTGTCTTTCGTTCGTCATCTATCCCTTTCTAACATCTATCTCTCTGTCTTTCGTTCATTGTCTATCCCTTTGTAACATATATCCGTCGTTGTCTTTTCCTTCCAGGATCTTCTACCTTTTCAAAAGTCTTTCGACCGGTTTACGCTGCTGGAAATTTCTACCCTCGGTCGCCACAATACTAAGCCAAGATCATCGACATCTATGGATAGGGTGCCCTGAAAGCTGTAACGTTACGTCGATGGGTCACCATACTCATCCGTTGTCAAGGACTGAAGCTTAAAACATTTTTGTTTCCATTTATATGAACGCGCTTGTTTGAAGAACCACGGGCCTGATTTCAATAGACTAGAATATTGTTTATTGTACACATTACTAAAACAATAACTAAGTACACAATGGGCGATCCTTAAAGTTCAGAGCGGTTTCTTTCAGGTCATTGGTCGAAAGTAATTCAATGTATTTTTCGCTTGTTTTCAAAAATAAAAGACTGTTTTCTTTCAGTAAAACCTATCACCATTAAATGTGTGTACATTGACACCGGCCACGGCCTTTATTTTCACACCATAGATTAAAAGTTATGTTGGCATACAAATATGAGATTAATAAACTGCAACACAGTTTGAACGATGGTTGGTGGTTTTTAACCTGTGTATAGAATAGGTCTTATACTCGTACAGTTGAACCTATGACATATAGTATTAACTAATATTACTTACTTTATAGCCAAGTATCGCCAGATCGCCAATGAAAGTGTCAAACAAATGGAAGCCGTGTGGAAAATCTGCGCAAAATGCATATGAAAAAGCAAATATGCAGCCCACTTGTATGGCATCTCGCGTTGACCAGGAAGTATCTAGAGAAAAAAAAACATTATTAGAATTAAAGAGATTATTAGAACTATACAAACACGTATAACACAGGTACAAATATAAGCGAACACAACAAGTCCAAACGCAAGTCCACGCAACGCAAATGCAGAAGATCGTAATTCAATAATGCGCGCAAAGTCCGTCACTTATATATAGATTCCCGATTGTAGTACACACGTCTTGCTTCACTCGAGATTATCGCTTGACTGACTGGTATCTCCATCGGGCCCTGATTTTATACCTCACAAATACAAATGTGACCGTATTGTAGTCGACCTAATCCGTAACACCTGGCTAATGATTCAACCGCAACAGCCATAAACGAGTTAAATAAAACAATGGACTGTTTGCTAAAATAATTAGTAAACGCATGCTAATAAATAAGTAAACAAAAGAATTAGAATTAGTTCAAATGCCGAAAGGTAATAAAATGATTTTTTCCAGATATGCAGATGTGAATTTGTGTTTGTCGGTGTCTAGGTTGTAACAATACCTAAAGATAATGGAGAACACTTATTGTGTCAGTTTCGCGTCCGTCTGTCTGCTTGTGTCTCACAATTGATTATTATCTCAGAAACAAGGTTATAAAATTAAATCTAAAGCTGGATCGCCCCCTTTTTTAACAAGTATAATCCATCATGGGCTCCTTACCGCCCTACCAACTAAATCACTCCGGTGTTCCATCGCAACGCCGTAACGTCAGAGGCTCGGGAACCAAAAATACTTCTGATAACCCTGACTACGTCGGCCCATTGCGCCCGTTTATTTGTAGACTGGGTACTGACTATGCGTAATTTACTAGACACGTAGGCAGGAACATATATGTGGCAGCGCTATCTCAGGGCCTTTATTGTGTCGGTGATATTCATTACAGCGGTGGATTCAGCTAGACCGCTCCTACCTGAATTATACCAGTCAAAAATTTGGAAAAAATAATCTCACTTGAACTATATTTATATATACTATATACGAATTAATTTTTCAAATGTTTCTCATCTTTAACAAAACCGTATAACTCTTTACACCAGTTTCAGTATTATTCATATTTTTCAGAATCTTCTGTATGAATATAATAATTTATGACACGTAGACCGAAATAAATCACAAATTTTAAATTAATAGTGCTAAGGGCTGAACGAGCAAGTAAACGCGTTGCCATGCTATTTAATAATTAATGGCTGGCTAACTTTGTAATTTATAATCACTTACGCTTTATGTTTTCTCTTTGTTTAATATAGTATCTACAATAACTGACAGCTGGACAATTTTTTAATTTTAATTTTGTTAATTTTTATTTATATTTTTAAAAGTTTTTAATTTAATTTATAATAATGTAATTTAAAATTGTAAAACATGTTGTTTTTTATGGATCTTTGTCTTTGAAATAAATAAATAATTATTATTAATATTAAATAATATAGTAGTTTAATGGGTTAATCCCGTTGTACCTTATTTTTAAATATACTCAAATAATTAAACTTAAATCTATTACGATTTGGACTTTTAGCTTCTTTTTAACCGTTACAAGAACATATAAGCGCATCCGACTCGCACACTGCCGCTTATTATACCATAAACACATTTTCTATGTATACTAAAATGTGATGTTCAGTAATTAAGCCTGTCCTTTTGTATGCCAATAAAGCTTGGCCTGTAGTGGAGCGGATGTTTGGCGTAGTCAAGCGGAAGCGCTGTTATGAATTCCCGCATTCGCAGCAGTCTTTATCGTATCTTAATTTCCGTGGCATAGTTAACACACTGACGCAGTCTTTTTAAATGTTTTTTTTTTTAAATTCTCACTTTCAGTTTTGTCAGGTTATATATTTCTTTTTATTGTTTTTATTTATTTTTATAACTTTATCTTGTCGTATGTTATTTATATCTTTATTTTTTATAATTGTTTTAAATGCTTTTTTAACACTATATATTAATATACTTTTTGTGCGAAATCTAGTTAGTTTATTCTTAAGTATAGTTTATTTATCTATTTATTTCTATTGTTAACAATTTTACAATTTATATGCAATATTTAACAAATTTGTTTGGGTGTTTTTTTGGACATCAATTCACGTATATTCTTGGTTTTGATGTCTACTCGTATTTCGGAAACTAACGAAATTTCTTTCTGAACTTCATGTGAATGAATGATTTTTTATTATTTTTATTTTGACATATTTATAAAATTTGTAATTAATCGTGTTTTATGGGATAGATAAGTAGGTCTGAACTAAATTTTACCAAAAAAAAGAGAATACCACCTTAATTGTAAATATGATTATAATTATTAAAAGTTTCCAATTATAGTTCTGGTTTCAATTACAAAGCGTTTACTAAAACACTCGCTTTGTAAGACAAGATGTTTCCCACAAAGAGAAGACGCTTCAAGCAAATGCTATGCTATTGTTACCATTTCATAAATTACTGAATTGGAGCATTAAGTTTGCCAATTACGTGAAACCTTAGTCTCCAGAACTTGGAACTAAGAGATCCTTTGATCTGAATCATTTTGATATGTTAAAACGTTACGTCTTTATTCTTAACAGTTATTTTTTTCATAGAAAATAGAAAAAAAGAGATGTTACTTGTAATCGCATGAGGAATGCGATTGTACGAATATATTTTTAAGAATAGAAACCTCGTATAAATAAGACCAATTTAATTTTTTGTCATTAATGAAGGTTTTAGGGGAATGGGCAACATACACGCCCCATTTCTCCACGACGACACATCTGTTAGCTTAATTTTCGGGTTTTATCACGATGTTTTTCTTGGTCGTCAGCACGTGATGATGTACCAATATACATATTAGGTCAGGAGGAGTATATTTATTGGTCGTATTGTCATTTGAGTTTGGTATATAAGCGCGTTAATTGTTAAACTTCTTTTTTAAGAAAGCAGTTTTCGTATGAAATCATTTTATTTTTATTGCAGGAAATCAGCAGACAGGCAGACGGCTCACTTGATTGAAAGCGGTTACCGTCGCCTATGGACATTTGCAACACCAAAGATGCTACAAATGCGCTGCTGCTCTGTTAAGGGAGACCTGGTCACTAATGCCGGAACATAACTCTAGGTTGTTTTGGAGACATACTCTAGACCAAGGGTGGTAGCTATACAGTCGGGTAAATGCCCTAATACCTGGCATTAATTGAAAAAAAGGAATGCTCCCATGTTCAGGTAAGCAGACTCTAGGATCCAGATGGTACCATGATAATGAAACCTGTTTTAAACCTGTTTTGGTTTTTGAAACTAATAATATGACGCTGAAGTGGTGATGTTATTTTTATCTACTACTCTGTTTTGTAAACCGATATGATAAGATAGTGTTTTGGAATAATTCATCTAAAATCTAGACACATAACTGAAAATAAGCCTTTTAAAAAGGTTTTTAAATACAAGCTTTTGAGATCCTGGATATCATGTAACAACAGAGTGCTAGTAGCAAAGACAAGTAAAACGAGCCCAAACACGACGGGTCTATCTTGTTTAGTGCAGAAGTTGCTATGGCCACCTTCCGTCCATCATCAGATCAGCTCCATGGTACCATATTATGGTATTGTCACGCGATATACATATGTGTGTAAAATTTCAGCTCAATCGGAAACCGGGAAGTTGGTCAAATTTAATTTGCAAGATTCCACCCGAACTTACATACTTACATACATACTTACTTAAAAACATACATGCTTACATACAAACATACATGCTTACATAAATACATACATACTTACAAACATAGGTTAAATAAAAGCTTGTAAAAAACATTTTTAGTATGTGAAAGTACTAGATATCGAACGTGTATGGCTTCATTATTTCAAAACTGTCATTTTTTTATACATTGTGTCGTGTTTTATCCTTTTAATAATTATTAATATATTACCTTACTAAAGACACCCCTACTCAATGTGAACATTTAATCAAAGTTTATTGACACTCGCAATATTAAACCGAAATAGTTTAAGATGATAGTATTTGCTAATAACTTAATTATTGATTGTAGTTTGCCCGTTGCAGTTGTGTATTTTGTTATTAGAAATACCAATACTAAGTTAAATGGCACGTGCTTAATTGAAGCTACGGCATCTGTTTTGTTGGAATCACTCTCTTGCCCGTCAAAAGTACTTGTTGTTATAGGGTTTATCTCTAACTCTTGTCAAACCGACCCTTAAAGTTATTGTGATAAAGAGATTCAAGGGTACTTCAAGCTTCAATTATTGTGCTGTGATCCTTATACTTACAGAATAGAATATATTTTCGTTATTTAAGATATGAATACGTTTGAAAAAGTTGTACAAATATCTAAAACAAGGTTTGCATACTCAAATACAAGAGCAAAATGTAATGACTATTTATTGTAATTGTTTGCTTTGGTGTGAAATAAAGATTTCGGTACTTATTTATCCTTAGATACCTAATATTAAGGGCCGCTTGCATAATGATCGCCTTTAAATAATATGACTTAATCATACTAAGCGATTTATAAATCATCAAACTCGTATATGTATTGATTATAAGGTTATTATATTAATTTCTACTTACAAAATAGATATATAAATAGATCTATAAATAAAAAATTGACTCCATATCGCTGTCGGCGGGGAGCGTGCCCAAAATGCTGGCCGCATTTCCACGTTGGATGGCAACGCTTATTCGTTGCCCTAGGTACAAGCCAGACTTTTGGTCACGCGAGACCTCAATAAGACGCCTTGAGAGGTCTCGATAGAGGTGATGAGCTCCAGGCCCCCACGGCCCCAGGGTTTCGACCCCGAAAGCCACAAATACGTACCCACTACCAATGGATACATATTTGCGACATTTCAGGGCCTCCTGGTGTGCAGCAGCAGCCCCGGCTGTCACGGCTGTGTCTGAAAGGTGGGACGCCGCCAAAGTATCGACACAAGTTGCATCCCATACTAGAGGGCGTCCAATCTTCCATGGCACCAACGACATCCCGTCTGGTCTCTTAATCATACTAAACTACCTAAATACGTTTTACACAAAACGTATTGACAGTTCTTTAAACATATTTAGCGGCAAATTTTGGTTGTAAAAGATGCTAATCGTATTTAAGGGTGTTAAATACGTTTTGTGATTCTTAAATAAATTTAAGCAACCTTTTGCAAGCGGCCTTAAATCAATTTATTTTGAAAATATTGAATGTAGCATCATGTTACATGAATTAAATTTCAAGGACAATCGGTTTAACAAGATATATATCGAAGGCTTAATAACAAATGCGCGTACAGATAAGTGCAGTTTTACACAAGGGACGAAATTGTGAATAAAACAAACCTAGTTGGTTGTATAAGCCTTCTTTTTAGGTACACTTGCATACTGGTAAGAGTTTCTTGTAATACGCACAGTTTTTAGTAAACAACAAAAATGGCATTTTTGCGTATACGCTTATATGTTATGAAGGCCTCGATATGTGCGTTAGTAGTTTTTGAGATAATAAGAGAACATTTTCGATTGAAAGCTCTGTAGGACTTTCTTCCAAATAACAATAACTGTACACGAAGGTGAATCCGACATTAGTTACTCTACGAAACATTTTGTCATGCACGGGCTGACGTGCACTTGGTTGGTTTATTTTTACTAGTGCGTGCTGCTTGTTTTAAGAGCAAGCATTAATGCAGGCTACATTATATAAAAGAATTATGTTAGTAGCATTTGCCCCTGGAAGATTCACTTTATTTTATATCGCAAACTATCCCATCTCTCAGGATCAAAAGTATCTATATCCATTTTCGGTTTTAAAACTACATATGTATAAAACTGATCGAGACAGAGCGAGTTACTATCACATTTTGAAGTGAAACTTCCTTAGAATCGTTCTGATTTTAAATTCGAGGAAACGAAAAAGCGACACTAAAATGATATAATCATATAAATCTGAAGGACTAAGCCTGCGAGAGAATGAGATACGAGATTTTGTGATATTAGAGAGTCATTAGGACCGATGACTAAGCGTAGGTCCAGTTTGGACTGAAATAACTTTGACAATATTTTTAAGAAGTTTATTTTTAATTATAAGTTTTTGACGGACGTAGGCTAAAGGAATTAAATTTATATTAATAAGAGAGAGAAAATAATTATCTGTGAGTATATATCTCAGAAATTTCACTTCTACTGCGTGTGAACTGCACAAACACACACGCACAATTTTTTTATAGATATGGAGGAAATATTCATTTCCCGTGCAAAGCAATCAAATGAAGTAGCTAAAAATATTGAGACGCCGAAAATAGTTTATAGGCGATCCGCAATTTGGGGAAACAAGAATAGTTTCCCCGATGGGCTCTTGCAGAAACCACTTGCAGATCCAATGGGCATTTTCTCAATTTCGTTAGAAAGCTAAATTAGATTGATATTTTTTGTCAGAATATAAGGACGACGATCTTAAACAAAGATATTTGTAATATAACCAGAGCAAGTGACAGTTGCTGGCAACTTGATAGTTGCAGGCCGGTCACATTTGTTTGATCAGCTGTACAATTTAAAAATGTGATATTTGAAATTTTTTAAATGAGTGTTTGTTCGCTTATTTAGCAGCAGCCGTAGTAGGTTGTAGCCTAATTAATCACACAGAAGCTATAAGGCTCTTTGTATCCAATACAATAACGCATTCAGGGCGGTATTGGAACAACCTCGCTATTGCAGCAACTCGGGCGGGTGGATTGTTTCCAGATCACCATGACGATGATCGCTGTTAAGGTCGACTGTAACTGCACTACGCATTATAACCTTCTAAAAGGTAACTTGTATGTGTATGTGAATATGTATCGTATGACCAATTAACTGTTTATAATAATTGTAACTTATATCGTTATATATCGTAGCCATGGGAGATGTTTTCCTGAAATAAAATAAAAAATTAGAGCGGCAAATTTGCGGGTTTAATGGTATTAGGTCCACACAAACAATTCAACTTGTATTATGTTTCATCATTTAGATATATTTTTACAATTTGAATATTCCAAAGAATTATACTAATACAAGAAAAAGGCGGAGAAATTAGGGTGAAAACGGACAAGTTACAATTTCACTGTCAAAAAAATGTAATTAGTATGATTCTGAACTAGGGTCATCAAATTGGGATGTCCGTAGGGGCGGTTAAATTTGAATAGTCTACTGGTGGCAAATGAATAAATCCGCTAGTGATATTTACAGTATCCAGTTGATTTCATTACACGCTCCCCTATGGTATAACTAAAAAATGTACATTTGGAAGCTTTTAAGTCATACATGACAAATGGTTAAGAGCCACAGATAGTTTATCTGTCGCTGGTTAACAGTATTATTTAATCAAATATATTTTTTTAGACAAAATCTGTTGTTTTCCAGTATCATATTTGAACAGAATATCATTATTACCTCAGCCAATTTATGATTTTACGTACGTAATGCTATGTTCACAATACACTGCGGTCGCTGTAATAGATCAGAAATTAATTCAGTTAATTATTATTTACGATTTTTTGTTTAATTTAATGTTCAATATTTTATGTTAAGTGCATAAATAAACATTCAAATTAAATTACTAATTTTGATGTCTAATTTTAAGTCATGGTGAACAATAGAGTTTTCGTTCATTCATATAATTATTTCAAACCCCGAAGTTTAGCTAAGTTATTGTATTAAGCATTTCAATTTTTTTATGGTTTTTAGGTTTGCGTTTGACCACTTGCTAGGGATTAGACCGTAGTCGATTATGGAGGCAATCCCCTTGGGGCTGCCAAACAGTAATCGACCGGCTTGTTTGGAGATTAGAGTACTCAATACTGAACTAAAACCACCCTCTTCCGATGTGCCCCGCGCTTATGGCAGGAAGAGCGTGAGACTTAGAACGTAGTTAAGCCCACGCTGAGGTTTGCGTTTGACCACTGTCTCAACTGATGTTGAGTAATGAATCTGTCTAGAATAGACCACGCTTACCTAGAAGACTTCAAGATTGCATTCGTTAGGAAAAAGCGATTTCGGCAAATTATTTCACTTTTCGGCAGTGCCCACTACAAAAGATGAAGCGAAACCAAGACGCATACTAAAATATAAGATTTTTTTATAAAGAAAAAAAAAGATTCTTATTTAAAATTTAGTTATTGCAGCGCATTTGTAGAACCTTTGGTGTTGCAAATGTCCATAGACTTTCCATTAAGTGAGCCGGCTGCCTGTCTGCTGAACTCCAGCAATAAAAATAAATAAAACATAATGAAAACTTTCTGAGCGCATTTTTTAGTGAATTAACAAAATGGTAAAAGATTTCCTAAATGTAGCAAAGTTGATACCAAGTATTTCCAAAAGTTTATTGCTTTATTTATAGATTTACTTTAATGATCAAAGTTTGTTTTCACTCTTGAAATGGGGAAGTGACTTTTACTGTTTTTCCAATGAAATAAACGGTGGCTTTTATTCCATTGTACAATGCCATTATTGGAAATGTAAGTTAAGGAAGTTTCCCGAATTTGTTATGTATTTAATTTGCAGTCATAAAAATATACTTATGGAATTTGTTTCAGGAAAATAATGTGCGTGGTTCCGAAGGCAATAAACGTTAAATATGCGGTTTTTATCATTTCGCTACGCAACGCTAAAATAACTTTCAAACAATAATATTCATCAAACATCATTAATATTTTTTAATTCTTTTTAAAATTAAAAGGATAAGATTTTATCCGTACAGTAACAGGACGTTTAAATGGTTATTCTATTAAAAATCTAATAATATTTATCGCCAAAACCAACGTCCGGTGATGTATTTTGCGACCAAAAGGCTGTTCAATATCCCAGGCAACAAATTAACAAGGCAATGCGGCCAGTCTTTTGGGAACACTCTGTATTGACAGCGCTCTGGTCGTAGACTTTTAAATTAGTTTGAAAAAGGTATGTTTTAAGATTTAATTTTAGGTTTGATTGTATTTTTAATTTATCATCATCATCCTAGATTCAAATCCCTCTTGGGTTCGGAACGTCTCCCTCGAATCCTGGAGTCTGCTTCTCTACTTCTTCTTCTCAATTTCACGAGATTTTACCATTGGTACGCATAATATTCCTTAGAACATGAAGTCAGCATTTCTTGAGCCTCTTCCGCCGAGGTTTCAAATAACATTCGTTCTCCACATAATTAGCTGACTGATTTCCGTTAAAAGTAGCCGTATTAACGTAGGCAAAATTCTTGCAGTTTGTCGGCTAAATTGACAGAGTGCCCATCACTTAGGTCCCAACAATTGTGTAGATTCCCTCCCCTGTTAATATATGAAATTAAAATGATGTAGTCAACTTTTGTACTTACTAAATATCTGTAGATAGCGAATGGTACATATTCCATCATAACAAACACGTCAGCTACAGCCAACCATTTCAACAGGCGGTTGATAGGCGCCGCGGCAAGGTCTCGCCTTGTTAGCACTGCCACATTCAGCGCATTCGCCAAGCTACCGAAGAAGCATACCTGAAAAAGAAGTACAAACTTTCAAAAAGACCAGTCTCTTTAATGAAGTTAAGAGAAAGATCTTAGGAATTGAAAGATAGATAGAAGGAGAATGTAAGTATCAAAGCGTCGACCCCAAATCATTTGATTTCAAACAAGACTCTTATATAATAAAACTACGTTTTAACGGTTTTAAGCGCGGTAATTTATTTGATATTGGTTATTCCGACGTTTCGACCGCTTTTCAGTAGCCGTGGTCACGGACGACAAAGATGACAATTGCTCAACGAGTATTGTTAAAGTTTTATTTAGCCTACCACCAACTTGTTTTAATTATTTAGTTTCAATTTTGTTTACGGTTATTATTTACTCTATGGGAGTCTAATCTAATTTACCACCGCTTCGCAACATCTTGTAGCTTGAAGAGAAGGCGGCGCAAGAAACTCTTCAGCAAAAAGTAGTTTTATTATGTATACAAGTCGCGAAAACTTATGAAAATATTAAGACTCTTATATTCCAATATTTATAAATCTAGATAAACCTGTATCAATGTCACTAAAGTTTAAGCCGCTCTATTTAGTTCAATTTATGATTATATAATTATACTAAAATATTCGTGTCAATCATGACACATACGAGTATAGCCGTAAATTCTGCACGACCCAAGTCGTATTCGCTTTCGTGACAGCAATATTGGTTTGTGATGTAAACGGGTTACACACACATAATACACACATTTTACATTTTATTCGTTTCAAAGTTGGATCGAATAAAACATCATATTCACTAATCCGGATACTTATAGAAATACAAACAATTGTTTGTAGAGACATTCTTCACGGATAATCCGAAACCCACACGATCACTCGTAAAGTTGTGGAGCTTTACAAACAATAAACGTGTAAGTCGATCTATTCTAGAGATATAACTCAGATCAGAAGACTGGAAATATTAGGTATATACTTATGAAGACCAAATAAGAAATGTAAGGGATTGTATTTGAATTTCAAATATTAAAAAATATTGCATTTGGATTCATTTATTGAACAGCATTCTAATTTGTTAGGCATAATCCACAATCCACAATTATTTATCTTATCTGTATATATCTATACTATACTACAATCAATTACATGTTGATATTGAATGGTTCGAGTTTGTACATTGCGTTTAAAATATGAAAAAAATCTGGGGGGATTATTCAGACCAGGAAATACCAGAAAATATTTTTTATAATTTTTGCCTGTCTGATAGAGTATCACATGAAAACTCTAAACGGATTTAAGTGAAACTCGATAGAGAGGTAGCTTAAATCCCGGGTCGTAACTTAGGATACTTTTTATCGCGAATAATGACGTCGTGTCCGTGGGATAGACGAAAATAGTGAAAAAGATGGCACTGTGATCGCAGCCTTTTTGGAAACTACCAAACGTATACGAATAAAACTCGCCATAGTGCTGGCTTATAACCCGAGCTGATAGTAGGATACATTTAATCTACATCAATGATATCATTTCCATAAAATAGACAGATTAAATAAATGGATGGCGCTGCAATCACGTTTTTTCATTTCACTAACAAATCCGTTGTCATAGGAAAGAAGTCATTCATTGTATTTTTTAAAGCAGGGGAAATGCATTTCGCACACTGCCGGTTCTTTTACTAGGGATTAGACCAAAGCGACGAGAGGTGAGACCACGAATGGACGCCAGAATCAAACCGCCGGCTTGTGTGGAGACTCGAATACTCAATACTCCACTAAAACCACCCTCGTCCCATGTGCTCGACGCTTATGGCAGGAAGAGCGTGAGATTTAGAACGTAGTTACGCCCACGCTAATCCTAGCGCATCAAGTGCCTAAGTAAGCCCCGGGAATCAGGGCAAACTGACTTCGTCAACAAGGATGAGGACCCCTCCGCTCCCTAGATGCTAGAGGGCCCCTGCAGCGGTATTACGGGAGGAGGTCTTGTGCATCTGCGCCTCCGGGACCCCAACTGTCGTTGGTACCCGCGAGACGCATGTGCACCTCTCTCCCGTTCGCAGCCATTCATTGTATTGCTTCAGATCGGGTTAGCCTCTATATTTCGATGGGTAGCTGCTTAGACTCTATGTTATGACTTAGTTTCTTTTTTATTATAGTGAATTGAACAAGATACAGTAAAGTTTTCTAATATATATAAAAACTTAATTACAACTTAATGCGGCGTAGCCGCGGGGAAAACTCTAGTTCATGTAATGTAACTGAAATAATAATGAGTTCTTGTTATCAATTATAACAATTGCTCGTAACATAAACTAGCCATTTGTTCATTTAATTAGATTAATGCGACACATCTACCATTCATAACATAATGGATGAATGGCCGCCCGTCGTTTAGAATAAAAGATAGCCGTCATAATAATATGTAAATAAAGGAGATTTATTAATTAAATAGCGTAAACTGACCTATAATACAACGCCTACTGATTTCATACGTTGTAAAACATTAATGTTTAGTTTTCGTTTGTCTTTTATTTCTAAAATAGCACTTTGATATAAACATTACATAAATAAAAAAAATGTTAATTTGTGCATAATATATAATAAATAATAATAGCTCATAAATATCCCACTTATTAGCTTATCCAAAGTGGTTTGGCAGGTTTGATACATCGGCTATCTCGATTTGCAGGTTTCATCACGATATTTTCTTCACCGCTGTTAGCACTTGATAATTGTAACAATATGCACATTAGTCAGAAAACTGCCTAAGTGGTGCATGCGTTCTGACCAGGGTCAAGCCCGCGCTCTTTGAGTTTGGGATGCATGCGCTAGCTATTACGCTACCACGATTTCTTGAGCATAATGAACTTGAGGATCTATTTTTTTTATGTTGTTTTAAATCTTGCAATCAGTCGGCCAGACTATGAGCAGATTTGTTGTGTGCTGTTTTGCATTTGGTGCAAGATCCCCATCAGGACCTTTCCACGATTCAGCGGCGACGACTTAGATTGGCCGCTTCTTGAGTCTTCTTAAAGACTCCGGGATTGTGAGCTGTACCGCTAGCTGGTTGGGATGGTTAAAAGGTTAACTGTTCTGACGTTCAGGTGTTCGTGGACCTCCGAGGTTTTTATAAACCAGGGACAGTTGGCAATTTGCTTCAGGATGTAATTGTGAGCCCTCTGAATTATACTTATACTGGAGTCGCACGCTGAACCCCACAGTTGGATACCATACGTCCATATAAGACGATCTATCTAGGAGGATCTATTAATTATTTTTTTATGTTTGCTTATAGGCAAACTGGCAGACGCGTCCACTTAATGGGAAGTGACTACCGTCGCCTATGGATATCTGCAACGCCAAGGGAGCCGATGCGTTGCCTACTTCGTTGAGAATTTAAATATCTGTTTACGCCCATTTTAAAGAACCCCATATTTATTGTAGCGCTCTCGGAAAACCGAGGGAGGAAGCTCATTCCACATAATACATAAATTAATACTTAGCGTAGCTTGTTGACCCGTTTTCTTTTGTTTACCTTTATTTTTAGCGAATTTTATAAATCCTTCACATAGCTTCTTACCAAGAAGATCCTGTATGCTTGATGTTGACTTTCGTGACATTTTCGACTCGAATATCACACATGTTTTTACTATAGGTTAACAGGCACACGAAGTGAAGATCTGAGTTGTCAGGTTCATTGTACCGACTGTCATGATAATCCTGTTAGCGCATGTCGCTTTCGGGAAGAAAAGCTTAGTAGCGGATGCTGTTAGCTCGTCCCTATATCGGAGATTCTATTTGTCACCTATTCATGTTTTCAATTAATTATAATATGTTGGCTTTAACCTTTACAACAATACATGCCTTAGCCTTTTTTTGTAAAATAGATTTAGGTATGTATTACACGAGTTAGTGTTCAGCGAAGAGAACAATTCTTATAGCAATTGCTTTTAAATATTGTTCAACTTTCATATATTTTTCAACTAAATAATTTGGTATTTTATACATGGCACTGCGCGATAATGTATTAAACGCCCAACACCGACGGTCTATTTCAAAAATAGGTCAGTGTAAATAAACAAAAGCCCCGGAAACCAAGCTCTCGACAAAATAAAGATCTGTCCATCAAAAGATCATTAATAGCCTTAATTGCGCGTTATACGACACTGAGGGACATAATATTTACAGTTCATTAACAATAATGTTCCCGTTTCGTAAACATGTGTCGATATAAGCTTATTAATTTATTGATAGAATAACGAAATTTAATGCTTGCTGGATTCGGGCTTGCGTGTTAATGACAAAAGACTTCGTTAGAATTTTCTTATGTTTTATAAGTATTGTATTTTTATCTACTACTCTTAAAATATCTACAATATATTTAAGTACAAAATAACTGAAAAGTTGTTATTGGTCTGGAAGGGATAATTCTAATTATGATAGCTTAGCTAAAGTTTGAATCTCTAAATATGTTTTGTTTTGATGTACAATCAAGATTGTTTAACTCAAATATGTTACAAATACTTTTTAATAAAAATTAAAATTTTGGTATTATATATTATATTTCTTGGAGTTAGCAATAAAGTTAAATAGCTTCTTTAAGAGCACAATTTTTTTATATTGTTACAAGTGCGGGACTCGTATTAAAAATGCCGTTGGAATTACTATAGAATTTATGAGAACTATACAAACACGTATAACACAGGTACAAATATAACTGGACACAACCATTACAAACTGCACGATTCAATAACACGCGCAGTCCGTCACTATGTAGTTCATCGAATGTATACATGTCTTGCTCGTATCGTAATCGTCACTTGACTGCCTCACCCCTCCGTTCGGGTATTGTTTTATACTAATCTATACAATACAAAAATCGACCGCGTGGACTGAATTTTCCAAGAAAAGGTAATCTGCACACCTGCGGCCATAATTATACAGTAACAATAGGATGTTTTTCTTAATTACAAATTTTAAACAAAAAATAAACAAAAGAAGTCCAAATGCGGGGAAAGGTGTGCTTTGTCGGCTTGTAACAATATGAATTCAAAATAATTTAAATAAAAAAAACATTAATGTATTCATTTATTCAAAGTGAAATATCTCTAATTTATTTATTTTTCCATTATAATATGCCATAACTCTAATTTCATTTTCTTTTTCTTTAATGTCACTACATCGTCCTAAAGCGACAATTACATTATCTTGCCAAATTTGTATTTTGTGAAAATGAATGTAACATACATAGACCGACTTCGGAATGAAGTAGATATGAACAACTGGCCAATCACACAAACGGACGAAACCATTGAATAAGAGCTCCAAGACAGAATATCTAATATATAAAATTCTCGTGTCACAATTTTCGTTGCCATACTCCTCCGAAACGGCTTGACCGATTTTGATGAAATTTTTTGTGCTTATCCGGTATCTATGAGAATAGGCCAACATCTATTTTCATCCCCCTAAATGTTAGGGGTAGTCCACCCCTAAATTTTTATTTTTATTTTTTAGACAAAATTTTTAATTTCTATTTTTTTATGATACAACATACAAAAATACATACAATCCTCAATTTTCAACCCTCTACGATCAACACCTATTTTTTACCGAGCAGGACGACGTCTGCCGGGACAGCTAGTAACTCTATATAATTTAACAAGAACTCTAAAAAACACATTACATTCTTGTGAATAAATACTGCATTCATTCTTTAAACTCGTAAAAAACATGAAGTATAAACCATATCTAAAAATACTACAAACAGGAGCTGATAAATATATAGATAGATGAACACTACGCAGAAATCTGGGAATATTTATTCATGAACGTTGAGTTACTCGTAACATGGCTAACACGTGCGAGCAATGATCCACCACTTCATTTTAAAAAGCAATAAAAATACACTTCATGTTCACATCGTTTGTTTCCATATAAATTAGGTATCAGATGTGGATTGCTATTTCCATAGCCAAAAGAAAGGAGACCGTTCTATCGTGTGTGTATAATTTAGTTTTTCTATGATATAAATAAAACAGCCCATAAACGTCCCACCGCTGGGCTCGGGCCTCCCACTAAACGTGGATTTCTATGATATTATAATAAAATTGTGACTTTTTTTGTTTTGAATTTTTCGCTAGCAGTCCAATTGAATAAACAGTGAAAATATCCTCATTTTTTTTGTTCACACCATACTAATATAAACATAAAAATGTAGTACATATATATATATATATATATATATATATATATATATATATATATATGTACTACATTTTTTCTTACTCAATATATACACTTAAATTCACACAATAACATTTTCATTAGTCAAGTAGTGAAACAGCTGACTTATCTTGCGAAACTGCCAACTTAACTTACGGAACTGCCGAGTTAACTTGCGAAACTAGCGCGTTAAGCCTTTACCCTTTGGACAGACACCCACATTAACTTAACTGTCGAATTTCTATCCAATCTATCTATACTTACGTAGTGCAGATATAAATCAAAAATAATATATAAAAAACGAAATATTTTATCTGTGCAGGAACGGAGAAAGAATACAATTTCCTGCGGCCGGGCGGCCTGTCGTAAAAGGCGACAAAACAACCCACAACCAGGTGGTAGGGCATTTGGCCGACTGGATGGCTATCACCTCTCGTCTAAAGTACATACTTTAGTCATATAGTTAGCCATAACAACCTTGAGTTGTGTTCCGGCATTAGTGACCAGGTTCCAGTCTCCCTTAAGAGAGTAGCAGCGCATTTGTAGCACTTATGGTGTTGCAAATTTCCATAGGCGATGGTAATCACTTTCCATTAAGTGAGCCGTCTGCCTGTCTGCTGAACTCCTCAAAAAAAAAATTAGGTATATCAATTTTGATAGAGTTAGGTTTTCTTTGAAGTGATAACATCTTATGGGAGGTTCCGCTTCGATACGTAACGCGTTACGGTGTCAGTCAGTCTGGCTTCTCTTTCTCTCACGTTAGATTAGTTCAAGTTATCACTTCTGTCGGGCGTCCCGAGACACACACCGTCTTTTTTTTAAATATACTAAAACGAGGATTCAATTAACACCATACTTTAAAGAACATTATATCACTCTGAGTACGACAGGCGATTATTAGTATGACTTCTGAAAAACAGACTACAATAATAATTAGTGCTGTACATGTTAAAGCTAGCTTTTTACGACTTTAACATTCATCTGTAATTGAGTACGCTTTTTTATATCCAGTTTATGTGTAACACAGTAACAAATTCGTTAATGGTCCGTTGAATTTATTCCCAACATATAGTAAACATTTTTGTGAAAACAGCTTTTTCCATATGGAATAAATCTTCTGTACGGCCGTAAATGGCGAAAAAACATGAACTAAAAGTCTAAGGGACTGAGGCTTTCGGAAAAGTGAACGTATAAATTATAATAAAAAGATACAGTAAGTACTTTTTTAATGAGTGACTTAAGCAATGGATGTAATATAAAGTAATCAATAGAAAATGGGCTCCATACGTTAGTTTAGGTTATTGTTGTTAAGGAATAAACTAAGTCTATACAGCCTCGTCAGATGTAATAATTACATATTATGTTTCGAATCAGCTTCACTAAACTCTATTTAAATCTATTTTTTTTACAAATATTATATATTTTACTAAATCAGCTCTTATTACTTAAAAGATTATCAATATTTTACAAGTGCTCATTTTGACCAATATTGAATACTTACTTTTGTAAAATAAAAGTGTGTAATAAGACAGTACCTACTATTCAAGTTCACGCCAAAATTTAACTAAAGGTTGGATAACTAATAAATAGATGAATTGAATTGATTGAGTCACTTCCCACCTGCACGCTGATCATTATAGCATTTTTTGTAGACAGTTGTTATTAATGAAAGCTTTGATTCGGGCTAGATTATTTTATATGTAAGTACCTACCTATCTATATTGTCACTTCCTACTTGCATGCACATCATTTTTGTATTTTTTTGTACACAGTAGTTATTAACGAATGATTAGGTCTAGCTAGATTATAGTATTGACTATAATCTATTACAAAAAAACATTTACAAGAATAAATTTTACCAATAAAAATTCCTTGACATCAGTATTTGTACAATCTGGAGATAAAAAGTTGCCTTTTGTCAGATTAGGAACAATTCATCAATCTTTCAACACATATCGGCCATTCTTTGTAACATTCTTATCCCGAGTTTTAGGTAATATTATAATGGGATAAAAGATCCGATGGAAGTTTTAACGTTCCTAAAGTTCTCGTAAGTATTTATTCTTAAAGTCCGTTTTGGCAGCTTACTATTTGTTCTTTATATGTGTAATGCGAAACGGGGTCTAAATCGTCCCGAACGTGTTTCACTTGCGGTGCGACTAAGTAAAACAGACTTCTCTGTGGAGCGAAGAGTGTAACTTCAATTTGGTTCGGTATAAAAAAAATGAATATGCATATCTACCTTAATACGGGGTTAGCCTAGTACTGCACAAAATGAATGGCAGCCACCCCAGGTCTAGAGTATGCCGTCCTTACAATCTTGAGATGAGTTTCCGCATTAAGAACCTGGCCAGTTATCAGTCACATCTCCGAGGCCGGCAGCACATTGGTAGGACCTTCAGTGTTGCAAATGTTCATAAGCGACGGTAAACACTTTCTATCACAGTTGCGCCGTCAGCCTATCTGCTGTAATACGGCAATAAAAAGAATCTAACAAAAATGAAACAGACTTCAAGACTAACTAAAAAAAGTAAAAAATTAAAAATTCCTACAACGTTGAAACATAAAAATGAATACATTTTGCTAAATTTTATTATTTCAACAATATATGTGGTAATTTTATATTTCGTTTTTTGTCGGTTTATTTTTTGTAAGAATGTTTTTTGAAGTCGGTTAAATAATATTATCTTGATCAAAGTAAATACCTATGGTATACACATTGTACATGTATTACACTACATATTAATGCGAAGAAGGAAATCTTCGGACCTTTTTTAAGCCTATTGTGCACATCTATACCATTGTTGGCAAACCCCCAAAAGATTGGTTGATTTTGAATAGTTTACCCTCCTTATGTACCTTTAGTTAGAGATATGTTTTGTAGCAGATAATCTTCTGTTTGAAAAATTTTGTACCTTCCAAAAATGAAATGTAGGTAATTTGATAAATTTTTATGATCCAATCTCACCCATAGTTTGCTAATTAAATTATTTATGTAAAAAGCTACTTTGTATATTGAACAAGTATACTCACAATGAGACTGATATATCCATGAATGCTGTTGTAAGCTAAAATGACATCTCTAAAGTTGCCCGCACAGTAGGTACAGGCCGTTTCTGCTGGCTTGCTCAAGTTCAATTTAGTTCTTAATCCATCCACCAATTTCACCAAAGTACCAAAGTCGAGGGGCTCTTGGCTGCTATTCTTGGATGATTGCTCCCGCAAAGCCATTAGGAAATGAGAAAAGTCCACGTTGCTTCTATTTCTGGACATTTCTGTTTCTAGCAACATTTCTTCGAATAAATTCGTCAAAGTTTGAGTTATGTTTGAAGAAGTTTCTTCCGAAGACATGTTTTTACGGTGCGTGTTCGCGACAACATGTCAAGCTGCATAACTTATCTCGGTGTTGAATCGTACCAATTTTAATATTATTAAATAGCAGTAATCTGCTGCTTCCTGGAACAAATCAAAATTTAATTTTAATCACACGTCATTAAATTCGTGATATATTTATTGGCAAAATCGGACCTCTTATGAAATCACCATATACTTTTTACTATCTGTCTATACCCTCAATGGCATAACCTGTAGCCCGGAGAGTTATTATGATTGGACCGCCTAGCATACTACACCGTTGCATAAAATAATGAATTCACATTTGTAACATCCCAGATGTAACCACTTGCCAGGTTACAGGTTACAGATTGTCAGGACGCAAGCTTGTATGTTTTAGTCTAGCAATAAATAAGGATCAAAATAAAATTTTGTTGCGGCCCGCGGACCTTATTTAATACGTGTGTATGGCCTTTATAAAAAAAGGTTTCCGAATAGCTGACATAGACCAGCTACTTAGATAGGATGCTATATTACATACCCACTCGTCCTTAAATCAATCTTACAAATATATGTGTAACCACAGAAATGACTTAATATTATTGGTTTGATAATATTGAAGAAAATATTTCTAACTTTGAACAACGTAAGAGTATAAAAACAAGACTAAGAAATTATAGTGAAATCTGGAGTAATTCTAGGAACTTATCTAATTATATAAGTTCGCAACAAAGTCGGCCGGGTTCTATTGCGTACAAACATAAAAAAGGAATATTGAAAATAACAATGGTCTAATAAAAAGCTCTTAAATAGTACATAACCAGCCATGCCTCCTTCAGGTCTCTGTAGAAATGGGCCCAAGAAATTCTATTAGAAAATGTACCCCAGGCCTCAAAGTGAACGCTCCGAACTTCAACGATTAACTAGATGGTGCCACGCATTATTCTTCTTAAAATATATTTTTGCACAAAATCAGTGTAAAATTTATAGAAAATTCTAGCAATAAAGACACCGCCTTCAAGCAAAGCGTTTGGACTTGGATTGGAATCTGGTTACTTAAGAAAGTCGATGAAAATGTTTCTTTTTAACCGACTGAAAAAAGGAGAATGTTCTCAATATATTGTGTAAATTTTGTATGTATTTTCACTCATTATTCTTGTTTCTCTTGATCATTCTGTTTGCGTTGGATTCAGTACAGATTCAGTATAGTTTCATATAAATTTTATAATAACCGGATGCTTTTTATGTAACTAAAAAGCAAAAAATAAATGTTTTCTACATCTTGATGTCGATGCCAAGTAAAATACAAAAAAAACAACAATTTTGCAAAATAAAGTAATTTTTATGTTTTACTTCGTACCAGCTTCAAGATGTAAAAAATATTTATTCTTAATTTTTAGTTAAAATTCTATTTTGTTCATTTACACTCATTTAATAAATATGATGTATAAAAACAGCATTACTTGGATATTCAGATGACAAAAATCTTTCCAATTATGAGCCTTCATTGTGTGCTTCCACGAATATTTCAAAGGATAACAACCGCAATCAAGGTCTTTATTAAAGTATCATCAATATTACATACAAATCAGGTCGAATAATGTCCTGAAATTTATATAAATACATATTAATCAAATGGGCATTTTACCTTTTCAATAAGGTAACATGTCCGGGACAAGTCCCTTAATTAAATCCGTAGCCAGCGGGAAAAAGTTGGTATGTCTTTATAAATGTTTTTTTTTATATACACCAAGTAATAAAAAATATTGTGGCGACCGAGGGTAGAACTGCCCAGCAGCATAAATCAGTTTTAGAACTTTTAGAAAGAACTAGAAATTTCTGGAAGGAAAAGACAAGGACGGATATATTTAGAAAGGGATAGATGATGAACGAAAGACAGAGATAGATAGATGTTAGAAAGGGATAGACGATGAACGAAAGAAAGAGATAGAAAGATGTTAGAAAGGGATAGATGTATAAACGGAAGTTCCCGAACAAAAGGTTCGGGAAGGAAAAGACAGAGATAGATAGATGGGTCCTAGAAATTTCTTCCGGGTATATAAACAGCGTAAGGCGCGCCTACCGGGCAGTTTAGGGTTGAGTTCAATCCAAGACGGGGAAGCGACAAGTGCGATACTAAAGAGTTGGAAGAGAAGGTTAATAGAAGACAGAGACGAATTAAATGGTGAATTTAGTGACCAGTTTGGTGGACAGATACGTGAAGGAGGTGTGTAACGTATTTCGAGAGAGGAACCAGAAGCGAGCTACACGCGATAATATCGGAGGTGGCTACGCAATATCGACGACGGTATTGAGGGTGTGACAACTTATCGTCGGTACTGTGCATCGTTGGTCGTGCGTATAGGGGCAACCCTGCAAAGAGGTACTGCGTGCGGCTGTGTAAGTCAATAAAAGCTTTTAAATTAAAAACTGGTGTTTTCTTCCAATCCATAAGTACGTACCCCCGCTCGTACGTAACAATATATTAAATTATTACTTGACTTTTATCGCAATTCGGTTCATTATATAAAATTATCGATAAATCAAATTTGGTTTTATAATATACGAAAATTTTCATAGTAATTATTTACCAATCGGTTAATGACAATGGCACACAAATAAATTTGTCTGTTTATGATGATGTTTATGACCAGACCCAACTAACTACATGTATTTCGACGTGCTGAATCTGAAGCTAAGGTGCGTTTGGCCCGTCCCTTACAAATTGAAGTAAATTGCTAAAAACCAATAGTCATTTTTCGCAATCTACTCAAAATTTTGAGGGTATACGAACCAAACGGATCACAGATTCGGATTCAGCTTGTCGAAATACATGTGAATAGGTGTCTATAGGGTCTGGTCAAATGAACAGAGCACTTTTTATGTGTCGGTGTAACTAATTGAAAGTATATTTTCAATATATTTGACTGATTTAGTCTAAAAGAAACAAAAGCTTTACATAACACAACGTTAGCACACGTTAAAGAATCATCAGTGTCACCATAATATATGCATTATCTAGAATATAATAGAATATATCTGGAATACTACAGGGTTATCTAGAATTAGGAGGTTTTTCCAATAGCGCTTTATACTTAGCGATTTTTAATATTGAAATGTACCTACCTATGCTATCACCATGGTAGGCATGGAAATTCAAAATGTTAGAGATTTGCATAAATACTAGGGAAATGAGTCTGATTGTATTTTAAGTAACAAAGTTTAGGGTTCAATTCACATAATTAAGTTTTCCTTTTAACCCTGGTTTTCGGCAATCTATTGGAGTAACTTTGCTGTTGTCTGCAGACTTTCTGCAGAGTTAATGCCAAGTTAACCCCAAATGCGAATGAGAAACCCTAATTTCTAGAATGCCTTGAGCCGACAATGAAGTTTCTAGAATTTAGACTTTGGTTATGAAACGGTCTTTTCTATTTTAGCTTGTTGTTATTGACTTAAATCATATTTAGTCATTGAAACTTTACACCCTTCTTGTTGACAAACTTATCTGATATTTGGTGACACCTTTAATTCTGATGACAATACAATTGAATATATTGTTACGACCTAGACGCCGACAAAGACAAATTCACACCTACATACCTGTAGAAACACATCTTATTACCTTTTGACATTTGTACTTCTTCTGTTTATTTTGTGGTTAAAATTTGTGATTTAAAAAAAACAGCCCATTGTGTATTGTTTGTTATCTTTTACGGCCTATTGTTGTATTGTGATCATTAGCGAGGCAGTCGAGCGATTGCCACGAGCGAAGCAAGAATTGTGTACATTCGGTAATCTTTTAGTGACGGACTTTGCGCGTGTTATTGAATTGCGACCTTCTGCATTACGTTTGGACTTGTTCATTTATATTTGTACTAGTGTATACGTGTTTGTATAGTTCGAATAAACTCTATACTAGTTATATTTTATACTAGCTTCTGCCCGCGACTTCGTCCGCGTGGTGCGGTTTTTTAATTATCCCACGGGAGCTCTTTGATTTTTTTCGGGATCAAAAGTATCCTATATGTTGACCAGGGATATAAGCTATAACCATACAAAGTTTCATGTAAATCGGTGTAGTTGTTTCGGAGATTAGCCGGTACAAACAGACAGACAAACAGAGAAACATAAAAAAAACTAAATTAGTTCTATTTCACTTCTTAGATCCCCCGACTCGGTTTTTAGCATTTTGTTTAATTGTACAGAAATTTGACCTCTGAAATGTTATTATATGTATATAGATAGTAGGCATTTTAATTCGAGTCCCGCAACTCGTAACAATAATATTTAGTGTATCATTCTAAATCGAAGAAGGCCGGCGCTATAAAATGACAATAATTATTATGGGTATCAAATGAAAGAACTTGACTAGTTAATATACAGTGCAGTACTGAAATATTATTTAAGTAACGAAATATCAAACCTTAATAATAAAGTAAGTATTTTTTGAAGCGAACTTCTTTAGAATCGTTGTGATTTGAAAATGGATAAAACAAAAATTGACATTAAAGAGATGAACACATAAAATTCAACCTGCCCTAATAAGAAATAAAACACATTTCTTTTTACCCGGCAGTATTCATTTTCAATTTAAATAGAATTTAAAAGATTTCAAATGAATATTAGCTCATCTGTATAAGGCAGATATTCTTTTATACGTAGATCAAAGGAAATCGTGCGTAACAGTGTATTGAAATTTGATCTTTACGCTAGTGGTTTAAAGTGTAATTTAGATTGATTTTTTGAATTATGATATTATGCAGGGCGTACGCTAAAGGAATTATATTTAAATTAACTAAAATTAAAAATAAATATATATTTGTGTATATTCTTTGATGTTTCACTTCTACTGCGTGACAACTGCACGCATATTTTATTAAGTTCAACGGTTTTATTAAATAGAAAGATAATAATAATAATGTTAATAATGTAAATACAATCACTTTCCTCGTCTAGGGCATGGTTTCTCAACGACTTTTATGTCGCGACTCATAAAAAGTCTGGCGGCCCTTCACCACTTATAATAATATTTTAACTGTAATAATAGATTATTTATAAGTAAAAATTGCGTGTGATTTTTTTTAAACAGACTCGATCAGAACAGAGACGACCTCCTTTAACATTAACGCGACCCACAGGTTGAGAAACCATAATTAAGAAAAGATTCAAAAATAAAATTGTGAAGTGCTTCAAACGGGTATTCGAGCAGGTGACACATCAAAATTCTGCCATCGCAATTTCTATTCACTTGGCATTCGTCTACCGCACTTAACCACTTCCCCCAAAGTTTTCCCAAAGCGCTCTGATATACAAAAAAATCCACAAAAGTGTAAACAGCCTTTTAAAAACCCAACGAGGTAGGCAATAAACACATCGGCTTTTGGCGCTGAAGATGTCCATTGGTGATGGTGACAAGTTATCATCACGTGGACCATCAGCCAGTTTCCTTACTTGTAGGCGGACATAAAAATAATATAATGCATAAATTAAACAAACTGGGAATATGATGATGCATAATTACGAACAGAAAACGTATGTGACAAAACAGAACGTATGTGACTATAGCAAATTAGTGAACTATAGTGTAATATTTAAAAAGTAACATTTATAGGTACTATACAAGTTAGTTTAACATAAAAATATTTTCTTTGGGTCGTTTTGATATCACGCTAAGAGGAAGCTTTGTGGAAATCAGCGTTGTGTCGGATATAATTCCGATACAGCACTAAGCTGAGTGCAAAGTGTTTGCTGAAATGCGGCATACAAACTCTCAAAATATCCTTTTTTTAATCACATGTAAACAATGTAAATACATCGTTATTTCTTCAAATAAACTTTTTCTTTCTTTCTTACTTATTAAATATGCCCTAATTAGCCTTCTAATTACGCCACAAATTGTTTCACAGAGTCTGTTAGTTCATAAACACGTATAGATTACAACCAAAAGTTTGTAGCAATGTTCAGTCCAGGAATATGTTTTGCTTCAAGAGCGTTACAAAATTTTCTTGACAGCATCTAACTTATTCCTTTGTTTATCTACCTTTATTCATTAAATTAATTATGTTAGTTAATTATTAGGTTTTACGTTCGTCAGATGAAGATTAAATTGAATAACACAACAACGTACATACAGAAGTGCATAATAACATATACAAAAAGCTAATTACAATTTAAGACTCCAGGGAAAAAAAACGACTTTGGCACTTTTTTTCCAAACTAATCTTTGAATGCAATTTTGCAGGGAATTTCCGGTACTATACAATAATGAACCGAACAGAGTAAAATACGAATTAATCTTAGTTTTTGACGTTTAAAAAATCGCATGCCGGTAAAAGTGGCCTAGCTTACCTAAAAATCCAGAAAAAAAGGTTTGCAATAATAAAATATGTCACTTTCCGTGTTAAATCTAACCTAAAATAGTTTTTAATATTTTTATGCTTGAAACCTTTTTGATTGTTTAGTGATTCGCATATATTTTTTGTTTTATTGTGAAACTTATGGGTTTCCGAAACACAAGGTTCCAAAATATAAATCAGGTATTTTTTAAAGATTTTGGGTATATTCCACATCAAAATCTTAAATGGCTTAGAGGATATTTTTTTTATTGCCTGAAGCAGACAAACAAGCGGACGGCCCACTTGATGGAAGGAGGTTACCGTCGCCTATGGACGCTTACAACACCAGGGGCGTTGCCAACGCGTTGCCGGCCTTTAAGAAATTTTATAACGCCCTTAACTCTTAAAACTCTTAAAAGACCCCATGTCGTAGCGCAGTAAGAACCTCCGCGAGAAGTTCCCTCCAGATCATTGTTGTACGCGGATCAAAGGTACTAGAGAACCGTTGCGTAGTTGAATGTGGGAGCTCCAGGAAATGGTGGTGGACATCCCGTCGATGGCGAGCGATGCGGTTGTAAAAATGACGCGTTGGTACTAGGTCAAACAGTTCCTCGGAACACTCTCCGAGATAATGAAAGTAAAGTCAAAATCCTGTATAAACGAAGCAGTGAATTCAGCTAGTTTTTGACTATGGCAAGGACATTGCTCTTTTGACAACCTGGTTAGTAAAGAGTTCCAAAAACAAACATCCAAAACGTATCCGAGTGAAACAACGTGTAAAGCTGAAATCTTTTATAAGTATATTACGTAAGTATGGAACAATGTGATCGGCTTTTAGTCTGCTTTCTTGTACTTGTTTACCATCTTCAGTAAACTTGCTCCAGTAAGAGGTCCAAGTTGGTAATTTAATGTTGTCTATTTACGAATTAAGGTCTTCCCATGCGAATCAACTATCAAACACATTTTGTATTGATTGTCTGTCTTTAAAGTATTTACATATTAAATTTCACGAAAATCGATTCGCAATGAAAGTGGTGAAAGGGGAATAATACTGGATGTTATATATGTGTTGGATGAAGGACTATCATAGGAATGTCACTGTCAAAAGTAATAAAAATGTGGCCAATATCACTCTAGCGGAACGTCTTATTCGTCTTATTTATGATGGGGGTAACCATCTTAGAGCAATCACTTCTTTGGGAGTGGTTGCCAGCGCACTAAGTTTTCGATGAATCGCTACCTAGTAATCAATCTAAATTGAAACATCATTAGTGTGGATTTCAAGTGTAATAATTGCTATTTTCGTAACGGAAACATTATATTATTGGACTAGAAGAGTAAAAATATATCAGTTCAGAAAAAGACGTTAATTTCATTTCCTCAATCTACCCACATTGCCGTTCCAAACCGTAATGAGTTCTGATGAAAGCATTCCTGACCTTTCATATTTATAAATAATTTTAAATAAGTTATTTTTGATATTTATTTAGTATTTGTTATTCAATATATCACAGACATTATGTAATATACTTTCAAGATATGCGTAGGTACAATTTAAAGTGATTTGGTCTAAACAGTATTTTTTTCAAGACATCTCAAAAAATGCATTTTCGAAGCCTGTGTATATTGTTTGAAAGTATAAAATTACACACCATACAACAGAAAGTGGGGTAAATAGATGCTTAGGTGAAACAAATAAGTAAGAATTTCACCAAAGAGTTTCACATTACAAGAATAAATAAGCTTAATAAGCGAACCTCTTTGGAAGCGCTTTTGAGTAATATAATTGACTAACTTCAATACTGTAGAGAATATGAGATAAATTGTGTGATTGTAATTTTCGTCACGCGCATGAAGTACGCGAAATTTTCATATTTGAAACGTTAAAGATTGTTGCAACTTTCCCGACTGATATTTATATTTGTTTCATTACCTATTGTGCTTGTTGCTTGTATTTCATTACCTAATGTGCTAAAAATGTTGTTTATGACACACGCGCGGTTGTTGGTTTTTACAAACTCGTGGCTATAGTAAGCCCTTGATTTCGTCTTGGGCTTATATTGGTCTACTAGTTTGTTAATACCAACTCACCACACTAGCTAGTATTATAAATAACTATTAAATACTAACGCATCTTAAGACGTGTGAAATAAGTAATTTATACTATAGTTATATAAGTTTTAGAGGCTCATTGTAGTTATATTTTCATGAGTGATTGTAGTTCATATTAGGTATTCATAGAAATGTTATTAAATTATAAGCATTTGAATTTCAGAATTATTAACTTTCAATTATGCAAAGGCAATTTCCATTATATTTTGATTAAACAATATTCTCAGGTGTTTCACTATAAACAAATCTTCTCAAAGGTATATTATTCATTGATATCAGAGAAACAGGCATTACAAATAACAAAGATTCCAAATGAATGATATCGATTACAATTCCAAGATCCTTTTGTTTCTTCTAAAGACCGGCTACAGATGACAACAATATCTATTGTCTCTAATTGGACACCTCTTTGTTAGTTTTGTTGCGTAAGTAGGATTCACTAATGGCCTGTTCCTTTATCTTGTCAACTGTTAATTTGCCTTACTAACGGTAAAAATTTGGCATAAGCGTCATATAAGTAATATCAAATTTCTACCGATGATAAGGCAAGTGAACGAAGAGGAACTGGCTGTTATGGTACTACGCTTTATATTAAGTTGACTACTGTCAGCGGCTTTGTCCACACGAAACAAAGATAAAAGTCGTTATATTTTCCATGGCACATAGCATGATCTTTATAGGATAAAAATAAGTCAATGATATGAAAACATTGCATCAGAAAATACCTATAAAGGCACACCTGGCAGTCCGTTAAGGAGTGTTAGTATCAACTCAATCAAATATAACTCACTGAAAGTTAGGTACCACAAAAGAAGCATGAAAGTAGGATAAACGCAACTAAAATAGAGCTTATAAAAGTATATGTATGGTTAATGTAACTGATATGATGAGAAGCAATGTGATAAGGGAACTTCGTAGATTGTAAGAGAATGCAGTGACGAGTTGAAATAATAATGTTAAGGTGGTTTAGACATATATAGAAAATTAATTGGGGCAGAATCAGAAAACAAGTGCACGACAGCAATGTAGCTGGTAGAGCCGGAACCGGTAGACCACAACGTACTCACCGTAATCAAATTGAAGACATTTTGAAGAGAGGTCAGTTAAAAAGAACTTTAAATAAACTTGTTAAATGAAGAGATTAATGTGATTAAGTGAAAAGTATTTGTCAATTGTCTCTGCCTACCCTAATGGGATACAGGAGTTACAATATTTAAGTATGCGTTAAAGTTTGTGTTGACTTCAATATTCCCGATTGAATATTTTGGAAGTTAATCCACTCTCCAAGTCAATTAGTAACTGGATCGATGTAATTCAGCCTTAACTTTTGAACTATGGTATGGATTTAATTTTTTTATGGTGATGTAGTTAAAGAAATACTGTGGACATAAAAAAGATTAAAATAGTTTGTTGAGTACTTTTTGAGTGATAGAGTATTCTTGCTTAAAGTATTTTAGGATTCATTGTCAGATAACCAAAATAGCTGACGTTGTTTTTCCAGGATCTTCTTCCTCTTTATTTATAATTAGGACGTTGGGGCCTCGAGGTTTTACCTCTTTACCCCGGCTGCAACTCAATGGGTAACCGCGTTTGAACTCTCATAGAGTTTTACATATATTTAAACGAAGTCTAGGGGGCCTGAAGCGGTCACTTTTTTGCAAAGCAACAGCTGCCCAGCTCTTGTAAACTTGTTACCGTTGTCTATAGACGATTTCAACATGAGGGTCGAAGCCAACTCGTTGCCAGCCTTTAGGGTGAGATAGAAAAAGCAGAAAGCAGGAATGGGATAGAAATAAAAGGGAGGAAGGAGAAGGGGAAAATGAGCCAGCGAACTCTCACTCGTCGCACTGAACGTTATTAACTCAAAGCTAACCATTTCACGCCGATATTCCGAGCCGAAATGCTTCGTTCAAGACAATGAATAATTCCATAATGGCTCTTCCACTAACATATGGAGAATTACGTAGTGAAATTGACATGTGTCGTCTATATATATGGGTAGGTATAGGTATTTGACATAGCACAAAGATCCGTTTTATTTTAATACTTATTGTATTAGTAATATGAATTTTCTTATTACAAAACCCTGATTTAGTTAAAGGGTCTCTGTACACCGAATTTATATTGCGTAAGGAATACTGTATTGACGTCATAAGACTGACACGTGATAATTGCTTTTATAACAAGAAAATCGAACTTCCAAGCAAAAGTTTGTTATTCATATAATAAGAAAATTTAAAACAAATGATACACACATGCTTCGTAAAAAGGGATAAGGGGTGCGGACCACTTTTTTATCTATCTATACATATAATAAAATTGTAGAGGTCAAATTTCTGTACAATGAAAAAAATACTAAAAACCGAGTCAGGGGATGTAGGAAGTGAAATAAAACTAATTTCGATTTTTTTTTTAAATTTTTGTACCGGCTAATCTCCAAAATGATTGGACCGATTTCAATGACATATTATATGGTGATAGCTTATATCCCTGGTCAACATATAGGATACTTTGATCCCGAAAAGTTAAAGAGTTCCCGTGGGATAGTTAATTACTTAAACAGCTTATAACAGACTGAAAGTAATTTCTCTGCAACGTAACATAATAGAAGCGGAAGTTTTGACAGGGTGTGGTGTCGGTGAAAGAATTTTATCTTATATATATAATATATAGACGAGAGCGTGCATGACAAGAACTATAAATGTCAAAGAAGCAAGTGAGGTGTGTAAGAATAAGCCTAAATGGCGCTCTGTTGTTCGTGCCTACCCCGCAAGGGACCTGGCGTGAAGTTATGTATGTATGTATGTATAATATATAAAGCTGATAAGTTTGTTTCTTTGTTTGTTTGCTTGAATGCGCTACTCTCAGGAACTTCTGGTCTGATTTGAATTTTTTTTTCAGTGTCAGATAGGCCATTTATCGAGGAAGGTTATAGGATATATTTTATCATGCTAAGAGCAATAGGAGCGGAGCATCAATGAAGAATTTATCAAAATCGAGGGGGGTTTTTTTAACTTACTTTTTTCAAACTATTCCACGCGAACGAAGTCGCGGGCAGAAGCTAGAATGTATATAAAAATTATTTACTGTCCGTTAGTCTCGTTAAAACTCCAAAATTGTTAGACTAATTTTGATCAACTTTTGAGTGTGTGTGATGAGCGGGGTTCGTTGATGGTTCAGATTCACAATTGGACTCGGTATATGGTGTTTCAATAGCGTTCTACATTTTTATTTCATTCTGCGCAGGGCAACGTTTGCCGGGCCCTAGATAGTACAAAACACTCCCTTTCCGCTTGTCTGTCTATCCGCTAACTCCTCAACTCCTTACTTTTACCCGTGGGTTCGCTCGCCGTATATATAAATGTAATTAAGTTTTTTTTTAATAATGCTACTAGCCAGGGCTTGACCGCGGGGAAAAGCCTAGTCTATAATTACGTGCGAGCGAAGGTAGGTTCACACTTACGATTGAAAGTGAACACCAGTTTTTTTCAACTAAATTCTTTTATTGACTTATACAGCCGGACCTGAGCCTTCCAGAACTTTCTATTCTAAATATTCGATCTTCATTTCAATATTCTCTTGTTCATCTTTTATCCCTTTCGAAATTGTGTCTGTCCTTGTCTTTTCCTTCCAGAATTTTCTACGTTTATCGAAAAGTCCGGCTTGTTGAGACCGGCCTACGATACCAGAAAGTTCTACCTAAAATAATAGAAAAAGTAACATAAAAAAGCACAAAATGAAATGGAAAGGAATAAAATCTAAAAAACTATATATTTAATTGAAAATACTATAAAAAGAGAAACTAAACCCTGGTCAACTTATTTGTCATGAGAGGAAGAGCTATTATAGAAATAATGACAATATGCTATTTAACTCGTTTAAGCTGTGACGTCACAGCTTCCTGTGACGTTGTGTGAGAATTCACACAAAATCTAGGAGGCTTCGGCGTATTGCTAAATGATCTTGTTTTTTTTCTTATACAAAACAATGGTTGAAAATAAAAATCCAAAAAATGTCGTTAACTTTCAGTGTTTTATAAGTTCAATATAACAATTAATCTTTAAGTCCTATTATTTTATGCAAAAAGCCTTCCTGATTTCTATGAAGTAGTAAAATGATCTTATACACGCCCCAGCTGCATTGGTGTTAGTGACTATGACAAATACTTCTTACTTATAGCGCTAAGAAATAACGTGTTAACAATTAACTATATTAGTGTAAATAGATGAATAAAATACTTAACACCATTTATAATGTTGCATCTCAAATAACGCATTAAGCCCTTTGTTACATCTGCGTGGCAGTCACTATAAATAACTATATTATGCCAAGTGTATGTATGTAGGTGTAATAGGTGTAGGTGTATGTATACGAATATGTTCAAGCTTCAACTAGGTAAGACGTTTAAGTATGCTATTATGTTTTGCATCTGATATATCGGATAACTATCTAAAAATAACCTTTAACACTTTGCTACCTGAAAAAGTTCCTTCAAGCAAAAAGTCTATTTACTTCAATGCTAAGAAAATATTGTATATATTTAATGTGTATTTGTTTATTTTAGTAAGCAATAAAGTATTTTTTAAAATCTCAATACGTAGTAAATCAGTATTAAAATAATTATCGATGTTAAAAGAAGAAACTTCATGAATTGCGCAAATATGGTAGAAAAATAAATTTTAATTGGAATTAAATATATAATAGCTTTATATAATTATTATTAAAATTTGTTAAACATAACGTAGACTATATCCATGTAGTATTTACCTTAATAATGGTCCAGGAAACTCCAAAAAATTAACATTCATAAAAATAACGTGAAAAACCGCGTATTTCTAAAATATAATCATTATATGAATTGAAAGCTATTTGTAAAAAAAAATCTGTTCAAATTTAGAAAACCCCGTTAAAATAAAAAACAAAACCTATTCACGGTCAGTTCTAAATGCAAAAACTTTAGAAACCATGCATGTTAAAAATAAACATCACTGTCTTGTCATAATTTAAAAACATTCACGAAAAAATATACATTGAAAAAGTAAATCAGTAATAATAAAAAAATCTTGTTTATTGTTAATGTTTACAGTATAATAGAAGATTTACAAACGACACACGGTTTAGGTCGCTACGGAAGATAGCCGCGTACTCCACTAACCGATCGCGGCGTACAACTGAACAAACTCTCTATACATTTCCCTCCTGAAAACCAACAAAGATCTTGTGTTTTATCAGTCCAATTATTAACACGTAAACATTGTTATATCATTAATAAATTATATTAAAGTTGTATAATTTAGCGATATTCTTATGTATGAGTGTACATTTAAACACAATGTACCTTAATTATTATATTATAATAGCTTCCACGCCATTTTGTTCTCATTTTCACTTTCAGAATGAAGTAAATACTTAATTGTAACGTTGAAATATGAATTTGTTTGTTGCCTACTAAAAGCCTAAGTACTTTTTAAATCCTTGAGGGTTGCCCATACAAATTTTCATCCTCTTATTTCGCCTACATTAGATCGATTGTAATACAAAAGGTTACCTGGGATAAAGCCTCCATGGAAAATTTCATTAAGTATAGCTAATAGGCAATAGAATTACATTGGAATATTGTGCCTCTATATTAAAATGGAATTACCAATGGTTTCCATTTATCAAGGTTGGATACATTTTTATAGTGAAACTTCTTTAGAATTGTGATTTGAAACTCGATATAACGAAAAAGCGACCCAAAAAAAACACATAAATCTATAGGACTAAGGCTGGCGTGCACCGACTTTTAACCAATGGTTAAAATAAAATAATCGCCAAAAATGTATGGAAAAACAGTGATTATTTTTGGTTTACCGTCGATTAAATTTCGGTGCACACCAGCCTAAGCCTGCGAGAAAATGAGATAGAAAATATTATATTTGACCAATTAAACAATGATAGAGATTTATTTTGGGATTGTTTTGAAGTTTTTTGTTAATACTTAAAATTTCGTGTTTTAAAGACCTTACAACGATATAATATAGGAAATGTGACGTCACGTAGAATCCCTTCCACCCCTTGTCACAGTTTTTTTCACTTCTACTGCGTGTGAACTGCACAACGCACACATTTTTTTTCATTGTCTGAAGCGGGCAAGCTGGCAAACCACCCACTTGATGGAAAGTTGTTAGCAGGGCCGTCTTTACCCAGAGGTGCAAGCGGTGCGTAACACCTGGGTGCAGCACTCAAGGGCGCAAACCGTTTGTCTTCTACCTACACATTCGGTTTGCTTGGTTGTGATGGGTAAGCCAAATGATGGTAATGATACAAGGAATAATTTGATAGTATAACAAACAGGCACGGGAAATTCAAAGAAAAATAAGCCTTTTTTGTTATTGAAGGGGGCTTATATTCGCACCTTGGCGCTGTATAGGGTTAAGACGGCCCACGGACGTTTGCAACACTGGGGGCGATGCCAACGCATTGTCTGTATATATGGTGGGCAAGGGTGGATGAGATAATCGGGAGGGAAAGGAAGCACCGGAACTCTTTCTCCGTACGAAACGTGATTAGCTTTAATCCGTCGCCAGATACAAACATTTCTTTGATTGCTATGCGTGGCACGGGACTTTGAATATGTGTTCAAAGTTTGAACAAAGATTTAAATTTTTTTCGGTTTTTTAGCGCATATCAAGGCGTATAAAATTAGAATATGGTCAAATGTGTGTGTACGAGATTACGCAAAGTCCAGTTGGGCAACCGTTGCACATATCCGTTCACGCCAACGACATTTTGATAGATTTTTCACTAGTCATAAATAATTACAAGCACTTAAATAATAAAGGCTTTTGTGTTGAGAAAGCTTTTCGTCCAGAAACTTTTTTGTCGTTTCCAACATATTGTGGCGAAAAGTGTCTGCAAAGCATGTCTGTCAAATGTGTTTTCAAAGTCATCAAAGAAGTGTTCAAATGTTTGTCTGGCGCCAGCTTCAGGTTAACCAGTTGATTAATTTAGAGGAATTGATTGTTTTCTTTATTTTATTTATTTGTGTCAACTAATAGTAATAAGATTATTGATTACCGTATTGGTTGATATTTAGTTATTATTATATAGTTCTGTTTACTTATATTTTTTTATTCTTTTATTATTGTGTTACTGTAAAGGATAATGATTCTTTTTATTTACTGTGCGCGTGTTTATCACATTATCTGTTTTATGTTTCATATACTGTGTTGCTACTGTCTTATTAGATTTCCTGTTATTTGTTACATTTAGTATGGTGATGGGTGTAATATAAATCAATGAGACGGGGTCGGCACTGAAAATCAGCGCTGTGCTGAAGTAAACTCCAACATAGCATAAAGCTGACTTGCCGACCTCATTTGTAGGAAATGCGGTGTACAACATATCGAATTTTATCAGAAAAATGTATGTGTAAATATTCTTACATCCTTGTATTGTCGCTTTCCTATAATAAAAATTATTTAATTCTTTCTATGCCCATATTCTCTGAGTCATCACGCCAGTCGAGCCGGCCTTAAGAGCTATAATCATAATAATTATTCCAGCATGCCACTACCACGTCCAAGACAAAGAATGAAATTTATTGAATTGAAATGAAAAGAGTATCAATTTTATTTTTAATACAGTCCTTTGAGGAGGCTCGTCTGGAATATTACCAAGCTTTAGTACTTAATCGGCGTGAAATTGTAACTTCGTGCGGTAAATGAAAGTTCAGAAGATTAATACACTTTTTGTTGGGGTTTCAATGGCAAATGGCCAATCGTGAACCACTATAAATTTATTATGTCCCTGTCAACTCAAGGTCATTTTACTGTAAGCCTAGTCTTGTGATATATTTCTGAAAGTCACTTCGTTTTAGACAAAACTTCAGAATTTTTGATTTGATTATAAAACTAGCGGCGTCCGCAATTTCGTTCGCGCGATATTTGGACTTTATATTCATACCCACGCAACACACGGTATTACATTATATTACAAAGGGTTGGTGACTCCTTTGCATAGTATACAGCTTTCCAGATATGTTTGATTTTCACTGAAGATATATAAAATATATACAATCTAATTTACTTTTCATGTAAGTAAAATTCAACTAGTTTCCAGGGGAAAACTCTAGTACTGTATAATTATATATTTTTATAAGCATCTTATGAATAATACCGAAACATATTAGTATAAGTTTATTAATAAACGGCAAAAATAGATCAAATACTTATTGATATTTTCTGTTAGTTTGATATTTTTTGTGCTCTTGTCTCAAGTTGTTTTCTTCGAAGTTCGGTATGTTTTTTCAATAATAGAGATAAATAAAGATTACGTGACTAGAAATGTTTGATACAACAAACTCGTTAAATTTACATAGCGAAGCTTCAAGAAAAACTTTGTCTATTCAAAAAACAACAATCAAGAACATTCCTCGAAAAATAAAATAGATTTTATACCGTACATAGTATGTACGCGGAAAATTCCCGTAGGATTTTCAGCATACAAAGTATCACTGCATTTAAAAAATAATGTAAGCTGTCGTTTAAATGGAAACTGTGTCGGATTAAACAATTTTTTATGTACCCGAACATATTCAAACCGCTCCCGGAAAAATTCCTGCGGGATTCCCATAATAAAAAATATGTGATAATATTTTATTAATTGATGTGAAAAAATTGCATTGTCATTCGATTTTTTTTCAATCTATACCCATTGTAAATAATTTCCAGATTTTTTCTGGAACCCGCGGGATTCTCAGGATGAAAATTAGCGCAGAATCTGAGTCTAAGAATTTCATGTCGATGAGTGAAAACCGTATCGAAATCGGTTCAGTGGTTCTTACGTGATCCTGAACAGACAAGAAATCTAAAAAAATGTATCGTTTATGTAGTCTATTTCACTTGGTTTTTTTAGTTACAATGTACAAACACAGCATGTTTAGAATTTTATATTATTATAGATTTTTTTTTATATTAATAAGTATAAACTAAACTCAATTAAGCGTTAATTGAGATTGTGAAAACCGTCGAAAACATAATTCAATAAATTTATAGGTATACAATTAGAAGTTCAAAGTAATCAAATTAGTTTTTGACATGGCATTGTTATTAATTATTAAGTAATAGTAAGGTGAAAATGTATTGTATTTATTAACTTAAAGATTCACGAGAACAACCTCTTTACGACGTACAATAATTAAATAAGAATACATGATTCTGCTCTAGCACGCCGAAATTTTAATGAATTTTCAACTGTTTGAATTTGTGTATCTTAATTAAAATGTGCCCCTATCAATAACGTCGATAGCATATTTTTGGGAAATTTAAAATTTAACTAATTAGCTATTAGTCTATAGACTAATGTAGAATCCTGTATATAGGATGAAAACTTTCAGCAGGACAGTAAAGAGAAATACCTTAACCAAAATATTTCAAATTCGTTATTATATTTTCCAATCAAAAACCCATCTTGATTATGATTATGAATTATTTTTTTTTTCTTTGTTTAATCTATGATAAGTACATTATTTTCAACCATTGTAAAGGTGGTCTGGAAGATATCGCCGGCGGCGATAAGACCTCCTATTGTATATATGTAACTTATATATATGCAATAAAGAGCATTCATTCATTCATTGATAATTTGTTGTGTCAGTAAAGCTCTGTGTGATTTTATTTAATCTTCAGTCAACAAAAAGATTTAATATATAAAAGTTATAAATTGTAATTTTAAAAGGATGTATGAAAAATATTTTTGCGATTTATAATTATTCTTCTTTATTACTATTCTTTTATTACTTAACGAAGGTTGATCCGGTAGAAATTTTTGATCAGAATCAGGATCGATTGGCATCAAATTTGTTTTTGGAAATGGCCATTTTCTTGATAACTGTATATTGTTTTGAAATTCTGTGAATGGGGACCAAAATTTCACGACTAGTTATGGATAGTCTTCTTAGACCATTTTCGTGTAGTATTAAGGTACTTCCCCTTACCGCCCTGCTGAAATACTCCCCTATACTCCGTTTGTAACTATTTATATGTGCAGGAATGAAGAAAGAATACAAACCTGCGGCCGGGCGGCCTGTCGTAAAAGGCAACAAAGCAATCCACACCTAGGTGGTAGGGTTTTTGTCCGTCTGGTCTAAAGTATGCCCCCCGACCCATGGTCTAAACCGCCATAACGAAGTTTAGTTGTGTGCAAGCATTAGTGGCTAGGTTCCAGTTTCCCATCACAGAGCGGCAGCACATTGGGAGCACGTTCGATGTTACAAATCTCCATAGGCGATGGTAATCGCTTGCGGAGATTTGGGTAAGAAAGTGCCAAATATACTAAATTAACTATTTGGACAGGGTTTCTCCCTTGTGGTTCAGCCTCTGATGTGACTATTCACAGTTCACAGTAAGCATTGAATGCCTTAAAAAAAATATATTGCCTGAAGCAGGCAAGCAGGCGGACGGCCCACTTGATGGAAGATGGTTACCGTCGCCTATGGACGTTTGCAACACCAGGGGCGTTGCCAACGCGTTGCCGGCTTCTAAGAAATTTTATGGCTTGACTTTATATTGTTGCTCCCAAGACCTCACAACTTTACCGGGGATTTCGGGGCGAGCGACTTCGCAAGTCGAAGGCTCTCGAGCCCGGGGGCAACTTGCTCGAGGGAGCTCCCTAGGGAGTTTTGCCTCGGTTGGACTGTTGCCATGAGAGGGCGATGAATCTGATGATACCCACCATAGGGCGACACAATGAACTAATTGAGAACGGGCGACGGGTAATATAAAGTCCGAGGGGAAGGATCCCGGCGGATCGGGATCGGCGGTTCGAGGCGGCCTAGGCTATCTTACTGATGAATGCCGTCTACACGCCACTCCGCCTTTTATACGAAACTGTTACCCTACAAAATAATAACATTGCATCATTGCTAAAAATAGCAATTACACCATAGTGTTGCCAGGATCAAGAAAACAATTGTAATAATTAGTTACTGATGCAGTACTGATGTAGTAGTACTATCTAGGCGATAATTTTGTGGGCTTATAGTATTAGAACCCGTAGAAATAGTAATTCCATTATGAATCGAATTGTCTGAGAAATCGACTAAAAATATTATTATCTATGACGATTGTCTATGTGATATTAATATACCCTATGGTTCTCATGACTACTGTGGTGGACATCGTGTAACACATGGCAGTCTGCTGAACTCATGCAATAAAAAAAATATTGAATAATCTGTCAATGTTTAAGGTCATGCAGAATTTCGCATTTCAAATAATGCATTAAACCCTATAATGCGTCTGCATGACGAAATTACTAACATTATCATTATCCCTGGTGGAGCCGGACCGTTAGAATAGTATCAAAATTGTTGATCACCGACTTCATAAACTAAAGTACCAAAACTGACGGAAATCAATTATGCAGTCAATGTTCGAACATTCCGACACAATTGTAATGGCAGACGTGGGACCTGATCTTGATTACGTTGCATGATCCCTATCTCAATAAATGGAATGTTGCCAACGCGATCGTTGGCAATTCGTCGATAATAAAATTCCCGTGTAAATTAGAGTTTTGGCGAAACGCAGAGATAACCGGGTGTTAAGGTCTTAGCCTGTTCAAACTCCGATCGTGCTTTGATGGACTGTAGTTTGATGCTTCAAGTTTATGTTGATATATATTCAGTTCAGTTTATTACAGGACTGGTATTAAAGAAAATAATTTAAATTATGAATATAGCGCCCGCACATTGACGTGTGAGGATCGATCGAAACTTGATCGCAAGTGACGTGTGAGCCCGCGCCGCGCCGTCCCCACCGCAGCTGCCGCTCCGCGCCAAGCAGTCCAGTTGCTTTCCATTAAATTGTCACATATGAACCCGAAGTTTCAAAGAATGGTCGATTTTTTTAAAATTCTTTAACCAAATGGGGTAAGTATTGACAAAAAAAATTATAATCTTTCAAGCTTTGATTTATATAATCAAAACTTGCAAGTAATTTTATTTCATATATGTTTCAAGATATAGGTAATAGTTTATGAAATATAAAATACATATTATATAATAAAAGAAATATAATTTTCAGTTTGCTATAGACAGCTGTAGTTGTGTAATTACAAAACCTAGCAAGTGCACTACAAGAAAAGATATGAACCACAGCATAAAAAAATGTTTATGAACTATAATACCTACAGACTTGAAATTTGGCATAGACCTTCGTTTCGCCAACTAAAGGTCAGCTAAGAACGGATTTTACTAAATTATTGATATTTTACGGCACGCGAAGCGGGCGGGTACCAGCTAGTAATGTATATATTTGTTAGGTTTCCTTTTGTTTTATTTTATTAAACTGCCTAGGAGCGATATTATATTTAGATACATTTTTACTTTGTTTGCCAAGCACAATACATCAGCCGGTACAATGTCCGGTAAAACGATAGATGCACAGTTACTAGGTTTTGATAATGCATAGCTGAGCTGTGAGTTCAAATAAAATTCGGAACATTTCCCCATTTTCCGGGTTATAATTCGTTCGGGATTTGGAAGACACGGGAAATGTTATATTTCATTTGAAACACAGTCGGCTAAGACAAGTCTTAAAATTTGATAAGGGTATCTTTAAAACCAAAGCCGTTTTGAAAAGCTCATTCGCGTGTAATGAAGATTTGTGGAGAATATTTCAAACTTGTTATCATACTGGAATTAACTTCTTAATTATGTATTCATATAATTTTTAAGACCAGCTTAGGTGGAAAGCGCTAATACTAAACTAATTTTAAGCATGATGAAGCTTGTTTGCGCGTTAAAGCGTGCAGAGTAGACATTTATCCGTTTTAAGGGTTCTGTAGACAAATTGCAAAAACTAGAAAATATATGTACTTTATTATACAGTCAATCCAATGTAACAATACACAAAAGGAGGTGAATACTGAGGGAAAAACACGAACTTGTCCCCTTTTTTCAAACAATACTGTGAATGCGATTTTATAGGTATTTTCCGGTACTATACGATAGATACTTTTTTTCTCGATCATTGACGCAGAGTTGCCAGCCTATCGGTTTTCTACCGGACTCACTTTAGAGAGTGTACAGCTGAGCTCTTCGATCTGATCTCGCCATCCCCCTTCCATCATCGGACAACCAGATGCACCGGCATGCGGCATCTATATATGGTGGATATTCCACCTATAAGAACGAAGCGCTTTGTATCTAGCTTCAACATATGCACCGCAAAGGAATGGAACTCATTGCCGGAGTCTGTCTTTCCCGATACTAATAACCTGGGTGTCTTCAAGTCCCGTGTGAATAGGTACCTTCTAGGTAAGCATGCTACATCCTACACCACATCTTCGCTCCACATAGGGCAAGGTTGTGGTCAAACGCGAACCTATACCTATAAAAATCGAACAAGGAAAACACGAACTATTATAATCTTAAAGTTCTTGATGTTTAAAACATCGCATACAGGGAAAAAGTAGCATAACATACCTAAATAGTCCAGGGAAAAAATACAGGTTCTCAGTGACATAATGTCAGTTTCTCCGTGCTAAATCTGACTACTGAGATAGTTTTTATTTTTTTATGCTTAAAACCTTTTTTGATTTATAAGTGTAATTTCGTTTTAATTTGTTTTATTGTGAAACGTATGAACGGTACGTGTGAACGGTTTGCGAAGCACAAGGTTCCAAACTTAAAAAATACGATATCTCAAAATCGTTGTTGCTTGATACCTTCGTCTTTTCCCTGGGGTCTTCAGCTTAGAAATAGGTGCAAATCGCTATAAGCGATAAGGTGGCCTTATCGCTGATACCGATCTATTCAAGGTAACCTTCGTATGGAGAGAGATATGACACAAAGGGTTTTTGTAGCACAATATTCTAAAAACAATTTAGATGAAAATATTTATAATATTGCTAAGATATGTACGCGAATTCATCCACACTTGACTTGAAATTCCCGCAGGATTCCTCGGGACACAAACTATCACAGGATTTAAAAGAATAATGTAAGCTATCATTTTAGTAGAAAATGTGTCGGATTAAGCTAATTTTCATGCACCCGAACAGCTATAAACCGCTCCTTTTTAAATTTTCTGTCGATTGGTGAAAAAATTGCATTTAAATACGATTTTTTTCAATCTGGCCATTTTAAACAATTCCCAGAAATCATCCCGTGGGATCCCCAGGACAGAAGGCGCAAATTTTAAATCTGAAAATTTGCTGTCGACCAACGCAAACCGCATCGAAATCGACTCAGTAGTTTTTTCGTGAATCCCGAACAACCAGACAAACGGATAAGAAATTTTTATCATTCATATAGTCTATTCTAGTATTTTTTTAATGGCTTCAATTTACAGACACGATATGTTTAGAATTTTATAATATTTATAGATTTTCATTCCATACCCCGGGTATAGAAATTTTATGAGGAGAGAAATAATACAAGCGCAATTCAAAAGCGTTACTTTCTTTCCACGTTATTTTAAACCTATATTAGAGCGAACAAAACAAAAAATAAATATTCAAATTGGTCAGGCCCTTTTTAGTTAGGTAGGTAGACTTATGACTTTCAATAGGTACATTCAAGTAAATAAATTCATTTTCCTTTATTTTAAAGTAATTTGTTAATCTGAATTATGTTAAGTTCTCTTTTGTACACCTATTAACTTAATAATACAAGCTTGTTTTATTAAGAAAATAGGTGCTAAAACATTTTCTACTGAATTTGTAGTCTTCCTTCCCCTCTTACAACAACAGCGAACGTTTATTGTTACTACAGAACCATTCACTATGTGTGGACCGAAATGCGCTTGACCTAGTTCATTTATAACAACTTATTACTCTGAAGTTAATATTCTTAACAAACAAGCCCTAGTTATAACTTCATGCGTGGGTGGTCTGAAAAGCTTCTGACCTAAGAAAGATACAAGAATTTGTCTCTTTGTAAATCCCACTTCTCCCATCGATGCTCCCATCCGTAACCCGTTCAAATAGTAATAATTGTTCACGAAGGTGATTGCCTCTCCATTTGACGGAAATCTCTGTCCGCTGTGGATTCGTCCTGTATAAAAACTGTTGTTTTAAATTGAATAAATGAAAGTAACAGAAAATGTTAAAAATCCAATTGTTTTACATGAGGTGAGCCGGCAACCTGTATGTGATACATCTAATATATAAAATTCTCGTGTCACAGTTTTCGTTGCCATACTCCTCCGAAACGGCTTGACCGATTTTGATGAAATTTTTTGTGCTTATCCGGTATCTATGAGAATCGGCCAACATCTATTTTCATCCCCCTGAATGTTAGGGGTAGTCCACCCCAATTTTTTTTATTTATTTTTTAGACAAAATTTTTAATTTCTATTTTTTTATGATACAACATACAAAAATACATACAACCCTAAATTATTAACCCTCTGCGACAAACCCCTATTTTTACCGGGCAGGACGACGTCTGCCGGGACAGTTAGTTTGAAATAAAAATATTATAGTGAGAAATGAATCGTCTAATATAGGCCTAAGCAACTATTTATTGTTAATATCTTATAATAATTATAAAGACAGCCTATGAATGTCCCATTGTTGGGCTCGGGGCCCCCCACTGTGTGGAACGGACATTATACCCGCCACGCTTGGCAGGTTTGACACATCGGTTATCTCGATGTGCTCGTTGCATCACGATGTTTTCCTTGACAGTTATTAGCACGTGCTAATTACAACAATATACACATTAGGTCAGAAAACAGCCCAAGTAGTGGATGCGTTCCGGCCAGGATCGAACCCGCGCCCTTTGAGTTTGGGATGCGTGAGCTAGCCATTACTCTACCACGACTTATTAACTTAACAAAGGGTATTTTTATAATAATGTTCAGGAATTCTTTATTAATACATAATTCCCACGGCGTTCCAATTTTATGCCAAAATTTGGGTTGATAATTTGGCATGTTCACAGGAGCGGCTTATATTCAGTATAATAGCGTAGGCTCGAATCGTCGTCAGATAAGCCGCGCGTAACCATTACCTGGTGTCATTTGATATCGCATAAAGTATAACTTTATTCGAAAATCCGAACAAGCTTCGGAAACATCGAGTGTACAGTCGCGGAATGAAAACATTCGTCACCTTAAAGTCGACTTTTGCTTCCACGAGTACAAAAACCAATAATGGCAGTATTTCAATAAATGTTATGTATGTTTATAAAATATAAAGAAAATTACAATGTAGACAATGACAGACGCCGAGATAAATAATAAGAAACAAATAGGATATAATCAATACGCTTAACGTAAATATTAAAACCAATAAAAATAAAAGGTTTTACATGTCGAAACAATCTTCTTACAAGAGATAGCAAATCAAACACCTCTGATCTAAGTAATTTTAAACTTAACTGTCAAATAGATAAACATAGTTTTCTGTGGAGCAGTCTGTTCAGTGACTTAGTTTGAAAAGGTGACATGTCCTCGTTAAATGAATGAATTTGAAAACTGACGAACATTTTTAACCGACTTCGAAAAAAGGAGGAGGTTCTCAATTCGTCGGAATCTTTTTTTTGTTCTTTTTTTATGTATGTTCACCGATTACTCCGTGATTTATGATCCGATTTAGGTGATTCTTTTTTGTTCGAAGCAGAATAGCTTCCAATTGGTCCCCTAAAAATTTACATAGTCTTGCCCAGTAGTTTTCATTTTATGAACAAAAAACCTTTTCGATCCATATGTACACCGATTACTCTGAGATTTATGATTCAATTTTCGTGATTCTTTTTTTGTTCGACGCGAAATAGCTGCCATGTTGTCCCCTAAAAATTTGTCGTAGTTTGGCCCCGTAGTTTTCATTTTACGAACATTCTTTGTTCCCGTTTCTTGGGACCTATATTTTTTAAGAAGCGCGGTCCATATCCATATCCATAGGTCCATCCATACATAACTAGACACTAAAAAGTAACAAACAAAAAATAAATATTTCGTTTAAAAAAACCTACTTCATAAACTAAAATGTATAAAATAACTTATTTCTAAAGCTATTATTATTAATATATATTATCTAAAACATCTTGAAGTCGGTGCCAAGTAAAACATAAAAATTACTATATTTTGAAAATTACTAAGCACCTACTTTAAGATGTTTTAGATAATATATATTGGGGTTGTCTGGAAGAGATCATTTTTTAGCGATAAGACCACCCTTTGTACATAAGTAGGTATAATTTTAGTCTTTAAGTTCATGTTTGTATTGATGTACAATAAAGTGTTATCTATCTATCTATCTATATTAATAATAATAGCTTTAGAAATAAGTTATTTTATACATTTTAGTTTTTTTGGTTTTTGAAGTCGGTTTTTTTAAACGAAGTTTTTATTTTTTATCATACCACGACTGTACAAAGCAGTCAGTGAAAATTTCATGAAATACGAATAGATGAGGCTTAGAAGATTTTTATAAGCACTCTAATATTTAAATTTTAATGTGATTCACGATTTGTGTCATGTAGAGTCGAATAATATCCTATTAAATCTAACTCGTGACATTTGAACTACAGTTTTTCATGTAATTAATAATGGCTTGTAACCTTAGTACATTTTTTATATACCTGTGAAACGGGAGTCATGTACTATAGTAGTCTCTACTACTTCAAACAAATTACTTTGACTTTGCATCAATTAGTAGGTTAGGTACAAGTAGGTCAACTTGCGGAACTGCTGAATTAACAATTATAGTCGTTTAAGAGATACATTTTCCAGTTAAGTAATAAGTCATCGCTTAAGTAGATGCCTGTACAAAAGGAGTTAAAGTTTTGCTAGTATCTCAAATTAAAAGTAATGTTACGACCGAGAAAGACAAATTCACACCTGCATTTTATTACCTTTCGGCATTTGGACTTCTTTTGTTTACTTTGTGTTCAAAAACAGCCCATTGTATATTATAATCTTTTACGGCCTATAGTTGTATTGTGATCACTGCCAGGTGTCTCGTATTTAAAATACAAGCTGATTCTAAGAAATTCGGTCCACGTGGCTAGGCAGACATATTGCATTGGTACAATATAAAGCGATGCCCCAACTGAGAGATGAGACAGTCGAGCGATAACCACAAGCAAAGCAAGACTTGTGTACATTCGTTAATCTATTTAATGACGGACTTTGCGCGTATTATTGAATCGTGCATTACGTTTGGACTGGTTGTCTTCAGTTATATATGTATATGTATGTGTTATACGTGTTTGTATAGTTCTAATAAACTTAATAGTAATTCTAACGGCGTTTTAATTCGAGTCTACCTACCCACAATTCGTAACAGTAAATAAGACTATTGTCAATAAATAGCTCTAATCTATCTCGAAATAGAGTTACATTTACCTAGTTTTGTTTTGTTTGATTTTATATGAAGTTAAAGTTAATTAAATGGATGGATGGAAATGATTTGAAGATATCTTCTAAATGTAATTGTGTTTACATTTCGCATGTAAACAAAACTATATACAAGGACATCGTTAAAGAGATAAAATTTAAGCATACCTTTAGGAAGTATCGATAAAACGGAACATTGAAAATACCCTACGAAAACAATCGTGCAAACATTGACCCATATATGTTGTAATTTAAAAAGATTTTCCCGTTTTGTAAAAGTATTTGATTTTTATACATTACAACAACTTTTACATTTATGATTAACGTTGGAAAGTTCCGTAGCTATGTTGGCAAAAACCAAAGCTATTATGAAATCGTCATCATCATTTCGTTCGTTTATAGATGAACTTGGTGGAAAGCGGTTACCATCGCCTATGGACATTTGCAATATCAAAGGTGCTGCAAATGCGCTCCTGCTCTCTTAAGGGAGACTGGAACCTGGTCACTAGTGTCTGCACGGATATGATAATAATGTAAAGATATGTGTGTATAATATATATACATATTTTGTATGTTGTTATTTGTCAGATGACAAATGCGCAATTTAAAGATCTACGGAATCCTTTAATATACATGTATCAACACGAAATTGGTTAACGTTCTTCGACTATAAATAAGTCAGACATTAAAACTTAATTTTTGACTATTACATCAGGCGTCGTAACAATGACCAACTGAGACTATTTTTTAAATAATACTTAAAACTCCAAAAAAGAGTCGGAAGTCAAATATACTTTCGTTGATCATATAAACAACCCTAATCTCAATCACGAAGCCTATACATACTTCTAAACAGTTTGTTGTTGCTATAAAAATATGTTCGCATTTTGATACGGCGATATCCATATCTTCTTTAATTAATTTCATATTCAACGAGGAAATATTGGCTTTCGTAAATATTATATTTTGTTAAGAAATCTATTATCAATACTTACACGTGTTTTCTGGACTACGATAATAAACACAACCTAAAGCGATTAATTTGTTTGTTCCAAGCCAACAGAAGTTACTTATATGCCAACAGTAATTTAAAATAAATCATTTTCAATCATGCGGAAATAAAATCGGCCTAGCATTAAATAAACAAGACTGCGAATCTAATTGAATTTGTAGAAGCTTTTGCTAATATTATTTACGGTATAAGATAATGACTTATGAATAATATTTATTGAATTATTTTACGTGCTATATGTAATATTAATAATAAACCCGCAGGGGCTTTGTGGCAAATCTTTAGGTGAGTAGCGACAGCTCGTACCAAGTCCTTGGGGCCGAGGCAAAGCCCCCATCCCTGAGGTTGCCTTAGCCAGCCGGCAGGGAGTGGATATTGCTAGAGCCAAGACTCCAGCTTCAGAGGTGGAAATGATAAATAGCATAACCTCGGAAGTAGCTTCGGTGAACCTGCAGTCTATCTCTCCACACCCCTTAGCTACTCCTTGCGAATCTTATACGGCATGTTTTTGGGGCCCATGCAGGGAGTGGCAAGTCGCCGTCTGCGCATTTTTTTATGTACTCCGAACATTGCTACGGGCAGACGCCACAGTTCATTCCACCAGCCCAGTACCTTTTGTTCTCATTTCCTAAGAGTCCGTATATTGAATATGATGTAGACAGGGGTAATTGTCGTTCATTACTACGCCACGTTTACATTTATTTTGTCAAGGGGCCTCTACAGTGTATCGCTTCGCAACGTGTTATTGCTGAAAAGGAGGAAAAGCGGCAAGAAAACCACCAACAACACGTCTAGCTATAATTGTTTTTCTTTATATTTCTTATTCTATATATATCTCAAGTTCTTTTTTTAAACTCTTTAGAAGTGTTTAACAGAATTACTTTTCGAACAATTAATGCAGTTGTAACAAACAGTGTATACTCAGTAAGACAAAGACATCATAAAAGGAAAGAAAAATATTATTATCGTTATAATAATGACGAGACGTACTAAAAGTTTATATTGCAACATATCTCCGTAAATTCCTTACATTTTTGGCAAAATTAAAACGTTATACAGACGACTCCATAAGAGGCTGGAGCGGGCTGCCATGTAAATGAAGTTTTATCATTTAAATATTTTTCAATAGGTTAATATCCCTTTTTAAGCAACATACTTTTTTGTTTAAATTTAATGAAAGACAGATCTAACTTTTCATTTCATCACAACATTATTAATATTATGGCGAATAGTTTAGAATAGTTAGTTTTAGAACTTTTAGAAAAAACTAGAGCATTCTAGAAGAAAAAAACAAGGACGGATATAGGTTAAAAAGGGATAGATGATGAACGAAAGACAGAGAAATATAGATGCTAGAAACGGATAGACGATGAACGAAAGACAGAGATCGATAGACGTTAGAAAGGGATAGATGTATAAACGAAAGTTCCCGAACCGAAGGTTCGGGGAGGAAGAGACAGAGATAGATAGATGGGTTCTAGAAAATTCTTCCGGGTATATAAACAGCGTAAGGCGTGCCTAGCGGGTAGTTTAGAGTTGAGTTCAATTCAAGATAGTCAAGCGACAAGTGCGATACGAAAGAGTTGGGAGAAGAGTTTAATAGAAGACAGTGAAATTTTTAGTGGTCAGTAAGTGAAGGAGGAGTGTAGCGTAGCTTGAAAGACGAACCAGAAGCGAGCTACACGCGGCGATGTCGGAGGTGAGCACTGCGGAACCAGGAGGTGGTCTAAGCAAAGTCGGCGACGGTATTGTAAGCGAGACACCTTGTCGTCGGGACTGTGCATCGTCAGTCGTGCGTATAGGGGCAACCCTGCAGAGAGGTATTGCGTGCGGCTGAGCAAGTCAATAAAAGCGTTTAGTTCAAAATTCGTGTTTTCTTCCAATTCATAAGAGCGTACCCCCGTTCACACGTAACAATATCAAAATGGCTTCGAAACTATAGTAAAGGGCCACCCACAAATTAAATCCCACGAATGTCATGATTGTTTCTGGTTACAGCTGGTCACATTCCTGAGATTCTGCCCTCCCTAGTGTGACATCACATATTTTGCCATTTTACATCATGAAATTATTAAATTAGCTTAAATGTATTTTGAAACGTGACGTCACGAATTTAGGCCCTTCCCCACCCCTTGTCACACTTCGTCGACCCTTATTTATGCATGCCCCCTAAGAACATACGTTCTTACTAGGGTTTCTAACATATAATTTTTAATAGAAGACACCTTTAATATTTCTTTAATAAAATATAAAGATAAGTAATTTAGATTTTTAATTGTATATCCATTTTGTCTATAATAGGATTATTTGAGACCTGAATATAATTTTCGCGAAAATGTTTCAAAGGAAATTATCCCATTAGCCCCACCATGAGGAATTTAGAATTTCTTAGAAAATACTGGATTTTTAACGAAAAAAAAATAAGAAAAACAAAGTATAATGAGAGGCGTAATTCGCTGTCGCCATTTTCATTTAAGATAAGATTGTTGTAGCGTGTAGTCTGCAATTTACCTAATGAAGATTAGTTTGTAACCAACTGTAAACAGAAGACTTGCCTACACCAGTTGCAAGCAAAAAATATATAATTAAGTCGTAGACGATATAACAATTTCCATACACTTAACATTTTTATAAAAGATGAATTTTGGCAGCGTAATACAAATTCTTATGTTGTCTCTTGTGTTCATTTTGTATTTAAGGAACCTACAGTTATGCATACTTTTGGTGCTACTGGGTTTGGGTCTTTATCGTTTTGATGATCGGGTCCCTTTCTATTTTAACTCCGACCCATTTAATATTATATATAATTATTAGAGCTATATTTTGGTGCCGATTCTTCTCTCTAAGCCACAACTTGCTGCGAAGCGGTGGTAAATTAGATAAGGCTCGCATAGAGTAACTAATAACCATAAACAAAATTAAAACTAAATAATTATAATATACAAGTTGGCGGTAGGCTAAATAACTCATTGACACTTGACATCTTTGTCTCCGTGATCACACGGACAGACAGACTGCTCACTTGATGGAAAGCGGTCGCCTATGGACATTTGTAACACCAAAGACGTAACCAATATTCTGCCGCTCTCCAAAGGGAGACTGGAACCTGGCCACAAATGCCGGAACACAACGGAACGTTGTTATGGCGATACATTGTAGACCAAGGGTAATAGTCATCCAGACGAGAAAACACCCTACGACCTTGTTGTGGCTTGTTTTGTCACTACTTAGGAGAGGCCACCTGGCCGTAGGAAGTTGTATTCTTTCTCCGTTTCTGCACGGTTAAAATCTTCGTGACATGGCTACTCAAAAGTGACCGAAACGTCGCAATAAAAATATAATAAAATACCGCACTTAAACCCGTTAAAACGTAGTTTTATTAAAAGCTAGGTACGACAATCGCTTCTTAAATAACTCTGAACAACTTTTCAATACTACATGAACTCATTAATGTACCGCATTTACCTCTTATTTATTGATGTATTATAAACAATATTATGTATATATTTCCAAATCAGCCGAAAATGAAAAAGAAACTTACATCCTATATTAATGTAAATTTCTTTTACATACTATCACGCCCTTTTTCTCATACGTATAGACGAAGACATATTTCCAATTTCTACGATCTTGACATACCTTTTTTGTTTCATCTACTTTCATTTATCTTTTCATACATACACGTTTATTATAGGTACTTTTATGGCTCTAGTTCATTTTTCAGACATTTGAAACTTATTAACATTTTATTTCAAAATATGACAACAAAAAGTTTTCAGATATATCCTAGTGAAATAAGGATATTTGTTTAAATTTTTGTCTTGCTATTGGCTTATCTCACAAAAATAATTCCTTAATGAAACTAACTGACAAGTATCATAGTAATAATATATTCACCACATTATATGCCGTGTAATAATTTTGTAAAGTCTACGTAAACTAAGACGCCGTTACGAGTTATTATTAATTTTGTATTACCTACAAAATAATAGTAATTGTTAGCAGCAACCACCCTGCCAAAATATTAAGCTTTTGGAAATTATTTTGCATCAAAAATTCTCCCGTATGAAAAATGAGTGTAGGAAAGTAATATTTATATATTATTATATCCCTCAGTTTAAATATTATATACCGACACCTACGCTACGCCTTCAGACGTCACAACTCAAACTGAAGAAAAAACTTGTTTACTCGTCCTACTTTGTTATCTTTTCCCTGTATCGCTAATCTTTTACTATGCCATAAAATTATATTTATAATGAAAGATATTTATTGACTTCTTATTCTTCTTATTATTTTTAAAATCTAAGGATATGGTTCTCTTATTTATAATCTTTTGGCAACTGAAATTTTGCAAGAAAATTCATTGTGGTTTTAAAAAATGCCTGATCATAGAGTGTTTTTATACCAAGATAAATTTCTCAAAAAAAAATGGTTGTCGTTTGTTCTATTAGGGAAAGCTTAGTAATGTGTTTGTTCATTTATTTTGAATATAAATTACAAATATTTTGTTTTAGTATTTCAAGTATTGTCCCCGCTGCTACGCCGCATAAGAGTTCCTAAGTATTTTATTTACTATTTAGTAAGGTGAAAATCGCTTAAAGATCATCGCTATATTACTGTATATACCACCAATATATCACCGCGTATACATATCACCAATGAATAACAATATCATTAGCACACATAACGCATTAACCTCATCGCTAAATCTGCGTGAAACAGTCAATAACTGTAACATTATCTCAAAGCTCGCGAACTAAACTGTCATTTTTATGATTTAAAGAATATATAATAACAGGTAAAGAAACTAAATACTATACTACCTATGCATGTTAATCTAAAAAAAACGTATGAAATACGAATAATGATTACTGATGGGATATTATTATTTTAAATAACATATTTTGTTAAAGGAGGGTACATTCTGTAAATTTTAGATCTAAAACTTTACTATTTCTTGTGAAACTCTGTTAACGCCGACCTATTTGGTCGCTGCCTCTTTTGTTTCTTTTTTCTTCCGCCGCATCTGTCACTACGCAATGTGACATAGTTTACCAAAGAGTATATTGAATATATGGAGTGATATGGAGATAGTTTACGTTCGACCGCTGAACGCACCGCTGCTGCCGTACAAACCTCGCCGCATCTTGTGTGTTGTGCCACTTTTACACCCACATTCATCAACCCACATACTGGGAAGGTGCACCTGTACCGTTCCAGCTTCCACTAAGTCGAAGGAACCGCAAGACGAGAAAAAATGATTACGAGGAAGAAGTCCCTGCCGCTGCGTAGACGCATCGTTCGTAGCGTGTCTGGTGCGGCGACCTTATCCTGTAAGTCCTTTCCTTCTTGTTATCCCCGCTCCCGCTCGCGCCAACAAACTCATTACAATAACAAAGAAATAAGTCCATATAGTCTTCACAACTGCCCAGCAGAACATACAAATGGATCGAAGCCAACCTGATTTGAAGTAATATTGAATTACGTGTTGTTTATGACTACGTAGGTATTTATTAGATTAGTGAATTGAAAAAACGCAATTGTAGGGCCGTCGTCTATTTTGCTAATCCGGCCTATTTCAGATAAACCATGTTTTTTATCGAGATAAAACGTATCCTAAGTGTTGATTCGGTTTTTAATCCAGCATTATGATGAGTCTCAGTCGTATACGTTTAGTTAAGAAAATAAGCGATCATAACAAATCGGCGTACAGAACAAAAGTGCAGTTTTACACTAGGGATAGAATTGTGAATAAAACAAAACTAGTTGATTGTATACGGGTGACATTTGGAATACTCTTCTTTTTAGGTACAGCTTGCATACTGATAAGACTTTCTAAATTGTAACATGCATAGTTTTTAGTAAATAACAAAAAAACGGCATTTTTGCGTTTACGCCTATGTATTATTAAGCCCTCGATATATGCGCACATATTGAGGCGAACGACGGAGGAACGATTTAGTCGGTTTAAGGAGTTATAGAAAAGTGTGGAAGATTCTAGAAGAAAAAGACAAGGACATATAATTGAAGAAATGCATAGATGATGAACCTAATAATAATGATATGAAGATCGAAATTCTATAATAGAAGGTGGAAAAGATAAAAGAGAACGATAGATAATTAGAAAGGGATTGACAGCAAAAGTCGAAATTATGGGTTGGTTGTTATGGTTTTTCCGAAATTTACCATAACGGGAATCGAACCCAGAGCCTTTGCGTTCCAACGAGTTCGACCGGCTATGGCTTAACCTGCTCCACCACAGAGGCCGCCAAATATCAGAAGATAGTGACGATCTTAAAGAGTTGAAAGAAAAGTATAGTAGAAGAGAGTGACGAGTGAGTGGAGAATTTGGTGAACACTTTAGTGCAGAGTTAAGAGCGTAGTTCAGTAAGGAATTAGTTTAGTGTAGTTTAAAAGGAGATCCAGAAGCGAGCTACGCGCGGTTAATAAGGAGGTAAGCACTGCAGTAGCAGGAGGTTGTCTACACAATATTGGCGATGGTATTGTGCGTAACCTACTCATCCTTGGGACAGTGTGACGTTAGTTGTACGTGAAGGGGTAACCTTACAGAAAAGAATCACGTGTGTAAGACAATGAAAGCGTTAACTTGTAAGAAAAAACTGGTGTTTTCGTTTTTATTTTATAATAGTATACATACTTCAGACAAATATATTTTTATACTGAATTAATTATGTTGTAATTAATTATCACTGATAATATTTTTAATAATAAAGAAGCTAAACTAACTTGAAAATAAGATTAAATACAAAAATAAACTAAGTAATAAATATTAAGACAATCCTAAAAATAAACCTAGCTTACAAATAAAAACAAAAATAAACCCCGTCAAATCAAATCAAAGCCCGTCCAGCCCCACCAGACCACTGTCGCTGGGCATTGTACCTAGAAGGCTGGCAGCATTACCTCGCTGAATACAGAGGCTAATCCTTTGAGCGAGGTATGCTCCAGCCTTCCGATTTCTTGTTGTGTCGACGAGGCATTGTACATAATAATAATTGATACAAAACTAAATAAGCCTGAAAAAAATATGGAAGTCATTTCTTTTGATATGTTGTAATGAAGACACATTTCGCAAGTCATAATATGACTAGCGGTTGAAAAAATATAATACAAGTCCATTAGACAGATATCCGTCTAGATAGACCAAACAACACGGTCTGAATATACATGGCAGATGACGGAAAGGCACATTTATTTTGGTTAGTTTCAGTATGAATACTTTCAGCATGGTTGGTGCTGAATTTATACGACAATTTTTATATAATAAATATTACATGCAGTTTTAGCCATTTCTGAGTACTTTGGCATCCTAAAACTCAAAATTTACATATAAATAGGTCGCAAGTTTTAAAGTCAGAGGTTTTTTTGCAAATATCTCGTTTTCTATGGGTTTTACGCTATTTGTTGGGGGTTTTAAAGCGTACCCATTATATTGTTTACCTACATCAAAGTTTTAAACTGTTTTGTCGTAAATGAGAAATTCGGGAAAAGCAAGATAATAAATGACAAGTCATGCAGTTACTATATTGTGTGTAATGTGAAACATTAACAAAGAAAACATTAACAAATGACCTCTTTATTAGTAAAGATAGAAAAAATGTAATTAGATACATTTTTAATATAAATCTTCTAATATATAAAATTCTCGTGTCGCGGTGTTTGTAGTTAAACTATTCCGAAACGGCTTGACCGATTCTCGTGCAATTTTGTGTGCATATTGGGTATGTCTGAGAAACGGACAACATCTATTTTTTATCCCCCTAAATGTTAAGGGTAGTCCACCCCTAAACAATTTTTTAAGTTTTAGATAAAAAAAAAAATTTTTATGATACATACAACCTTAAATTAGTAACCCTCTACGATCAACCCCTATTTTTTACCGGACAGGACCACGTCTGCCGGAACAGCTAGTGTTATATATATATATATATAACATCTTGAAATCAGTGTTAAGTAAAACATAAAAACTACTATATTTTGTAAATTTGTAGTTCTTTTATGTTTTTACTTGGCACAGACTTCAAGATGTTATAGAAAGAAGTCGGTTAAATATTTATTTTTTTGTTTTTGTTAAAAAACAATACGTTCATACTTTATGAATACAGTTTATAAATCATGTTTATAAACTATGCTCATGTCATAATACAATATTAATAGCTACATAAACAAGTCACATATCATTCAAAGCAGCTGTCAAATACGTTGATCTAATGGTGTTGTTTAAGAAGAAAAATTACCACTATAGACGCGATGAACGACCGGCTTCTTGGTCAAAAGACGTTGTCAAATTGCATGAAAAACCTGGACAAATGGCAGCACATTTATAAAAATATTTTCTGCGAAAAAATCATGTACAATTTAAGTGTACACTTAGTTTTATTATTCGACTAGGCGACTATTACAGCACTAGTTTATACAAATTGTTATTATTTACACTTGGACGTTTTTTGTTGCAGGGCTTATGGTGACTTGTTCTAGTTAGAGGTGTATGCGCGAAGAGACCACAGCCCGGACTTGGGGCGTATGAAGCAACGGCCACAGATTTCACTGGGTTTCCTCGACCCGGGTGGTAATAACACTTCTGCGCTAGTGCTTATGGTTTGTCCTCGTGCGGATTTCCTCTACGTAATAAGAGGTCCTGGTGACTGCCAAGATACTTAATATACCCACCCGATATTTCCACGAATAGAAATTTAGAATTGAGGCAACGAATGTGGCAAGTGTAGGCCTGCCCGAATAAGTTTACAGATACGAGGCTACTCCAGTTGTTGAGACAAGTTTGGGGTTTTACTCAACGCCACCCTCAGTATGTGATTAAGTCACGTCCAAAAGTAAGTAGGACGCGCGTAGAACATCTGCGTACATCCGTCTTAGTGGCCTTGGTGACGGCAAATGTTATTGCCGAGGGCCATCATGAGTTTTCTTACATATAATTCAACACTCTTTAAGATAATGATACGATTTAGATAATGATATTAATGGGGGTTTTAAAGCCTTCCCATTACATTTTTACCTACATTAAAGTTTTAAGATTTTTCAGAAATTCAGGAAAAGAAAGTTAAATAAATGACAGTTCAGGTCGTTACTATACTAGACAACCTTAGGATGGATTAGAGAAAATTGTGTAACATGTGGGTTTTGCAATATAAATGGAATGAAAAAGTATAATTATATATAAGATATTGAGATAGCAAGTATAAATAGACATGGAAATAAGACAAAAATATACATATATTGATATACAATTATACATAAATAAAAAATAATCATGTATAGAATTACGTAAATACTTCATCTCCCGATGAAGATGTTATTATAGACTTTAGAGCCCGAGGTAATGATCCTTCACGAGTCCATTAAAAGACTCAAGAGACTGGGCACGCCTAATTTTCACAGCTAGCGCATTCCACAGGCACACTGCATGAACTGTAAAAGATATAAAAGATAAACTTGCAAAATTAATAATTTATAGATATGAAGATTGGATTTTTATTTCCCGAAATATTTGCAAATAAAGTCACAAGGAAAATCCTGTAAATATATTTTCTAAGTCCGTTTAGATATTTTTCCCGCAAACTATTTATATCCGATTAAATATCCTGTTTCGTGTGAAGTTTCTCACTCAATATTATGATAAAGTTTACCCCAATATGTATCAGATTACGCAGTTCGGGACTAACTTTTTTCCCGTATCACGAAGTCTAATAACTTGGGCTAAGAAGTGGAAAGAAAGTTTCAGATAGCGCAATCAACATTGTTTACTGTTAATAAAGTGTACTTGGTCCATTTTTATGACTTACGTTTGTTACATGGTTATTGTTAGCTATGGTCTATTTACAAAATAACTAGGCCTTTACCAAAACTTTGCTTGTTTTAGTTATGATACCGTACATTGTAGAAATAGGGTAGCGAAGAGTCGAATCAGCTCAGATACTGTTACCAATCTTAGAAAACCTCGCATAAATTGGTACAGGTAAAATGGCGTATTTTTTTTTTATCGTGAAGCTGGTGGACAGGCTAGCGGCCCACGTACTGAGAAGTGCTGTTTTTTACAATTTCCTGCAGCTGGGCGGCCTGTTGTAAGAGGCGACAAAACAAGCCATAGCCCGGTGGTACGCTATTTGCCCATCTCGGTGGCTACCACCCCTGGTCTAGAGTACGCCATAACAGCCTTGAGTTGTGTTCCGGAATTAGTGGCCAGGTTTCAATCTCCCTTTAGAAAATAGCATCTTCGGTGTTGCAAATGTTCATAGGCAATGGTAAGCGCTTCCTATCAGGTGGGGAATGCGTCCTATTTACGTTAAAAAATCACACTGTTAATAAATACCCACAACAGTTTATATATATATATATATATATATATATATATATATATATATATATATATATATATATATATATATATATATATATATATATATATATATAAGTATATTATACAATATGTATAGTGATATTATTGGATCAAGTGTATGGAGGTTGGCACTGGAAATCAGCGCTATAACAGAATTTAAAAAAAAAATATATATACAGCACAATGCCGAGTTGTCAACCTCGTTGACTGCAAAACTCAACGTACAAGCCTTTATATGTTTTTGAATAAAAAAATTGTCAATCTATTTTGTTTTTTATGTATAGCGTCGTATTTTTTAAAGTCAATAAATATTTTTCTTTCTTTCTTCTATATTTAATATTATTAACAATGTCGCATCTCAAATAATCAATTTAAAGCAAATACCACATCTGCGTGAAAGAGCCTGTATCTGTAACATTGTCGTTACTTTAAAAGTTTTAACTGATTTTTTATATATATAAAACTAAGAATGGATTGGTAGCAACAATTGTGATTATCATTCTTCAGTATTCTGCTTCTTTTTATAACGAAGATCAACATATGAAATTTTTTATCCCACATTAAAAGATTACAATAACAAACCCGCATGCAAAGATTTAATAAAAACACTAATATACATTGCTTTTCTCTATTCAACGCTTGCTTGAATGTTCCTTAATGAGAATTTGTGGGAGTGATTTATACTCACGCGGTTCCTTTAACGGGACATGAATTACGAATGAAATGGCATCCGAATGCATGTTCTACCTACACTCTTTGCACTGATATCAATTTATATACATGTACGAAGTTTAAAGCCATAATATATATAATTAGTTAAATGTAAATTTAAAATTCCAGTAAACTGAGTATCGATCTACACATAATGCAGGTTTCCACATCAGTAAGGTATGTCCATTGCTAATTAAATACTACTGTACTACTATTAGTTTGTCATTGAAGTAACCAGACACGATGCACCTCCACATGCTACGATCCCAAAACCGTTTGTCGCTTCATCCACTTTCATTAATCTCTTCATCACGTTTTATTATGATGGTTTGGTTTTTAAGATTTACTTAATTAAACACTAAACCTGTTCGCTTAAACATATATCATTTTCAAAAACTAATGAAACTAATACCAATCCAATTTTTAAAATAAGTTTTGAATGACTCTTCCATATAATTTAGAATCTTTCCTTCTTCTTAATACTTAATAAATTACATAATAGGAAGAATACTTTTTAAGAGTTTAGAAGTGCATATATATCACGAGGCAATACACGCTACGCTTTAACGGTACATTTACTAGTGCAGCAGTAACTACGCCAGTCAACCAGATCGTCAAGCCGAAACGGGGTGACAGGAATGATTGTAACCATCATGAAAAAAATCAGAAAAAAATCTATCCCATTCATTATGAAAATTATGGGCATTTAAGAAAACCTAGAAATTTGGTCAAACTGTAACCATTTTTCGGTATATTTTTGCCTTAGAAGTAAGTGGCTCTATGCGACACTGCCCCCTATATGTTCTCCATAAATATAATCCGCGTATGAAGTTTTATACAATTAAACTTCAAATTCAGTAAAACTGCATTGTTACCCCGAGTTACATCTTTTTAGTTAACTCAAGAGAAGCCGTGTAGGATGGATCCAAAATTATAAATACATGAAAAGTTTTACAATTTAAATAAATTAATTATTAAACAGTAATCCATTCCCAACCAATTTCCAAACAAAATATTGATTAATTACGACTTTGTAAACTTTCCATTTTACATTAAAACTTTCATTACGTTTGTTTTGCAACTTCACTTCGTATTATAGAACGAATTTCCGTTTTGAAACATTCAAAATGTACGTGGGTTACTAATATGTCCCTGCTATACCTGGGATAATGTTAGTGTTAGTGGCACGCAGATGTAGCCAAGGTAATAAGTTATTTGTATGGTAACATTGTTAATGACGTCAAACATTAAGAGATAAAATATGTATGTATACATATAGATGTTTCAACTTCCTTCATACATCACACACCTTCGATTTGCGCTCCTCTAATAACCTCTTGTTAAAGGCCCCCCCACATTCTTCAACTTTTTACTCCAAATCCTTCGCAGTGCAGGCTATCTGTCTTTGGAACTACCCGTAGATGTCAGAAAAGCTAAACCACCATATTTAAAGAAATTGACAAAAAATATTACCTTAGATTATAATGAAATATATATAATTTTCTATTCTTCTTTCTTAAGTTAGCTGTTTATTGTCCACATTGTACTGTTATTCCATTTTTATTTTACTTGTTTTTAATTTAATTATACCTAGACATCAGTTGTTAAAAGTGTGCTCTCAGTCAGGTTGCCTGGAAGAGATCGCTTTAAGCGACAAGGTCGCCTTTTGTTTTGCCTTTAATCATTGTAATTATTTATTCTGTTATTGTCTACTTTGGTGAACAATAAAGTGTTTTCTATTCTATACACTAATGGATCTAATCGTTAGCGTTATTTTTTAAGGCTATAAGTAAATCGAAATTGGTTACAGACGTTGACACTAACGCAAGATCGAAGAAGGGCATAAATACTAACCACATCCGCCAATTCCTTGTTGTGGGACTTAAATTTATTTATATTTACTGAAAATTATCGTATTGAATCATACGATAACATTTAAGGTAATATCCTTTTTTAACCTTAAAATTTGGATGGATTCTGTTAAGATTGGTATTGTTACATACCGACAAAAGCAAACGCACACCTGCCTGCCATAAATCGGGTTCATTATCTTTCCCGTATTTGGAGTTCTTTTGTTAACTATACTTTTGTGTTTAAAATTTGTAATTAGACAATAGCCTATTGTTATTGTACTTGTTTTATGGAAGTAATTAGGCAACTGTGTCGAACTAATTCTTGTTGTTATTATTTTGCGTCGAGGCATATCGTATTTGTATAGAATAAAAGGAATGCCCGAACGGAGAGGTGAGGCAGTCTAGCGAGAACCACGATCAAAACAAGACATAGTTACGTTCGATAAGCGATATAGTGACGGACTTTGCGCGAGTTATTGAATCGTGCTGTTTTATACGTGTTTGTACAGTTCTAATAAATTGTATAGTAATTCCAATGGCAATTTAATTCGAGTCCTCTAACTCTCTAGTAACTCGTAACAATATGATGATTTGTGGTGTGACAGAAGAGACGTATTTCAGAATAGAAGAGTATTGAAGGAAAAGACATATTGTGCTGAACCCAAATAATGAATACAAAAATGAAATTACAGAGTAATGCTATACCTAATTATGCACAAAGACGGATCTTGTCGCTAAAAAGCGAACTCTCGATCTCGAAGAGATAATTAATTGAAATCCATTACACCCTTATAGAGCTTATTCGAGGCAAACATACGTCCTACACGCCATAATTAATCCCCAAATAGATTGACAAACATCCTAAAGTATTTTTAGTTAGTCGTGCTAAATGTCTGATATCACGTATATGCGCAAATTACACTTTATGAGAGGGTTTTATGATACCAATAAAGGTATTTAATTTCAAAATGTTTTTTTTCTGTTAAGTGACAGACAGATACCACAAAGTACATTAATATAATAGGAGAATATATTATAAAGTACTCAATGAATTTCATTAAATTACAATCGAACTTCAAACAATTTGAAAATATAATTATGTATTTAAAAAAGTATGTACAGAAAAATAGGCAACATCCTTCACAGCGTTTATTTATTAAATCACAGACAAACACTTCAATTTTGTTTCTACGGATTTTAATATAAGTTTGTATATAATATAATGAAAAGTTTATAGGAATGATAATGATGACCGAAAGTAGTTCCTTAAAAAGAGACGGATAAGCTTGCGTTCCGACACTCCATCTCCTATGAAAGTGTTGTGAGATACCGCCACCGGCCTGCCTACCCACTAAGGCTCTCACCGTTCCGCCGCGTCTTTTCAAGGCACCAGAGGATACACCGTAGGCAGTATGTAGGCACTATGGGGTAGTTCTCATGACGCCTCGCGCTTATCCTGAAAAAGGGTGTTACCCTAGGACCGCGGCACGCAGCGTCATAGGTATGTGTCGCTAAGGAGGTCTCTATTGTATTGTAAAAGCTGACAACACGTTAGCTAATCAACGGGGCGTAAGCCCCTGGCGTTGTAAACTTTTATGAGCGACGGTAACCACTTTCCACTAGCTAGGCCGTCTGTCTATTTACAGTTTCACAGTTAAAAAAAGTTATGAACAAAAGAAGCCACGAAAACACCTGTGGACCGCCGCCTGCCGGGCTTCGCGGTACTATACTATTTTCCCGCAATCCAGACAAGGCAATGGAAGTAACACTGAGAATTGTTTTAATGAATATTCAAGCTGCCGAGTCTATACTCCCCGAGTGAAATCGGATGGGTAGTCTGTAAATAAGATAGCGCCTCAATAAACAAACCCGTAATGTATTTTGAGCAAAGGACCTTTAATTTCGGATCCAGTCGTATCCGCTCTTTATATAGTCAAGTGGCCCTTTTTAGTCACAAACATAAAACACATAGTCATCATGCGACCATCATTTTAAACTGTAGGTATAGTTAATATACCTACAATTACAATATTTTATTTTTCTTGTAAAATCTCTACGTCGAAACAAATATTATACGAGTAAATACAAAAGTTTGGAATGGATGTTTGTTGCTGAATCAACAAATGCGCCAGAACAGCTGAACGGATCGGGGTGAAATTTGGTACAGAGACTGTCTGAAATAATGATATATTTTACACGTATGATATTTTTATCCTGAAAAATTTACGGTTTCCGTAGGATAACATTAATTCAGGCGAAGTTTTTGGGCAAAGGCTGGTAGTGTATAAATATTATAATAATTTAAATTTAATTAAATTCGTACTATGTTTTTTTACAATTGTAAACCGATTTTCATTTTGTTTCTTTACTCATAAGTTAATACTCCCGATGTAGTTGCATGGTCACCAAGTTGGGATCTGATTAGTGGATCGGATCCCATGGACATTTGGAACAACCCTTATTAAAGAACGCCGTAGGGCTAAATTCTTGGAAAAAAGTTTGTATATGCGTGTAGTCATTACATTTTCTACAGGCGCTTAATTTTTTTATTTCCACGTTACGCAATTTCTCCGTCAATTGAGGATCAAATTCGGTTTTTTTCTTTATTTGTAAGTACATACTCCCGAGGCGATTCCACTTAGGAACACTAAGTCAGTATCTGGTGAATGGATCCGCAGAGTGCCAACATTTTTTTTTAAAAAAAGCTTGTTTGTATATGCGTTGCCAGTATTAGATTTTCTACAGGTGCTTAATTTTTTGTAGGCATGTTACGCGATTCAGTGACAATTGTGAACCAATTTTCAAACTGTTTTTCAACTCCCAATATAGTCCCATGATCCCCAAGTCCAGCCAGCCTGTCCACCAGGATCTGATTTTTGGATCGCAAGGAAATCGACAGCAACCCTTGTTGAAGAGCATATACACTGAAGAGTAAGATGGCAAATTTGTATACGCGTGCCAGTTGCTCTAACCTATTGAAGTATTCGCTCAACAAATAAATTTTTTTTTTTTTTAACAAAAACAAATCTGAATTCAAACTAAAAACCAAAAATAAATATTTAATAAATATGTTGTTTTTTATATTTTACTTGGCGCCGACTTCGAGATGTAGAAAGAAGGCGATTATATATTTATTTTTTGGTTGTTAGTGTAAAGTCAGTTTTGTTTTGTACAAATAATTCACCATTATAATAATTTTAAATTATAAATTTTTTAAATTATTGTAATGGTGAAATTTAATAACTTGCTTTTCTTTTGTCAATAAGCTCTAAAATTTATCGAACTCAAATCTTAATTTATTATATACTTTAGTGATCTATAAACACATTGCTTCAATTTCTGTTTGCTCAAGACTATGGTATAAAGAATAAAGTTATGACGGCTATAGTTTGTAATAAAGTAAGCAATTAAGTTGGCTAAGTTTTAAAGCTGTCTCAGCCTTGCAGAAACATTGAACATTTCTAAATAAGTTTCGCTAAGTTTCATCTTACCTAAAATGGTGGATGTTTTGGACGAAAGCTAAAAGAAAAAGTCATAAAACGTGCATCAGATTATTCTAATATTATTTTAACTCTATTTAATTAATAGTGTTTACTGCTGTGGATAGCGGGATTAGAAGGAAACCTCGATCTAAAGAGAATACGTCTTTATTTAAGCTAATGCGAGTTATACTCACACTGAACAGTCGGTACGATTCGTTTTCCAAGTCCGGGATAAAACTACACTTGAAGACGATTCACGACTCTATAGATAACACAGACCAGCTCATGGACTTCATCCTTATCCAATATATGTCGCATCAATCCACCTTCCTCCGCCTTCGCACATTGGCCATGCGCAAAGGTGAAACACAAGCTCCAGCGCTCCCTCAACGATACGGCACTTTAAAGATGGCGAATGCTTTGCCCTGCCGGCCCTACCGCACTGCCTTCTACATCGCTTACGATCACGGCGTTACGAAAATCGGGTTACATTGCAATAGTGACAAAAAATCGTATCCTACTAAATTCATAATATCTTCTCGATATTGTCACGGTGGAATAATATAAAAAATCGTATCATCAACAAAATTGGCGTTAGCCGAAATTATTATTAAAAACCATCAAAAATTTTACACATTTATTTCGCGACTTTTCGCTTATAAATATTTATAAAAAATAATAGTTAAAAAAATTAAAAAGGACGTTTTTATTGATACCATGCACCTCAAGCTTTTTACAATAAAATCATTTTTTCTTACACTAATTAAAAAATATTTACTATTTTTTAGTTGGATTTTCTATAAAAACTTATTTTTTTAGTTTTTTTTAAACTAATATTTATTTATCATTTTTTAGTGATTTAATTCCCTTATCCGTGGAAACTTTAAGAAAAGAATACACTCTTATGATAAAAATGAACGCTATGTAAAAATAAGCTTTTTAAGGTTATTAAATACAAGCTTTTGAGATCCTGCATATCATGTAGCAGCAGAGTACTAGCCAAGACAAGTAAAATGAGCCCAAACACGACGGGTCTATCTTGTTTAGTACAGGAGTTCCCATGGCCACTTTCCGACTCAGATCAGCGCTATGGTACCATATTATTGCATTATCACGCGATATACACATACGTGCAAAGTTCCAGCTCAATCGGAAACCGGGAAGTCGATCAAATTTAACTAGAAAGATGGCGTTACATATTAACATATAATACATACATACATACTAACATACGTATGAAGCTAATAAAAGCGTATTAAAATAAAGTGACATGTCACAGGGACAGCATTAGAATGAACAGAATACCGAAATCAGGCAAACCTATTGAGACGGTAGTGTCCGGCGTTTTTGACGAGCTAGTAATAGCAGGATTGGGCCCCATGAATAGGTATAGGAATATTTCGGTGCTTCAAACGTCTTGTTTCACTCAAAGTCGATGGTTTCGAATTCCAAGACGGGCTTCGTAATCAATAGACGCATTCAATACTCGTCCAAGTTAGCTTGTAACTAACGGCAAATATGTTGATTGTTCAGTAACGGAGCAAATCGATTATCGGCTAAATTGTAATTTTGAGTCCATCGCGATCTTTGGATTGTTTAAACATCTTGAAATGGTCCAACGCTATAAAGTTACATTATACAAAGCGCTATCAATATTATTTTGGTCACCAGACAAACTCACCTATTGTATAATCCTAAGCCAAGCAAATTATGCTTATGTTGTATACAACTAAAAACTCTGAGACCGATCCTAAACACGCAAGCCATATTATATTTACAACCACATTTACTATAAAAAAGTTAGTTTACCATGCCACGAAAGAGTGAGGTAGGGCTCGCAAAGCTTACTCCACTCAACAACAAAGGCCGTCAAATTTATTATTTAGAATAATAATTGTTAAAATATTATAAAACTACGTATTAACGGTTTTAAGTGCGGTAATTTATTTGATTTTTATTATTACGACGAAAAAAACAATAAAATTACCGCGCTTAAAAGCGCTAAAACGAAGTTTTATTATATATACTAATCGTGAAAACTGAACATATACTATACTAAAACATTTCCTTTTGTTCTATATCTTCCAATATATAATATCATTGATATCTTCATATCGAATAATCTACGCAAATGTTTCAGACCAATAAATAACATGTAATTAGGGTTCAGATTTAGCTTGACATTAAAAGACCATTAACTTCGCAACAAACACTTGAGCAAGGAAATAAAATAACTAAACTAGCTGCAGATTTCATTACGTAAGGTAATAGGAAGGTAAGAGGAAACCAAACCTACGGAGAATTAACTAGCAACCTTAATTAATTATGTCAAAAGTGGTCAAGAGCATACCAGACTGTTACATTGAAAGGTTCCATAGCGAAAATGTCGAGAGTTTTTGTCATTTGGAACTAGGCTGGCTATATACTATATACTAGCCAATTGTACTATATATTATAGATAAATAATATAGTATGAATTATACTATATCATATCGGTGCAGGAACGGAGAAAAAATACAATTTCCTGCGGCCGGGCAGGCTGTCGTAAGAGGCGACAAAACAACCAACAGCCAGGTGGTAGGGCATTTGCCCGACTGGAAGGCTTGGTAGCCTTCCAGTCGGGCAAATGCCCTTTAGACCAGGGGTGGTCCCCTGGTCTAAAGTATATCGCCATAAAAACCTTGAGTTGTGTTCCGGCTTTATTGACCAGGTTCCAGTCTCCCTTAAGAGAGCAGCAGCACATTTGTAGCACCTTTGGTGTTGCAAATGTCCATAGGCGATGGTAACTTTTCATCAAGTGGGCCGTCTGCCTGTCTGCTGAACTCCTGCAATAAAAAAAATCCCTCTGCTGTCTCAAATTCAAAATAATATATATCACCACCAAATTGCTACTAACTTAAAACATGGAAAAAGAATGCATGCTTTAAGGACTTTATATATAAAACTTTATTATTGTACAAAATGGCTATTATGCTCTCAAACGGCATAACGGGTCGTGTCTTTTGCTGACTTAAAAGAGAACACACTGAATACATATTATAAATGAATATAAGCGTGGCACTCCTTTGGTCTCCCCATTCTTAGGGGAATGGAATGTCAAGGTCGGCTTTCAGCATTCGGTTCGGCTTTGTGTATTACCGGTCGAGCCTGTCTGTCCTTTAGCGCACAAAGGGAGTAAGTTCGAATCCTGCCCAAAAAGCCTGTTCCACTTAGGCAGTTTTCTGACCTATTGTGCTTATTATTACAATTACCACGTGCGAACAATGAAAGAAAACATCGTAATGGAACTTACACATCAAGATAACCGATGTATAGCTATCTGTGTTAAGTGGTGATGCGATCTAGGATGGAGCACGCTTACCTAATAGATACTTATTCACTCATGACTTGAGGACCACTGGTTTATATAATACTAGCGACCCGCCCCGGCTTCGCACGGGTGCAATGCTGATACAAAATTAAATACACTACAGAAAAACTTGTATTATACATATAAACCTTCCTCTTGAATCACTCTATCTATTGGAAAAAACCACATCAAAATTCGTTGGGTAGTTTTAAAGATTTAAGCGCACATAGGGATATAGGGACAGAAAAGGCGACTTTGTTTTATACTATGTAGTGATAGTGATAGTGATGATACACTAGAGTTTAGCACACGGCTGCATCGCGGTTTATTATTCTTATAATTTAGTGCGTATCTCTTATGTAAAGAGCAGGCGTGCATACAGGTTACGTTGTATAAATTTTTTATGTCAGTGCTATTTTCCCCCGGAATATTCATTTCAATTTATATCGTAACCTATCCCATCTCCGGTCTGAAAGGTATCTATGCCCATTTTGGGTACTAAAAATAATACGTGTACACGAGTTTGACCAAATGCCTAAAGTGATCCCGGAATCTATGCCATTTTTCGGGATAAAAAGTATCCTATATTCATCTTCGACATCGAATATATATATATATATATATATATATATATATATATATATATATATATATATATATATATATATATATATATATATATATATATATATATATATATATATTAGGGTGAGTCAAAAAAAATGTTTTATTTTTTTTAAAGTGACACGGAAAAATCGGTTGCTAGACACCAAAAAAATTTCAATTTCATTTTATTTTTAATCATTAGAAATCACGATCCTAGGGATAATTTCTCCTCTAGAGAATTTTTGTTTTGTAAATAAAATAAATATGTTTAGAATAATTGAAGAAAAATTTTGAAATAAATAAAACTCAAATAATACTTATATTAATGATAAGAAATGAAATTCACATGAAATTTATAAATTAAATTGAAATTTTTCGAATATCTCATCAAAAACTTTTAAAATCCGTACACATGAAAGTTTGAAGATGAATCTTATAACGGTTAATTTCATCGCCAAAACGATATATATAGAGCAGTTAATTTCAAACAAAAATTTGTATTGCGCATTTTGTAAAAGTCATTTATTGTCGAGTTATAAAATTCATAAACAAAAAAGAGATTTGTCTTAAAATAATCAAAATTAAATCCTGAATATCTTTCAAATGGTGTGGTTTACGGAAAAAATATAAGATACCGTTTTTGTAGAGTATTAAATTTGCGGAGGATCTTCCTATTAAAATAAAGAGCTCATGCTTGGTGAGAATTTTTTTAAGGTATCTAGCAACCGATTTTTCCGTGTCACTTTAAAAAAATATTTTTTTCACCCATCCTAATATATATATATATATATTGAGGGATGAAAGTCACGTGACGGCCATGTTTTTTTTTTATTCTGCAATAATGAGTTCAGCAGACAGACAGACTGCCCACTTGATGGAAAGCGGTTACCATCGTCTATAGACATTTGCAACACCAATGGTGCTACAAATGCGCTGCTGCTCTCTTAATAAAGGTAGACCACAAAAAAGATGGATGGATTGCGTGAAGGATGATATGATGATTTGTTGTGTGAAAGATGATGTATGTCAGAATAGAGGAGTGTGGAAGGAAAAGAGATTTTGCCGACCCCAATTAATTGAGATACGGTGAAAAAAAAGAGAGAATTAAGTTTCAGCCAAATCGGTTCAATAGTTTTAGTATAATATTAACAGGGATATGGATAAACCAGTGGTTTTCGACTGATGAATATACAGCGCGTACTGTCTGGTCCCCTATAAATGGAAGGCCGAGCTCGGTAGTTATACGAGTATGTTCGTTTAAACGGGCTGGTATTATAAGTGCGTCATTTGTAACCAATCTGGTGACATAATAATGTAGTAGTGTAAATATTGTTACCTCATTAAATATTAAACTGAAAGCGAACGAGCTAACCTAAAATTCATAAATTTCACACAAAGTAATATAAACAATGTTTAGTATTTAAATATTAAGTACATATTTATTACCAACCCACGAAGTTTTAGTAAGGAAATTAAGTATTCAGCAACTCGGTTATAAACAATTTTTATACAATACATTTCAGAAATGATTAAAAACGTCGTTTGCTACCAAGCCAGTTTATTAAAAACGTGACTGTTCTTTCGTTATCTCTTAATATTATTTTCAATTTTCTTGACTACCGTAATCATTGTACCTGAAGCTAATTTGTACAACGTGTATTTTCTGTATCTATACATAATATTCATTTTGTGCTTCGTACTACATATATACAAATATTCTGAGTGCTATATGAAACTTATTTAAGAACATAATATAGTAAATATTTATCAACATATGTATGTATATAATACAGGTTCAAATGTGTGTATGACTGTTTTAAGCGTCTTTCAATGAGCAAAGGATCAATCGGTATTTTCATGTAACACAACATATGTAGTTGTGAAGGTAGCTATTACGCACACTTAAACCGGGGTGCTTATTTATAATTTTACACTAACCACAACATTGTACACAAGCTCATCGAATAAGTCTGATACTATATGTATGCAACTGAATCAACTGATAAAGAAGTAAAGTGTTAAGATGATAAAGAAGAGGTCTAATTTAAGTGAAATTACAAAATGTTTGGGAATTTAACTTTTACTTCAAATAAATTTCTCCTTCGTGTTTAAAATAATCAAGATCTCGCTGTTTTCGTGGCTATAATAAAAAAGGTAATAAAATTTAGATTGTCTTTACGTTATGAAATTCGAAATTACACTGTATCATACGTAGGTATTTTATATTAAATATGCCTTTATGTATGTTATTATGTAACAAATTATGTATGTATGTTAACTTATTCTATTTTCAGTTCTATTTAAAGTTATCAATTAAAGCTTTTAGTATTTATTATTAAAGACATCCAAATTTAAAAAAAGTATAGTAATGATATTTACGGCATAATATAAAAAATGACACAATAAATAAGTCCCAAATAACTTGTAAATAAAGACTGGATTACTTCAACAAATAATTAATTCTGCAATGAAATCAAGCGTCAAATCCATATTAGTCCATTTAAATTTTACATGAGCTTTGCATTTGTTAGAGGACGCAATTTTATTTTTGGGACATGTGTGGGGGGTCAATAGAATTAAGCTTCTATTGACCCCCCACACATGTCCCAAGTCCTCAAGTTTGTGGAGTCGCCACCCTTGTCCCCCGGCCGCCATCGTGGAAAAAGTGTGAAAACACTATTTTCGCGATATCTCGGAAACTATGCGTCTTACAAAAAAATTGTAAAGTCATAATTTGTACCCAACTGTTTTGCCTATAAATATGTTTATATAACTTTTTGCCCTAAATTAAAAATTAAATTATGTAAGCAAAAAAAACTGAGATTTTTTTATTCATTCCTAAGTCTTTTCTTTATCATAGAACTTACCAAATTTAATTTATCGAATGTTAAGCAGGTAGAAAAGGTCCCTGTTTTCCCCGCCACCTATGAGGTAGAGTCCGTAGGCGCGTTTTTCCGTACGCGACAAACGGCCCACTTGATGGAAAGCGGTCACCGTCGCCTATGGTCTATCCTAAGGTCACCATGCCTGCGAACCATTATTAACATCTGCCCTTGGCGAAGGCGTATCGACTGATAACGTGCTTAATTTTATCTGTCCTTTACATATCAAATAATATTCGGAGGTACCCTTACATATATTACAGTTATGAAACCCATAAATAACTACGGTCGATAACAAATTATTTTTAACTCATAAATATTGCTCGTGTTATATCAGCAATTACGAATGTATCAGAAATAGATAGTACGAGAAATCGATTCATACATCGCTGGCAACGTTTGTAAGCAGACTAGTGCTTCATGTGTTGTCTGGACTAAAACAGCTCGTGAGTTATATAGTAAACAAATCAGTCAGAGTCAGGAGTGTTTTTAATTTATGCTAGATATTAATACAAGGTCAAACATGAAGCGTTTTAACCAATTTGTGATTTTAAAAAATTTATATTTTTTTCCAATGGAACTCATTGAATAAAAAGTTTAGAATTTTAAATTTGACTCTTCAAAAATATGCAGCACGTCTATAATCAGTCACAATACTTACCGCAATCAATTTGCTATTTTTTTTATTGCATGAGTTCAGGTAGATATTCCACCTGATAGACCATACCATCGTCTATGGACATTTGCAACACCAAAGGTGCTACAAATTAGCTGCAGCTCTCTTGAAGAATACTGGAACCTGGAACCGGTACACAATTCAAGGTTATTATGGCGACATAGTCTAGACCAGGCGTTGTAGCCATCCAGACGTGCAATTAGCCTACCACCTGGCTGTGTGTTGTTTTTTCGCCTCTTACGATAGACTATCCGGCCGCAGGATATTGTATTCTGACTCCGTTTCTGCACGGATACTTATTAATTTAACAAATATATTATTTCAAAATGCACACAAAAACAGCAAAGGGTACTATGTAGAGATGAACAAAGTGACCTATTTTTACTTTTGCTACAGAATTCTAAAAACTTTATATGTTAAGAAATCCTTAATGGCTCTTGCATAAATCCAATTTTTAGTTGAAAATTGTTTTATCTTTGTCACCTCGATATTTTTCAGAATTTTTGATCGTTTAGAATAGAAGCAAATACTTTTTATACTATAGAAAAGAGTATGTGTCTACCTTTTGACATAAGTAAAATAGTTAAATCAAATCAAATCATTTATTTGCTAAAAAAAACATGGTCATTAAAAAATATTAGGTGACAATATATTATTTTGTTTCACATGTTTTTGCCCTTTCAAGCATTTCAAGCAAATAGTTATTCAAGTTGAAAATCAACTAATTAACAAAAAAACATTGTAATCCACTCAATCCACAGACATTAATAAATTTTTTTTCTAGAATTATACAGTAATCATAAAATAATATGTCAAGTGTAAAGTTACTCCAAATAAATATAATGGTCAAAAATGTAAATAATGTCGTAATAGCATTTTTCGACTAATATCTTTTGTAGCCTCTTTTTAACCAAATGTATGCTATCATCCCTAATAGATCTGGATACTTTATCAAATATCTCTAGCGCCATGCTGAAAAAAAAGTAAAAAGTTCTTTCATTGTAAAAAACATGTCTAACAACACACGCTTTGTCTGTAAGTTAATAGTCATATTGCACCCAAATTTCATTTATTAGTAATTTCGAAATGTAATTAGGTACCTACCTCATGTATACCCGGCATATGAAAAGATCTTCCAGATCACATTCACTCAGGCTCAGTAGTTTGTTAGAAAAATGTATGTGTCACAAAAAAATAGACAAACAATTGGTTAGATAAACATGAACAGCTTTCCTGAAATTCCCCTAAAAAGAAAGTTTCTAAAAGGATCTTTCGAATGGGAGTCACGTATCAGGAAGTGTAGCGTAATGCTCTCTTTAAGCTTATCTGACAGCACCTGAAAGAAAAAAGGTTTCAATACATAATAAAAGACTTAGAACAAGGTTAACTACTTCAAAGCATTAAAAAGAGATAGAATATAACATAAATATGGGATACGTAACAGCGAGGTGAAAATGCTGACTGAATTTAATTACGTCACTGGGTTCAAGGAATGAAAGAAAACATTTTGCGAAAACTCTTCGTGAACTTTCTTTGCTGACTTAGATGGAAGGATAATAGGCAGGTGTTTAACTAAGCTTACTCAATCTCTATTCGGCCATAAATGTTTTATCTTGTTTACCTACATGGTTTCTGTTTCACTATGGTGTATTTTGACATTCGATTGCTTACTATTGATAGCTGTTTTAGACAATAAAACTACGATTCCGACATTCCGTTAAAATGTTATATAGAGTAAATAATAACCATAAACAAAATTAAAATGAACAAGTTGGCGGTAGGCTAATAAAACTTTAACAATACACGTAGGACAAATATCATCTTTGTCATCCGTGATCACGGCCACTGAAAAGCGGCAGAAACGTCGGTTAACCATACCTAATAAATACCGCGCTTAAAACCGTTAAAAATTTATTTTATTATAAATAAAAATCGTGAACACTTAAAAAAATATGCTGTTTTAGAGTTTCATGACCATTTTCAACATTGCCAGACATACACACACTCCCACGCACACATTCGTGCACATACAGTGCGTGTGCCCGTGTGTGCATGAATGTGCGTGTGGGAGCATGTGCACATGAGTGCTAACATTGGATTCAATATACTCATTGAGTAGTCCCTGAAATAATTATAGTAAACATTTTTGGTTGCTTTAGGATATCATATATATTAAGAAACTTAACTAACTTAAAAATATACTTCAATACTCTAAATAAACTAAGTATGAAAATGATAAAAAAGTTAATAATAAAATATAAAAATCACTGCCTAGGTGAAGCGTACCACGAAGGCTGGCTGCATTACCAATGGCAATGCTGATTCGTTGCGCGAAATACGAACCAAGCTTCTGATCAAGCGTGGGATTATTTTTGCTACTTTCTTTGAACAAACCGTTTGTCAATGGACCCTAGTAGGTTCTAGTTCGTGGAATTATGTTTTTTTTTGTGGAAAAGCAAACCCTATATCGTGTATTACCAAGTACGTACACAATTTCTTTTGAAAATAAATACTACACGCCAAAACACCGCCATTCAAATTTCAACCAAAGTTTCAAATCTCATACATATTGTTTCAACGCAGATCCCGACAAACGCAAAACCCACCTGCATATCTGAAACAAAGCACATTTATTACCCGTCGGCATTTGAACTAATAATATTTAAATTTGTGATTATTAGCCAGATGTTACGGATTTAAAGTACAAGCTGACTCTAGGAAATCCGGTCCACCCGGCCGGACGGACATATTGCATCTGTGCATATGTATAGACCAATGGCCCGATTAAGGGAGGAGTTAGTCGTGCGAGAACCACTAGCGAAGCGAGACGTGTGTACTACAATTGGGAATCTAATAAGTGACGGACTTTGCGCGTTTTATTGAATTACGTCCTTCTGCATAACGTTTGAACTTGTTGTGTTCGGTTATATTTGTACCCGTGTTATACCTGTTTGTATAGTTCTAATAAACTCTATAGTAGTTCTAAGGACATTTTAGTTCGAGTCTCGCGACTGGTAACAAGATCATTTAATATGTCTGCATTCACCAGTAAACAAAGTACAACGACTCCGTTTTAATGGATGAACACATGCGTTTAATTTTGTTAACAGCGATATTTCATGGTTGAATGCTTATTTAAAGTTCAAAGACGCTTTTCCATTAATCAAACTGTGCGTACTGAATCAGGCGACATAATAATGCTTTTTCGTGTTGAACGTTGAACATGAAAATAATCTTTTGATTTTTGTTTTATAATTAAGTGCTTTCAATAACATGATATTAAATTTGATTTAATATATCTCTTTTCAATCTTCTCTTTTTTGAAATATTGAATATGGATTTCATAGCTTTAAAATCAAATCTTTTTTTATAAAATTTAAAGTTATAATGGATTTAACAACGTGTATATAAATTAGAAGAATATATGATTTTTTCAAATTTATGGCTGGAAAATTTCGAAAATCAGGGAGTGAACACATTTTGCTTATAACTTTGAATATAGCTTTTTTTATTTATTGACATGTAAACATCGCTATTCAGACACATCATTACAGTTGTCACCAATACGATAGCGTGGTTGGTACACATAATATTCATTATAGATATATATCCAGTCGTTATCATCTTATATACAAAATTCTAGGTTATGTATAAAATTCTCGTGTCACAATGTTAGTTACCATACTCCTCTGAAACGGATTGACCGATTCTCATGAAATTTTTTGTGCATATTGGGTAGGTCTGAGAATCGGAGAGAATCTATTTTTCATCCCCTCAAATGTTAAGGTTAGTCCACCCCTAATTTGTTTTTTAATTTTTAGATATTTTTTTTATGTAACAGCATTAAAAAAATCATACAACCCTAAATTTTCAATCCTCTACGATCAACCCTTATTTTTTCGAGCAGGACGACGTCTGCCGGGACAGCTAGTAACATAATATAATACGCAGTTCTTGTGAATTCAGTCACAGTGCAGATAAAAATCTCAATTTCTTGACATATTGTTCAATGTTCCGAAGGCCTGTCTCATCGGCGCCTTATTGTGCAAGTTGGTTCTGCCGTATGGTACTACGAACATTGGTGCCTGCCTTTTTTTTTATTTTTTTTATTGCAGGAGTTCAGCAGACAGGCAGACGGCCCACTTGATGGATAGCGGTTACCATCGCCTATGGACATTTGTAACACCAAAGGTACTACTAATGCGCTGCTGCTCTCTTGAAGGAGACTGGAGCCTGGTCACTAATGCCGGAACACAACTAAGGGTTGTTATGGCGACATACTCTAGACCAGGGGTGGTAGCCATCCAGTCGGGCAAATGCCCTACCACCTGGCTGTGGGTTGTTTTGTCGCCTCTTACGAAAGGCCGCCCGGCCGCAGGAATTTATATTCTTTCTCCGTTCCTGCACGGATAAAATCACAAAGATGTAACACATGCTTTTATGCGTTATTTGACTGCCTACGTCTCAACACAAAATTCGCTGGAGCATTAACTTTGATTTCAGCTAATACTCCTGGGTTAAATAATTTAACCTCTTAACAATTTAAATAAGTAGGAGATCAATGTAAACTTTCCTCTGGATGCCAAATTATTATACCCAACCAAGCCTAAGACAATATAAATAATTATATACATTGCGTTAAAATAGTTATTTCACTGGAAACTAGCTCAAGTGGTAAATTTCGATTTACAGTTTGAGCCCTCGAACGAGAAGAAATGTTATCTATTTCATTTTTATTTATTTTCACGAAATTCACTCAACATTGCTGACATAAAAGACTTCCACGTGTATGAAGATAATATGCCAATCATATATGCAAAGCCAGTGTAGTTCCTGAGATAATCAACTGTCATACACAAAGACCTCGAAATTGAAACCGAAAAGGTTCTTTTACCCTTTACATTGGATAAGCACAAGCACTAGATTTGTGTATGACAAGTGAAAGCCTTTTTATTATATTGTTATATATCGACAAAGAAATGCGCACACCTGGTTGTCGTAAACCGCAGTTTATTACCTTTCCTACATTCAGAGTTCTTTTGTTTATTTCGTGTTTAAAATTTGCAATTAAGAAAAACATCCTATTGTTATCGTACTTATTTTATGGCCGTCATTAGTGTCGAACTAACCCTTGTTGTTATTGCATTGCACCGAATCTTCCCAGGTGTGCAGATGAACTCAGTGAACGCGGCCCTTTGTCGGTAATATACAGTTTATTACGAAACAATGACCGAACAGAGGGGTGGGGCAGTCAAGCGACGATTACGCTACTAGCAAGACGTGTGTTGTTCGATTAGCGATATAGTGACGGACTTTGCGCGTGTTATTGAATCGTGTAGTTTGTACAGGCTGTGTCCAGTCATAGTTGTACCTGTTTTATACATGTTTGTACAGTTCTAATAAACTCTATAGTAATTCCAACGGCATTTTAATTCGGGCCCTATGTAGCTGATAACAATATATAACGATATAATACTAATTTATCTGGATATAAATGATTTCTATCATGATGTTTTAAAAGTCCGTGCCTACCCCGCAAGGGACCTGGCGTGAAGTTATGTATGTCATCATCATCATCATCATCATCCGAGCGTTAAGTCCCGGTTGCGTTCGGAGCGTTTTCACTCCGACGCCCAAGGTCCGCTTTCCTACTTTTTCTACTCCACTTCGCGCGGTCTTCAGCATCCCCCGTTTTGAGACCATTGGCACGCATGTCATCCTTCACGACGTCAAGCCAGCATTTCTTGGGCCTTCCCCTTCGACCAGGACCTGGCCGAGGCGGCATGGCTAGACATTTGTTCCCCACGTAATTAGCCGGTCTGCGTAAAACGTGGCCGTACCAGCGTTAGCGACACTCTTGCAGTTTGTCTGCTATGTCACGGACATGAAGACTGCCACGGATGCGGGAGTTCCTGACCCGGTCTTTCCGTGTCACTCCACACATCCATCGCAGCATATTCATCTCCGTGACACGCAGCTCTTGCTTGTGTAGCCGCAGACGTCCGATCGCCACGGCGGCCGCTCACAAACTGTTGCGGACAGAATCACTCCACTGACGTCACCCCCGTAAAGCCCGTGCGACCACGCCCCGCCTACCGCGGGGACATAGCTCGCTCCGTTAGCTGCTAAGCGTCTGCATTTTTGTAGTACTTTAGTAAGCGCGGAGCGAGCCTACATCATGCATTCCTGAACTGCAATTCAAACACACAACATTGTTTCACTTCTACCTGAAGACCTCAAAAGTGGCTTACTAAAGTACTACAAAAATGCAGACGCTTAGCAGCTAACGGAGCGAGCTATGTCCCCGCGGTAGGCGGGGCGTGGTCGCACGGGCTTTACGGGGGTGACGTCAGTGGAGTGATTCTGTCCGCAACAGTTTGTGAGCGGCCGCCGTGGCGATCGGACGTCTGCGGCTACACTTGTATCGCTCAAGTACAGGCCACGCTTCACTGCCATACAAAAGGGCATTTTGGGGTGGCGTGAAGTTATGTATGTATGTATGTTTTAAAAGTTAGACGATAAGACGTTATTTTAACACCTGTTTTTAAGTGAAACTTCTTTAGAATCCTTATGATTTGAAACTCGATGAAACGAAAAAGTGACACTAAAAAGAGATACACATAAATCTAAACCTGCGAGAGAATGAGATACGAGTTTCACATTGTGCAATCAGATTGGAGAGTCAATAAGACCAATAATTAAACATTGATCCAATTTGGACCGAAATAAATCTGATAATATTTTTAGGCGAATACAGTGAAAAATTGAGTGATACTTAAGAAGTTTATTTTGAATTATAATATGTTGATGAATGTAGGTTAATTGAATTATATTTTATTTAAAAAAAAGTTAGAGATGAATTATATGTGATATTCTCTAAAGTTTCCCTTTTACAACGTGTGAACTGCACACACATTTTCTTATAAGTAAAAATGTTACAATCTATTGTAAAATGTGTCCGCATCCATATTTCTTTTAATAAGACAATTGTCATTCCTATTACTCTTCTTTTATAAATATTTGTAAACAGCCTTGCAGAGATTTGGGTAAGAAAGTACCGAAGACACCAAATATTAACTATTTGGGCAGGGTTTCCCCGTTATTGTTTAGCCTTTGGTATGACCATTAACACCGCACAGTTAGCAATGAACACCGTCTACACGCCTCACCTTTTTTACTCGCCTTTTTATACGAAAATACTACGAAACTACCCTACAAAATAATAATATTACAATATTGCTAAAAATACCAATTATATCATAGTATTGCCAGGATCATATTATTATCTATGACGATTGTCTATGTTATATTAATATACTCTATGGTTCTCATAACTGCTTTGATGAACATCGCGTAACATATTATTGGCTAATACAAATATAGCAATATATCAAGTAATAATTTCAGTTCACCAACCCGAATACCTGACAAGTTATGACGTAATTTCAAATAAAAACCATAAAAAATCACTGCTATTTTCATAAAGTAATAATAAATCTCGACAGTAAAGTTAACGTAACAGTGGTTGTGGTGAGAAAATAAGATGTTAGAATAAAAGTTACGACCCAAAACCTGTTTTAACGTATTTCAGTGCCTATTTTCACAAAAGCTCTCGGTTAATCTGAAAAGCTTTTGATCTCTTTTTATTCGATTATTATCGACAAAGAGATTTATTTATGCGTTGTAATGTGTTAACTATCCTCTTTGTTGTGAAGTCGTGGTAGGGTAATGGCTAGCGCACGCGTCCCAGACTCAAAGGGCGCGGGTTCGATCCTGACCGGAACGCATGCACCACTTAGTCAGATTTCTGATCTAATGTGCATATTGTACAATTACCACGTGCTAAGAACGGTGAAGGAAAACATCGTGATGCAACCTACATATCGAGATAACCGATGTGTCAAACTTGCCAAGCCGCCTTGGACAAGCGTGGTGTATATACAGTCCATTCCCCCATAGTAGGAGGTCCGAGCCCAGCAGTGGGACATTTATGTGCTGGTATTATATTAATAACTATCCTCTTAGCCTTCGCAAGTAAGCGTAAACTAATGTTTTATGTACCTTAACAATTACAACTCCTAAGCCAATAATAAACCTTACTTTGTAAACTAAATTAAAATAAAGATAATATATAATTTTTTATATAGATTTATGTATTTTTCTGTTAAATTGTTTGAGCTATAATTTGGTTTGTAAGTATGGAATATCTAATATTTAATGCATGCAGTGTGTCCTTTTGATAGATGTGTAATATAATTGTGCAGGGCGTAATTGGCTGGTTTTTAAAAAAAATGTTAAATACACATGAAAGCGAATACCGAAAATTAATCTTATGACTAATCCCAAAATTAAAGTAATTGTGTTTTTATTATAATAAATAGGTAAGTCGTCACGCTAAAACTAAACATTATTTCTATTGATACGACGCAACGCACGTGTTTAACAAAATTACTTGCATTTTTTATCATTTTTTTGTCTAAATGATGGATTTTCGATGATTTTAGTTTCGTTATTATACCATACCAAACCATAGTTAAAGTTTTCGAATACCAAAAGTGCGTAATTTTCAGGTTCTACGAATATGCATATTTACCCAGAATATATATCATGTAAAAGAGCCAAGTTGTTGCCGTTGTCGTCGTAGTATTAGGTTTTTAGTGATCCAAACATCACAATATACCGGTCAGGATGCTTTATAGAGATCTGAACGTTACAATATACCAGTACGGACCAATAGTATGATGTGCGTAATGGAAATGGTTACTTTTGCTGAATCATGACTTGTTGCTCCTTTAAAATATCGACGATACAAAGCCACTTTTGGATTCTATTAAACTGATTTTGGTAGTTACGTGAACTATCGATAGTTACACGATAAAATATTGGAATCAAAATAGGAAGACAAACATTGCCGTATTGATTAGTGTTTATGAAACTACTCGACGGATCTTATGAGGCCTAATTCTTGTTGAAAGTTTTAAGCTCTACCATGGAAAAAGAATTTTCCATGGCTGTACCTTGATTTCCATTTTATAATTCGAAACTTAATATAAGGGTTGATGACATTTAAACTTATAATTTTAACAATATCATTGATTTTAACGACATTATTACCTATAGATATTCCGCCACCTATATTGATTTAAACATAAAAGCCATGTTACAAAATGAGTTATCAGTATTTATATGAAACTTTGTGGCTTTATAACGTAAGCCCACCATAAACATTACTTAGTCACTGCAATCAATATTCTATTCAAATGTTTCTGTGAGATGTTATAGACCATGTGATAGATAAACTTTACAATAAATTGTAAGATAATTATAATATGAATGCCAAGAAACAAAACAAATTTCATGTTAGAAATATTTTTTATTACTGTTTAAAGGCGGGGGTTCATTTGCGTGAGTGTTAAAGAGTTAGGCCCTTTAACGCAAATATGACAATAATAAATGGGTTATTGGAGACGCAACATTGTTAATGACGTTAAATATTGAGGGATAACATGTATATTATATACACTAATATAGCTATGCATTAGCGGCGTTATTTTTTAACGCTTTAAAAAAGACGCATTCGGGCACAGCCTAAAAGTTCAAAACTAATGCAGATGAAGAACCAGCATTAAGTGATTTGACAAATGATAATGACATCATAAAGCATTACACTCGTACAAAAGTAAGGAAGCTGTGAGGTTTTGTACGATAATAAAATTAATTAGTTGAATCGACTGTAAATTAATGTAAATAAGTACCCTGTTACGTAGTACTGTATCGCTGATTGATCCAATCCGTAACCATGGTAACATCCAGTCCAATTCGTCGAATACGACAATGAGTTTGCCGACGCCGCTTGTTTACTACTCGAACAAATATGATCCTTATATATTAAAATTCTTACGTATGTTTGTGTCCTTTTGTTAGTCGATCGATTTATTTGATTTTTTTTACATAACGTTTCTTTTTTTTTTATTTGCGATGAAATATTAATATTTTATAAATTTATGACAAGTAAAAATGAAATCTAAAAAAAAATATAGTCAAGGTGGCGAAGTCCGTTACATTAACGATAACAAATCAGTCAATGAAGCTAAGACGGTCTGTCTTGAATTCTGTCTTTAAATTGTAGTTGGCGTTAAAATCCGTTTAAAAAAGTTAAAAATCGAACGGTGTATTAAATTACCCCATTGACGTACTTCACCACCTTGACTACATTAAAAATAAACTATATGCACAAATTATAATTAATTTAGAAAACCCAATGCCAGACCGCCATCAATTGGGAACGTTCCCACAAGATTGGGCGGATTCCCTCTGTGTATAGCCACGCTAATGTGTTCCTCGAGGTATTCAGCTTTTTGGTCCCGTAAAATATATATCAGACGCAGAAGAATTGATTTACATCTATACTTTTCATTCTAAATATATAAATATTTAGTTTCATCTTGTTTGCGCCCATAAAACTCGAAGAGTATTCAATGGATTTTTCGTAATAAAATATAAGATTGAGCCACTGCAACATGTGGCCGGATTTATTAAGCAAATCAAAACCTGTAATATTTATTAAAGTGATTATAAAACTATGCTTATTTCAGGGCTCTTTTTCTATACCATGGTGTAATATAAAAGAGAATGGAAATGTTTAGCTAGACCACGCCTTCTTTTTCTGTACCAGTTCCCTAAATTAGTGTAATTCAACAAGGTTTTAAGCTACACATTGATACATACATCAGCCCATAATCATTCAACTATTAGCTGGAGTCTCTCTAATTACAGGAGTATAAACCCACCTAACATGTTTAAGCATGAAGCCAATATTCGCTAAACCAAAAGGGTTAACTAATTTCATGCATCGGTTATCTCAAATTGGTTTCATCACGATCTTCTTCGCTGCCAGCACACGGAAATTATAACATTATTGCTAACATGTAATTTGGTTAGAAAAATTGGTCAAGTAATGCTTGTTCATCGGTCAGGATTCAAACCGACGTGATGAGACGTGAGTGCGTAATCAATGACGTAATAGATTACAAAGATGAATGTATTATTTGAGGTTAAACAACGACATTACAGTCTACAGTAAACAAACAGTTCAAAGAACATTGTCAGTCGTTAATTACACTGGAGTATTGTTAATAGTGTTTAAACAAGGACGTCTGTATGCTCCACCCCAAATTTGATTCGTGTTCTATAGACTCCAAAGGAATTAAGTACTTAGTACACTACATAACATATATGTAAGTATGTTTTGTTAACGTTTTCTGGGGTTTCATCCTTCATTGTCTAATAAATTAATAAAACCGTCTTAAGCGTTTCCATCATGATTGACCAAATCTATTTGGATACCACTTTTTATGTTATTTTTTAATTTAATATGTTTTTTTTTTTGTTTTTATTCTTGTCTATAATTGAGATAATAAGGCTACGTTTTAACGGTTTTAAGCGCGGTAATTTGTTTATCCGACGTGATTATAATGCCTAGTTCTAATTTTATTAGAACTGTTTACTGAAGAGTTTCTTGCGCCGCTTCTTCTCTTCAAGCCACAACATGTTGTGAAGCGGTAGTAAATTAGATTAGGCTCCCATAGAGAAAACAATAACCATAAACAAAATTAAAACTAAATAATTAAAATGAACAAGTTGGCGGTTGGCTCAATAAAACTTTGACAATACTCGTTTGACAAATGTCATCTCTGTCGTCCGTGAGCATGGCCACTGAAAAGCGGCCGAAACGTCGGACAAACCAAAGCCTTATAAATTACCGCGCTTAAAATCGTTAAAACGTAGTTTTATTATGTATACAAGTCGCGAAAACTTAAGAAAATATTGTATAATTGAGATATTAATTATAATGTTATTTGTACACGCAATATTATTCGTTTAATTTATTTTCGTATTAAATATACCAGTTTTTTGAAACGGTAGTAATTATTGGTTAGGGTTTTGGGACATTCCCAAATAACGGTGATTTGGAATTTAATTTTTGTATTTTTTTAAATAAATTTTCCTTTTTTTGATGTGAATGTAAATTTTAATTGTATATATTTAAATATTTTGTAGGTATACATAATATCATACAAAGTGATTTCGCTTACGGCAAACGTTATGTTCTGAATGTATGTATTGTTCACAATAGATACAATAGGCTTCTCGTGATATGGATGAAATTTAGTATGTTATATGTAATCTAGACGCCAAGTACACACTGCTTTAGTAGAATCAGAACAAATAGAGGTGATAATTGTGTAAGAACTTAAGAGTTGTTTTCATCGTAGCTTTGTATATTCAATATCCGTTGAGTAGTTTTTGAGAGATGGGTTCTTTCAATTAATTCCCTTTTAAGGCTCTGTAGTGAAACAACAAAAATAAGGAACGTTTGTCAACTCTATGGAACCCTTTATTGTGAGCAAAATGCGAAAGACTTACCCACTACGACTTCAAGATATTAGTTGACTACAATATAAGATTATTCATTATTCTAGTTTATAATTTAATGTATATTTACAGAATAAAATAGAAAAGAATAGAATATTCTTTACTGCACACAAGAAAGCAGAAACAATAATATCACAACTAGTGAAATCTGCGGTCTTATCGATAATAGCGATTTATTTCAGACAAACTGCTTTTAAAATATACATAATTATGAATCTTATATTATTGTTTACAGTATCAGATCATTGACAAGTTTAGTTGTATTGATGTCATTATTATATTACTAGTAGTTTTAGGAGACGTTGTCCTGGCATGAAAATCTTAAAATCTATAACTCAATTCCTGCGCCATCTACTGGATCTAATTGTGAATCTAAACTTCTATCTTTCTATCTTTGGATTATATCATTGAAGTTTTAGTAAGGAGGGACATATATCCTATATTAATCTAGGATGGTAGATGAATCTAGAAGGTGATGTTAGGAGCCTTAAGAACAGACGAGCATGCATGACAAGAGCTATGAATGTCAAAGAAGCAAGTGAGTGTGTAAGAATGGGCCTGTGTGGCGCTCTGTTGTTCGTGCCTACCCCGCAAGGGACCTGGCGTGAAGTTATGAATGATTGAATGAATAATCTAGGATAATGTAGCATTCTAATAGTGAATATTTTTTTGAAATCAGTTCACTATTATTTGAGTTTATTCGTTACAGACATACAAATCTATCCTCTTCATAATATTAATATACATTCGTTTCAATATTGGAACGAAAATCGGTGTATTATAACAAAAACACAGCCTCCAACCTTAATCGGCAACAATTAATCATTTCTCGGTACGCTTTACGAAAAACTCTTTGTTAATCAAAATGTTTGATATGGTAGGGATCATTTACCAAAATCTCATATTACCCAATAAACTCCACACTCTTAATTAAAAATCTATAATATCATGAAATTCTAAACATGCCGCGTCTGTTCATTGAATTTATTAAAAACAACAGCTCTGGAATAGACTATATAAACGATGGAGAACACGGTGCATTTTTTTAGATATCGTGTCTGTTTGTTTGTTCGGTATTCACGTAAAAACTACTGGGTCAATTTTGATGTGGTTTTCACTATTTGAAAACTTAAATTCTGCTCTACTTTTTATCCTGGGTATCCCCCCGCAATTTTTCTGGGAATTATTTAAAATGACTAGTTGATTTTTTTTACGAATTCCAATTTTCACCGAGCGATATCAAATTCTATGTAATAAAATGCACGACATTTTTCCTGCTGGGAATTCTGCGGGAATTTTCCCAGGAGAGGTCAGTTGTTCGAGTGCATAAAAATTAACTTATTCCTACACAGTTGTCACTAAAACGGTAGCATAGCTTACATTATTTTTAACTCTGCGGTACTTTGTGTTCTGGGTATCCCGCGGGAATTACATGTCAACCGTGGACGTAGTCGCGGTCATATCCTAGTTATTATATAAAATAAGATGGAAACAAAGGTTCAAATTAAATTAACGTGAAAACAAAAGCTTGCTTGTGAAATCAAACTTCACTAAATTATTTTAGAGAGTTTTCATATTGAAATTATTAAACACCAAAGAGCTCGTCTCTAGTTTCACTTTAAAAATAATTACTTCAAAAGGTTCATTAAAATAAACAATAACCTTTTGGGCAGTTTATTTTGGTAATATTATGGAAATGAAAATATCTATTTCTTAAGAAACACTTTGTAGACAATTGCTGGAATTTTCTTTTAAGCAAATTTTACTTATATCAGAAGATCTTGCTCTTCCATACCTTAAATACTACATTGTATTTAAGTTTCTAAAATATTTGCATGCTATAGACTGATATTAAAAATATTTCATTATATATTGTATTGTAAATAAAGTTAGTGTGCTTTTATCCGTGCAGGAACGGAGAAAGAATACAATTTCCTGCGGTCTGTCGTAAGAGGCGACAAAACAACCTACAGTCAGTTGGTAGGGCATTTGTCCGACTGCATGGCTGCCACGCCTGGTCCAGAGTATGCCGCCATAACAACCTTGTGTTATGTTCCGGCATTAGTGACCAGGTTCCAGTCTCGCTTAAGAGGGCAGCAGTTCCTTTGTAACACACAAAAATATTATTAAAAAGATACCATACCTTCTTTGCCCGGTAAAATAGACAGACACGCAATTGTTACCTTAGCTTGCCCTTCACGATCCATCAGATTGCACTTCCACTCACAATACTAAAACACCTTTGGTGTTGTTAATAATAGTGTACGTAGTATTCCTTTTTACTACCGATTCTATTTGGAATAATTAATAACATCCCATAAACTTCCTACTCTTGGGCTGGGTCTCCTCATTTTTTAGAGGAATAGAAAATGTACCCACGCTTGTCGGCTTTCTACACTGGTTATCTTGATTCATAACAATGTATTCGTTTACCGTCAGGACGTAGTAGCTGAAAAAAGAGGCACATTATGTCAGAAAGTTCAGAAAATTGCGTAAATATCATGCATCTTCATCTTATATATATATATATATATATATATATATATATATATATATATATATATATATATATATATATATATATATATATATATATATATATATATATATATATATATATATATATATATATATATATATATATATATGTTTATACTTTTATATATATATTTTTAGCAACCAGAGGTGAGAATTAAATAAAAAAAAACACGACACGTGTCTACCTAACCTTGTTTACTTCTATTTCTTTTAATATTACAATTAAACAACTACTAATTATAGAACAAATATAATAAATGGAAAACAACAAGCAATTCACAATTAAATATAGAACAATAGAGGAACAGAATAACATTACCAAAATAACTCACGTATACCGAGTAATCCAAAGTGCGTCCACACCAAGCGCTGCCAGGGCCATAAGTAACCCTACACCGCCAGGTAGCACGCCTTTTATAGTTTTACTCGGCATTGTGGGTTGCTAAAGTGGGGGTATATCTAATACGGCCTCTCCTGACAGTAGGTCGTCCTCGATCCTGGAGTACATGGGCTTGCCACAGAGTGTGACCTAGTCTAGTAATGGCATAGATTGTCCAACGGTGCTGCTCGTGGGTGGCGGTGAGTCGACGACGTTACCATCGTCATATGTAGATGGCAGGACCGGTTCTACATCACCAGCGCCGTCATGTTCGCCTGGTGACGACGTTGACGTTGATGGTTGAGTGAGCTCCCAGGGATCGTCTGCATCTGAAATGTGAAGCAGGGTTTTCCCCCTCTTTTTTTTTTTTAACGAGGGTGTTAATAGCCTACAACCTTTTTCTTTTCCACATATCTGACTAGCGAGTCGAACGCTACAGATTGGAGGGTGACTTCAGTCACTGTACGACTTGATATAAAATACCAACGCTACACATGACTGACGAACTAACGCCAATACGACTTAGCACCGCGCCAACGCTCCAATGACTTAACAACAAGCTGTCAACATTAGGACGACTTGGACGCGTGTGCTAACGTATTCGTTAGTAAACGGCGACTTGACAGTTTGTCAACGCCTGCGTTCGACTAGCGAGACTGCTCACTACGAACGGACTAAACAGCGACTTGACAGTACTTCAACGCTTCTGTTCGACTAGCGAGATAACTCACTACGAACGGAGTAGACAGCGACTTGACAGTACTTCAACGCTTCTGTTCGACTAGCGAGATAACTCACTACGAACGGAGTAGACAGCGACTTGACAGTACTTCAACGCTTCTGTTCGACTAGCGAGATAACTCACTACGAACGGAGTAGACAGCGACTTGACAGTACTTCAACGCTTCTGTTCGACTAGCGAGATAACTCACTACGAACAAATAATACTCACGGTCAAAAAATACAGCACACGCTTCTGGACTCCACTCGCCACGCCAGAGCACCATATGCTGAGCCGCAGCTTGCGTGAACTTCCCGTAGTCCCCGCTGATGAGTTTCAGCTCGTACCGGCCGCTAGGCAGAATGTTGACGACTTTGTATGGTCCTCGCATACCCGAATCGAGTTTGCCTGTGGACTGAGTGGTTTTAATTACAAACACAAGGTCACCATTATGGAACTCCCGTGGAGGTCGCCTTAGGCGATTCACACGTTCATCTTGTCCGGACCGATTTTGATCGAGGAGTTGACGAGCTCTGTTCCTAGAGAGTTCTCTGAGTGCTTCTCGATTAGGTGAGGAACTTTCGACAGCTACATCTCGCACCAGGGCGCGAATGACTGGGGTTGTTACTTCAATTCCTATAAGAAGATTAAGTGGTGACGACTGAGTGGTTTTGTGCTTTGTTATATTGATAACGAGTTGCAGCTTCCATGGAGTGTCTGCCCACGATGCGTTCCTATGATTAGTCTCTATTCTAATCATGTTGAGTACGGTGCGCATATACCTTTCAACCTGGCCGTTAGCATGGTGCATTCCGGGTGTTATGTGATGAAGATCGCAGCCCAAGTCGTTGACCCACTTAACGAACACATTTGACTCACACATACGACCCTTGTCGGTGATCATAAGCTTCGGTACACCGAACAGCGAGATCACTTGAGTGACGACCCTTTTAAGTTCTTCAGTATCCTGACGAACCATAGGATGTAACATGCAGTATTTACTGAAACTGTCAACAATTATTAGGACATATTTGTACTCTCCAGACAGGGGTAGTGGTCCCAGAGCATCGATGTGCAGCGTATGGAACGGAACGTCTGGTTTCTCCCACGAAGTGATCGGTTGAAGCGGTGCTCGAGGTTGTCGCTTGGTAGACATGCAGGTCAAACAATGTGCTATATACTTAGTAACAAAATGCTTTAAGCCGGGAAACCAAAAATGCTTGAGGATGAGATCCAGAGTTTTATCAGCACCAATATGCTCGTGCTCATCGTGGAATATTCGTAGGAGACTAAGCCTGTGTCCCTTGGGAATGTAACACAGCAAACGAGGCTGTTCCCCGACTGGCGTGTAACGATAGTAAAGCAAATCATTACGTGCAACATACCTTTTTGCGTCTAGAGCGCCGTCCTGCAGTTTTTGAAGCAGGTCCTGGGTGTCTTGATCACTGTGCTGAGCAGTGTGAGCCCAATTGCGCGGTCTCTGAATCTGATGTATCCGGGCGACCGGGTTTCGGCTGAGGTAGTCTGCGTGTGGCATGAGCACTCCTTTCCTATACTCAATTGAAAAATCAAAATCTTGCAAGTAGATCCACCACCTCGCAACCCGCGGTAGCAGATCTTTCTTGCGCTCCGTAGCTTTCAAAGCATTACAGTCGGTGACTATGGTGAACTTCAGCCCCACTAGGTAGTGGCGAAAATTCTGAAGTGCTTTCACAACAGCCAGTGTTTCAAGCTCGTACGAGTGGTACTTGCTTTCGGCACCCTGAGTTACCTTGCTATAATACGCGATCGCATGTTTCTTATTATCTGGATGGATTTGTAGCAATACTGCTCCATAGCCAATACTGCTGGCGTCTGTATGGACCTCGGTGGGATACTTGGGGTCAAAAATAGACAAAACCGGTTCACTTGTCAGGTACCTGATAAGTTCTTGACGAATGGACTCGTGTTCGGACGTCCAGGTAAACTCACAGCCTTTTCGTGTAAGGCGAGCGATGGGGGCGGTTTTCGAGGCATAGTTTTTGATGTACCGTCGAAAGTAACCAGCAAGACCTAGCAGTTGCCTTACCTGTTTAACGTTTATCGGTGCATTTGTGTTGACCAAGGCCTCCACCTTTCGTGGGCTCGGCCTCACCTGACCTTTGCTAATTATCCTACCAAGATATTCTACTTCAGTAACTAAAAAGGAACATTTTCGTAAGTTGACAGAAAATCCCGCGCTTGTAAGGGTTCTTAGGACTCTGTGGAGTAACTTGATACCTTCTCCTACGCTGTTACTCATAAGAAGAACATCATCGATGTAAACTAACGTGTTCCCGGCGTTTATGTGTTCCCGCAGCGTGTCGTTAATAATTCTTTGATAGACGATGGGACTATTAGCTAAACCGAAAGGCATTTTCAGAAATTCAAAATGGTCCTCTGGCGTTACGAAACCGGTTAAGTAAGTACATTGCTTTTTAATTTTTATCTGGTGGAAACCGGAGGCCATGTCCAGACTTGAAAAAAAGGTATGGGTCCCTAGCCTATCGATCTGATCTTCTATCAAAGGAAGGGGGTACCTGTCTTTGACTGTGATACGGTTAAGGGCACGAAAATCTACGCAAAGCCTATCCGAACCGTCGCGCTTCTTTACCAATATAATCGGACTGGCGTACTCAGAGGTAGAACGCCTTATGATGCCTTTTTCTAAAAGATCAGCCGTTATTTCCCTAACCTTAAGTTTCTCCGAGTAAGAGAGTTTATAGGGTCGATAGACAACAGGGGTAGAGCTAGTTAGTTTAATCTCCATTTCACCCGTTTTGACAGTGGTTTCGGCAGTACCCGTAATTAAATATGTCGAGAATTCCCTAACTACGCCTAGCAGTGCATCGCGCTCACTATCGTGGAGTTGGGTGTTTAATTTTATCTCATCAGCTCGAGGTGCAATGACATTAACATAAGTTACGCGTTCCGAGTGAGAAAGGTATTGTCGGGCCTTTGTTCGCACGTAAGTTATACCGTCGCGGTTAAGTATGTCTGTCCCTATTATTATTGGTGTCACCATCAGTGATGACGGTACAATGACCAAATCAGCTTCGATTGATATACCCTCAAACTCAATGATAACTGTGATGTATGAGGTAGAAAGGAATTCTTTGTTTGTTGATTCGAGACTCTGACCTAGCCTTAGCGAAACAACGATCTTCCGTATGTCCCGGTTTCTTACAGAATGTACATGGGGCGGTAGAACCGTTAGTATGCACGGGTGGTTTACTTGTGCCCTTGTTAACCGGAGGCTTTGACTTCATAGGACACCTCTGGCGTAAGTGGCCGCGTTGGCCACAAATGAAACATTTAATGCTCGTATCGCGGTGAATTGGCCTCGGTGGACGTGAAGGAGTTTTTAGATCACCACGGGGTGTATTATGTTTTGGTTTTATATAAATGGACAAAAATGACACGAGGTTTTCTGGCTTTAGATTGGCATTCGCGGCAGCCGCGCGCACTTGGGGGTTTACAATACCTCTTATGACAATAAGTGTGCGTAGCTCATCGCTTAGACCTTGCACGATACGCAAACGAAGTAAAGTGCGTCGGGCATATTCGGCATAAGTAGAGTACGTGTCAGATGTATTATTCATAGCATCGTATAGTATGTTAGCGTAGTCAAGTTTAGCCGGACAAAGGGGTTTGAACTCTTTTTTAAAGTTTGACCAGGACCTATCGTCGGTGACCCATTCACCTATCCATACCTTTGCATCGCCCTTTAAACAGTTTGCCACGCGGGACAAGCACTCATGGTCGGACCATCTATTTATATCCATCGCGCGGTCTACCTCCTCGCACCATGTCTCGATATTGTTAATGGTAGGGTCAAAATTGGAGATGAAGTAATTATGTGTGCGTACCGGCTGAACTGCCTTTACGGCATCGATAATCGCCTGAGCGAGAGTAGAAGTCTCTGAGCCGCGTAAAGCTGAGTTTGTGACACGACCCTGTTCCATGAGTCTCGATTTCTCGAGCTCCGTATAACGAGTAAAAGGAATAGGTTCTGTTGTACGTGGTGTCGGAGTTTGTGAACGCGGCGGTGGGGTGTAACGTTTGTCATAAACACTGTGACGAGATACCCTACGTGGATAGCCACGGGTCCGCGATATATTGCGAGAGCGACGTGAGCGGCATGATTTACGGATACTTCGTTCTGAACGACTTAACGCACTGCGCGAACGATAAGACCGATATGAACCACTACGAGAACTGCATGACCTGTTGTATGATGTACGATCGTAGCTACTCGCACAAGAATTTCGTGAATGAGAACGCGATCTCTTGCGGTAACGGCCGTACGCGCGTGAACGTTTGTCACGGGAACGAGAAACCTCTCGGATACGTGAGTTATTTCGACGATGTCGAGAACGTCCACGTGACGTACTTCGCGGCATTATTTAGCACTAAGTTATCACACTCTTTGGTAAAAGACACCAAATGCAAAATATCAAATTAAAAAAAAAAAGAGGGTAGTTCGTGAATCACTTGTTGCCTGTGAGCTTAGAGTTCTGATCCCACTTCTGATTTTAGCAACCAGAGGTGAGAATTAAATAAAAAAAAACACGACACGTGTCTACCTAACCTTGTTTACTTCTATTTCTTTTAATATTACAATTAAACAACTACTAATTATAGAACAAATATAATAAATGGAAAACAACAAGCAATTCACAATTAAATATAGAACAATAGAGGAACAGAATAACATTACCAAAATAACTCACGTATACCGAGTAATCCAAAGTGCTTCCACACCAAGCGCTGCCAGGGCCATAAGTAACCCTACACCGCCAGGTAGCACGCCTTTTATAGTTTTACTCGGCATTGTGGGTTGCTAAAGTGGGGGTATATCTAATAATATATATATATATATATATATATATATATATACTTCTATTTATATTGCAAAACCCACATGTTACAACAACATTTTTCTCTAATCTGTCCTAAGGTTGTCTGGAAGAAATTGCTTTTAGTGATAAGGCCGCCTATTGTCTTCTGTACTTAAACTCCTTAAATTGTATCTGAATGTTATACAATAAAGTATATAATATTCTAAATAATCAGGACATTTGAAACCTGTATTTGAGAAGCAAATGCGTTAACTAAACCAAGCAATCATAACTGTAATTAAATAACTCACCAGTAACGCTTGGTTTACATTTGCGTTAATAAAGAAATCAATCACTGTCCCAGTAAGACGATAAGGGCTAAACTTGCCAGTTTGCAAGTTCACAGATTTTATACCTAATGCAAGTGTAAATCATACTTAATCCAGTTTAAATAACTAAACTTTATTTAAATATTCTAGTCATACATCTCTATTAAGAACGGTAGGGACTTTATTTCATCATGGACTTGGAGCACAAATAAATAGACACTTTCCCTTTAAAATTTATTTTAGCAAGGATATTTTTCTAAATCTGTTTTATATTCACGAGTTCAGCGTTTGTGCAAAAGTGTGTACTTGAATCAACATAAAAAAGCTGTTGCTTACTTGGTCCAGGGATATGACCCATATATCAAAATCCCCAACGTAATCCTTGACCGAGTTTATTTCCTTTCGAATAATTAAATATCCTTTTGTCATTGCTAGAAATTGTTTTTCCTTGGTTTTGGTTTCGTATCTGTACGTTTTTCCATCACCTGTTTCACAATCACCAAAATGTTGAAGGACCAAGATTTCCTTAGAACCTGCAAAAAGGGACGTTGGTAAAGTGTAGGAATCAAGTCGAAAATAGAGAACTTAGTAGCTGAGCCCAACTTTTTGGAAGATAAAGGCTCGCCGTCCCGTTGGCTCGGTCATGTATAACGGGTGGAGGAGAATCGGTGTGTGAAAAAAGCATACTTGGTCGGCGATCGGTTGACCGTCGTACACATTACTGGAAATAGCAAAAGCCGACAACTGGTGCTCAATTCGACTATTTCAATATGTTTCCATTACAAAGATATTTAGAGCAATATTCTACTTAATCCACAATATCTTCACGATACCCCCGACGCGGAATAATAGTGGAAAAAAATTGGTATTATCATTAGTAGAAATGGCATTATCCGAAATTAATACTAAAGAGGTATCAAAATTTTAAACATTTATTTCACGAATTGTGCTTATAAAGATAAGAGTGACGTGCAACGGGCACGCCATTGGAATTAACAGCATACCGAAATCAGGCAAACCTACTGACTGAGACGATAGTGTCCAGCAATTTTGAACTGATACTAATAGCAGAACTGGACTTGAAGTCTACAACTGGTAAGATATTGTACATGACAGAGGAGAGTGGCATGCTTTCGTTTCGGAGGCCAAGGCTCACTTTGGGTCACGGAGATATCGGAGTTAGTTCACTTATAGAAATAATAAGATCGTTATTTAAGAATTTAGACTTTTCTTGATATAACGGAACAAATATAATATACCTTAATTGACTTTTCGTGTCCAGTTTAAATTTAAGCATGAGTTATCCAAAGTTTTCACGTCATATTCATAGAATCTAAACTAAACAACGTTTAGATTAAATATTAAACTATTAATAATTATATCAAGAAACTTTCTATTCTGTCCTTTGGCAATATTTTTACAATACGGTTATCTTTTAGTAAATATAATTTTCGTAATATAAGTAGAAAAATTATTTATTGAAAGATTGTTTAGAAACCAATCTTTTTTATGGCCCCTTGCAATTTTGGTATAAACGGAATCTTCATAAAATTGTTTCGTTGTCAGTCTATCCGTTTGCCTTTGTATATTGCGGTAATTTTTCTCAGAAATAAATGGATGAAATATAATAGGAATAATTACTTAATCTAAGTCTATCAGTAATATTTTAAATTCTAAACATACCGTGTCTGTTGTACATTGAAGCTATTTAAAAAAACATGCTTTTTTTTAGATTTCTTGTCTGTTTGTGAGGGATTCACTTCAATTATTTTAGGGATTTCAAAGTAGTGGGCCGATTTCAATGCAGTTTTCGCTGATCGACGGCCAATTCTTACACTTAAACTCTGCGCTACTTTTAATCCTGGGAATCTCGTAAAAAAATCTGTATACGATTTTAAATGACGAGATTAAAAAAAATTGAATTCCAATGTGATTTTTTACTGATCGATAGCAAATGTAATGTAATAAAACATGTGATTTTTTTATACCGGGAATCCCGCGGCAATTTTGCAGTCGTACGGGGATAGGAGGGATAGGGGATAGGACATTGAAAAAGGTTTTTTACTCAAGAAGGGGGGGGGGGGGGAATTATTATCTTTTAAAGTCCGGAATAAAATATACTTTATTACATAACTTTAGACAAAACTATTCAACTAATAAGCGGAAAATTTTGAAAAATGACTAGATTGTAGATCTTCAAAAATAATTGAGGTATAATGTATCTTAAGTTAATCAGGGGGGGCTGGTGCCTACCTCGTACAAAAAGTAAATATAGCAATCCAGCGAGGAAAAGTAGCCATAAGTAGAAGACGATGCCTTAGGTTCAGTTTTCTACTTAATAGTCTCGAGGAATTATAGGTAGAATACAATATAACTAAATTAAATGTTATTATATTGTATTAGTTTATAATATCTTAGTTTAATAAATTATGTATAAGTCAAGTATAATGTGCTTAATTTCCAAATAACCTGCTGTCCCGTAAACAGATTCTAATCACAGAGATATCTCAAATTGGTTGTGCAAGGCGAAGTGCCATAACATTGCAAGTATTTTGATCACACACCATTTACTAAAATGTAACACCATTCCACACATTCATATTCAAGTCGAGCAATAAAGACTTGAAGCAATGCATGAATAATTGAAAATATAATAATTTCTACAACATTTGAAGTAAAATGTTCAATTGTAGCCATATTGTGTATGCATAAATGCTTGCAAACAACTTTTGTAACTCCATTCTAAAGTTGGATTATACATTTAAAGTAATACGTATATACTTTATATATGACACCCAAACTGACGTCCTATTAAAATAATGTTATTAATAGCAGATAAACACATACATTGTACATCTGTAAGCTACGCAAGTTAAGCTTCTGTTATGGGTAATAATACCTTCTTCTTCTTCAGCCAATCTCAGTCCACTGCTGGAAGTAGGCCTCCCCAAGTACGCGCCACATATCCCGGTCTTCCGTCTTCCTCATCCAGTGCCTACCGGTGACCTTGCATAGGTCGTCAGTCCATTGGGTTGGAAGGCGTCCGACACTACGTTTACCGAGACGCGGTCTCCGCTCCAGGAATCGTCTGCTTCATCGACCATCGGTCCTACGACAGACGTGACCGGCCCACTGCCACTTCAACTTGCAAATTTTGCGAGCTATATTGGTTACCTTGGTTCTCTTACGGATATCCTCATTTCTGATTTTATCCATAAGAGAAAGATAGCTCGCTTCATAGCCCGTTGAGCGACTTGGAACTTGTGGACCAATTCTGCCGTCAGTGTCTATGTCTCGGCCCCATAGGTCAGGACGGGAAGGACTCATGGATAATATACAATGGCAAACTCTTGGATCAATCTTCGACACCCACACCGTAGTAAAACGGAAAATTCGCTTATAAAATTTACCATGCCGGGAATTTAACCAACCTTTGCATTCTACTGCGCTAGACTAGTGAAAGCATATAGCCCACTGCACCACAGAGGCCTTTTAAATTAAAACCAAATGTTGTCTCTGAAAGAATGACATCGGATGTTTTGGAAAAATTCCATATGTGCGACGTGATATCTCGCTAGTAAGTAGTAAGCTTAGTTATTCAAATCCGCAAAGTACACAATCAAAGTTCTACTATTTCCTTGTTTATTCGTATATTTTATATTGTATGTGAAAATACACTAAGTCATCATCATCCGAGCGTTAAATCCCGGATGCGTTCGGAGCGTTCACTCCGACGCCCAGAGTCCGCTTTTCTACTTTTTCTACTCCACTTCGCGCGGTCTTCAGCATCCTCCGTTTTGAGACCATTGGCACGCATGTCATCCTTCACGACGTCTAGCCAGCATTTCTTGAGCCAATATTTGTTCCCTACGTAATTAGCCGGTCTGCGTGAAACGTGTCTGTACCAGCGTAAGCGACACTCTTGCAGTTTGTCTGCTATGTCACGGACATGAAGACTGCCGCGAATGCGGGAGTTCCTGACCCTGTCTTTCCGCGTCACTCCACACATCCATCGCAGCATATTCATCTCCGTGACACGCAGTTCTTGCTTGTGTCGCTCAAGTACAGGCCACGCTTCAGTGCCATACAAAAGGACAGGTCTAATGATGGATTTATTGACCTGTCCTTTTAATTTGACAGGCATTTTGGGGTCACAAATGACACCTGTCACCTCACGCCACTTGGCCCAAGCTGCTGTGATACGGGCCTCGACGTTGAGGTCGATATCCCCGGACGCACTAAGGACAGATCCCAAGTACTTAAACTGATCCGTGTGCTCGACCGTATCTTCGCCTATGCGCACGAATGTGGGATCTGTTGTGTTGCAGGCTAAGTAATCAGTCTTCGCCATATTTAGTATTACAGTATATTTTACATTAATTAGTGTATTTTATTGTATGTGGTTCTAACTACACATGTTTTCTTTGTTTAAAAGTTTCCGAGAATCTTCACTCAAGGACATGGGAATTAACAAAATGAAATGGAATAAACATAAAAATACAGGTCTTAAGTTATACATACATAAGTCCATAACCATAGGGTGTACAAATTTCCATTGTCTTAAATTAAAATATTACACATAGACAACACTTTATTGTTCACCAAAACAAAAATTACAAAAATGCACAATACTATAGTTACATGGTAAAATAAAAGGCGGCCGGCCTTATCGCTAAAAGCGACCTCTTCCAGGCAACCTCAGTCAAAGGACATTTTTAAATTATCTGTAATTATTATGCTAATAGGAAAAAAACACAAATAAAAATGACATAAATGGAAAGCAGATTACAGTCAAAAGTATTTTAAACTAGCACATTTATATATTGCGTAAGACTAACATAATGATTCCTAAGTGAATTTTTAAATGGCAAAAGATTTAGCTTTTCTGACTTCAGTGGGCAAAGGGTTCCAAAGTAAGACAGCCTGCATGGCGAAGAAGTTGGAATAAAAAGTTGATGAGTGTGTAGGTGCCATTAACAAGATATATTAGTTTAGTTACATTCATCAAAGAAAATTAAATTAAAGGACGAATGGTGCTGGTAGAACACCACTCTAAGCAGTGCCTCAGAAAACTCAATTTTATACAGACTGTTATGCAAAGTCTCTCAGAAAGTCAAGCGTGTCCGTGGGCATCAGATAGTCGTCAACGCGACTGACCCAAAGTTGGATCGAGTCCAAGGGCAAGCAGATGCTCTAATCCAATAGGTGGGGCCGTACTCCGTACGTAGTCGTCGAAAGGTGTTGAGTTATTAAAATTAATGAACAGTTCTTAAGGAAAAAGCTTTAAAAAATTAAATTTATCGACAAAACCGCCTATTGTCCACATTTGAATATTTTGAACCTATAAGTTTTTTGTAATGGTATACAATAAAGAATCTATCTATCTTCCAACAGATAAGTATACACTTTCGGTCTTATGCATATAGAGTTAGAATAATTCTGTAGGCTTCTATAAGGTTCTTAAAGAAGCCTAAAAACTTACTATTACTCAAACATCTAAATAACTCTGTAACAATATCTAACTAATAACTTCTTTTCGTACAGGAACGGAGAAAGAATTTCCCGCGGCTGGGCGGCCTGTCGTAAGAGGCGACAAAACAACTCACAGCCAGGTGGTACGCTATTTCCTGGCTGGATGGCTACCGCCCTTGATCTAGGGTATACCGCCATAACAACCTTGAGTTGTGTTCCAGCATTAGTGACCAGGTTCCGGTCTCAAAAAGCCATAGGTGAATTCCATCAAGTGGGTCGTCTGCTTATCTTCTGAACTCGTGCAATAAAAAAAAACTTTGAATTAGCAGTGTTACCTTCTAAATAAGCGTACTCCACACTCCACAGACACCCGTACACTAACACACATTTAACATTGAATAACCTTGGATCTATGTTTTTGTTAAAAGAAACAGAATGGAGGGAGGGCGGGGTGACAGAAAGCCGATTGACTGCCTTCTATGCAAAACTTTTCATCAACTGACAAGTTGTCGTCCACAGTTCTTACCGCCCATGACAACTGCCCCGTCTCGCTTCCGAAACCCGGCCTCGCATAATATAATAATACAAAGTAAGTTCAACACAAAATCTATATTTGATTAATCTTGTTGCTTCCTTCACCTTCAACGTCTAAGTCAGTCTTCTTTTGTATAATGTGCTGAAGACTTTTATTATGTTCTTTAAAATAATTAGTTTATAGAATTAAAGAAACTGTTACTTATTTTGTCTGCATAAACATGGAATCGACAACTACTCCATACCATTTTCACAGCAATGGATTCATTTATTTGCTGTCTTTATAATATTCAAATTCCAAAATTAGCGACCAAACTCTACAGTCCACTGCATCTCCAACAAATCATATCTCAACTCATTACATTTCTTTAGTCCAAAATTCCCCGTTACATGCAGACATACATATTTCTTTGAATTATAAAGAAATTATTTGAATTTGTTAGTCTTACACCGCATGTATATTAACTAACTTCAAAAGAAAACTCAAGTAAATACATTATTCCTTTAAATTGTGCGTTGATTTGCAGAGCAAAGTGTGCACCAAAGCCTTCACATGTTATGAACAACATTAATCCTCAAACCATAATATATTCTTAATGATATGTATGTATTCCTATGAGTTCATAAAGGAATTTGTATGAATTTACATACGTACATATTTCTTTGAAGTGATAAAGAAATTGTTTGAATTTCATATTCTTACACCACACGTATATTGAGAAACTTCAAAAGAAAACTCAAGTCAATATATTATCCCTTTTATCATCAAGTATGAAATTGGATTTTCCCTGCATTACATCACCAGGACGTGTCCTACCGTATATTATAACATATACAAAATAATACATTTTTTCCTTTTGAACGTGTTCTATACCAGCAATGCTCGTGACTTCTTTGGCGTAAGGTTTGGACTTTACATTCATATATTTTAAGCCCTGTAAGATATCGGGATGGATTATACACGTTTTGAGGTATAAATTACATTTAAATTACTTTACATTTCTACATACTTTACATTTAATTTAAATTTTCAGCGAAATCCGTTAAGCCGTTATATTATTATATTTAAGATAAACTTTTTTTTCATTGCTGGAGTTTAGTAGACAGGCAGACGGCCCACTTGATAGCAAGGGGTTACCATCGCCTATGGATATTTGCAACACCAAAGGTGCTACAAAGGCGCTGCTGCTCTCTTAAGGGAGACTGGAACCTGATCACTAATGCCAGAACACAAGTCAAAATTATTATGGCGACATACTTTAGACCAGGGGTGGTAGCCATCCAGTCGGGCGAATGGGTTGTTTTGTCGCCTCTTACAACAGGCCGCCCGGCCGCAGGAAATTGTATTCTTTCTCCGTTCGTGCACGGATAAAAACTTACAAATAGACAAACATTAAAAAAAACCGGTTATTTGTAATTACATATTTCAGGTGTTCATTTCCATTTTTGCATGTGTTTTCATAAGTTTTCACGACTAGTACACATAATAAAACTACGTTTAACCGCGTTTGAAACCGTTAAAACGTAGCTCTATATTTGTTTTTTTTTTTCATGAGTTCAGCAGACAGGCAGACGGATCAACTGATGTAAAGCGGTTACCATCGTCTACGGACATATGTAATAACAACTAGACCATTGTATATATGTATAATATAGCCGTCCACAAACATCCCACAGCTGGGATTATAATTAAAAATGTTTTGGTGAAACGGATGATATCAAGGTCGTTTGATACCATCGTCGTTTTAGGCATCATTTATCCCGATATATTAACATTTTATTACTATATATTATTGTTATATTGTCTTTCTGTGACCAGACAATGTATGTTTATCTAAGAATATGCACGGTAGGTCAACTAATTAAGAGATACTTGGTCCCTGATCGGGATTCGAACCCACATCATTTGAACATAACATTAGCCGCTAAGCTAATGTTTCTTAAACTATTATCAATTTTTACCCAATTTTTATACATTTCTTAATATTAAACTGCACAACAAAGAATCTCCTCCAAATTTCACTCTATAACTTACTTACCTTACTCCTATCTGCATATTAAATTCTAAGTACTAATTTCAAAGGCATAATTAATAATATATAATAATACCGTCAACACAATACAAATTTACAAAGCTTTCACAACAAAAATATTTTTTGAACGAGTTCCAGCAAAATATCGAGGTTCCCGAAAAGGTCTAGCGTGCGATCTGCATAACAATTGTAGCGGAAAAAGCACAATGTTGTTCATACTACGTTTCAAAAGCCTATGCCGTGGTTATCCTACGTTGGAATAGCGATTTATGGCGGCTAGTATAGCGTCGCGACGTTTTTACGCGATGCCATTTTTATAAATTATGCTGTAGGGTATAGAGTGTTTATTTACAACGACTTTATTAGTGCCGGCGTTGTTGAATTTTAGGGTTCTGATCAGAGACAAAGAATACAGGGAGCGTCAATCGCTTTGTTTACGTTGTAGAGACAAAATGGAATTATCTTCATTACAATTTTTAGGGCCGGCTCGATCGGTGTCATACCACACTGATACAGAATATTGGCGTGAAGCGGTTCAGCCTTTAGGTTTATTATTAGTGTAGTACAACATATAGACTGACGGCTCAACTGTGATGGAAAATAGTTACCGTGGCCTATGAACTTTGGCAATATGCTGCCGGACTCTCTGACTTCCTTTTCTCCTCACGTCCCCGTCATATGCCATCCCTCCTATCCCATCTTCTTTACCTCATCCTAAAGTCTGGCAATGCGTTGGCATTATTCCAGGTATTGAAAACGCCTACGGTAACCACTTTCCATTAGGTGGGACTGTTTGCCGGATTCTTATAACTAATTTACATAATTTTCACAAGCTGTTAAATCGTATATAATAGAGATAGTAATTAATATACACGATTCTCCTTTCATTCTTTGATGTCTCATTATTTAAAGCATTTTTTTAATATAAGAGTTTCTTACATCGCTTCTTCTCTTCAAGCCACGACATGTTGTAAAGTGGTGGTAAATTATATTACGGTCGCATAGAGGAAATAATAACTATAAACAAAAAAATTATATTAAAATAAGTTGGGGGTAGGCTAAACAATAACTTGAACATTACTTATTGACACTTTACATCTTTCTCTTCCGTTATCACGGCTACTGAAAACTGGCCGAAACGCAATAATAATCTACGAGAATACCTCGCTTAAAACCGTTAGTATGCACTTCTTTTCAATAGGCCACTAGGCACAAACACATATTTATATCCCAAAATTGAGCGAGGTAGGTACTCTTGTGTTATGGGTATACAATGGACTACAATGGGGCCTATTCCACATGCCCAAACTATACTAAATAACAGAGAAAATTCATTTCCGGAATCTACCATACCAGAAATTGAACGCGGAGTCTCTGCGTTGCAGTGAGATAAGTCGTCAAAGGCTTAGGCCGCTCAACCCGTCAATCATGTGGACTAGTCGTGTTATAAGAAAATATATATAATACTAAAATAATAAAAAATACTTTACGAAAACAGTGTAAGTCTTTCACCTCTACTGAACCTTTCAGTATGTGGGCTGACATGCACGTACTTTGTATGCGAGCGTTTGATGTATGAGAATATCCTTTTGAAAAAACGACTGACTATTATTTATGAAAAGAAAAATGAAACAAACAAGTGGGTTCATTGAACGTATATATTTACAAACTAACTTCTTTTCGTGCAATGAACCTAGTGTTTTTGTATCAATTTTATTGTCCGCAGATCAAGAAAAACACAATATACGTACATGCATACATATATGAATAAGACAACTCTCTATTGGTTCAAGAATTTATGAAATAAAAATAATGTGTTTCTCTGAAAAGATAAAGTTTTATTTATGTTAGTACCTACACAGTTAGGTACTAAATGTACGCTAAATAAAACGTTATATGCACTATGGTTACATGAAAAGACAAAGAAACGACATTCAAAGTCAATTCATATAAATTCCTATTTAAATAATATTATAAACTGTTATTTAACACTAATCACTTTTTCAAAAACCCGTTTTTGTATGCACCGTCATTTGCAGATTTAACTATATGTTACTTAGGTCGCGTTCCAATTGAATTGTCACATACTTCTTACTTGTTACTGTTTTATTGAACATTTATGCATACGCATTCACTGGGTAACAATTTCTAATTGTATATTTAATTTCATTACATGCATATAGATAGATAGATAGATAACACTTTATTATACACCATTACAGGAAACACATGTGAACTTATAGCCTAAAAATATTCTAAATGTGCACAATGGGCATTCTTATCGCTAAGAAGCGATCTCTTCCAGACAACCCGTGGCAGGAATAAAAACATATTATATTGGTCAAAGGTGGTATACGTAAATATTAGAGAATATTCAGCTACTTACATATATTTTATGCTTTATAGACACAAAAAATATAAATAAGTACATCTATTGATATTACACACATAAATATATATAATATATACATAAACATATAGATACATAAATACATTTTAGTGGCGAACAAACACCACATTTCTTACAACTTTTACAGTTCAATAAACAATTTACAGCCGTTAAACTTAAGACTATAGTTTGTTATTAATCTAAGAAAGGTAAATGTTTTACGACTACTCTGAACCAGTAGGTAGGTCAGGGGGTGACTTTCTAAATATACTGAAGGTTATAAAATGGTTTTATTTTATATATTTTTATTGGTGAAATACAACAGACAGGTTGATCGCTGTGATGCAAAGAGATTACCGTTACCCAGTGGTGTAACAATAGGTTGGTAGAGAGGCTAAAATGTCACGGGCCTCCGGCCCGAAAGGCAGTAATCGCAGAAGGAATCTACGATATATAAAAAAATGTTAAAATATACATTTTTTTCACTGCTCAACGTAAACCTCCCCAAGTTTGTGCCAGATATTCCGGTCTCCCGTCTTTCTCTTACAGACCGGCCAAAGAAGAAGAAGATTCATTTCGTACTTAATTAGTTCATGTTCGGTTCTAAGAAATTCTTAACTTCGATCCACTTTTAGACTCGAAATAGAAAAGTCAACATGTGTAAGTGAACTTTTCGATTTATTAATCATAAATAATCATCTTACGTCTTGTTGTTTTTGTAAAATGTGTACTGCTTTTATCTTACATCTAACAATTCTTGTGAGTACTGCAGCTAGTGCCGAATTATCTTTTTTAAATTAATAAAAATCATTTAAGAAATTCTATGGGACCGCGCTACGCAACTTGGCTATTTTATGCATCCACAGAGTACATTAATATAGGAGATATGAATCAAATTGCAATGCACAACAGCCTTTGCAATTTGAACCTTGATGCTGTCATTGATGACGTTGGCTGTTTATCATTAAAAAAAATCCAATTTGCAGTCGTGAACTTTTCTATATATGCTTATATATGGATGTTTGCTGCAATATGAATTATGTCTGTGCGATAAAAGTATGAAGAACTTCAGCGGTGAGTTTTATATTGTTTACACGATAATATAGTTTTGTTTTGGACGCATTGGGAGTCATAAAAAGTTTATGACAGAATAACAAGACGATCATAGTATTATGTGTTACCTATGAGCTTATACTTAAATCGAACATCCAACTATATAAATATTTATAAAATTTGAAGAAATAGATTCAAATGAGATGCCGTATATCTTTATATATACAATGTACTCTATTAATGTAGGCATATAATTGTTTCACAGTTCGGTTTGAATAATATGTGGTATATTATACGAATTGTCAAAAAATTTATGACTGGTGCTTTTCAGGCGACTAGGTTTATCATCAAGTCGTCGTGGCTAGCGCATGCTTCCCAAACTCAAAGGTTCGATCCTGGCCGGAAACATGCACACACCACATAGTCAGTTTTCTGATCTAATTAATGTGCATATTGTTATATTTACCACATGCTAATAACGGCGAAGGAAAACATCGTGATGCAATCTGCACATCCATATAACTGATGTGTCAAACCTGCCAAGCCGCCTTGGACAAGCCTGGCGGGTAGACTGTCTGTGTCCCATACAATGGGAGGCCCGAGCCCAGCAGTGGGACATTAATGGGCTGATATTTTTCAATTATTATTAGGCTTGTCATATAAATTGTATGACGTATGATGGTATGGATTAATAAGAAAAATATGTATGGAAAATTTTGAAAATAGGTTTTTTTCTATCTCTAACTGGTGATAATATTTGTTCAATTCTCTCTTGTGGATATCGTTCGTCTACCTCACAAACACTACAAAGGAAAACATCCATTATTTTTAGGGATGGTGGCAATTTTAGAAAAACGAAACCCTTAGAAAATCGCAACGTCCTTGTCTTTTTAATTTTTACAATTTATTTGCAATAACAAAAATAGTATCTTTTTTAAAGTATAAAATTACGCTACTTAAAAAATAGAATAGAATATTAAAAATAACTCATAAATAAATCAAAATAATGAGAATTACAAACAATATATGAGTCCCAAATCGCCATCAGTTGAGAACGTTCCCAAAACGATAGCCGCATTTATCTGCTTTATGGCAACGCTAAAACGCTGCCCCAAATACAGGCCAGTCCTTTGGTCACGTGAGTCCAGTTGTTAGGTCTCGATTAAATTCTTTCTACGTATGTCATAAGTAGAATTAGGTAGAAAATAGTATTCTTTAATTAGGTATATTTACATTTAATTCTGGGCTATTATTATCCTTAAATAATAACGCGGGTGAAATACTCTAAAATTAGTGTTTAATAATTTAATTCGATTTTAAATTCTATATACCTTTGATTGTATATGGGAATACATTTCTGAAATAAAGGAATTATTGTTATTATTATCATAGACGAAGACAACGAATTTTCCATGTCATTACACAACAGTGAAGCGAAATCGTAAAAATAATTGGAGATGGCCATCACACCTATAAACTCATGTATGAAAAAAATCAATATGGGCACGGGGAGTATTATTAGACATGCCTTCAAAAATCGTAACGATATTTTTATTAAGTAAATAGGTCGGTGGTTAGTTATTCAATTCGAAACTCGTAAAACATCGGGGTCCGTCATTCTCTACCTTCTGACACATAAGGTGAAAATTCTGAAACACTTCTAGCTGGTAGAGGTTATACAATATTTTAAAGAAAAATTTGAACATGATCCAAATTGAGCATGTTTTGAAAAACTGTGTATATGGGGTTCTTCTGTTTGCAACAAAAACTCTACCAAAGCCTTCACTGCGATTTGACTGCTTGATCTTTTTAAATAAACAAATTTCATCTCTCTCTATTGCAACATAAACACAGATATATAGAGGTACGTATATATATTCTTTGTTTAGGTTATTGTTCCGTTTCAATTTTTCTATTTACACAGGGTTCGGTCTTTGTAAATAAGTTATATAAGGTTTTTGATACTACAACACCTAAATGCAAAAAGGTACCCTTAAAATGATCTTAGTTCGATGTCTGTCAATGTACTGATTATTTCAGGAAGTAATAAGGCTGTAGGTATGAAATTTGGCACACAACAAATGTGTTGTGTATGTATAAAAAATAATGGGAGAGCGAAAATTTCTAACATTTGATAAGTGAATAATCATCCACTAAGCTTTTTGATTCAATTAAGTATTTAATTAAGCACATTTCAAAAATAGTATAATAAGCACGAACACATTTCAAAAATGTTTTTCATTTATTTTTATTTTCACAGCTATATATTTAAGGTATCAAGTAATTATATAAAGTTTATAAATAATTTGTGGGCCCGACAGACGTCTCAGCTTGAAAAAATAAGAATATAGAACCCGATCGCAGCGCCACCTGCCGGATCCTATTATGGATCTTATCCACCCAATAAAACAAAACATAATTAGATCTAATCATATTTATTTAAAATCGCTTTTTATTTTAGCACAATTTGTACAGAAAAAGAACATTTTCATAACAGCAAGAACTTATTATTTATATATATGTATATATAAATATATATATATAAAAAGGATACTGTGTGTAAATTGTGTAATGAAATTAAAACATAATATATATATATATATATATATATAACAACAACCTATTCAAATTCAAATGTCTTTTCCTTACATCCTTTTCTATCCTGACATACATCTGTAACACCGTACATCATTATCATCTCCAACATCATACAAAATCTATCTCTCTTTACGCACTAATTATGTTCAACAATAATTTAAGAATACACAAAAACTACTAAAATAAATATAAAAAATTAAAATTATGAAAAAACTAATTAATTGTCTTTGGGACATCTGGTTAGAAAAAGTTACTGTCGCTATATATAAATATGTATTAACATATCGGACAGAATTTCATTCTATATAAACAAAGAAATTGTATTTTAAAAAAATCTGTATTTTTCAGGCTTAGGTACCACTGTCCGCTGTTTTACATAATAGAAGCCAAGCAAGCCTGAAGATGTTAATAACTGCAGCTGCTGTATGACTAGCAAGCTTGTTTTTATTGGTTTTGAATGGTCTAAGATTTTGATAGATAAAAAAGCGACGGCCCACCTCATTGGAAGTGGTCACAGCTGCCTATAGACGATTGTGACACAAAAGGCGATATATAAGCATGTGCGGCCTAAATAAAATTATATGACACATTTCTCGGCTGTTATTATAATGTGTTACAGGTTTATTTTAATCTCAATTTTATCATATTACAAAATACCGTATCTATCTAGATTTTGTACAACCGTATAAGATAAAACATCAATTTTTTAATGAGTCAAATGCATCTATACAGATAAATAAAATTAAAGCGTCTGTTTGTAATATTAAAATTACAGCTTTTTACTAAATCCATATGAAAGTATATACGGTACTTATATCAAAAAAATGTCTGTCTGTCTGTCTGTCTGGGTGTGCTGGCTAAGCTCTGGAACGGCTGGACCATTAGCAGATAACTCATGTTATATAGAGTAACTAAGGCTCCGTTTCTTAGGGGTTCCGTGAAAATACTTAAATCAATTTTTAAAAATTATACACACACTACCGTATATTTGACACATACGCACATACCCTTTTGCTTATTGTTAAAGTCAAATTAAGAGTGTAGCTTTGGGGAAATCTGTGCTTATATGTAAAAGTATAGTCTTTGACAACAGAACCTTAATAATGATCAAACTTATAATCTAAATTAATTATGGTCAAATTTCGACCACTGGTTATAATAACTATGTAACTAAAGTAACAGTAAATGCGATTCTTTTCACTAACTACGTCACAGAACAAGCTTGAACAGCTTTCCGTATACATTTACTTAAGTCATATATCTACCATAAATCTAACATAACAGCATCTTCTACTTAAATCGGTCACTAATAGATAAGAGTAGAGATGCCTTGTCAAACAAAACATTCACAGATTTTACGATTAACCAATGGAGCTTCATACTAAACGTGACGAAATAAAACCGCTCACGAATTTCTATAACCTAAATAATTATTGTGGTCGTTTTTTAACCTTTCGGAAGAGTTCTAGCACATGTCAAAACAAAATAGGCTATATTAAAGCCATATCCAAGCATACGAGTACCTACGTTATTAGATATATACCTAACGCACAAAATCTATAGCCGACGTTGTAAACGAAAACGGTTATTACAGTTATTGAAAACATTTCACACATATCGTCTGCCGGGTCACACATATGTAGTCTGCAGTTCAGTTTGCGAAATAGCTCTTTGTGTCGGTGCACATTTGTTCCTCATCATCTGTCCGAACGTTGTTCGGAATTGCCTGGACATAGAGCAGTATAGTACAAAGTTAATGGCACCGTTGAGCAGTGCAAGTGCATCCATTATCTCGCCAAATAGATTATAACAACCCTTGAAAAAGCATCGGCCCAAGATACCGCTTAAAAGACCTGAAACAAATACGATTCAGACCATAAAAATCAAAAATTGCATTTTAATCATAAGGTTTATTTCGCCGGAATGTAGTATAAAAGTTGTTTGAATGATATTTGAGGATACCTTCTACCACACATTTTCATGGTCTGTAAAGCTAGGTGTCCACTATGTTCACGCACTAACTGTGCTCCGCGCATCTGCAACTTGATGGACACGGGCGCGCATCTCCGCAGAAAACAAGCACAAACAGACTGAGATCCCCTTTGTATTCGCACAAAAAACGCCACCGATTGGAGCGATGAGCAAGAGACGCGCACCATTGCACGCTGCAAGAGCCGAACGTCTCCACTATGTAGAGCAGTAGCAGAGGAGGGAGCATAAAAGGTTTGCGAACATAGTGGATCCCCAGCTTAAAATTAACTCTAAGCTAATTTTGTATTTATCCTTTACATTCTTTAACAAATTTGTCCACCTTACGTCAATATATATTTATTTAATTAAAACTTTTTTTACATTATATGTCAAAAAAGTTTTAAGTCCACAATCTGACTGCTATATTAAAATTTATTTTACACTGGACCTAAAAGCCCAATTATCATTAACATTATATAAGGTAATAAGTTTACTTTCGAAACTGACTAGTCTTTATCATCTGTTGTACAGAAATTTTCCAAGTTTTATCCGTGCAGGAACGGAGAAAGAGTACTATTTCCTAACCACAAGCCACAACAACCAACAGCCAGGTGGTAGAACATTTGCCCGACTGGTCGGTTACTACCCCTGGTTTAAAGTTTGTTACCATAACAACTTTGAGTTGTGTTCCGGCATTACTGACCAGGTCCCTTAAGAGAGCAGCAGCGCATTTGTAGCAACTTTGGTGTTGCAAATATCCATAGGCGATGGTAACCGCTTTACATCAAGTTGGTCGTCTGCCTGTCTGCTGAATTCCTCCAATAAAAAAAACAAGTAATAAATTAACAATTAAATATCTGTTCAAACGATGATATAAGGACTTAATAAAAGTTTACGTCTGTTTGTTGTTTGTTTGTTAAATTGTAATATGTGCATGTGGATGGTTTATTTTCAATAGCAAATAAATAAGCCCTTCGCCTGTCTGTTGTACTCATGTTGTAAACTTTAAAAAACACTACTCCGTCGCAACACATTTTCCACTTCATCCGTCTATGTGTGTCACAGACTTAAGAAATATGCCTGTGACGATTTTAATATCGCACTATTTGTCCTAATGTACACAGAACCCTAAGAACTTATGAATGATTGTTATGTCGTCCCAGTATAAATAGAACATTATTATAAACGAAACGAGAATATTATTTACACCCTTGTTATGTTCCCATTTCGTTTAAACCTGTCATTATTCAAGCGAGAGTTATCTTGTCCTGTTATTTTATGCCCAACGAAAATAGATTTTATCTCACAATTAAATGTTGCTAACAGGAACAATAACACAACGTATTTCCAGAACAACAGTGAAACTTCAATAACGTAATCTGCTTATTCTTCTGAATCAAGACAATGAGGGGGTGGGCCTCTACAGTCCAAGAATTCCTCTGAAGATGAAAAATAATTGGCAAAATATACTGTTACAACTCAGGTCCCGACAAAAACAAAACACATTTTTATTACCTCTCGGCATTTGAACTAGTTGTAATTCTTTTACTATCGCCTTCTTTCGTTTACTTATTTATTGCCATATGAAACAGCCGTTGTTTTATAGTAGTCATTTATGGCCGCTGCGGCCGACTCATTAGCCAGGTGTTTCGGATAATGATACGGGCGCAATGCATTTGTGCAGTATAAAACGATGACCTGATTGAAGGAGGGCGCAGTCGAGCGGGAACCACGATCAAGGCGAGACGTGTGTACATATCAGAAATATCTATTAGTGACGGACTTTGCGCGTTTTATTTAATTACGACCTTCTACATTACGTTTGGATTTGTTATGTTCGGTTATATTTGTACCTGTGTTATAAGTGTTTGTATAATTCTAATACACTCTATAGGAATTCTTACGGTATTTTAATTCGAGTCTCGCACTCGTAACAATACATGTAATCAAAAATAACTGTTTATAATCTTTTTTCTATATGAAAACTTATCTCGACTAGGCTCGGACACGGGTCAAAGGATTTCAATAAAAAAATTAAGGGTTAATATATGAATTGCAATTCAATTTTTCGTATTATGATACATTTCCATAACCAACAAACTTCATTTACATAAAGTCCAAGTTTCGTATAGAAAAACTGGCAATTTATGCCAAATTTCTATATCTAACTACACACTCCTTTGCCTTACAACTGATTATATTTTAACGTAAATTTTGGCCAAGTATTGTCAATTTCCTACCAAAGTATAAGATAAAACAATAGATAATAAGTAATAGGGATATAGGAACCCGGAACTAGTGATAATATTAAATTATTAACCCACTCTGTTATATTATATTGGTATGCAGAAAATTATTTATAAACTATAATATATGTAATGTATGTGCAATTTTACGTGCATGTTATTACTCTTGTACTTTATGCCTTCATACCATCAACTCAACAACTGATCAATAAACTTACAAAACAAGATATACGCCGCACGCATAAATGTAGATTTTTTCTACGGGCTTTTATACATTCGTTATTGCAAAAAAATATTGAGAAGTTCAGTAAATTCATGTCCTCCGTAAAGTAAGAATTTGCTAGTTTATGATTCAGTATTAACGGCTGTTAGACATAATTTAAACTATTTTTCAGTAGTTTATAGCGTCATTATAATTTAATTTAGCGTTACTGAAAACGGGTGGGCGTTTTCAGTGTAATAGCCGTATTCGGAGAATCATTAAATGTGATCACAACACTAAAATGTAGCCAAGACATTATAATAAATGAATAATGCAATTAAAATCACGCTTACAAGTGTTAAAACTTATAGTTTTAACTACAGTTTTCGTTTATATCAATACTTCAGTATAGATACAGTACGATACAGATGTAATTCAATATACAAACTGGGATTATGCTTGCTTGCTTCACATTAATTCTTTTTTTATTGTTGCAGTACACAGTCTGATGTACTGTACTATATTGACGGTCAACATAATGGTAATCAGTCGCGGTTGCCTATGGACATTGGTAACACGTAAGGTGCTATTGATGTGCTACCAGCATCGACGGAGGTATTGGAACATGGCGACTAATACCGGAACATAACTCAAAGTTCTCATAGCGACACCCCCCAAACTAGGGACGATAGCAATCCGACAAATGAGCTACCACCTGGCTGTGGATTGTTTTGTCCCCCCTGAAGACAAGCCGCCCGGTCGCAAGAATTATAATATATTCTATCTCCGTTCCTGCACGGATGCAAATACTGATAATAGATATTATGTGAATTAGAATTTCATCATTATACTAGCAAAAAGCGGTGCTTTAGGAGAACTCGCGAAGTTTTCTACCTAGTAATAATTTTTGTTAGTTTAGTTAGTTTAGTTTAAAAAATATATTTTGAAGTGTTGATTATTAATATGGGCTTCTGTAAATAATTCATACGACAAACTCCTCCGCATAACATCTAGCTAAAATTGTTATTTTCATCATAATTATTTATCTGCCTCAAGACCTTTTAAATACATATAGAAGCTGTATTATATTATATGTTTTTCAAAGAATTAATGGAGTTGTACCACTCAAAAAATATTGTTACCGTTGCAATAATGATGAATACTAAGAATTCATACTGTGACAAATCTCCATAGATTCCTTACATGTGCAAAATATCAAAATTGTACAGAAGATAGTACAAAAGGCTGGAGGGAGAAATTAGGCAAATGCAGTTTTATCATTTAAATATTCAATAGTGTATCTTATTAATTAATTAATTTAGCTTTAAACTTAATGAGAAGCAGATCCAAAACTTCATTTGGAATTGTATTGAAGAAGCATATACCAACCCCCAATAATGAAGACAATACTTTATCTATACATACCTAGTATCCCTTGCGGAAACTCAGTGATCAGGAAGAGTAACAATACAGCAAGCAGCATCTTGGTTGTCCGATCAGTACGTCGCTCAGACTTTGACCGTTTCGTTGACTTTCTTGTAAAGAAATTCCCATTTCCATTTACAACAGTCTCAGCTGGACAAGAGTTGTAGCCTTTCAGAAGTTCCTTCCTATTCTTCGTACGATATAATGTTCGAATTAGCCAGGCACTTATAACAGTCAGTATGACGCAAGGTAGCAGCTTTATGAGAACAGCGTGAACCCAAAAGTTGATCTGATACAAGCTGCCATCGTAGTCAGAGTCTACGAAATAGACCTTCGAAGGCATGCTCTCATTTCTATCAAAAGTGAAATCTTTATGTATTGTAAATACCTGGAAAAAGAGAATATATTTTTGGTGAAATACTTTCAGCAAGGGATACGCTTTCATACATTTGATGGCCTCTATGGTTGAGCCGGCTAAGCTTCTGCCGGCCTACCTCACTGCTACACACAGGAGAAAATTTGTTTCCGAAATTTACCCTACCAGGAATCGAACCTGGAGCCTCTGCGCAAAGGCTTAGCCCGCTCAACCACAGAGTCCGTCAAAATGGAAGGCCCGAGCCCAGCAGTGGGACGTTTATTATTATTATACAAACTTATAAGTTTCATTGTGTTTTGCTAATTCGTCTATTCTGTGATGATAAAATGTATTCGAAGTTATAAGTCGGGTCAAGTTTTATTCATATACGTTCAGTAGTTTCCTAACTTACGGCCCAGGATATAAGCTAGCTGTCTGATGAGTTTCATTTAAATACGTTCAGTTGTATTCACGTGATGCTCTAACAGACAGACAATAATTCTAAATATTTTATTTTCGGAATTTGTTGGTTCTGACTTTTTCACATTTTTAAACACATTGTACAAACTCGAACTATTTACAGATTTATTATTATATAGATACAAAAAAGAAGGTAGATTACCTTCACATTTATACCGAAGCTTTTGAAAAATAGCATTTGTAGGAACTCGTAATTAATTTGTGGATAAAGCAACAGAAAGCAATTAATTTAAGGTGTGACTTCGGTTAGCCTTGACCTGAGCTTCCGATAGAAATTGTATTGCTTCACGCCATTTAAACCTTTATCAATTAATTTGGAGAAAGTGTCGAATGTTTCTTTGACTACCACGTTCATCAATTTGGTATAAAATATTTCATTCCACGCATATATTATGTGAAAAACCAATAAAAATAGACATATAATGGACATAAGATAGAAAAAAGAACTAATAAATAATATTCTGTTGGGGTTGTCTGGAAGAGATCGCTTTTTAGCGATAAGACCGCCCTTTGTACATAACTAGATATAATTTTAGTCTTAAGTTCATGTTTGTATTGGTGTACAATAAAGAGTTATCTATCTATCTATCTATCTATTCTGATAAAAAGTAAGAACTTTATAAAAAAGAGAAATGACAAAAATATATACGCTTACACCAAAATAGGCCCAGTAGTTTTTTTCGTGAATCCCCAAGAAACAGACAAACCGACAAACAGACACACAGACAAGAATTTCAAAAAACTCCATGGTGTTCTCCATCTTTTATTTAGTCTGGTGTGCACCGACATTTGACCAATGGTTAAAATGACATAATCGCTAAAAAATATATGGCTAAACATTATTTAACTAGCTTATTTTAACCACCGGTTAAATGTCGGTGCACACGAGCTTTAATCTATTCCAGTGGGTTTTTTTAATAACTTCAATGTACACGGCGTTTTTTGGAATTTTATCATTCTATTTAGATATAGATTTTTTATTGAGTGTAGATGAATGTTTGTTTGGATATAATATGCTTGTTTAGAAACGCGTATACAATAAAATTCCCACGTTATCTTTGTTTGCTAAAGTATAAAATCATAAAAGTATGTATATGTTTTATGGCTTAAATTCATACAAGAAATTGAAGTTGATATTTCCTATTACAATAACAAATATTAGAATTTAATTATTATCTATGTGAGTAATATTACTTTTCACATAGCTATCACATAGAATTCATCACCTATAATTAAAGAACAGAAGGTTATGCAGGCAAAGCCTTGCCTTCATAACCTTCTGCTCTCGTTCCCCAAAACGAATACAGAAGGGTGGAACCCTTCAATCAAAATGGCTACAGACACCTAAAATGCATTTTTTTAAATTCTTATCAAATCTTCAAAACCAATACGTGAATATACATAAGACGATCTTTGTGGTGGAGTGGGTTAAGCCTTTATTGGCCGAGCTCAGTGAAACCAGAGCCTCCGGGTTCAACTTCAGGCATAGTAAATTTTATCAACCAACTTTCCGTTAACTAGCAACATACAAACAACATCTCAAATATACAAATATGTGAATGTAAAATATCGAATACGTGGTCAATAAAACAAGCACAAAAGAAAAACAGAATGTTTTGAAATTAATACTACTAGACAAATAAACAAATTTTTGAAAAAGACCAACGCTCTATAAACTTGGCTAACACCTCTTTTCTGTAGTGCTGTGTCAATAAACATCTGTAAAAATAAACATGGGATGCTTTTTAACCCGGAAATTGATACACATTCTGTAGGATGTAGAACCAAAGCTTTCGCGAGGGAATTCGCGTGCAAAGATGTAGCACATAATTATTATAATTCCAGTTATCATAAGAAAATTCTCCAATATAGAGAAAATGTATTTTTGCAAATAAGAATAAAATTGTTATAATCTATTCATATTAAAAAATAATCTTTCACTCGAGCCATGTTTTATTTTGGGTCAAAAGGTCTATTATGATGGGCCTTTTCTTCGGGAAAACTCATATTATAGAATTTTCCGGGTCAGTAGAAAGTCGGTCTCCGCTTTTCTTATTTAATTTTACACTAGAATGAATGAAGCAAAATAATACATGTTAAAAATTAGGCAGTTTTCTTATTTGTCGGTGCAGCAGCAGTGTGGAATCTGTATGCTCGGTAAGCTTTCGGTACCGGGTATACCGCACATACCGAGTCTCAAGCCTTACTCTAAAACGCCTTGCGTGAATCTTTTTCTTCCGATCAGCAGAAACCGTTAATGAAATTTTAAATGAAGAAAGAAAGTATAAACATTTCTTTAAAACTACCATTACACAAAAATAACTGGAACATACAATAGAAAATGTGCTTAAATAATAATAATAATAATCGGCAGACAAACACACATTGTATATCCCCAAATTAAGCAAGTTACGCTTGTGTTATGGGTAATATACAACGGACCACTCTGGGGCCGATCCCAGACACCCAGACCATGGTAAATAACGGAGAAAATACGTTTCCGAAATTTACTATACCAGGAATCGAACCCGGAGCCTCTGTGTTGCAGTGAGGTAGGCCGGCAAAGGCTTAACCTGCTCAACCACAGAGGCCGTCCAAAATAAATATACATATAAAAAACACAAATAAATATAAAAAACAAATAAAAGAGGTCTAAAATGAAAACAAACGACGTTTGAGAGTAAGCCCAATGCACCGCTGCTGCACCAACAAATCTGAAAGCGGCTTTAGTTGAATGAAATCCACTAAATTATTAGTGATGGAAATTATAGCTACTTTAATATATCGATCACTGCTGTGTTGTTATTTCATTTTATCACTGCTATTTCACCGATGAAAATTCCACCAGTCGATATTTTAGAAATAACGATAAAATAACAGTACCGCAACGAGTACCGTTGTCCACTAGAACTAAAAGTGATTATTAGAACTGTGAAATGAAATGTTACGTTGAACTCTCAACGTTACTTTACGGAGTTACAAATAACTTAAGCAAATGAATGCCAAACGTTTTAAAGGATAAGGTTCAATATTACTCAAATAAGTTCGCTCGTTGATTGTCTTGACTATCTACTTTATCTATTTTGTACTACAAGGCGCTTTAACAGTTTTTCTCGCGTGAAATAGCGACTTGTAACTGGTGAAATTTACGGTCGTTCCCTATTTTGGAAACTGGAGTAAAAAGTGAATTATTTTATATCACCGCTATATAACTATGATGATCAGTAAAATGTGGCATCACAAGTAATTTTATCGTAAAATTCAAACAACGATCTCATCACTGTAGTTATAACAATTTTTGGTAAATACTTTGTTTAGATTTCCAATGTGTTGGCACTTATATCTATCTCATTTTCGTGTTTTCCTGTGTTATGACGCTCTTAATGACCTTTTACGACATATCAAACCCATACGAAACGTTAAACTACACTATAAAACGAACAGTCATGTCTGTTTCATTAATCTTAATAAAGGCGTATAATTTCCGCCCCAAAACTTTCACTCATAATATGAAAATATTCGACATCTTTTCTTAGTTGAAGCAGGGAATGTCTTTTCTTGGGCCTGGGGGGAAGTTTTACACCGAGAGATGTGAGAGACTCTTGAACAGGCTGTATACTCAACGTGACCGCCTGCGGAGGTCTTGGGGATGTTAGCCGTCAAACTACCCGCTAAACCTCAGCCTGCGCCCTTGACACGCTTGCTCGGGTTCCCAAAAGAGCTAGACCGATAAGTAGGAGGACACCCTCTTCAACAATAGGGGGGGAAGTCCACGGGATCCCCCAGTTCCACGCCGCCCCCTATGCTAAAATATTCGACTCCTACATCAAGTATTTAAAATTCTATGTATTTCCGATATTCGTTTCAAAAATATCTAAATACATATTAGATATTTTTAACAAGTAGGCTTATGTACTTGTCTATTGAAAGTATTTTTCCACTCAACTAATCAAATGTTAAATATTTTCAGAACTTTCCAGTTTAAAAGTTAGAGTTGTCCTTGTCCGTGCAGGAGTGGCGGAAAAATAAAATTTCCTGCGGCCGGGCGGCCTAGCTTAAATAGCAACTAGAAAAGCTACAGCCAGCTGGTAGGATATTGGCCCGTCTGGATGACTACTACCCCTACTCTAGAGTATGCCACCATAATAACCTTGAGTTGTGTTCCGGCATTAATGGCCAGGGTCCAGTCGCCTTTTAGAGAGCAGCAGCACATCGCTTTGGTGTTACAAATGTCCATAGGCGATAGTAACCGATTTCCATCAGGTGGGCTGTCTGCCTGTGTGCTGAACTCATCCAATAAAAAAGAGTGTCTGAGAAAAATTACTGTGTCATGCATAGATAGACGAATGGAAATGACGGTTTTATAAGAATTCAGATTTTGATCCTTGAATTAAGCAAGTGGAGCTGCGTGGGAAGCCTATACAAAATGCAATATACAAATCAATGTGTAATAATTACTAGATGTAACCGCCTCTTTATTCGGGCGGAGCTTGCTTTCTTCTGAAGGCTACAAATTGTGGAAATTAACGAAAATATAAGATAAAAATCCAGTTCAAATTCCAATTTTTTTGCTGCAATCCACTGAGTCCTTTCATGGCTTATTCGATGCAAATTTTCAGACAGACACACAGATAAAAGTTTAATATAGAAATCACATATAGACACTTCATTTATTATTATTAGTAAATATAAGGTTGATAAAGGAATTTAACTTACAAAGTATGAAGGTATGCACAATATCGGTGGCAAAGCGAAGCTGAGTAATATTGCTATAGTACACCGACTATCCGTGCATAGAGCTGGGCTGTGCGACGGGTACCTGCGAAGAGATTTTAATGGTAATTTTTAAATGAATCTGTAATCTGCTATTCACAACAGGTTGAGACAATTAATAATATTGCTTGCTTCCTGGTATTTAATCATATGCTATTAATTTTAGAAGTAATTTTACTATGGTATTGAGCCTGATAATCAATAATTCATAATTTATGATAACACTGGACTACAAACACTAAAAAGTGGTCTGTACTTTTAACCAGACTTAAGTATTAAGTAAGACTTCAAAGTTTTGAGAGTGTTTGGACAAAACTGAACTGAAACCCCCAGTTTCGGATCTAGCCCATCGAAATACGTAAGATTGCCATGGATCTGGACAAAAGAACATACCATTTGTTGATTTTTGAGGGCCGGTATAATAAAACTCCCCAAGCTACATACTTGTTGGGAAATTAAATTATCTACGTTCACTATATATATATCGTAAGAACAATATAATAATGTTTTCAGAATGCTGTTGGGTTTGCCGCGGCTCTGTAGTGCATCTGGGATGTTTGCGGAGGCCCGCACATACTGTTTTAAAGCGATTATCCGCAAAAACTCAGCTTCGTTGATGCAATGCTTGCGCGGCAGCACCAACAACCTTCTGAAGACTTTAAATTTTACTGCCCCTTCCAAGAACATTGGATAGGGGTAGTCATAGGCTGAAAATAATTGGCTATAGGTTTAATAATTGTGTAAAATATAATATTACTAACACTACTAACATTAATTTATAAGATAATTGTAACTAACACACTAACTAAATATGGACCCCGGTCTAACGTAAAGTTTCTTTTATTAATAAATCTACGGACTCGAGTTCCGTACCATTTTTTTAAAACTTAATTACTTTTAGAGTTTTTTATTTCATACACGCTGATTGTTTATTTTTATAACTGTATGTGGACATTAATTTTGTGATTTTTATGTTGTATTGTGTACCTTAAGAATAACTAAACTAAGATCTAACATCCACAATAACAGAGGAAATAGATAACGGTAACAAATGTCTGGTAGCCTTCCTTGATCTTAAGAAAGCTTTTGATACCGTTTCTATCCCAATACTTATACACAGGCTAGAGAGGATAGGATTCCGTGGCTCTGCTCTCTCTCTTCTCAGCAGTTACCTTCAAAACAGAAAGCAGGGGATAAAAATTGAAAATTTTCTAAGTGATGAAGAAAACGTTACATTTGGTGTCCCGCAGGGCAGTGTTCTCGGTCCGACGCTCTTTTTGATATATATTAATGATCTCTGTAACCTAAGCAGCGTCGGGGGGAGGATTCTGTCCTATGCGGATGACACCGCTATCATTTTTACGGCCAAGACCTGGGATAAAGTTAAGTTGGAGGCTGAGAAGGGCCTAGCTAGAGTTGGTCACTGGCTTAGTGAGAATCTTCTCACGTTAAACACCCAAAAAACTAATTATGTATGTTTTGCGCCATACTTAAATTCACAACCCTTGCCAGATTTTGAAATTAAAATTCATTCCTGTTGTACTCCTTTCAGTTGTACTTACGGCTGCCCGACTATTCAGAAAGCTAGCTCTGTTAAGTACCTTGGAATTATTGTGGACCAAAAATTAAGCTGGTACCCACACCTTGAACTGACCATAGGGAGGGTAAGGAAGCTAATATGGGTTTTCAAATCTCTGAGACACGTTATGAGTACCGAGCTACTGAATAAAATATACATTGCACTAGCCCAATCTGTAATCATATATTGTATATCTGTGTGGGGGGGTGCAGCTAAGTCATACTTTATAGACCTAGAACGGGCACAAAGATCCTTGCTTAAAGTTATGCTCTGTAAGCCATATAGATTTTCTACTGAATCCCTGTATGCAATTTCTAAGCTTCTCTCCGTCAGGAAACTCTATATCTTACACATGACACTTAGATACCACAAAGGGTTACCTTTCGACCGTGCAAAACTTAGGAAAAGACGGTATGACATAGTTGCCCCTACATATTCCGCACGTTCAGTCTTTGCTAGTCGGCAATATGTAGCTCGAGCCCCCCGTGTTTATAATAAGATAAATCGCATTCTTAACATTTACCCAATGCGACTATATGAGTGTAAGAAAAATCTGACCGAATGGCTCCTTACCCTTAATTATGATGAAGTGGAAAACATCTTGCTTATATTAGCCTGAATATGATACATGCTTAGTATAGTAGTAATTAGTAGGGATTTGTGTTCTATTTAAACTAACACACACACACAAACACACACACACACACACACACACACACACACACACACACATACACACACACATACACACACACACATACACACACACACACACATGCACACTAATAGTCTTAAAAAATAAGGTAACATAGGAAGAGCGAGGTTTCCCAACACAAGTGTCATTTGATTACTTTCTGGGAAGCCCCGGCAACTTACATGTATAGACTTTTTGAAATAAATACATTTTTATTTTTATTTTTTATTATTTATTTATTTAACTGATATAATATATAATATTTTCTTAAGTTTTCGCGATTTGTACACATAATAAAACTACGTCGGATAAACCTAAATAAAATAAATTACCGCGCTTAAAACCGTTAAAACGTAGTTTTATTATGATATAATATAAATAAATTTTATATTATTATATTAATAATATCAGCCCATAAATGTCCCATTGCTGGGCTGGGGCCTCCCATTAAGGGGGAACGGACAGTATACCCACCACGCTTGTCTAAGGCGGCTTGGCAGGTTTGACACATCGGTTATCTCGATGTGCAGGTTGCATCACGATGTTTTCCTTCACCGTTGTTAACACGTGGTAATTGTAACAATATGCACATTAGATTAGAAAACTGACTAAGAGGTGCATGCGTTCCGGTCAGGATCGAACCCGCGCCTTTCGATTTAGGGGCGCGTGCGCTAACCATTACGCTACCACGACTTATTACTGATTATTATATCATGAATGTAAAATATATTAAGAACACAAATTATAAATCATCACTAAATATTGTATAAATTATACACAGCTATACTGTCCACAAATTATTTTACATCTGCAAAAATCGAGAATATTATACGACAAATTTATTATATTGACGGACAATATTATGAAATTGTATATGAAACGATTAAGAAATCTATGAAAACGCTCATAGCCCGATATCAATATCGGCCCGATGTAGTGTAAATCATCCTTTATCCGGATGCTCTCTACTGAGAACTAGTTATTACTAGATCGATTCTGTAACTCCATTAAATCAGTGTAATAATCTGGATGGACCATTATCGTTAGCGCTGCGGAATGATAAAGGACATGTAATCACAAGTTAAACTGAAAGCCACAGTATTGGTGGAACAGTAGAACTTTGTTCATCATGATAATGGTTTAAGTTTGAGGTCATACTTCGCGAACACAAAGACTCGATTCATCATTAATTTCATACGGTGGATTCATTACAGATATTAATTATCTATATATCATTTCGACGTAAAACGACCGTATAACTTATAAGTACAAGAATATCAAGAAGGTCTAACAAGCTGCAAATACAAGTGCATTTTTTTTGTAATAGATACATTTTTGGCTCTCAGTGTCAAAATCTTAGGAACATAGGGTCCCGAAGCTTATCTACTATATCTAGACCTATCAATACATTTGATAAGTCTCACATGACCAAAGGGCTCTCCTGAGCTTAGGACAAAATATTTGCATTACTATTCAGTGAGGAAATGTGGTCAACGTTTTGTAGAAAACTCCCAACTGACTCGTATATATATTATGTGTAATTTTTATTTTACTTATAATTATAAAGCTGGTTTGCACCTAGGGCAACGCATCAGCGTTCCCATCTAACGTGGAAATACGGCCAGCCGTGGCCATTTTGGGCACGTTCCCCGCCGACAGCGATCTGGAGTCTATTTTTTACTTATAGATTGTTGTTTTGTAAGTATAGTTATATTTATAGTAAAGTTTAATTTTAGTCTATAGTCATTTACTTAGACCTATTTTTTTTGTTATGTATATTTTTCACTGTTTTAGTCTAATAATATACCAATTATACAACACAATCAATATGCATTAAAAACAAAATTATAACCTACTCAAAATAAACCTAATTACAAATTATGCTTTACTATAAATAAACCATACTTACAAAATAACATAAATCTAATAACATAAAAATTCGGGATCGTACCGACAAATGCTGGCCGCATTTCCACGCTAGATGGCAAAGCTGATGCGTTGCCCGAGGTGCAAGCCAGCCTGTTGGTCACGTGATACCTAATTTAGACGCGTGGTACGTAAACTAGACGCTTATTCTACATTTTGCATATTCATGAATACTTGACAGTGGCTATATACAAGAACCGCGCAAAGTCATGTTTTAAAAAAGAAGAAGTAAAAACAAACATTCCCTTCCATGTTTACTTTAGGGTGAGGTTATTTAAGTTATGACGACAAACAATGACTTATCCTGACTAGCCCTAGCTCGCAATGAGTCATCGACAGCCAACATAATCGCCACGTATCTTTTTGCATTTTTTGTGAACGAATATAGTTTTATTTTTATGTATTTGTTTCTATGGAATTAAATGTACTATTTTAAATGTCTTCAGGCAAGGCACGACATAAAGCAATGAATTTAAGCTTACGCAACAACTATAGACAAAGGGTCAAGGTTTGAGCGTTTTGGGCTAAAATAGACCTATGTTCACCATTGCTCTACGGCAGCGGTTTCCAATTTTTTGAATACGCGACCCTTTTACAGATTGCAAAATTTTGGCGACTCCCTGGGTCTATAGACAGACAATTGTTAGTCATTCAAAAAACTTCATATTAATTATTAGGGCCTTATACTCTGCAAAAAGCTCCTGAGCTTAGAAAGTACCCAAGAACTAGGTAGAATTAAATTGCCTTTTCCCTTTTGCCGGCGACCCCCGCGGGTCGCGAACCACATATTGAGAAACACTGCTCCACGGTAAATATCCTACTCAAATAAATCTAAACGTATAGCATAATGAAGAATATGTATATTAAATAAATGAAAAAAAATAGAAATATTTGGAGTTAGACATATAACAATGTACGCATGACGACTCAGTTTCTCTCGGTGTTTTGGTTTATTTATGTAAGTGTTAATAGTGTTTTTAATGTAATATGTGATTTCATTTTATTATTTTAATTAAAATTTTATTCAACTTCTAAAAATTAATCTATATTTATTTCAAAATCGAATCTCACAGATTACTTATCTTATTGAAAGTCATGGATCTATCACAGCATCTAAATTAATTTTTAGTTACTGTTAGATGAAGACTAATTCTATGTCACCACCACATGTAAACAAGAATAACATGTATTGCCCTGAAAGTAATGTGAACTGTATTTCAGTGTTTAAAGTACGTCTGAGTACTATCTATACTGCTCTAGTCAATCTTGTTTGAGGGGTTGAACGGGAATTCAAAACAATTTTGAAACTCAAGTGAAACGTAACATAACGTTGGTTCTTTACCCCACTTGGTGAATTTAATAAATCTACATTGTAAATGCCGGCAAAGTTTGTTATCTCTGTCTGTTAATATATGACAGTCAATTTACTCGATTGTTATTTCTCTAGATCAGTGCTTTTCAATCTTTATAAATACGCGACCCCTTTACAGGTTGAAAAATGTTGGCGACCCCCTTGGGTCATAGACCGACAAAAAGTTAGTAATTTGAATGACGTTTATGTTTTTTCTTTATTTTATTACTCATAATTATAATTATTACTCCGCAAAAAGCTGCTGAGCTGTGAAAGTACCTAGGTACAAGGTAGACTCACAGGTTGAAAAACGCTGCTCTAGATGACTGAATGGTAACTAATTTTTACGAAATTTGTTACAGATATGTGCAAAAATTCTATACGCCATTGTTTTAGCATGTGCCTAGATATACTGGTAGTTGCAAGATATAAATTAATGTTCCACTTTATTTTCGTTCATGTGATATTCTTTGTTTTGAATTTGTGAAACCTTCCGCTTGAGCCTTTCTGAAGTATATGTGTAACATTGAGCTATAGTAATTCAAAGGTATATATAGATATTTACATCTAGGCAATTTAATAAATATTAAAACCTAACCTAACTTAACCTACCCGCTTTTCATTCAAAATTACATTCAAAACCTGTAACACCGTTTAGGCAAGTTTCAAACCTAATCTGCATATTGCTACAATTACCAAGTGCTGACGGAAAATGGTAATATTATACGAAAACCTGCACATCGTGATAACCAACTAGTAAAATTCGCCTATTCACTTTGATAAGCATAGGGGACTACCCTTAGTTCCCTCGTAAAATGAGAGAGCCATGCCCAACGATGGGAAATGTAAATAAGTCAGTTTATACATGGAAATGTTTACGCGAAGGATCTATTGATTTTACATAACATAAAAAAATGTTGTTCTTTCCTTCCTTATGTTGCCTTTAGACAGCTCATTAACGTCTTTCAATTAGGGTAATTGAACGGAATGAGCTACATGAATGTAAACTTTGAATCATTCAGTGTCATTGAAAACCGTCGTGCCCTTTTAGTTCTTGCTATCAAAGTGATTTCATTCGGTTGGTCACTCTAATAATAGCCTTAAAATTTGGTTATTGTTAAGCGAGAAGACCGCATATTGTTGTTTCCTCAAGAAAGTATTATAAAAATAAGCATTTTTATAATTACATAGAAATGAGAAATAAACTTATTATCTATTTTTCTATTTGATGACTAAGCCACTTTCACTATAGCGACGCAATACTAACTTGATAGCAATATATCGCCACACAGCCAGCGATAGCGTGAGCAATATCGAAGCCGTGTGGAGGATTTGGGTGAAATGCATGTGAAATAACATGTAAAGTGCCCACGAGTACGGCCGTTCCTCTTGTCCCGGAAAAAGCTGAAAAATATGGTGCATATTAACACATTTATAAAAGTATTACTAAGTCATTATTTCTCTTAGATTCAGAAAAGGAGTAACGTTGGTAGAGGATGGTGATAATTGGCATGGCGGTTCTATATGGTACATCACTTAATGGCGTCACAAGTCTCTCGTCGTCAGCTAATGACAGTCTACTGCTGGATGCAGGCTTCCCCAAGTCGACGCCACTCGTCACGATTTTCCGCTTGCCTCCTCTCACGCCTACCGGCAACCTTGCGAAGGTCTTCAGTCCATCGGACTAGGCGTCCGACACTACATTTCCCGAGACGTGGTCTCTACTCTAGGACTCATTTTCGTCTCTCACTTGTTGAAATTTTGTATAAAGTCCAACAGCAATTCCAAATACGAGGGCCCGCATGCTTGCTGGGAAGCATGCACAGTTTAGCCCTTACTTAAAATTACCACGAAGTAAAGATCGTGAAACGTGTACATTGAAATAACCGAAGTGTCCTACACCGTCTTCATACAAAATCAGGTGTGACAGTAATTAAACGCAACCTACATATACGGACAAAAATATGTGAAAGCTATCAATCCACCCTGAACAAATGTAGCGAGAAAACTGTTCGTTCCCCTAAAAAATGGAGAGTCCATCAGTGCTACCTTAAATGACTGATATTATTGGCATTCAGAGCATAATTTGGAGTAAAAACGAAAGTCTCAATAAGTTTGTCATATTAAATCATGATTGTGACTGGCTTATGCTAGAAAAAATATGTTTTAATGAATAAAACGTTAAAAAGCGTGAGAAAATAAACCTCTGGTGCCATTTAATTGTGTAGACTTCGAAAACTTTTCAGAGTTACTTTTTTAATGGACGTTTTCTATTCATAATTTTCCGCAATTGTACATATCGGCATAAAAAATCTCGCTAATATATAATTCTTAGTTAGAAAAGCGTTTTCATTTTGTCAAATTACGTCCGACATTACGGAAAAGTTGAACTGTTTAATGTTGAAATGATGTCTTCTAATTTGACAGCAAAGAATTGCACGGCCTGCTCCGGAATATCTAAGAACGACATCTAAGTTATTAAGAACCATTTTTACGCTTGTCTAAAAAGGGTCGTCTTATTAAAATCTGTTAAGCAAATTCCTTGCTACTCTTTAACGAGTTCTTGGGAATACTTTTAGGGACATAAAGACCGTTTTAAGGTTAAGTACTCGAGAATTTTTGGCTGAAAGCCCAGAGTCAACCAAGAAATTCCAGTTTAGCGTAAATAGTGAAAGGCAATGAGGCTCGTTTGGGCTGTTTCTTACGTACACTTTGCTCCTGAATTTTAATGCGAAAATTTGTCCAAGGAATTTTACAAATTGGAGCTCGTCTCGCGTTCATATCATGCAAAAATTTTTCACCCTCACAACTAAGTTTTTAGCTTAAGTGTTCTTATCTATTATTTGTATGTGCCCTCTTTTATCATCTGTGACATAGGTGATAGTGCTAGTTGTTCTTTCATGTAAATTTAAGTTAAAATATTTTTAGTCCATAGGATTTTCATGAAATTCGTTGAGCCCTAACGGAACCTGTTGAAAGAGAAACTCTTAATAAAAGGAAAATATTCTAAAAATGTTTTTTAGTATTAGGTATAGTACAAACAGCAGTATTTACTTTAACTTTAAACTCACATACAGATTGAAGTATCTATCTCTTTTCTCTTATACAAATAATATAAAGCAGAAGAGTTTATTTGTTTGTTTGATTGAACGCGCTAATCTCAGGAACTACTGGTCTAATTTCTAAAATTCTTTCAGTGTTAAATAACCCATTTATCGAGAAAGGCGATCGCTATATATCATCACGCTAAGACCAATAGCGGAGCACCAATGAAGAATGTCTCGAAGACGGGGTGTTTTGAAAATGAATTTCACGCGGACGACGTCGCGGGCTCAGCTAGTTTACTGATATAAATCTGCAAAGTAGATACCTATGAATTAGAATAAACGTGTTTTTGCACTTGATACACTTTCAAGATCTGCAATTATTGAATTTGATACAAAACAGATTCTACCATACATACGTACTAGATTATTCTGTTATTTGATATTACTCGAGAAATATTTATTTTGTCGGACTACCATTTCGGACTGTTTTACTCACTAGATAGCTGTAAATTGCGAAGGGCACGTACTCCATCATCACAAATACGTCAGCGACAGCTAACCATTTCAGTAACCTATTGATTGGTGTGACTGCAAAATCTCTTCTTGTTAACACTGCTACATTTAAAGCATTCGCTAAACTGCCAAATAAACATATCTGAAACCATAATCTTAAATTAGGGTCTTAGGGGTATGATTTTGAGCTAAATATTATAACGATACATTACTTTGAATTGTATGACGTAGATCAATGTTTTTCAACCTGTGGTTCGCGACCCCTAGGCGCCGAGCCTTACTCGGGGGTCGACGGCAAAAGGGAAAAGATAGATTTTTAAATTTATACCTCGTACTTGGGTATTTTCTACGCTCAGAAGCATTTCATAAAGTATATATAGGTCCTAATAATGAATATCAGTAACAAAATAGAAAAAACATAAACGCAGTCTTTTAAATTACAAACTTTTTGTCTGTCTATGACACATAGGGGACGCCAAAATTTTTCAACCTGTAAAGGGGTCGCGTAATCAAAAAGATTGAAAAGCACTGATGTAGATAATACTAATGTTTAATATTACGATTCCTTTGCAAAATTATTATACTATTTCGTGATGCCAACTATATCTTTGCACTAAGCTGATGTTTGTTAAAATTATTTGTTATTAGAAACTTTCGAAGTTAACTCTTAATTTGTAAGATTTATAAAGGATATAGTACTAATCTGGACGCTATTAGAAATAGTGTTATTAATAAATTTATTGTTGATGTAGCGCATCTTTTTGTTTTCAACGAGATTTTTTTATTTATAATATTTACAACATTCACACATATCTATTGAAATTTATCAGAGTTAGTGACGTTGACGCCAAATAAAAGAGATAGATTTTGAACAAAGACCAATAAACGTTAGTTAATTGTATTTAACAATAATCCAATGGAAGTCTTCCTAAAACTCATTTAAAAGATATTATTTTATTACAAACAAATAATAATCCCTAATATTGAATACACAGATACTTGTTTAGGAATTCATAAATTGAAAATAACCATATTCCAGACATATTGGTATCGATTTATGTAATGACTTACCAGGAGGCTGAGATATCCGTGAATATTATTATAAGCGAGAATTAAATCACGAGATTCCCCTGAGCAATATTCGGAGCGTTCGCATTCTTTGACGACGGAGATATTGTACCTATTCCTCCAATCTTCGAGAACTCGTAGCACCTCTCCAATATTGTTACTGTAGTTAGACCCTCGGTGTTTGAGCAATGATATGAAGCTCGGGTCGTCGAAAAAGAAATTATAAGAGCCATTTGTGTCGTCCGTGTGATTGCCATAGTTACGTGAGTCATTGTCGTCTAACATTGTGCCTGAGACGAAAATATGCTCATTACTTTGCAATATAGTATTTCATCGCCTGGCGTCTACTTCTTTGAAGGCAAATCAACGCCAATATATTAAAACTTTGCGAATGAAGCAGACTAGTCCTCATTTTCATGTGTTATCTAAAAAGAAAATAAAAAAATTAAATAGAAATCATTTATAGACTTTAGATTATTTTATAAGGATATTATAAATACTATATTAAAGTTATTTAAATTTCCTGAAAATTGAAGGAATCTAGCATGTGGGTATTAAGATGATTGCCATTATTGACTACTCAAATATCTGAATTATAAAATCAATTACAATCTACTATACCAAAAGGTGCAGTGAGTATTTCGTAAGTTTGCCAAAAACGAGTTATTATGAAATAATTTCGAGATATGTATATTTTAATTTTGTTTTTCCAAATTACTAAAAGCATGAATGTTCCCCGCCTCTACAAAGTCTTTCTATATGCATGATTTGGGGTGCACTTGCATGTTTTACAATAAGGACTGTATCATCTAATTTCATTTACATAAGTCACTAAATACAAATATATCGTTGCAAGCAACACTTACATACGGATAACAAAATATATGATATTGGGTTGCGTTTTATTATTGCCTGGGGTTGGGTGCATGGAAGCACAAACAGCTCGAAATAGCTTTGCTAATTACTTTTTAAACCAGTTTTTGCAGCGCAGCGTACTTAAACTCACATAAAATCCATACAGATATTTCACTTCACCTAGGAAGATACTTATTTTATACACTTACATAGGGTGAATTTTTCAAGAGGGCCTTCAAAGCCGAATCGTAAACTATGCTAAATAGTGAAAAACACTCAAGGGTTTTGACGTAAACAAAAGGGGTACCTTTAGAAATCCAAAAAATCGATTACCCTTCGCAGGAATCGAATCAGCTGATTTTGAGAATATAAACGGAAACTGTATTATTATATCAAATCGTATTGTAGGTTGTAAGGATCAATATCTGTTAAGTCATGTCAAATGGCAAACCAAAGAAAAGGGTTGATTTTATAAAAAAATGAGTATTTTCCATACATTAGTTAAACATCCAATTGCGTCGATCATTTGACCGTATCACATTTGAACGCAATCTATGTTTACCCATTGGCTGATTTGATTGATTAGGTTAAAATAACGTGCGCTTGGATGTTAAGATATAGATGCTTGTTAAAAATAGAATAACTCATCATTTCCATATTTAATAAAAAGAGGTGAAGGTTAAATTAATGTATGAAAAATAGAATGTTTAGACCACGAAACAACCATTTTCTTGGTTTGCCGTTTGACACTCTCTCATAGAAATTGATCCTGATGAGCCGCGTGATGATATCGTATAATAATAGAGAATGTATTTTATTTTTTAAATCACTGGAGTTCATTCCTGATTAGTTCATTGAGTTTTCTAAACAGTCTAATAATATCACTTCAGTTTTCATTAAAATCGATCGAGTATTTTTTACTATTTCCTATAGTTCAGTCTTTCGCTCTGAAGGCCCACTAGAAAGTTTACCTTACCTGTATGTAAACATAGGTATAGTAGATATACAAAAATAACTAATTATTGTAGGTACTTCCTTAGTCCCCTTAGGACAAAAAATACAAATATTATGCAAGTAGAAACGCGGTAAAAACCCTAATAATGATTATTGTGAGCCAATATTTCACCTACAAATTATTTTTTCCAATATTTAGCACTTTTATTAATATGAGCATCCAGGTCAGTAGCTCCAAAAAATATTTCCCGAATTATAACTGTGTATAAATTTCTTGTCCAGGTGTTAATTTTATTCATACACAAATTCCTAAATTGATATCACTCCCAGAAGCTATATGTGCTGGCGTTTTATCAAAATATACGTGCGTTAAACCCATATACAACCTTTATCTCGCCATCGCTGGCGAGATAAAGAAATAGTAAAAAATATATTAGAAATTTGACGATTCTGTTTGGACCGTGTTGAAAAATTTGCTCAATAATAATTCGTTATTGTACTTAAAATATATTATAACATATTTCGATTTAAAAATCCGGAGTTTCCTTGAAGACCACGGTACCTAGGTACCTACAGCTTCTTCTCCAATACTATTACTGATCAATTTTCAGTTAGAGAGCACATTTATCTAACAGTAAACCCCTTTGACATTTACATTTATGAAACAAATACGGTTCTTCAAAATTAATTTACTCTTATTGAGATATAAAGTTTATTACAATAGACAAACGTATTGTGTTATTTATTACACTTCTTATTCAGCACCTACATCGCCAGATTTGCTTATATCCTATAAGTTAGGTTGCCTGGAAGAGATCGTTCTAAGCTATTAGACCGCCTATTGTTCTGCCTAAATTTTTTAAATTAATATATTGTGTCTATTATTTGGCGAATATTTTTTTAAATCGGCAGCAAACACACTTGTTGTATATCCCCAAATTAAACAAGTTACGCTTGTGTTATGGGTAATATACAACGGACTAACCTGGGGCCGATCCCAAACACCCAGACCCAGTAAATAACGTAAATACATTTCCGAAATTTACTATACCAGGAATCGAAGCCGGAGCCTGTGTTACGTGAGGTAGGCTAGTAAAGGCTCAGCCCGCTCAACCACAGAGGCCGCCATATATAAATAAAGTGTCATCTATCTATCTTTATTAGTTAAGTTTGGCCAAATGAAAGATGGCCTACTTGATGGGAAGCTCTCGTTGCCTATTGATGTTGGCTATACCACGGGCGGGGGCGTCGCCTACGGGTCAAAGGCGTCGTACGTGTACAAATATGGGGGTAACGCAAAGGAAAAAAATCAGCGAACAGTTCTAGAAACGTCCTAGAGAACCTTAGCATAGTTGAACGTGATAGGGCAATTAAAAGAGGGTAAACATTACGTTTATAGCAAGCAATGAGATTTCAGTCATTGCCTTATAAAAATGAATCATAAAAATGTATGTACGCGCATAACTTGAGAACAACTTTACCGATTTTGATATTTTTATGCACTTTCCCCGTATGGCTTCACTTCACAATTCAACCGGTAGGAGGCATTAGAATCGGGTCCAGATTTTTTTAGGCACGACAACTAGCGGCCCCAGCAGAGGCTGCTAGTTAACTATATTATTCGTTAACTAGTTTTTGGCATCTTAAGTAACTAATTAAATAATATTGATCGTCCCCTTGCAAAAAGGTTGAATGATGTCACTATGAACTTTACAAAGCTTTAAATAATATTTCGTTATCCAGATGCTGTTTTCTACGGCCACTAGAGATTCGTCTTAATTTTTTTTATTTTATTATATGTGTTCAGCAGACAGACGGCCCACTTGATGGAAAGCGGTTACCATCGCCTATGGACATTTGCAACACCAAGGTGCTACAAATGCGCTGCTTCTCTCTTAAAACAGACTGTAACCTGGTCACTAAGGCCGGAACACAACACTAGGTTGTTATGACGGCATACTCTAAACCAGGGTTGGTAGCCATCCTGTCGGGCATATGCCCTACCACCTGCTGTGGGTTGTTTTGTCTCCTGTTACGACAGGTCACACGGTCGCAGGAAATTATACTCTTTCTCCGTTCCTGCACGGATTACTGACGTCACTTGGCATTTATAATTTAACGCATTTTCCCTAATATTACTTAACATAAATATTTACAGCACGTCAAATAATGATGAGTGATATCAGAAGAACATTTTCATGGCGAATAAAAAATAAACACCTTGTCAAGTGTATGTCAATCAATGCAGAGTCTTTTGTGCACAGAAATTCATTGTTTTACCTATTTGCCCTTAGAACCCACCCTCAAAGACATGTAAACAACAGTATGAGGTGTTTTTGGTAACAAAAGCTAACGTATCAATTAACAATATTTTTCGTTACGTTTTTACTTAATAGTTTAAGAGCCAGTGATCGCCTACCTGTATGTATTTGACCAGACCTGAGGTTTTGTACATTGAAGCACCTATACCTACCATGCATGGTACGGGGACTCACTAAGCTCTAAGTGGTGGACGCGACGAGCGCTGAGGTAAGACAGTATCGATTTTTGACCAAATCCATTAGACCAGGGCTGCCGTTTTGATATATGAAAATATAGGCTTATTATTATCGGAAAATAACAATGGCAGACTATTATCATGCAGCAAATTTTGTGGCAGACCATTTTGAACATGATAAAAAAATTTGAAAGTAATTGACCAGATCTGCCATTGATATATTTTGTTTATTATAGTCTTAAAAACGTATATTGATCGCGACAGACGTCTACTTTGCGTATACACATCAATAAATAATAAAATCTTAACTACTACGCATTCAGATGTAGGTATATGTTTTCCGTTCGCTGTTTTACATCAATACATTTACTTGCGATTCCCGTAACAATATGTAGAAAGCAGAAAGTTACAGGCGTGGTCATCCCTAATGTATATAATACTTTTTTCGCGTCTTCACTAATTACAACATGGTACAGCATTATATTGAATATACATTGACGTCAGCCTATCAGCCTGATAGGCTGACGTCCACTACTGGATCTAAGCCGCCCCTAGTTTGCGCCACTTATTCCAGTCCCCCGCTTTCTTCATCCAGCCCGAACTGCTAACCTTACACAGTTCATCTTCCGTGCTGGAGGGCGGCCTATACTACGTCGTGGTCTTCACCCAGAACTCTCACTCCCTCACTGTTCTATCTAGGCAAATACAGCTTGTTAACGTTATAAGCTATATCTGTTACCCTGATTCTCTTACGGATATATTTACTTCTGATTTTATCCCTCAGAAAGACACTTTAAATTTCTGAATCTGTCCCACAGTTAGTATTCAAATTTGAGCACTGTACTTCGTCCACACTCGACTTGAAATTCTCAAGAGATTTCAGAGATAAAAATATCACACATTTTATAATATAAAATTTGTTATCAATCTTGAAAAATCACATTAGAATTCGATTTTTTCTGGGAATGATTTCAAATGGCCAGTATTAACTGGCCATTTGAAATTATTCCCAGAAAAAATCACGCGGACTAAATACCGAATCAAAATCGGCCCAGTAGTTTCTACGTGAATCCCAAACAAACAGGCAAGAATTCTAAAAAGCATTGCATCATGTTCTACATCGTTTATGTGGTGATTCCAAGTGTTTTCTTAATAGCTTCGATGTATAGATACGGCATGTTTAATATTTCACCATTACATCCAGTAGTTTCTGAGAATAATTATCGTGACTTACAAAGATAGATGGACGGACGGACTAACATAATTTTTACATAAAGGTTCCGTTTTACCAAAATGTCTACAGTCCTTGACAATATTAAATCACTGCATTATAGATTACCATATTTTTAGACGGAAAAGAGGGGTCAGGGGTGCCATAATGACAGGAATTTTTCCTAACTTGAGTTTCCGGCGGTTTCACATATTTTATACAGTTAAGATTATTCTTCATTTCTATATTTTATGGAAAATTTAAAAATATACTATTTTTACGAGTACGGGACTCGAATTAAAAATGCCGTTGGAATTACCATAGAATTTATTAGAACTATACAAACACGCATAACTTAGGTACAGGTCACAACCAGTACAAACTGCACGCGTAAAAGTCCGTCACTGTATCGCTTATCGAATGTACTACACACGTCGTGCTCGTATCGTAATCATCGCTTAACTAGGCAGTCAATTCATTTGGGCATTGTTTTATACTAAATTATACAATACAACACTCGACCGCGTGCACTGAATTTTCCAAGAAAAAGTAATCCGCACATGCCATAATTGAGTACAATAACAATAGGATATTTTTCTAATTACAAATTTAATTTAAACACAAAGTAAACAAAAGAAGTCCAAATGCGGGAAAGGTAATAAATTGCAGGTGTGCATTCGTTTTTGTCGGCGTGTAACACTATTATCATGGTATTTTTTTATTGCAGGAGATCAGCAGGCAGGCAGAAGGCCCACTTGATGGAAAGCGGTTACCATCGCCTATGGACATTTGCAACACCAAAGGTGCTACAAATGCGCTGCTGCTCTCTTAAGGAGACTGGAACCTGGTCACTAATGCCGGAACACAACTCAAGGTTGTTTTGGCGACATACTTTAGACAAGGGGTGGTAGCCATCCCGTCGGGCAAACACCCTACCACCTGCTGTGGGTTGTTTTGTCGCCTCTTACAACAGGCCGCCCGGCCGCAGGAAATTGTATTGTATTGGTATAGCAATAAAATAAAAAACATTCAGATTACTTAATTTTTTTAATATAATAATAGAGTATCAATTATTGAGGAGGAGGAGGTGTATGACAATGTTATATGTATATATTAACCTTACATGAATAGAAGGACAGACACAAAAATAAAATTTTACAACGGTTCTGTTTTCACTAATATGGCTACGAATATGTACCCAATAATATAATGATAAACGTGGGTATCATGTTTGTATTAATAATTTGAAAGCTTTACAAATATGCCGTTTACCCTTGAGGAGTTCGAATATTATTATATTGTTTATTTAGGTCACACATCTGCGTATACGTTTCATATAATTTTGATGTATAGGATTTGTCGACGCGCGAATTAATTGGCCTACGCCAGGTGTTACTTTTTTACCCCTCCGTGATTTTATTTTTACTGAGCTTCTATATGAAAATGGTTTCTGTAACTGCTAATCTTTACATCAATATCTATAACAATATGTAAATAAAATTAAATAGTCTGTTTGTATGTCATAATGACAACTTTTACTAAATGCATATGGTAGTATAGACGGTATTTATATCAAAACTTAAATTTTTTGTCTGTTTGTTTGTTCGAGCTAATCTCTGAAACGACTGAACCGATCTTCATGGGCCGTTCCTGGCAGATAGCTAATGTTATAAAGAGCAACTCAGCTACTTTTACTTTATAAAAAAAATTGAAAGACCCAGGCGCACCAACACCGTATATATATATATATATATATATATATATATATATATATATATATATACGGCGTTGGTGCGCCTATAATATAGGCTCAAAAGTTTCTTTTGGGTGTAAAAAAAAACTGTGAAAAGATGAGCCCTTAATATTAATATTAAGATTGTCCTCATCGAATTTTTTTAATTCCCATAAGAATAACACAGGAAAATTTGTTTTGCTTCTTCTGATTTTTGTACCGTTCAAACGACTGGTTGACTGATAAATTGCTGTTCCAATCTTTATAGAGAATCGAACGCTCTACAAAAAGATCTGATACATTTTTCTATTTGTCCACGTTCAAAGTTATTCAAGATCAAGTTTATTGTTCAAATTTGATCGATTTTTAATTACACGAACTGTTGTTTCAGTGTCAAACAAGATCATTTTTTTGTCAATATAATACAGTTCAGAAGATTTATTAGATGGCAAGCAGCGAGTGCGAAAACTAGTGTTTGTACACGAGCACGTATGTGTGCGTTCGTGTTGAAGCGTGAGTCGACTGTAGCGAAATCAAAATCGACAAATCAAAAAGTTATCAGAACTTTTTGTAGAGCGTTCATGTCTATAAAGATTGAACAGCGATTATCAGTCACCAGCAAAAAAAAATTCCTGTGTTATTCTTATGGGAATTTAAAAAATGCAATGAGGACAATCTTAATATTAATATTAAGGGCCCATCTTTTCACAAAAAAAATTTTACACCCAAAAGAAACTTTTGAGCCTGTTTGGAAAAAAATATTAATTTTTTTTTTTTTGGATCACCCTAATATATCTATATAAAGATCGATAGGTATAGGGTGGCAAACTAAAGAAGAAAATAATAGGGGCGCCACTTTCGCAATTCGTCTAAACTCTAGCAACTCCAATATTATAACCAAGAGTAATTTTGACACTTATTAATCATTTTTAGTATTACGTAAACCATCGTGCAAGAAATGAGTTGGTTTATTTACGATATATGTATTTTGTCAACATAACCTATCATGTTTACTTTACTAATAATGACTATATTTTTAATGTCATAATTAACTGAATAGTAAATGAAGCCGAACGAACCGTTTCAGGCCTGTCATGTTGGCGGGTCTTTGGTAGATATTATCGTATCGAATTCTGACAAAAATATTTTTGGTTCAAATTCCGCTTGACAACCTTGGTAAACTTCAAAAATCTCTACTCGTGTGAGTTGCGCGATACTTGGTATTCTTATATCCATATTTTTTTTTAGGGGATTTAAGATTTAGATCAACGTTAAAATTTAAATAACTTGGATAAATTCGCTTTGTTTATAATATATATTGACTGATAGACACAGTACATTAATATAATAGGAGGACTACAGATAAGATAGAATATTGGCAGAAGACAAAAAAGTAGTTCTCTTTCTAAATATTATGGTCAGATTATAACTCCTTACTATAACAAAACAGACAAAAAGAAGTACAAAAAATCAAAAATATTAAGTACTACAACGAGCGGCTTTATCGCTAAATAGCGATCTCTTCACAGAGTCGTTGTGAACGTTGTCTGATCAAAAATTATGAATTCATTAGTTACGTTTTCGCCGGAACCATAACGACCGCGGTCGCCTTATAGAACGGCTAACAGAGCATTTTGGACGTTGTGAGCTACTAGTGGAATGCGCTGTATATCTTTTAAACTGGAACTCTGTATTAATAAGGCCAATATTCTTTAAACATTTCGTAATGGTAGCATTGAGAAACAAATAAAGTGGATCCCTTTCTTATTTTTTTAATTAAACACCAATGTAATTCGGAAATTTAATCTCTCTTTTCTTTCACCATAACCCGAATAATTGGGGTCGGCACAATATTATGTCTTTTCCTTCCACACTCCTCTATTCTGACATACATCTTCTGTCACACCACAAATCATCATATCATCCTTCACGCAGTCCATCTTTTTGGTCTACCTTTACATCTGTACCCATTTTGTAGTGTAACATTCTTTTTGTCACGTGACTTTCATCTATCCACATTGTATGCCCATACCAACTTAGTCTCCTTCCTCTCCATTTTTCAGTCACGGATGCAACTTTCAAAGATCCCCCTATGTACTCATGTCTCTCCTTATCTATTTCGTAACACCACACATGTCAACATCTCAGCTAAGTACAGACGTTTATGGTTTATCACTTTAGTAGGCCAACATTTGGATCCATAAAGCATGACTGGTCGTATGACAGATTTATATATTTGACCTTTTAGTTTCAATGGCATTAGTTTGTCTCACGTCACACCGGTTACCTATCTCCACTCTAGCCATGCTACATTTGTTCTTCTCCTTACATTCCTCTCTATATCACAATTACTCTTCAGGAGTGAACCAAGGCATCCGAATTCGGGAGTATATGGTAATTCAGAAATTTAATATTCTTCTAGATAAGTTATTAAATATTTACGCACTGAACATGGCCATTACATCCTACACACCACTACACTCACAAGTATCCTTTCATTTATTACGTGACCCGATGATAACACTCAAGTTTTACATTTCATTTGGCGAAAGCTTTTATTACGAAAGAGTAGATATTCTGAATATTGTTATTAGAATGAATCTGGTCATATAATATCAACATATATAATTAATTGTTTTTATTGTAAAACTTCCGTCTCCTTCACAGTTCTTAAAAAAATTGAATTAAACTTTTATTTGATCCATTAAATAAAAGTTACAACTAATTCATTCGCTCTGCTATGTCGGGTAAAAATATAATGAAGTTGCAAACTGCTTGATTTTAGGGTCAATCTTTTGCTTTCTAATTCAACAATACGAGGTATGTCGTGACAAGAACTGCGTGACTCAAAAGCCAGTAATGATAAGGATGCACATTGTCACAGGATATGTAAATAGACGTCAACCGCGCCGGTAATCAGCTTTGTGTGCAAAGTGTGTCCTAGGCATTGTGCTGTTGCCTAGAAAGTTCATGAAAACACAACTCACAAGCGCTAGGTGAAGGTCATTGCTCTTCCTGTGTAACAATGACGGATTTAAATTTAAATCTAAAGTGAGTTTGTCAAAAAGGCTGTAAACATCTCGCCGAGGGCACCAATAGTTCTAAAACCGACACTAATGGTACAGGTCTGTTATTTCGAAATAACTAGTTGCCTCGTTCATAAGACTTATATAACCTTATTTAATTTACAAAAGAAATAAAAGCTATCTTGAATCGAGACATGGTAATAAACTCACCACAAACAAAACATTTTATTGGTTAAATTGCAATTTGCATTAATTTTATAAGTCATTAGATTGTTTGAATCGATAAGAACATGTGCACAATAATAATCAATGAAACAATATTGTGTTTAAACTTTGTTTTTCATTTTAATTTATTACTTCAGACCCTTTTTAACAACTACCTATCAACAATACCTAAAACTTTGTGCACAAGGAAGAGTGTGAGATTTGGCATAGTCAAAGTTTATATGGAGGAAAAGTGCAGACAATTATTTTTTATACAATGTGTTCATAAAATCATTAATGGGGTAACGTAAAAAACATAGAGATAGTCTAACGTGGCTGTTAGAATGAGATAGACGTGTCAAAACTGCTATTCGTGAAGAAAATTAATCTCGCTTATTTTTTCAATAAATAGTAGTAATACAGGTTTCACAGTGTACATACAATGACATTTAGTAAACGTAATTAATAATGGCTACGTATGCTGTACTTGAATGTAACTCATATAAGCTAAGTAGCAAATGTAATGTAAAAATATAAATTAAGCTAAACAAAGCACCAAAACCAAGTTCTTTGGCTTTGGTGGCAAAAGAAAACAAGTTATGTGGCAACTTAAAACAGCAGATTTCAAAAGCAGTTTATGTTTTCCGAAGTGTAGCAAGTTAGAAGCAAATAAAGTTCAAAGTCTTTGACTACTCGTATGGAAACAAATAACCATAACACCATGCAACGTCTTAATTCGTTACGAACAGTTAATTGCAACAAATAATTCTCCGTTCTCTTCAAGATATTTTTATTGATCAGACAAAACAAAACAAGCCAAGACAAAATAAAACAACTTGCAAATAACGTTAGATAAAAATAATGCTTCACTTAAACACTATTTCCCTCCGGATGTTTTATTCGCCTCTTAACTTTGGACTTTCATTACGAGCCATTTTCAGGTTTAAATTCTGCAGGTAATGCGCTGAAATTGCAAGTTTTATCTCATTGTTCGAATGTTGCGGAGAAACTGCATTTTAGAGACACATCTATATACTCGTAGCTTTCTTTAATTGTTAAGAATTATATTTTGATGTAATCTATTAGTTCCACTCTAATACAAAGGAACATATTACTAAAGTTTAGACATTTAAAACTAAGTTGTGCTGATTTAATAAGGTACCAATTTTCTTTTGAGTTTGCGACAGACGACCTTGTACATCGTATATCCCCAGCTTGGGGATAAGCAAGTTACGCATGCATTATGGATAATGCAACGGACTACTCTTATGCCGATCATAGTAAGTACCATAAGTTCGTTTTATGAAATCTGCCATGTCATCAATCAAACCCAGGACTTCTGCGTTTTAGTGAGCTAAGAAAGCAAAGACTTACCACTCAACCACAAACGGCATCAAAGTAGCTTTATGCAAAGCTTGGAAACGGTTTAAAATTAATTACAGCTAGTATAACTATTTTTCTATCCGTGTAGGAACCAAGAAAAATACAATTTCTTGCGGCCAAGTGGCCTGTCGTAAAAGGCGACAAAACAACCACAGCCAGGTCTGGATGGTTTCCCTGGTCTAGAGTATGTCGCCACAATCTTGAGTTGTTTTTCGGCATTAGTGACCAGATTCCAGTCTTCCTTTAAAGATAGCCAGCACATTGGTAGCACCTTAGATGTTACAAATGTCCGTAGGCATGGTAACCACTTTTCATCAAATGGGCCATCGGCCTATCTGTTGAACTCACGCTATTAAAAAAAAGGTTATCTATATCTTTTATTTTTCCTTCATCACATTTTAACATTATGTAAATGATTAGAGCTAGGCATGTTTTCTGAAGAGTTTCAGAGTAAATAATAATTATAAACAAAATTAAAACTTAATAATTTAAATGAACAAGTTGTCGGGAGATTAAATAAAAGTTTAACAATACTCATTGGCACTTGACATCTTTGTCTTCCGTGATCACGGCTGCTGAAAAGTGGCTGAAACGTCGAAATAATAAAAATCTAATAAATTACCGTTATAATTACGGTTTACACGTAGTTATTATTAGGTTATAATCGGTTTTATTCAACTATTTCGTTCGGAGTGTAAACTTTAAACAAAGTATTATGTAAACCGCTTTGACCGATTACTTCGTGAGAATTATTTTTTCTTTCTGTGTCTAATATTGTACAAGTATGCTATTTAACTTACTGTACCAGATGGCTACACTTTAAAGGTATACGGTAAAAACTGTTTGAAAATTGAAACCGATTAATTCTACAAAACCGAAAAACCTGCTTGCTAAAAATCTTTCACTTGAGGTAAAAGTTGAAACAAATTGAAAAAGAAAAGCTCCCATATACTTCGAGTATTTTTTTTTTTTACTTATTTTCTATTTATTTTATCGTATGTACCTAACTTTTTATACCTTTTAGGGTTTTGGCCTCTCTATATACTATTCTTATATACTTAAACTATATCCGGTTCGACTTTATTTTCGGGTTTCCAAGCCCTGGTTTTACGTCCGTTGCTCTCATTTCAATGATGTTGGGTCGGATTCTGCACTGAATAGGCACTTTTTACTTTTGTTGTTTATTGAGGTCGGATATTACTATAAGCCTCAATATATGAGAGCTGTTGTTAGTTTTGTCCGACGCGAAAGAATTTCAGGATTGCTACTTGGTAGACTCAAATACTATTCAATATTACGTATTTAGGTAATTAGGCACCAAGCAGTGTTAAATTGTCCTATCTATATATGGTGGCGAATGATGGTGGAACCATCTAGTAAATTTAAGAACTTTTGGGAAAAGGTAAAAGAATCTGGAAGGAAAAGACAAGAACGGATACATTTTAGAAAGGGATAGACGTTGAACGAAAGTTCCATTCTAGAAAGTTCGGGAAGGAAAAGACAGAGATGATAGATGTTTAGAAAGGGACAGATAGTAAATAAAAGAATAACGAAAAGAAGTTCGAAATTATAGGTTCCAGTAGATTCTTCCCGTTATATAAGCAGAGTTGGAAGAGAAGTTTAATATAAGACAGTGACGAGTTCAGTGGCCAGTTAAGTGAAGGAGGAGTGTAGCGTAGTTTGAAGGAAGATCCAAAAGCGAGCTACATGCGGTAAATTCGGAGGAGAGACTGCAGTAGCAGAAGGTAGTCTACGCAAAATCGGCGACGGTATTGTGACTGAGTCATCTTACCGTCGGGACAGTACATCGTTAGTCGTGCGTATAAGGGCAACTCTGTGGAGAGAGATTACATGCGGCTGCGTAAGTTAATAAAAGCGTTTAGTAAAAAAACTGATGTTTCCTTCCAATCCCAAGTGCGCCGCTCGCACGCACGCGATATACTTAATATATATACTTGATCGTAGGACGTCTACAAGGATTCTACGTCTAGAAGGAGTACCTACTCTCTGTTTTAATTATTCAAACACCATTTCAAATTATTAACAAAATACCATTATGTCATGATATGTCACATGTGCAGAATAATTTCGAACAGGCAAATTGTAAGTTAACTTTTTCAGACTAAATGTATATCAGACTACATATTATAATTTTTTCTACACACATATATATATATATATATATATATATATATATATATATATATAAATTGTTTTTACAATAGAGCTCGCAATCATTCTTTTGAAGCGGTCTTGCTGCTGGACAAAAATATTGTAGTGTGAAGTATCTTATAATTGGCGCAATTAATATTATATAGAGCTTGTTGTTCAAATTTATGATTAAGTTGCTGGATATGTAATAAAATATAGTATAATCAAAAACTACTCAACGATCTTCAGTCATAATTATATATTAGACAAGCGGACACAATTTAAACAAAAATAATCATTAGAACATAGTTATGTTATATCACTACTACTCTGTTGGCTCAGCAACCCAAAGTGGGTCTTGGCCTACGAGAGCATGTCACATTTTTCTGTCCTGTGCTGTTTGCCAATTACTGGCTCCTAGCTTCGACAGGTCAGCCTCCACTCTGTCCTTCCAGCGATATTTGGGACGACCGACCAGCCGCCGACCTACAGGCCGTCCCAAATATGCTTTCCTCACGCTGCGATCCTCTTCCATCTGTTCTACGTGACCGAGCCAGCGAAGACGGTGAGCTTTTGTTTCTCCTATTATGTGACGCTCGGCCACGAGATTCTCAATTTCGAGCTTGCACATGGTAATTTTATATAATATGCCATTTTTAACAAAATTGTTATACACTCATAAAAATTAAATGACAATTTCATGGATGGGGAAAACAGAATTTATTTGCGGAACAAAATACGTTAATGTGAACCTTGCAGTTTGTTTGTTATTTCAGTGAAGTGTCTAAAGCAAAGTGTTTAATGTCAAAATGACGCCGACATCGCCCACCAGTTGTTTTAGTTCTCATCCATTCAGATTTATAATTGGACCTACTTATGCAAAACGGAACCAATCCACAAACATGCCAAAACTGGGTTAAGGATGCCGAAGGCTTTCAAAATGCATCTCCTAGCGACTCAGTAAGAATCATAACGATCTGACAATATTTACAGAATAAAACATTTTTATCACAAAGTAGCTAACCCACAAAACTAACAAAATCCATGACCCATGGTAATCCAAAAACCCAAAAAGTTTACTTGAATATATAGGACAAAATATAATATACAATATTCAACAAAAAAAATCCAAAATATAGACGCTTTTTTGTATGCAAAATTTAATAAAAACGGCTTTTTCTCAAAACTGTCAGTATGTGCGTTAGTTCCATTTTGCATAATTAGGTCCAATTATAGAAATATCAGCAACAAACCAACTCCGCTAGCAAATGCTAATTAATTCCTTATAAACATTTAAATAAATATATGTTCTTAGAATAACAATTTAGAAATTATCAACAAATATAACATGTTCCTAAGTGCTAAAATTTACAAGTATTTACTAATTCAATTATTTGTCTAACACTAACGCAATTCGTTTAATATTTGTTTATACAGTGTTTGTTTATAGTTACAGAAGTTGAGTTGTTAGTATTAAGACTATTAGGCCTGTATTTTATATCAACACCCGTATGCAAACAAACGGAGCATACGTTAAAATTAGAAAGGTTTTTCTTTAAGAAATGTCACAGTGTCGTGCTTTGTTTTTTGTTTTATACTTATTACCAGCTTTTTATTTTTAAGCTATGTTTTTTGCTTAGTAGCAGCGACTTCTAATTCATGGAAGTGGAATTGTAACAATGACAATCGACTTATAAAAAAATTGTTTTGTAAAATTCAAAAATCTATATTAGTTGGTAACGCTACTGATCATTTTATATCGCATTTTGACGTTATCTTATTTATTATTCCTTCAAAACAAGACATATTTTAGCGATCATTAAATTTACAAAGAAATGTTGTCTACATTTATTTGAAAACCGGAAATATACTAAAATTAAAATTATTTAACATTATTTTTTTTATATTGTAGCTGATTCTGCCAACACCAAGTATTTTTGAACAATTGCTGTTAATGCTTAAATGTAATAAAGAACATAGAAAAAAAACAGTAGCGTAAAAGTGAACAGTAAGCTCAGTGTAGAACAAAGAAGATAGATAAGTATATAAACGTTAGTCATAACAAAAAACTTAATTAAAATAATTTAAAAAACACATTATAATATAATAAACTAATGTAAATATACACAATTGAATAAACTATAACATTATAAAAATTACATATACTTACATGCGAAACAATAATAGAACTCCATATTTTTTTATAGCACGAGTTCACCAGACAGACGAACCGACCATCTGATGGAAAGCGGTTATCATTACCTATGGACATTTGTATCACCAAAGGTGCTACCAATGTGCTAATGCTCTCTTAAGGGAAATTGTAACTTGGCCACCTATGCGGAAAGTTTGTTATGGCGGCATACTCTAGACAAGGTGTGGATTGTTTTGTCCCCTCTTACGACAGACCGCCCGGCCGCAGGAAATTGTATTCTTTCTCCGTTCGTACACGAATAAGGATGGATGCCTACAAAATAAATAATACGCTCCTCTTCGAATTTCAGTCATTGTTTCAGCCCAGTAATGTTTACTCAGTCGGAACATACCTTTTCGGGACATAAATAAGCAATTACCAGGTAATTACCCGGATTAAAAAGGTCTCTAGACCATAAAAGTTCAAATGTATGCCCCTAAGAAATTTCCCCGAAAAATGTATAAAGAATAAAATAAAACAAAGTCATAGCACCGTCGTTGTTATGGATTTGTCTATAAATAGCACAGCGGGACAATACATCGCCCATGTAGAATCCTTGCAATAATGTATGCAACTATATAACTCACGTGTCAGGTGAATCTGTCAAACAGTAATTTGCAATAGTTAGTTGTCACTGCGAGATTGTTGCTGGTTGTTACGGGGAAGCGTTGGTCACTGGTCAACTATGTTTCATTTATGGAGCAAGTAATAAGCGCGCTATATTGTAGAGCGAGTATTGTCATTAAAGGCGATATTAGATAGTACATTCCTATGTTTCAATTTGGATATATCAATCGAAATGATCCATATAAACATACACTTGAATTCATTTAATTTCATTGAATACCGTTGAGTCCCATCAGTTCTGTACCTTTCAACCAAATTGAAAAATTTGGTGGATCTAATATTAAATATCAATAATACAATTTGCTTTAAAACAATGTTAAACTTCAAGATTGATAGGTACAAATGTAAGATATACCAAAAAAGAGCTAAAATAGAAGAGTATGGAAGGTAAAGCCAACTCCAAATAATTGGAAGATGAAAGACAAGAAATTTTACTTATTAGTGACAATATGTACATATTATCACGCCTGTATTCCATAGATGTAGGCAGAAAATGGATCTCGACATGCTACATATTGGCATATACCTTTCGCTTCGTTAATCTCTTCATAAAGTATGTCTTTATCGTTTTATCCATTTTGGTTTCAAACCTCTCTTTAAAATTCTGCCATTTAGTCATGGCAAAAGTGTTTATACCATAGTAGTTACGTGTCACTATTTAGATTCTATCATGTAAGACATATACTAAGAATGACAACTCCCTCATAACAAAAGGAAACTCTGAAAGTTGTATACGACTATATAACAATAATAACAAGAACCCTATGGGGTTATCCATAGGGTTCTTGTTTTTCTTCTTTTACTATTTCGCGAGCCTTGGAAAACGGTTACACATTTGTGCCATATGGGGTTGAAACGTTATACTCGTGGGGTCCATCGACAAAGAGTTTGTAAGAAGCTCTTTGACACTACCCGTGATCAGAAGGCTGGCTCATATTTTGTCCATAGAATTGGCATTACTATACAACGTGGCAATAGAGCCAACCTTCTGGTCACGCTTCCAGCTGGCAGTGATCTGTACATGATTTATGAGTTAGATTTAATTTATTTAAGTTACTTTTATATTTAGGTATTTTATATTATTTGTTATATTAATCACTTTAGCAAGCGAATTACTATGAAACGTTAAAATAAAGTATATTATTATTATACGTTGTCACGTACAATGAACAACGTTCAACACTCAAGTAGGAGAGAGACAGATGTCGAACGCTGCCGAACGCGGAGGCCGATTGTGCCTCTTTGTCGCTCGTTCCGCGCTCTCGCGTGCACTTCAAGCCTTAAATGGAACGCCTCAGAGCGAGGTAACGCCGCATAAGTCATGTTTTTCGTGGGTTCAGCCAGCTCCATCGAATTATAAGACATTGTCACGTCAAAAAATATTATATGTACATTTTATTAATTTAGACTACATCACTTTAGACCTAAAGCAGACAAAAATTGTACATATATTAAGTTCATTTTAACTCGAACTAAAACAGAACCAACTTTAAATACACAATGAATATACACCACCCAAATGACCAGGCTTAAATGTTACTTCCAAGTTCAAATATAGAACACGCGTATACTCAAAACCGCACTATAATAAACAGCAATATAAACGTATTATGTTTATAATTAAATGTCCAGAAATATGTTTGTGGGCTTACGTTAAAGTAAGCTAAATAAAACTCAAACAAATTATTTTAGAGGCCCCTGTTTTCTACGCGTGTTTCTCTATTCAATGTTTATACCAATTTGTAAGAAAATGTTTATCCTTTTCTTTCAAAGCACGCTTACATTATTATTTAACATTTTCTCTTAAAACTATTACATGCATCTCTGTCATAGGTGACGAAAATATATACATAAAATTTGTTAAAATAAATCTTGAAACACCATAGTGCGGTGTTTCTATTGTAAGCTTCGAAATGAGTAGATTCTTATACATGTGAAAGTTTGTATTTTTTATTTATTCCTTCCTGAAGAGTCAATGTGATCGGATTTGAATTAAATATTATCTATAGACAATAACTCTGGTTTATAAAGCCTGTTGAAACCGTACGAAGCCTGAAAAGGGACACTGGGCTCCGAAGTGCATCTTGTGAACACAAGTGCGATTTAACGCTTGATGTATGATGACCATAAACGATTAGTGTAGTAGTAAACGATTAGTAATCAGAGTTTCAAAAAATATACCAAAGATGAAAAGTTCTCCTTAAGTTGTGAGGAAAAATTTACGTAGTTACAGAATCATCGTGAAAAGTATTAATTGAAGTATATAATCGTTAAACCAAACAAAGCTCTATTATTATATAATATAATCTCAAAAGTTCTTTATGAAAATAACAGATAATTACGCTCATAGTAGTTACGTAGTATTTAGAAATATTTTAAAAATATTTCGGCACTTAAAGTCAAATTAATTGATATTTTTTATAGAATAAATTGAGTAATACGTATTAATTGCTCGTTAAGTTAATAATCCCTTGAGCTCTCTGTGGGTTAGCTACTGTTCGAATTTACTAATAAAAGTATGAGATGAAAAATTGCAAGGTATAGAATGATATAATGAAAAAACTAAAAACTTTTTTTTTCTAAATTGTAATAACAAAAGTAAATTAACTAAATTACTTTAATTAAAATTTAAATTAATATATTAAAAATATTATCACAACTTTTTTCAATATTTACTTTTGTACTAAGGTAGCAATAAAGAGATAAAAATGCCATTGTTTGAGTATTACTTACAAAATGTATCCAGTAGCACAATGCTGGCTGTTATCAAAGTAAACTTCAAGATTAGTTTATTTGTCTATGGTTCAATGGAAAAATCTTTTTTTTAAACGCGAATATTCGCAAGCTAAGAATATCACTCGACGCGTACGATCGTCAGTACACTGGTAAAGTCAAGCCAGAACTAAATTCTAAACGCCTGTTGCTCAATGACTCTCTCTAAACTTGAAACCGCCTTTATCAGGGCCTTTATATCCTATTAATCTGGAGTGGTAGTAAGTGTTACAACTGTCGTTCGTAATGCAGTTATGCCAAATTGAGGCGAAAGTACTTATTATTAAATCTATTTTGTATCGACATTTTGCTTTAAATAACTTTATTAGAATTTTCCTTGTCTCATTCAAATAGTGTGGGCAAGGATGAATTAATTAATGAATGAATATGCTTTATTGTGTTTTAAAGATACAGTTAACAGAAACAAAATTCTTCAATACAATAGGCGGTCTTATCGCTATTAGCGATTTATTCCAGACAACCTTTGGATGGACAAAAAATATGATAAGAACAGACGTATGTTGCATTATTCTCACTTCCGAATCAGTATCTTATAAATACATACATGATATAATAAACATACATTAATAAAAATATTATATTAATACGACATATGTAAATAAAATATTAGAAAATACAATTACAAAAATAAATATAAAAGTCGAAAAATATGACAATAACTGCTGCATCCTTAATTCGTTTTAAGGATCTTAGGACCTTGAGACTGGGTTCAAATTATTACTGAGGACACAGCGCTTGTACAGTTTTTTGGCCTAATCTTAGCTTATTAATGATCTAAGGGGCTAATGCGCTTTGTTATCATGCTGTGGTAGTTGCAACCATGATTCTTTCCGTCATCGCCAGAACGTCACAGAACATTTCCCGAGAAAGAGAACTATATGTTTGTTGTTTATCTCGAGTGGTCGGAAAAATGGGATCGCTTTGCGCATTGGGCGTAGCCAATATTATTGCAAATTATCGACATATACATAAAACTTTTGTTTTGTTCCTTTGCTCGAAAGGAACTATATCTCATACTTCGAAAAAGCCCATATTTTCGACCGCTCAAGAATTGTGGCGGGACTGTACCTACCTCCATAGCAATTAGCGTGTGAAAACACGAGAATTTGTTACAAGATAAAAAAATATATTTATTATTTCTATGGTACAGTTTTGTCAAAATCGGTTCATATACAATACGTTAAGATAGAACAAACATCACCTTTGAGTTATATAAGGAGCAAAGAATAGTTAATTTTGTAAAAGCCACCACAATCCGAAATAGATATAAAATAAAACTCAAAAACTTTGACACATAGCACATCTTTATTAAGTCAGTCAAATACCATGCTCCAAAATTACACAAGACTTCAACAAACAATTGAAGATAACGTCATCATTTCTGGGTTTTACTCAATAATATTAAACAAATATTACGATGATTCTATTGATAAGTTAATACAATATTTTAAATAACTAGGGCCCTGTCAAACACTCTACTGCTCTGAAAATAAAAATCTAGAACTCGATTGCAACGCCATCTAAGACACGCAGAAAATTTCATTAAAATTGGTTCAGCTGTTTTTGTGTTTTATCCAGATTAACGAACATCAATTTATTTTTTGTACTCTTATAAGAAAACAAATATAATATAATTAAATTTATTTCCAGTAAAAATATTTAGGTAATATAATAGTCATTTCAAACTTTAAACCAAATTAAATATATAATTAGTATAGAGGTATATTATGATGCATTACTAATTGTTTTGATTTTAGCAGCCACATGGACAATCACTCATCATTTTCTTGGTCGCCCAGGAAGTGAGGCAGGACATGCGAACTAATGGATTGATAAATAATTGGGGACGTTGAAGAACGTGCATTTGATTACATCGGCTTGAAGGGGGAAACTCTGCAGGCTCTGTCTTCAACACGCATTGCTAGCAACAGCCAGGTTTAATCTATACTGATCTATCTATATAAAGAAAGTCGTGTTAGTTACACTATTTATAACTCAAGAACGGCTGTACCGAATTGGCTGAAAATTGGTGGGGAGGTAGTTTAGAACCAGGAGACGGACATAGGATACTTTTTATCCTGTTGGAACCGGTAGGTGGTGCTGAGATCGGGTTCTAGAATCCTCCTAATCACCTGGACCGATTTTGGTTCGTTTTGTTTTTGTGTGTTTGAGTGGGTTCTCGGATGGTTTAGATTCACAATTAGAACCGGTAGGTGGTGCTGAGATCGGGTCCTACATAATTATTTTTTCAGAGCAGGACAACGTCTGCCGGGGCCGCTAGTATTGTAATATGTAAGAGTAGTTTCTACAAAAAATATATATTTCGTGTAATTTTTTTTAAAGGGGGTATATGTAGTATGTAAGCATTTGTATTGTTCATTGTAAGGGAGGCCAGGGCACAATAATTAAGTATTTGCACACTTAGCATAAATGTAGTATATAAGGCTTCAATTTTGTTAAACGTGAATGTAATAAAGATTATACAATGCAAAAGTGGATGGAAGCAGAAGTCACGGAAGGCCACGGCACACCTTCCATGATCAAATTGATCGTGTACTAGCAGAAGGTGATCTCAGGAGCCTTAAGAACAGACGAGCGTGCATGACAAGAGCTATGAATGTCAAAAAAGCAAGTGAGGTGTGTAAGAATAAGCCTGAATGGCGCTCGGTTTTTCGTGCCTACCCCGCAAGGGACCTGGCGTGAAGTTATGTATGTATGTGAATGTCATAAAGACATTCATCACATTAGGACAATGTAGTTTTAATACGACAACCACCTCACAACTACAAGCAGCATCTTCTCATACCACATGATCATCCCATAACATCCTATACGCTCATACCCCAATATAACTGAAATGTCTAATTGTGATTTCAAAATAAATACTACAAAATCACTTAAATGTAACTAAGATATCACGGCAACCTAATGTGCATTTTGTCATAAGTACCAGGTGCTGACAGTGAAAGGTAACATAATGATGAAACCCGCCTAGGGCAAGCGTTATGGGTATGCTATCTGTTCCTCTAATAAATGGGGATACTTGAACCCAGCAGTGGGATGTTGTAGGCTGGTATTATATTTTATTAAGTGGTAACTACTATTTATACTCGGCCTGATTATAAATAATCATATTATTCCTGTTGTCTCTCAGTTTGTTTGAAAATAAATAATAGTAATCATATATATTACCATGTCAATTTCTAATCGTGTGTGTACATTGAAGCTATAAAAAAGATTGGAATAGACTATACAAACGATGGAGAACACGATGTTACTTTGAGTTTTCTTGTCTGTTTTTCGGTTTGTTCGGGATTCACGTAAAAACTACTGGACCGATTTCGATGCGGTTTTTACTGATCGAGGACAAATTCTTAGATTTAATATTTGCTTGACCTTTTGTTCCGCTTTATTAAATAATCAAGCGGAACAAAAAGTCATTCACACATCGGGCAATAATTTAAAATGGCCAGATTAAAAAATTCGAAATCCAATGTGATTTTTTACACTGATCTAAATCAAATTTAATGTAATAAATTTGTGATATTTTTCATTCCGGCTATCCTGCGGGTATTTTCCCGAGGGCGGTTTGAAGTTTTTCGGATACATAAAAATTCGATTATCCTGGCACAGCTTCTCCACTACAACGATGACTTACATTCTTTTTCAAATGCTAAGATTTTATGTACCGGGAATCCCGCGGAAATTTCAAGTCAAGCGTGGGCATATCCTAATAAATAACAATAAAAAACAAACTTTGGTGCTGCATTAGACTGGTATCTCAATACAGAATATTATAACTTAGAAAACTGTACGCACCGCAACACATATTCGCGGGAACTTGCTCTTTCTATTGATTACAAAATATTATATGAATATTGATAATAAGATAGATATATTTTTTTCGCGACTTGTATACATAATAAGACTATGTTATAACGGTTTTAAGCGCGGTAATTTTGGTCACTCCGACGTTTCGGCCGCTTTTCCGTGGCCGTGGTCACGGACGTCAATTAAACGTAGTTTTATTATAGATAATAATTATTTTCGTTTCTATTCGTAAAATTTTAATAAATTCGCTAACGTGTTTTGAATGTTATTTGAGACGACTTTCAGACGGACAAAATTCTTAAAACTATCATTCTGGTTATCGTCTAAAAAGTACCTAGTTTTAACTTCAAGGAGCCGGGGTTTTTGGGCTTAAAGATTTCAGAAATGGCTTAAAATAAGCGTTATATTTTTCTATTATGCTAATAAAACAAACCGAAAAAGTCACTATATTATGCAAATTTATATATGTACAGTCTTTGACATTAATTATTATGGTCGAATTTCGACCACGGGTAACCAATAGTTCAAATTAATATAATAAAACCTACTGCAATTATAAAAAAACATGAACATAATAAAATAAATCTTAAAACAACTCTCGTCTTTTAACAATAACTCTGGGCCCAAGAATTTATGAAAGCGTATCGTCTCGTTTAGTGAATTGAAAACCATAGGCACACTTTAATTTTATTTAACAACGTTATTTATTCAACATTACCATACACTTAGGATAAAATAATCCAAAGTGTACAAAATTATTCAATTTAACGGCAGCTAATTGCAGAGAAACAATGATCCCTACCTCCCGTAGCAGAGGCTGTATAGTATCTTGCGACGTTACTCTATAAGTTTCTACTACTACAGGTTGAAGGTCACTACTGTACCATCATAAAACGTTATCTAACTACAGCTTGTCTTCGCAGACAAGCTCGCATGAAGGTCCCTTTTCAGGAACCGATACAGAGGATGTGATATGGAGAGAGGCCCATAAGTTAGATAACGGTTTATGATGGTACAGTAGTGACCTTCAACCTGTAGTAGTAGAAACTTATAGAGTAACGTCGCAAGATACTATACAGCCTCTGCTACGGGAGGTAGGGATCATTGTTTCTCAACGTTATTTATGTTTTATATCACATGTTAAGTCCCTGCTAGACCTGGGATATTGTTAGTGTTAGTGATTGTTTCACGCAGATATAGCCAATGGTTTAATAAAACGTTGTTTGGGATGGGGCATAGTTAATTACGTCAAACATTGTCTGATAACGTGTATAAACACTAATGTAGTTAATCATTAAACCGTTATTTTTAATGCTATAAGTGAGACGCATTTGGAAACACTAACACTAACGCAGATGGAGCAGGGGCATTAGGATGCCAGGGGACAAAAAAAGTCCCTCGGTAATGGAAGAGGCCTGTGTCTGAGCCCCACGCCTGCTAGGGCGCGGGCAGCTGGGAATCCCAGTTACCTGTAGCCCTGGCATAAAGCGCAGGACGGAACACCCAGGGGTTTCAGTGGGTATCCCTAACCGGGGAGTGGCAATAGCGTGGCACGGGCACGTGGCGTGGAATCCCACACATGGGAATTTGGGCGAATTTTCACCCTAGCCTTCTGTACCTGTCGCGGCTTAGTCTTCAAACTGATTTCCCCTTGCTAAAAAGAGGGTATCAGGATGACATTATAATTAATTTAAAAAACCAATGTAAAACCAAAAAATATATTTAAATCTTCATATCTGCGTGCAATGTGCATTATTTTCCCCTCACACACGACAATGCACCCATACAAAATTCATACAATTTTTACAGTGCATTTCCTTTGTCGAGTAATGGAAAACCAAGCGGGGACACTCGAACCAACAACCAACTCTGCGGGAACGGATGGTACTTATTATCTTGTAGCGCTGCAGGGATTCGTTGCAAATGGATACAGTGATCTTAAGAGTGTGAAAAGTGTAAGAAATTTATACTTGTAGAAATAAGAATGTTTTATTAAAGCTTTTAGCGTATTAGATTTCTAATACGATTTACTTAAATCTTGGGTACAATTGGTTTGTTTTCATTATTTATGTCTAAGCCTACTATCCTTACGAATATATAATATTGTTTGTTTTACTTTAACGGCTTTTCATGTCTACAGAACTTTACGAAATTTCGTGTATATAGATATATTAAACTCTAGGTATATTAAACTAAAGACAAACACACGCGTTGTTATTTCACGCTAATATATTCTCAAACTAAGCAAGTTATGCTTGTGTTATGAATAATAGTAATGGACACTCTAAGGACGATGCCAAATACCTAGATCATATTAAATAAAGGAAAGTTCGTTCACGAAATGTACCTAGATTCGGACCCGAAGCTACTTTTTCTAAAGAAGATGTAACTGCGGTTATTGCACAAAGAAGGGTATATCTTGGTGATCTGGGTAAAACGTAGCTATGAGCACGGTCCGATTTCTATTTCTAGTTTAATCAACGCTCCTAACCTCATTGAAGATAAAACACTGTTGGTTTTCGAAGAGATATCGCATCTATCTGTGCTCTGTACAATTCTATAATCGTGTGTGTTCAACAAACTATGCATTATTGTACCTTCGTCTTCTCTCTACCACCACACAGCTCGCAATCGGCTGGATAACTATTCATCCTACTTCGTTGATTCTTTGAACCACTTCATTATTATACAAACTTTAGTTATGAATAATTTCGAAATGACGTTTCAGCTGTAATTTTACCGTCGCTTTACGATATGTCTTATGGCCGGTTCTTATACCTTACCAACGGTTCATTGCTTCACTACCGGTTAAATTTTGAAATAAGCTCCAAATAAGTATTTTCAAATTTCCATCGATGGTTCCACAAGCGAATAAGTAGTAAGATGTGGTAATCGGCCAATAGTAAACAATAATAACAAAAAACCGATGTCATAAAGTACCAGCTTTATTTTATTAAAATAGCTACCGATCCCTAAAACTACCTTTGGCTGCATAGTTGCATTATATGCTAATGGTGCAAAAATAGCTTTGCGCGAGATTGTCAACGCACAATGATTATGGCAAACAATCGCTACAAATACGCCTGTTGTATGGCACTCGTGCAGGTTGAATGCACTTTCGATCAAGGCCCGATTTCATTGCGCTTCAAAAAATCACGCTGTATGTAGACAAAATGAAAGTGAACTTATTTTCAAGAAAATGTAGCTTGAGCTTGAGGTTTTTGAGGACCGTCAGTGGTCTATTCTGTGTAGGTACTTAAGCCTATTAAGGATATATTAAATTATATAATTATCAAAATTACGCTCTTTACTATTCGTTTTTATGGTTACCTAAGGAACAAACCGTCTGTAATAGTTGTAAAAAATATCACAACAGAAGCCTAGACTAACAGGAAAGTAGATTTAAGTCACTTAAAAACTTTTGGAATCGGATCTTTTACGCACATTTTCCACCGAAAACGAAAGAAACTTCAACCAAATAATATGGAATTAATTTCTCTGTTTCTCTGGGTTACTGTCATGTACATGAAACAATGAAAGGTCCAAAAAACGAATTATCTACAAGACCTCAGACTTTTTTCAACCCATAACTCTACGTCTGTAAAACACCAGAATGCTCTGTGATATTTTATATATATTTTCCCTCTATGATAAAAATTCAAATATATCATAATTATAAAAAAGAATTGGCATTTTCAATTGTGTTGCATTTAAATCTTCTTCCATTTCTGTGCTCGTTTTAAACCCAAAGGCAACAACTTTGCAACAATTTGACCCAGTTCTGTAAAAACTCTTAAAAGTACCAACAACATTAAATTCTTTTCGAGAAAAGGACGTTAAAAGTTTGAGTTGTAATTACTCAAGATTCAAGTACTTTAATTAAAATTTCGTGAATATCAGTTTGCATTCTTTACTTCAGGCATTTTACGTGCTAAGTATAATTAAATCAAATTACATTATTCAAGAAATCAGACTTAAATTGGTACGTCCCAGGTCAATGTATCTGAATTGCTTCATGCAAAATCTGATCCGGTCACGTCTGCCGCAATACCGATGGCCGATGGAGCAGACGAGTCTTGGAGTGGAGACCGCGTCTTGGGAAACGTAGAGTCAGACACCCTCCAGACCGATGGACTGACGACCTGTGCAAGGTCGCCGGTAGGCGCTGCATGAGGAAATCAGAGGACAGGGATGAGTTGCGCTGACTTGGGGAGGCCTACGTCCAGCAGTGGACTGAGAATATCTGACTGTCAGGTGTTAAAAGATAGATAGATAGATAACACTTTATAGTATGTACACCATTACAGACAACTTACGTACCAGTATTAATCTAATTGGGTACAAAAGGCGGTCTTATCGCTAAAAAGCGATCTCTTCCAGACAACCCGTGGCAAGAATATTCTGATTAGGAGTGTCGATGGTGGTATACATAATTATTGTACGATTACTTACATTTTAATAATAAACATATAACTATACTATATATACAAATATACAGATAAGTTTTTTTATTTTTTTTATTGCAGGAGATCAGCATACAGGCAGACGGCCCACTTGATGGACAGCGGTTACCATCGCCTATGGACATTTGCAACACCAAAGGTGCTACGAATGCGCTGCTGCTCTCTTTAGGGAGCCTGGAACCTGGTCACTAATGCCGGAACACAACTCAAGGTTGTTATGGTGACATACTCTAGACCAGGGGTGGTAGCCATCCAGTCGGGCAAATGCCCTACCACCTGGCTGTAGGTTGTTTTGTCGCCTCTTACGACAGGCCGCCGGGCCTCAGGAAATTGTATTCTTTCTCCGTTCCTGCACGGATAGAAAAGTTATATACATATACAAGATATGGTGATAATATGCAACTAATTAAACATAATAAACATATAAATATATGCAATATAATATCTACTAATTACATAAAAACATTATGATTACTAATTTGTCGTTAGAGTCATCTTGGTAAATCGAGTCCAATTGATTCTCTGGTTGTCTGTTGCAGATGCCCAGGTACCATTAGGCACACTTCTTCTAACATGGAATGATCACAGTTATAGCCCTGTCGCTTCTTTGAACGTTCACACTTATAGGAAAATAAATAAATAAACAGAATCAAGTATCCAAACTTAATTACAAGTAATAAAACTTACCGAATGTGTAGAGAATATTGTATCAAGAGGAATAATACTAGACACTGTTTGTCATGAACTAGAAAATATTAGGCCCGATTTTCTTGATATTTATATTACCTGCAACATATTCGATCTATTAACTTCGTATTTATTACCATCTGCTTTAACAGTTAAGTATAGTATCTTACAATTATAAGATTAATTTTTCTCCATTATAATTTCAATACGCACAAATAACAGACTTTATGAACATAAATTTGATTAATACATTGTTATGTTATTGATATATTAATTACTATTTTTCTGATTTATGGTAATTTTTTCAGGAGTTTGCAGAAATAAGTAAGGTTGGTATACAAATGTAGGAATGTAAATATTCAGATCTAAAGCAACGGTCGGCCACAGGCGGCCCGAGGGCCTCGTGCGGCCCGCGATATGCCTGTTTTATAAATACAACTTTTGTGGGGTCCTATCAAAATAAATAATTATAACACTTATTAAGTAGGCGGGAAAGTGTGCATTATACTGTAATAATAATATACGCTAATACCTAAATTGAAAAGGTTTGCTCCTCAACTAATTACAATTCGTTGTAGTGCTTATTTATGACAACAAACTTTATCACTCCTCAATTACCGAAAAAATAAAAATACTTCCCGTCTCACAGATAAGCATTTAAGAGCCATTTTACGAACTGCAACTACTAACTTGAAAGCTAACATACACATATATAGATAAGTGCGACCCGTCTTTACTAAATGTTGTCAATTTGTGGCCCTTGTCTGCTAAAAGGTTTCCCAACCACTGATCTAAAGAAAATTTTCTTCTTTCATTTTCCTGGATTTGAAATTCCGGAAATTATTGCTTTGAAGGAGAAATTGTGAGTCGATTAAAACTAGTTAGAAACTATTAGTATAAGTCACATATTTAAAGTACACTTTGCATTCAAGATAGCCATTATTACATACTGTTATAATTCTACGCGCGAATGACTTGGCGCCACCAGTATAACTAATAGGTAATTACTTTGGCATTCAGCCTAAAAATCAATTATGTCCCAAGATATTTTTAAAACAAATTACAGCAGCTTTCTGTTTCTTAGTAAAAAAGGCCCAATTTAAAGGGCATCTAAACAAGCAGCTTCGCAATAAACAACTGACTATTGGTTTATTTGTAAAACAAGTAAACGTCATGATATATGGCATGTGTGTTCAAGTCAGCTACGCCTTTGCCGACCTAGCATAGTAAAAGGCAGACGTCTATGGATGGATTACCGGCATCGAAAATTTCCCAAACGAACTTCCGTGGTTTAATGGTCTGGGTGTCAGGGATAGGCTACGGAATCTGTCAGTTATACATAATTATACAGTTACGACTCTGGTCCTGACTAAAACAAAATCCACCTGCATATCTGAAACAAAACACATTTATTACCCGTCGGCATTTGAACTAATACTAATGTTGTATTGTAATCTTTTATGGCAGTCATTAGCCAGGAGTGTCAGATTAAGATATGTGTACATTGCAATTGCGCAGTCTAAAACGATGACCTGATAGAGGGGGCAGTCAGTCGCGCGATAACCACGAGCGAAACAATACGTGTGCACTACAATCCGGAATCTTTTAGTGACGGACTTTGCGCGTTTTATGGAATTACGACCTTCTGTATTACGTTTCGACTTGTTTTGTTCGATTATATTTGTACCTGTGTTATACGTGTTTTTATAGTTCTAATGAACTCTATAGTAATTCTAACATTGTAATTCAAGTCTCGCGACTCAACAACAACACTATCCATAACAACAACACTATCAATAACTATACGTAACAATACTAGCCATAAGAGAAGTGTAATTTACTTAGCTTGGAGGTATACCTAAATGCAAATTTTGTTTTGGTATTCCAATTAAAAAATAAAATATAGTATAAAGCTTAAGATACCGTTATGTTGCAGTTTCGCCAAAGCACTTACCGGCTTAACCTTAAACTCTGAATGATGCGATTTCCACTCCATGCCATCTGATCAAAGCAAGCATCGAGGCGTGGTCCTTGACTTATTGGATTAAAGTTGATTAAACAATCACAGAGCTCAATAATAGAGGTATGTTTCTGTACTTGACCTCCCTAAGTATAGCGTTTAGAGATATTTTTTAACCTACTCCGAGTAATGTGTATATTTTCTAAATTAAGACGTGCTAACATTAAAGGAAAATATAATAAGGAATCCTGGTATACATTAGGTATATGTCCCCAACCTGTCTTAGACAAATCTCCTATCAACGAAGAAGTATGAACGTTTAAGGTCTGATTTCTTAAGGCTACTAAGTCTGTATTATGATGACATACGTAAATAACGTGTAAATGAAAGAAGAACACTACAAGTTACTCTGAAGAGCTCTTTAATTATACATGATTAAATGATATATATAATGCATAGGTAAGCTTCGCTTTTAAAAAATACTTTTTGACTAAATCCATAAAAAATTGGAAAGAAATTCATTAAGACTAGTAAATATTTTACTGATTTCGATTCATGATAATAATAAATAAATGTAAATGGGTACGCTCGGTAAATGGGTGAAGGGCCCAGAAGGCGGTTATCCTGAGCACGGCACGCATTGTGAGGAAGTTCCTTTTTTTTTTTTACATGAGGAAATGCGTTGTCGCATCGTCAGCCGCGCGGGGGATCTACGCGGCCGGTATGTGGGTATGCTCCCCGACGCCGATTAATCAATACGACCAGCGCCAGTATACCCACTAAAACCTCATGGGTGCCTTCTTCCGCCTAGCGCCGGGGTCACGGTACATGCGCGAGCTTAACCCGCAACCCCGGCAGCGGCTGGCCGCCTCGTAAACAGAGGCGGCCTCTGCTGTGTGCGGGCCGGGGAGTGACGTTTCCCCGGCCCTGAGAGGGACGCGCGGCTGCCTCTCGCGGCATTAGTGCGGGTGGAGGTCTTTCTGATCCCCCAGACCTCGACGCCCGCTGCCGCCCGCCCGTGGCTGCCAGGAGTCACGGGCGCTATCCTCCTTCGGTGGGGGAGGGGGAGGCTGCGAGGATTGCTCCTGCGCCTTCACCCCTCCCTCTCCTTCCTCCCCCCCTCGCCGCTTCGCGCTCTCAGCAGCGTCAGCGGTGGGGGAGGGTTCGCGATAGGGGGAGGGGAAGGCTGCGAGGATTGCTCCTGCGCCATCACCCCTCCCTCTCCTTCCTCCCCTTTTCCCCGCCGGCTCGCGCTTACAGCAGCATCAGCGGTCGGAGTAGGGGGAGGCCACCTAACTTCGGAAGGGAAGAGTGTTTTGGGAGGAGGTTTGGAAGGAAGGGAAGGCTTTTAGGATGAGAAGGCGGAAAGGTGGGACACCACTGTCACGGAGTGAAGGGGGGAATGTGACGGTGGCCGCTCGGGGCCCCGGGGACGCATCCCCTTGTACCGCTTCCTGGACGGAGGGGAGTCCAGGGCGGCACCCCCTGGGGGGAACGTGAGGAAGTTCCTGTCCCTGGAGCCTTAACCACCGGTAGCTTGGACCCTAGGCCCCGCTGCCGACGGACATCATCTTTTTATATTTTTTTAATATGTGTCTATTTTTTATATATATATGTATTAAACAAACATAAAAAAGAATTTAAATAAATATATATGTGAAATAATGATAATAATTTATTTGATTAAAACAATATTTCAAATAATTAAGCGTTCAAAATCTAGAGAAGAATCTTCTGTAGCACAATCTTACTAGCTTTCGGAGTTCTTCATGATAAAAGTTTACCATAATTATAACATAGATTAAACCATCCGCCCAAATTCTACATAGATTATTTCATTTTCAAAAAAGACCTCAGGTTCCAAATACTTTTATTTCGACGATGTATCATCTAGGAAATCGGTTTGTTCAAGAATACGGGTTTTAAGTACGTCCTTTCAATCAAATGTTTCGCCATGAGTAAAACGAGATCGATAGTGTCGATATTAAATCAATCCATCTTGAAAATCGTAATCGTAGTCTCGTTGCCAATCTCGCTTCCCGTAATCAATCAGACGTGATCTCTAAGTGATTTAGAACAAATCTGTAAGAAAGTGAACAAACAGTAAAGTGGTTTTTGTGAAATCCCTGTAGCCGTAATACATTCGAGTTTAATGTGGCGCATAAACACATGAGCGCTTTCTACATCCTCGCTACTTGAAGCTAGCGGTATAGGTATCTATACACTATAAATTAATTATACTCATATTATTCATTTATACTTAAAATCGTGTTAGATAGTTGGTAAGATACCTGCTTTAATTTTAATTATTTTTAATCCAAAGCTGCCAAACAAGCATTGATGAAAAGAGATTACAGTTGCCAATAAACGCCAATTCTTTCTTCTATTCAATTCTGCTATTACTAACTCGTCATATTTTTCTATTAACAAAGTTAGTTCGAAGTCGGTTCTATTTTTCTTAAAAAAATTTTTTTTACCTTATAGTAACGTAAATACTTGATTGAATAGCTTTAGTAATAATATATCAAGCGCCTGTAGAAATTGCTAGTACAATAGTAATAGTTGGTATAGTAGTCTATACGCGTACAGAAGATTGCTATCTCACTCTTCGGTAATTTAATTCATGACACATAATATTAATAGAAAAATACTTGACATAAACATAATTATTAGTATATAGCATTTACAACATGTATATAAAGTTGCTATTAACATGGAAATCGTAACAAACATACAAAGATCATTTTGGAGTCGGTTAAATATGTTTTAGAGGTCTTCAAGTAGAAGTGAAACAATGTTGTGTGTTTGAATTGCAGTTCAGGAATGCATGATGTAGGCTCGCTCCGCGCTTACTAAGGTACTACAAAAATGCAGACGCTTAGCAGCTAACGGAGCGAGCTATGTCCCCGCGGTAGGCGGGGCGTGGTCGCACGGGCTTTACGGGGGTGACGTCAGTGGAGTGATTCTGTCCGCAACAGTTTGTGAGCGGCCGCCGTGGCGATCGGACGTCTGCGGCTACAGGGCTCCCCCTCAAGCGAAGCGTACCGGTGGTTTGACTCGACGTCCACTGCGGGTGTGAAAATTTTCTGTGCCAACTGCCTTTTTCAAGGCGTCCGTATGGTCGTCACACACTGCCTTTTTCAAGGCAACCATGTTTCCGCAACGATCTTTACTGCCAACTGCCTTTTTTAAGGCATCCTTCTGGTTTCCAACTGCAGGGTGAGTTGGCGTAGTGCACAGCTTCAGGACGTAGGCGGGCTTCAGACGGTCGATAGAGACGTTGGTTTCTCTTCCAGGCAGCTTAATTTTGAAGAATTTATCATTTCGTTCCAGGATTGGGTAGGGTCCTTCGTAGGGAGGCTGAAGTGGTTTCTTCACGGCGTCGACTCTGACGAATACGTTTTCACATGTTGCTAGGTCGTGATGTACAAATGTCTTCAGATTATTCTCGTGTGTAGTGTCTGTGGTTGGAGTTAGGCTTCTGATAGTTGCTTCAAGTTTATGAACGAAATCTTCGTGTAGTGGTATACTTTGTGGTTGGGTAGGCGTTATGAAGGTTCCGGGAACACGTAGGGCTGTGCCAAAAGTTAACTGCGCGGCGCTCGTTTTTGTGTCTTCACGCACAGCGTTTCGTAGGCCGAGTAGCACCGTCGCCAGTTCGTCCGTCCATTTTCCGCCGTTTTGCAAACGGGCGGTTAGTGCTGTTTTAAGCGTGCGGTGCCATCGTTCAACTATCCCGTTGCTTTGTGGGTGATAAGCGGTCGTTCTGGTTTTCTCTATTCCTAGTAGTCTAGTTAATGATTGAAATAGCTGGCTCTCAAATTGTCGACCCTGGTCCGAAGTAATAGTTGTAGGGCAACCAAAACGAGCTATCCATTGGTCGTAAACCGTCTTGGCAACTTGTTCCGCTGTTATCTCACTGAGTGGTATTGCTTCGGGCCAACGAGTCGCGCGGTCGATCATCGTGAGTAGGTATCTGTGTCCTTGCGCTGTTGTAGTAAGCGGTCCAACTATATCTATGTGTAGATGTTGAAAGCGTTCGGTTGGCGGGAACGATGCGGGTTCGCTGTGTGTGTGTCGTTGTATTTTGGCGCGCTGGCACGGTACGCATGTTTTTGCCCATGTTCCGATATCGGTGTTCATAGATGGCCAAAAGTATTGCTGTTGTATCATCTTGCGTGTAGTTCGTATTCCAGGGTGACTAATATTATGCAGCGCGTTGAATGCTATGCGACGATAGTCATCAGGTAGATAAGGACGGATGTATGCTGTTGATGTTTCGCAGTATATTGGTTTTGTCGAGCCGGGAATTACGATCTTTTTGATTTTTACGTTGGACGATTGGCTGTTGCAGATCTGGGGTAGGCAGGTGTCCTTTTCTTGTGCGCTAGCGAGTTCTTCAAAATTAATTAATGTAGGTACGTCGATTGTTTCAATGCGTGATAGTGCGTCGGCTACGGGGTTGTTTTTGCCGCTTACGTGTCTTATGTCAGTTGTGAACTCGCTAATGAAAAGTAGGTGGCGGGCGCGTCGTTGGGTCTCGCTGTCGGATGGCGGTTTGTGAATGGCATATGTGAGTGGTTTGTGATCTGTGTAGATGATGAGTGTTCGTCCTTCGAATAGCTTCCTGAAGTGTTTAACGGCCATGTAGATTGAAAGTAGTTCGCGATCGAAAGTGCTGTATCGTTGTTGGGCGTCGGATAGTTTCTTCGAAAAATACCCTAGCGGTGTCCACTTGCCGTTAGTGCTCTGTTGAAGGACGGCGCCGGCACATGTATTGGATGCATCGCACATGAGCGTCATTGGTTCTGACATTGATGGTGATGGGTGAGCGAGTAAGGCTGCGGTCTGTATGCTGGCCTTACACGCTTCAAATGCTTCTTCGGCCTCTTTTGTCCACTCGATCTTCGTTTTATCCCGCTTTTTGCAGTTATGTAGGTAAGTGTTGAGTGGTATTTGGAGTTCTGCGGCCTTCGGTATGGAGTCACGGTAAAAGTTAATCATACCGAGGAATCGACGGAGCTCTTCGATGTTTGCTGGCCGGGGGTAGTCAGTAATGGCTTGAACTTTTTCTTGTGGTGGTTTTATACCTTCGGTTGACACGTCATATCCCAGGAATGTCAAATTTTTCTTTCCAAATACGCATTTTGATGGATTGATGGTTATACCATAGGCGTCAAGTCTTTGTAGGACTGTTTTCAAATGGTGTTCATGTTGTTCTTCATTTTCTGATCCAATGATGACGTCATCGATGAACGGGAATGCAAAATCGAGTCCATTGAGAACTTGGTGGATAAATCGTTGGAAAGTTTGGCCTGCGTTTTTGAGCCCTGGTACCATTCTGGTAAATTCGAAAAGTCCGAATGGTGTTGTGATGGCAGTCTTTTGTATGTCAGCTTCTTGGACTGGTAGCTGATTGTAGGCTCTGTTTAGGTCGAGTGTGCTGAAGATTTTCTTCCCGTGTAATAAGTACGTGAAATCTTTAAGTCGTGGTACGGGGTATCGGTCGTCTATAGTAACTGTGTTGAGACGTCTGTAGTCGCCGCATACACGTAAATCCCCATTTTTCTTAGGTACCACGTGTAGTGGGCTTGACCATGGACTCTTGCTGGGACGACATAGGCCTTGCTGCATCATATCTTCAAATTCTTTTTTGACGGCCATGTAGCGGTGCGGTGCGAGTGGACGAGTGCGGCAGTGGAGTGGTGGGCCATTCGTTTCTATGTAGTGTTCAACATTGTGTTTTGGTGTTTCTTTGAAGCACGATGGGCGAGTAATGTCGGGGAAAGCGGCTAGTATGCGATGGTATTTTTGTTCCACGTCGATGCTGCGTATTGTGGGTTCCGTTGCGTTGACTATTGGTGCCTGTACTGAGAGGTTTGTCACCTTATCAATAAGGCATCGGCTTGCAACATCAACGAGTAGCTTGTGGTGCTTCAAAAAATCGGCTCCGATAATGGGCTTGCTCACTGCTGCGATGATAAATTTCCACTTGTAAGGCCGACGCAGTTTCAAATCCAGCTCCAATGTCTTTTCGCCATATGTTGGAATGACTGTGTTGTTGGCGGCATATAGTGAAAAGTTCGTAGGCTTGGCTTTGATGTTGCCGAACCGCGGTAGTACCGATACGTTTGCACCGGTATCGATGAGAAAAGATAGCCGTGATTTGCGGTCATAGACGAATAGGCGGTGAGAAGTAATGTGGGCGTCGGATTCCGCCGCATCCAACGCTGTGCTTAGTTTTCCGCCGGTTTCTGGTAATTGCAGGGATGTGTGCATTTTCTGGCTGCATTTCCAAATCTACGATGATAATAGCAGATAGTTTGGCTGGGATGGTTCTGATTGTATCGCTCTCGGGAACGTGATCTTGATGAGTTACGATAGAAAGGTCTCGTTCAGTGTTGATTAGTCTTCAGCTCAGCTATTTCTTGGGTGAGGCGGTCGATTTTTGAGTGAAGCTCGCTGAATGCATTTGTAGGTGATTGTGGCTGTGGCGGTGACGTCGCTCTTGTAGTGACTGCGAAGATCGGGTTTGTTGGTGTGGAGTTTTCGACGACTTTGTCGGCCACCAACGCAAGCTCACTAAGTTGAGACTGCTTGGTAATATTTTCACTGATGGCCAGTACTGCACGGGCTGCTGGTGGCAGGTGACTGATCCACATTAGGCGGAGCGCTGTTTCAGACACTTTGTTGCCAGCTAGATGTTGCATACGCCTTAGTAATTGTGATGGCTTCAATTCTCCAAGTTCCACTTCAGAGATTAGTCGCTGTAGTTGCCTCTGTTCAGATTCTTCGTATACGTTGAGGAGTCTCTTCTTGATGGTGTCGTATTTGTTGTCAGCGGGTGGGTTTAGTAAAATGTCACTTATTTCGTCGATATCCTGTCGTTCCAGTTGTCCCACGACGAGTTCATACATCGCCTTGTCGCCTTTTTTCTGTGCCGAGACGATGGCTTCAAACTGGACAAACCATAGCCTTAATCTGTCGCGCCAGAGTGGTGGAATTCTTGGTGTCAAAGCGAGGCCGGATACTTCCTTCAGTTCATGGCTGGCTGCTGCTGCTTTACTGCAATCTTCCATATTGTCTGAGCTTGATCGGCTAAACAGACGAGCAGAGTTTTCTATCCTGCAGGAATTTTGTTTCGAGATGATCCTTTCTTCAGAAGGTGGTTTTCTTGCGGGGTCACCACTTTAGAGGTCTTCAAGTAGAAGTGAAACAATGTTGTGTGTTTGAATTGCAGTTCAGGAATGCATGATGTAGGCTCGCTCCGCGCTTACTAAGGTACTACAAAAATGCAGACGCTTAGCAGCTAACGGAGCGAGCTATGTCCCCGCGGTAGGCGGGGCGTGGTCGCACGGGCTTTACGGGGGTGACGTCAGTGGAGTGATTCTGTCCGCAACAGTTTGTGAGCGGCCGCCGTGGCGATCGGACGTCTGCGGCTACAATGTCTTTGTACCTTCCAGTTACTTCAAGTAGTGAGTGTAGACAATGAGTATTCCTTTTATAATTAATTGAATTCGCTTTTGCCATGTTCAGTCATTTTAGTCTCTAAATTTAACGTTAAAGATTTTTTATAAAACTGCTTGAATTAATATAACAGCCTATTATAATTTTCTTATATCTACGTAGCCTTTAGAAAAATCTTCGACTAATTAATTAGACAAGCCAACAGTCCGAAGCAAACTGGAATAAATAACTAAGTTATTCAACATTGTTTTGTATATTTAAATTAAGCTTTGTTTTTCCCCGGTTTTATTCGCATCGAAAAGGCTTGCTTCACTGCGTAAATATCTTGTTGCTAATCTTTGTATATAGAGGCATGAAATATGAATACTTTAGTGGTAAGGTCTCGTCTTCAGTACACTGCTGGACATAGTCTTGTCCCAGTTTGCACCACATACTTTTTACAAATCTTCGTTTGCACCATACAGACCCCATTAGCGATTTTACGTAGATCATCGGTCTAACCAAATATCAATTTGACTGCCTACTATGTGATCTAGAGGTCAAATAACCGGTACCTATATCTTACCAGCCGTTCATTTGCCTTACTATCGCTCGGTTAAAATTTGACATAAGCTGCATATAGGTTATGTCAAACTGACTATGCAGTTTACAACAATATTTGGGAACCGGCCATAAGTCTTGGCTCACGTAATTCACTATAACTCAGAGGTCCCGGGTTAAATTCCCGATATGATAAAAATTGTAAACTAATTTTCCGTTATTTACTCCGGTCTGGAATCGGCCGCGGAGTAGTCCGTTATGTATATTTCATAAAAGTAAGTATACAATGTGCGTGTTTATCTGCTGATTAATTAACCAGCACGCGCTGCCCGTGGCTTCGCTCGCATTAAAAAAGGATATAATTCATGGAGTGGGCATGTTATTATTTATAAAAACATCGAACTTAATTTAATTCAAAATACCTAATGTTAAATACCTGTAACGCCATCTAGCGAAGATTGAACTAACCATTTTGCTTGGACTCCGTTTGAGATAATCTCTAACCGACTTTAAAAAGGAGGGGGTTCTCAATTCGTCTGTATGTATGTAATTAATAACTCGATTTCTCCGAAAATTGTTAACCGATTTTCATTTTTTGTTTTAATCGAAAGGTTCCGAATTGGTTCCATGGTCACCAAGTCAGGATCTAATGAGTAGATCCCTGAGAAATCGAGAATAATCCTTATTAAAAACCCGGAAGGCCTACATTTTTCAGAAAAAAGCTTGTATAAGCATGACAGTCGCACAATATCGACAGGTGCTTAATATATTATTTCTAAAGCTATAGAAGTATTTACGCAACTAAAAATTAGGAAATATTTCTTTTTAACAAAAACAAAACCGACTTCACACCAAAAACCAAAAAATAAATAACGAACCGACTTCTTTCAACATCTTGAAATTAGTCAAGTGAAACATAAAAGACCAAGAAGAAATTTACAACATATAGCAATTTTTAAGTCGGTTATCTTTTTGATATACTCGTAAACATGCCACGTGCATCGTGTTTATAGCGTTACAAGTAACGCACTCCTTTATTTGTAACGCTGTTAAAAATAGCTACATTAGTGTACTTATATACATACGTTATGTGTCAATTTTTAACGTCATTGACAATTAATAACGATATCACATCAGAAATAACGCATTATACATATCGCTACATCTACGTGAAACGATGAATAACAATAAACTATAACATAATCCCAGATGGAGGAATAAGGTAAGCAACAACCAAAGCAACACATTAAAATTGTTACCGTCATTGTCGTGGCTATGACGATGTATTTGTTAGTGAATTCTAACGGTGGCGCCGTAAAACGTGATCGTAGCGCTATATTTCCTGCTATATTCGTCTATCCCTCGGGAACGCTGTCATTTTTCTGAATGAAAGGAACTCTATGTCCCTTTCTATACCTTCAATAAAGTGAAATTCTTCAAATTTCACACTAACTTAGTTAAAAAGTTTCAAAGTGTAATTAATATAAAGGAAACAATAAGCAAATTTCAAATTTAATTTTATTGTTTTAAGAGAAATTGGAATTATATTCTCTTTTGACTTGAGAACTCAAGTAATTAATAATTAATTAGTTTTAGAAATCCAGTATTTTGTTATTTTCTTATATATTTTACTATCGCGATAAAAATAAGTCAATTAAATAATGGTAAGTAATATGTATATTATTTTGGTTACTATAAACTGTTATTCGTGTTAGACGGTATTATAATGCAGAACAAAATTATATTTATAGGATAAATAGGAAATAGGATAAATACAACTATGGAAAAAGAATACATTACCTGGTACAATGTGGAAATACCTATTGAAAGAATAGAGAAAAAAAACGTGAAGAAGAAGAATGCGATAAATATAGAGAATCAGGACAATTATAAGATTTATTATTGTATTTGTATGTCATTTTTATTTATTTTTCCTTTATTGTATTATAATAATAATCCCTATTAATATTATAAATGCGAAAGTAACTCTGTCTGTCTGTCTGTCTTTCTGTCTGTCTGTCTGTCTGATCCGTTTTCACGTAAAAACTACTGGACCGATTTGGCTGAAACTCAGTATATATATATTTTCGATACCGAGGATGAACATAGGATACTTTTTATCCCGAAAAATGGGATAGTTTCCGGGATAAAATGATATTTGTCTGTTTGTTTGATATGCTTTTACGGAAAAACTACTGGACCGAGTTGGCTGAAATTCGGTACGTATGTAAATTAAATACTGAGGATGGACAAGGGATAATTTTCATTTTGGCCTTTTTGTTCATTTTGGCCTTTTTGGTCATTTTGGCCTATTTGGTCATTTTGGCCTATTTGGTCATTTTGGCCTATTTGGTCATTTTGGCCTATTTGGTCATTTTGGCCTATTTGGTCATTTTGGCCTATTTGGTCATTTTGGCCTATTTGATCATTTTGGCCTTTTTGGTCATTTTGGCCTATTTGGTCATTTTGGCCTATTTGGTCATTTTGGCCTATTTGGTCATTTTGGCCTTTTTGATCATTTTGACCTTTTTGGTCATTTTGGAATATTTGGTCATTTTGACCTTTTTGGTCACTTTGGCCTGTTTGGTCATTTTGGAATATTTGGTCATTTTGACCTTTTTGGTCACTTTGGCCTATTTGGTCATTTTGGCCTATTTGGTCATTTTGGCCTATTTGGTCATTTTGGCCTATTTGGTCATTTTGGCCTTAATGATCATTTTGACCTTTTCCTTTTTGGTCATTTTGGCCTATTTGGTCATTTTGGCCTTTTTGGTCATTTTGGCCTATTTGGTCATTTTGGCCTATTTGGGCATTTTGGCCTTTTTGGGCATTTTGGCCTTTTTGGGCATTTTGGCCTTTTTGGGCATTTTGGCCTTTTTGGGCATTTTGGCCTTTTTGGGCATTTTGGCCTTTTTGGGCATTTTGGCCTTTTTGGGCATTTTGGCCTTTTTGGGCATTTTGGCCTTTTTGGGCATTTTGGACTTTTTGATTATTTTGGCCATTTTGGTCGTTTTGCCTACTCCGTCATTTTGGCCATGTCGGTCACTGTGGTCTTTTGGTCATTTAGACCATTTTGGCCTTTTTGGTCAAGTTTTGTAATTTAAACTCTAGTTATAGATAACTAGAGTTTACCCCGCGGCTGCGCCGCGGGTTAACCTCTAGTGCATGTCTCTTGTTTATAGAGCAAGTGCTAAAAGTTATATTATATTACATTTTTTATGTATTTGCCCATGGAAGATTCACTTCATTTTATATCGCTAATTATATATACTATCCCCCGTCTATCTGTCAACAAAATAAATTACAAAACTTGACCAAAAAGGCCAAAATGGTCTAAATGACCAAAAGACCACAGTGACCGACATGGCTAAAATGACGGAATAGGAAAAAACGACCAAAAAGGCCAAAATAATCAAAATGGTCAAAATGACCAAAGAGGCCAAAATGACCAAAAAGGCCAAAATGACCAAAAAGGCCAAAATGACCAAAAAGGTCTAAATGACCAAAAAGGCCAAAATGACCAAATAGGCCAAAATGACCAAATAGGTCAAAATGACCAAATAGGCCAAAATGACCAAGAAGGTCAAAATGATCAATAAGGCCAAAATTATCAAATAGGCCAAAATGACCAAATAGGCCAAAATGACCAGAGGCCAAAATGACCATATAGGCCAAAATGACCAAATAGGCCAAAATGACCAAAGAGGCCAAAATGACCAAAGAGGCCAAAATGACCAAATAGGCCAAAATGACCAAATAGGCCAAAATGACCAAATAGGCCAAAATGACCAAAGAGGCCAAAATGACCAGAGGCCAAAATGACCAAATAGGCCAAAATGACCAAAAAGGTCAAAATGATCAATAAGGCCAAAATGACCAAATAGGCCAAAATGACCAAAAAGGTCAAAATGACCAATAAGGCCAAAATGACCAAAGAGGCCAAAATGACCAAAGAGGCCAAAATGACCAAAGAGGCCAAAATGACCAAATAGGCCAAAATGACCAAATAGGCCAAAATGAACAAATAGGCCAAAATGACCAAAAAGGCCAATATGACCAAAAAGGAAAAATTACCAAATAGGCCAAAATGACCAAAAAGGCCAAAATTACCAAAAAGGCCAAAATGACCAAATAGGCCAAAATTACCAAAAAGGCCGAAATGAAAATTATCCCTTGTCCATCCTCAGTATTTAATTTACATACGTGCCGAATTTCAGCCAAATCGGTCCAGTAGTTTTTCCGTAAAAGCATAACAAACAAACAGACAAATATCATTTTATCCCGGAAACTATCCCATTTTTCGGGATAAAAAGTATCCTATGTTCATCCTCGGTATCGAAAATATATATATACTGAGTTTCAGCCAAATCGGTCCAGTAGTTTTTACGTGAAAACGGAACAGACAGACAGACAGACAGACAGACAGACAGACAGACAGACAGACAGACAGGACAGACAGACAGACAGACAGACAGACAGGACAGACAGACAGACAGACAGACAGACAGACAGACAGACAGACAGACAGACAGACAGACAGACAGACAGACAGACAGACAGACAGACAGACAGACAGACAGAAAAAAAAAAAAAAAAAAAAAAGACAGAAAAGAAACAGACAGACAGACAGACAGACAGACAGACAGACAGACAGACAGACAGACAGACAGACAGACAGACAGACAGACAGGACAGACAGACAGACAGACAGACAGACAGACAGACAGACAGACAGACAGACAGACAGACAGACAGACAGACAGACAGACAGACAGACAGACAGACAGACAGACAGACAGACAGACAGACAGACAGACAGACAGACAGACAGACAGACAGACAGACAGACAGACAGACAGACAGACAGACAGACAGACAGACAGACAGACAGACAGACAGACAGACAGACAGACAGACAGACAGACAGACAGACAGACAGACAGACAGACAGACAGACAGACAGACAGACAGACAGACAGACAGACAGACAGACAGACAGACAGACAGACAGACAGACAGACAGACAGACAGACAGACAGACAGACAGACAGACAGACAGACAGACAGACAGACAGACAGACAGACAGACAGACAGACAGACAGACAGACAGACAGACAGACAGACAGACAGACAGACAGACAGACAGACAGACAGACAGACAGACAGACAGACAGACAGACAGACAGACAGACAGACAGACAGACAGACAGACAGACAGACAGACAGACAGACAGACAGACAGACAGACAGACAGACAGACAGACAGACAGACAGACAGACAGACAGACAGACAGACAGACAGACAGACAGACAGACAGACAGACAGACAGACAGACAGACAGACAGACAGACAGACAGACAGACAGACAGACAGACAGACAGACAGACAGACAGACAGACAGACAGACAGACAGACAGACAGACAGACAGACAGACAGACAGACAGACAGACAGACAGACAGACAGACAGACAGACAGACAGACAGACAGACAGACAGACAGACAGACAGACAGACAGACAGACAGACAGACAGACAGACAGACAGACAGACAGACAGACAGACAGACAGACAGACAGACAGACAGACAGACAGACAGACAGACAGACAGACAGACAGACAGACAGACAGACAGACAGACAGACAGACAGACAGACAGACAGACAGACAGACAGACAGACAGACAGACAGACAGACAGACAGACAGACAGACAGACAGACAGACAGACAGACAGACAGACAGACAGACAGACAGACAGACAGACAGACAGACAGACAGACAGACAGACAGACAGACAGACAGACAGACAGACAGACAGACAGACAGACAGACAGACAGACAACAGACAGACAGACAGACAGACAGACAGACAGACAGACAGACAGACAGACAACAGAAGACAGACAGACAAAAAAAGACAGACAGAAGACAGACAGACAGAAGACAGACAGACAGACAAAAAAAAAAAAAAAAAAAAAAAAAAAAAAAAAAAAAAAAAAAAAAAAAAAAAAAAAAAAAAAAAAAAAAAAAAAAAAAAAAAAAAAAAAAAAAAAAAAACAGACAGACAGACAGACAGACAGACAGACAGACAGACAGAGTTACTTTCGCATTTATAATATTAATAGGGATTTAAGAATTTCTTTTAAGAGAGGTTGCCTAGAAGAGATCGCTTTTAGCGATAAGGCCGCCTTTTGTTTTACCAGTTAACTATTGTCTTGTTGTGCATTTTTTTGTATTTTTTGTTTTGGTGAACGATAAAATGTTGTCTATGTGTATGTCTATTTTTTATATTACATTTATAAATTAGTGTAGGTATGTATATTTAAATTGTACTATCTTTTTTCTGCTCCACCTACATCGCCAGATTAGTTAAAGGTTGCCTGGAAGAGATCACTTTTTGCAATAAGGCCGCCTGTTGTTTTGCCAAGAAGTATTCTAATTATGCATCTTGTTTCTGTATTTGTTTATTTTGGTGAGCAATAAAGTGTTATCTATCTAGCACACCATAAGGCTGATTCAAGTTCAGTGTTTATTATTTCGAAACAGGTCGTTTTAAATTTTTAAATTAATTAAATTTAGAACTTTTTTGTATTTCCATATCCTAAGGTTGTGGTTACAGACATATCGGCGCGGTTCCTGTATCCTTCTATTCATTCCCTTGCCTCACCATCGGTTGAATTTTGACATTACTTGTTATGGAGCTCATGTCAAATTCAACCGATCATGGTAAAGCAAATGAACGGTCGGTAAGGTATAGGCACCGGCCGACAAGCTGTTTCATGCAAGTATGGTAATTAGCTTAATGCGTTATTTGAGATGCGACATTAATAATGACGTTAAATATTGATAGATATCATAATATGATATTACACTAATGTGGCTATTCCTAAATAGTTTAATATTTTAAATAAAATGCATAAGGTCACAATCTAAAACTTTTCACAAGACTTATACCATTGTAACCTGAAAATTCTGTTTGGAGAAAGCAATTGGAGTTTTTTTTAACAGCACATATTTTTAAAAAAATATGTGTTTTTCGTCCGAAATGCCTTTATTTATAGGATTATTACAGCTTTCTTTTAAATTTTTGATCAACAAACAATTGATTACATGTTTAAAAATAAATTTCCTGAATTTATAAAGTAAGGTAAGGTAACTCTTTATCGTATACCAAAGCATAGTGTTAAAAGCCTTGCAGAGATTTGGGTAAGAAAGTACCGAAGATACCAAATATTAACTATTTGGGCAGGGTTTCCCCTTTATTGTTCAGCCTTTGGTATTATCTATGACGATTGTCTATGTGATATCAATATACTCTATGACTGCTGTGATGGACATCGCGTAACATTCGGCCATCCTACCGCAGCCGTGGTCCCCCGCGGCGTGCCAACTATTGAATAAGTTTGCCTTCTATCACCAGAGAATTGGTTCTCTTCGCCAATCTGCGAACAAAAAGCAAAACACAGTACTTGTTCACACAAACACTCTGCTACTCCTGACCAATAATGATTCTCCTTCCATCAAAGTAGACAATAAACTTTTATTATTTTTTGACATTATTATTTCAAGACTAATAGTCACAATTTCATGATCTCTATATACCAACTCATTTAGTACCAAAAACTTGTAAAATAACCAAGAATACTAGGACTTATAGTTCACGGCTACAAAAAAGTCCTAGTAAAAGTCCATACCTTCTGTGCCAGGTAAAGTAGACTCAGTTGCCAAAGTTCCCAACAGTGTCCCGTCCACGCATAAGCCAACACGCCATCGCTCCATAGGCACCTTCAGGGCGCCACCATAATGCCGCCGCTAGTTCCGCCGATGGCCGCGTCCCGTTGACGGCTCCTATATGTCGATCGTCGAGCGTGGTCACACAGACGCGGTCACGTAGACTTATAGTTGTACTTATACACGTAGAATTTAGTACGCCATGTCTTTGTTACAACTATAATATATTTATTTACTTTTATTGTGTCTCTGTCTTATTGAATATGCACCGATTGCTACAACCCCATTATTTCTTATTCGGTAATATACTTCTGCATAAAACTAATTTAAAAGTAAGAAGTTGAGATATAAGTATAATCTATATCAATATTATAAAGATGAAGTATTTGATTGTTTTTTGCATTGAATAGGCTCCAAAACTACTAAACTGATTTCAAAAATTCTTACACCGTGGGCAAGCTACACTGTTCCCAGTTGACATAGGCTATATTATATATTCAAAAAAATTAGGGGTCCTTACTAAAACTCCAATAGTGAAACCCAAGTGTAAAATCACGTGCGCTGCGAAAACTATGGATGATTGTACTACGACTTCATAGAACACATTATTTACAAAAAAAAATGTCGCGACAGCATATGTTTAACTATTATAGTTATGCAACTATAAGGGTTGTTTTATTTTTAAAATTTTAATTAATAATGCCACTGCTTGTTAATATCTTGGTATTCGCCCTTATCAAAATAAATTAATTCATATTCAAGACTGCTTCTATTGAATACTACCTACTACCTATTGAATAATACCTTTATGCGAGTTTTTTAATTATTCAATATCACGAGTTTAAAAATGAGTATTAGAAAAGAAGTGAGTATTAGAATAAAGTTGAGTGGTCGCCGCGAACCGTAATCAGCTAACTATGTTCATGCGATGTAGGCGTCACTGGGATACGGACAGTATGATAGGTGAAATATCTTGAATTCGCTTAGTAGGTAATTAAACTAAAAAAAATGTTCTTTTTAGATACCCGTGCGAAGTCGGGGTAGACCGCCAGTAAGAAATATAAAGGAAAACAATTTTCAGCTAGACATGTTGCGAAGCGGTGTACATCGAATATGAAGTAAAATCAAATTTAAAAAGTGTTCTCCAGTGCAACTTATTTTGAATAAAAACTTTAGAATTTGACTTGGGTCAAGCAGACCTTGAATAAGGCAGACTTTAAGCAACGCAGAGTTTCGGTCACGCAGAGTTTCGGTCACGCAGAGTTTCGGTCACGCAGAGTTTCGGTCACGCAGAGTTTCGGTCACGCAGAGTTTCGGTCACGCAGAGTTTCGGTCACGCAGAGTTTCGGTCACGCAGAGTTTCGGTCACGCAGAGTTTCGGTCACGCAGAGTTTCGGTCAACTTATACCCAACCCAGCAGCATAACGGCCTGCCATTCTTGGGTTATCCCACTTCTGAATGTTAAAAGCCTTGCAGAGATTTGGGTAAGAAAGTACCGAAGATACCAAATATTAACTATTTGGGCAGGGTTTCCCCTTTATTGTTCAGCCTTTGGTGTGACCATTCACACCGCACAATAAGCAATGAACACCGTCTACAGGCCTCCCCGCCTTTTTATACGAAAATACTACGAAACTACCCTACCAAATAATAATATTACAACATTGCTATAAACAGCAATTATATCATAGTGTTGCCAGGATCATATTATCTATGACGATTGTCTATGTGATATCAATATACTCTATGACTGCTGTGATGGACATCGCGTAACAATAGACAAGTTCACGTATAAGCTGTGGCACAAACACATGTATCTGCCATACCATAACGTTTTGTCATTGGAATCGTAAAAATTGACTATAACGAAGTTTCTGCAATAGCTATAAATTTGATTGTTACACTATAGTTGATCATCACTTGACCGTATTTCATGGACTATTACCTACGAGGCAGCCTTCAGTGATTAGCTGTGATCCTAATTTAATTGAATTCCGTCTGATAAGCGGGAATTAGAGACATGACCAATTCCACTTGATCTTTGGTTTTACGTAACCGTAATCCATACAAACATGTTATTTAAATCTATATAAATGTATGTGTGTATAAGTAATTTATTTGGATGTTTACGCTCGGGGACTTAACCTACATTTATTATAATTGATATAGCTACATAATTATGTGTACCTTCGACAGCGAAAGGAAAATTAGATTCCTTTTTTCCCGGGTAATGAAATAGTTATTAAAAAATTTGAGAAAATCAATAGAATCTCTCAAATAAATTCGTGTCTAATCCAGTATCGTCTCTAGTCATGTAGCGCACGGCTGCAAGCGTTATCTCGTGTGGATTATACATTGAGCCCAATTACACCATCGAAGGTGTTTACTTGTCATTCATTAGCTCAACGTTTCGTCGGATGATAGAATGTATGGATTCTTTTGATTTCACCGCATAGCCGGCGAATGTTTCTTGGCACAGTGTGTACACGGCATCTGAAGAATTCCAATCCTTATATTGGATTGGTAGTTTTTGGAGTAAATCCTATGCTTCTTTTCTCTTCTTTAAGTAGTGGCCAAGAACATTCATTCTATCTTTTCTTTCAAGTTCTTCCAATAATTTGGGAATAACTTATATAAGTAAGTAAGTATAAGTATATAAATAAGTTTCTAAATAAATGATAATTATTAATATTAATCAGCTTTTAAAAATACGAGAAGGCGACATCTTTATAACTACAAGTTATTGTTTTAAGTATTAATTAAATAAACTGTAACCTGGTACTTAGTATCTACTTAAGATCATAGATGTCACTTCTAGATTATGTAGTTCAGTAACGTTTATCTAGACGGCAATACAAATCATTAAGTTATATTACTATATATTTATATCAAAATATCCGAAATTTCAATTTGATTGTTTTATACATATTAATGATAAAAACTTATTTATAAATAATATATTTTTCTCATTCAATATTTCTGTTTCGACTATTGTCGAATACATTATCTATGTCAATCTCTAATTGTCTATGGTGTATCAAAATGGCCGACCACAGTGCTTTACGATCCGAATTTTATATTCTTTGTTTACGATAAAAACATTTACTTCTTTTAATTTGATTACACTCATGTGACGAAATAAAATGTTTATAGATGTACAAACTTAACTTTAGGCAGTTGTGCGGCTCTAAGTGTGTGATTTGACGTAAAAGTAGTGATAACAGCCTCACCTTGTAAAGAGAAAATGGGGAACTGCTTTAGTAGCACAGGGGAAAAGGAGTCTAAAAACAAAAATGAAAGGGTTAATCCACATGAGGAAGACCCTAGGCAGTTCCAGACTCCAGTGCCGACACCACCGCCTGACCCGATACGTTCTACTGTGAACCAGGGAACGGATACTAGTGAGGTTCCTCCCACCCGAATATTTGTCGCCTTGTATGACTACGATGCCAGGACCGACGAGGACCTTAGTTTTAGAAAGGGAGAACATTTAGAGATCTTAAACGATACCCAAGGAGATTGGTGGCTGGCCAGAAGCAAGAAAACCAAAAAAGAGGGATACATTCCATCAAACTATGTCGCTCGCTTGCAGTCTATAGAGGCGGAGCCGTGAGTAATCCTTGAATTTTATGTTATATAGCTATTTAGTTGGTGGACCTCCTAAGTCCTAATCTTCCTAGCTATTATCCTTAACTCTCTAGCTCCCAGACAGTGAATTTATGATTTCTAATAATTACATTATTAAGTTTGTTAAATTTAGCTAAACTTTATTAACCTTATAACTAAATATAAGTTTATAAGCAAGTTTCTCTTAAATCTAATATTTAAACTAGTATATTTAGTTATCTGTCATGTACTGTTACACCATTTTACATATACAGATTTCTAATTTGACCAGATAAACATTAATTTCAACTCCATTACTGGTATCACCAATGCAATTTAGCTCAACAATTTGTCTATCTGTAGTCATTTTAATTGCTTCAGTTGTATTTTTATACAAATAAACATAAAAATATATATAAACTAACTAAATTATTGAAAACAGTCTATAAGTCATAAATAATTAATGTTTCTCATACCAGACTCTAAATTATATTTATAAGAAAACTAGTACTCCATATAAAACTATTATTTACAACTAAAGTATTGGTATCTAAAATTATGTTCTGTTTAACATTTGAAGTGTAATGCAATAAAAGCAAATTTTCATTTCTATACACTCATTAATGAGCAAGCACTTAAAACTTTCGTTGTTATTTCCCATTAGCATAAAATAGATTATTCTTTTTAATTTTATCTTGAAATGACTCACATCACACTTCCTTTAAAAACAAACATATAATAAAGTGTAGTGTGATAATAAGTTGTCACAGGAAATATTAAATAGAATTTAATGATTGGAAAACATTGCAATTAATGATATTTAGTTTTAATATATTTCTTATTAATTAAAGCATTCAATGCTTCTTATTGACCTATCTGCAATACTTTAATCCTTTTGCCAATGTTTTTTTTTATATGACATACAATTCCGATTTGTGGGAGTAATCCACAAAGAAGTCGCAAGTAGGTGACAACGAAAGTAACCAACAAAGCTTGCATTATTAGAAAGTGGCAGTGTGCCTATTACTAATGTCATGGGGATGTTTGTCAATACAGTAAAAATGATCTGCAGTGGTGAATATGTCTCAGCAAACTTGTAAGACTTTTTCCAGTTCAGTGGTATGAAAACCTGCACATGATCATTAGCTCTTAGAGAGGTTATGTCCAGCAGTAGATATTAATTAGTGGACTATAAATGAGTGATGCCATATATCTAATTGAAAAACCAATATTGCTGGTAATCAGGCATGTCCAGGTTGCTGAAACAATTGGGGGCTTTTGACTGACTTACATTAAATATATGTGTATATTATCCATTTATTGTATTTTGAAATTGGACATACACACCATTCAATTGTTGTCAAATAATCAAGTAGTTGAAAAAATGTGTATGTGGTTTGAAAAGTCCTTGACTAATAATAAGGCTACACTGAGATTGCAATTTTATTTAATTTACCAAAACTGTATAATAATTTTATCCATTTTATTATATTCTAAGACAAAATAAAACAGAATTGTAGTCAATAGATGGCGATAACCTTACCATTTTGCTTAAATTACCATACAAATTATAACTTCTATATACAAGATAGTTCTTGCAAATTCAATGCTAATAGAAATAATGGTTTTATAGAGATTAATAATTTTCTTCTGAATATAAAATACTGTCTGGTTTAAGCATTAAATATTGAAGGCATATAAAATATATGACTCATTTCAAGGCGACATGTTTCACTTGTGTGCAAAGTGAAAGCAATATTGATTTGCTCACATTATAACTGGCACTTACACTGTTAATAGACTGTAAACACACATTGGGAAATTATTGTTCAATATTCTTACCTGTATTCAATATTTCTTTATAGTTATTACATTTGATTTCTTCTTCATTTTATTGGAATAAATTCTTTATTTTATTTTGCCAGGTGGTTGGGCATTTGCCTGTCTGGATGGCTACCACCCCTGGTCTTAAGTATGTCGCCATAACAACCATGAGTTGTGTTCCAGCATAAGTGGCTAGGTTTCAGTCCATTAAGAGAGCAGCAGCGCATTTGTAGCACCTTTGGTGTTGCAAATGTCCATAGATGATGCTAACCGCTTTCCATTAAGTGGGCCGTCTGCGTGTCTGCTGAGATCCTTCAATAAAAAAATTGAATTTTTATTGTATTATTGGAAACCATAATTCTTATTTATCAATGTCAACAGTCCATAACTCCCATCATTCAAACTAATTAAAAAGAAGAAATGTGGATGATTACTCTGAACCTCCTCAGCCAAAGTCCGTTCTTCTGTGAATATATCTTAAAAATCTGCAATTCTAAGGATTTGAATTTAAGATTATGGAGGTTATGTTCTGCACTATTATTTACTGCTATTGTTCAATTTTCATTTATGAAACTTACCTGACTGAGCATATGACATGTGCTTTAAATAGCAACATTTCCATAGCCAGAATTGTCTCAGATAAAGAATTGTTTGAAAGCCCTTTCCCTTACTTCATTTTTTGTTCTGCATTTGATTCCTCCCCAATCTATTTCTCATTACAGTACCTGACATTTCCTAGAAGGTTTCTTTTTTCTCACTGTATCATAGACGAAATTGCCAAGCTGCAACCTCAATTTCATTTTTCTTCTAGCCCTTGTTTGTAATTGGTTGGGAGTGTAATTTATTAAATTAAAACGATTTGATACATTATCCATCATAATGTCATTTTACTTACGCTCTGCAAGTTATCTGAGAACATTCACTTCACTTAATACCTAATGATAATATTAATCTGGGTTTTCCCAAGTTAATAGTGATTTCTAATTTTATTTCAGTTCTCATGTTGAGTAACATTGAGTGCAAATGTGTATTGTATAATTATATCATAACTTTTCATTCTATAAGGTAATTAATCTATGGTACCAGGCATTGCTATGTCATGTATTTTAAGAAAACTATTTTGTTAAACAAATTATTTAGAATTTTCTATATCATAGATCAAAAGTAACATGGGAGACATGCGATTTTGGAAGTAAAATTCACCCCAATTTTCATTTGGATTTTTTTTATCGAAAAACTGTATATTGATTTTTGGAACGAAGTTCCTTATAGCACGTTACTCGGCGGATGGAAGCTAGACGAAAAAAAGTGTAACTGGAACGAAAAATTCTAACCACGGTATATTATCGAACAATTTCGAAATTTAGTGCAATCTAAAATAAAATAATATCCCGATGGATATTATTTTATTCTAGATCTTTAAAAAAATGTACTAGGGTCACCCTATTGAAAGGAAATTTTAAAGCCCATCGAAGAATTGTCTTCGATGGTCTTTAAAATTTCATTCGCCACAATAGTCAGCAGATTGTTAGTATATTAGCCATCTACTAGATTTTGTAGAAATAGAATACATTTTGCCAAATTTTACCTATTCCCAAAATGATTATAGAACCCTTAAACTCACAAGACAGTGATCATGGCAAATTTTAATATTTCGTGGATTGAATTTAACATAACTTAGCGAGCGTTCATCTAGGACCTAGATTTTGTTTAATATGAGTATTATAAATTGATTTCACACATTAAGATAGCTTGCCGTTAAGCGTATTTGTTTCATGACGTAGATTTGTTGTCGCAGGCGACGCTTTCGTGTCACGCTTCGTCTACTTGGACCTCGTTTATATTAGAACGCTATTACAATAATAATTACAACCGTTTTACCACGGTTCTGATTATTACGCAATAGTGGACTTGCCGTTATACTAGAAAATTTGCAAGCGAAAGTAGTAGGCATTGACGAACGTCACGGCCTATTCTCTGATAGATCATACCAATTTTCATATTTTTTGTTATTCTTTGATTTGAGACACTTGATAAGTCACTTCAGTCGTTATTTTGATTACATCGGGAGCAAACTATCAGACGCATGCGCAAGCAATCTTAACGTTTTAGTATACGATTAAAATCATCGCGTCCCTAATGTTTTAATTCAAAACTATATGACCGGAAGCACTTCTAGTATAGTTCCCGACACGGATCTTGAGCAGTCGGCCGAATAGTAAGTAGGGATCGCTTTAGGTATTCAGCATAGCCGATATGACGCTAATTATGATATATCAATAACATTACGTTCTTTTCCCCTTACTCAAAAGGAATAATACCTAAAACAAAAACGATATTCCACTTGTGCGCAGGCCAAGATCACAAACTTAAGAATCGTGCAGGGAATTAATAACTGTCCTGGTTTTGTGTCGTAACACTTCGAGGTTTGGTGCCCAAGGTTCATTTTCCCCATTTGTCTCGATTATGCGCTGTTTTCGGCATACCTTACTATGAGACTATTGGACGATCCGCCAGTGATGACGTGAAGCCAGCACTTTTTGGGCCTATACTTTTTATCAGGAACTGGTCAAGTAAGTGTGCATGATGGGATCTTTGTATCCCAAATAACCGCATTAGATTCAGTCCGAGAGCCTTTGATATTACATTAATTTTTCATATAATAACATAAAAATAATAATATGAACATATCGAGAGCTTCATAACAAATGGGTGTACAGACAAAAGTGCAATTTTACACAAAAGACTAAATTGTGAATAAAACAAAAGTAGTTGATTGTATAAGGCTGAAATTTGGATTACCCTTCTTTCTATTTAGGTATACTTGCATACATGTAAGACTTTCTAAATTGTAACATTCATAGATTTTATTTTAATTTAACAAAAAAATGTGCATTTTTTGTATACGCCCATTTATTATGAAGCCTCGTATCAAGTTCCCACAATGTTGTGTTGCAGCCTTCCCATTTTGCAAGGGAATAATAAAAAGGCTTGTGTTTAAACGCCTACCAGAAATGCACTAGTTTACTACCAATAAATTCGAAATACCTACCAGAATGGATAAATGCTCACCAAATTGTGTTTCCAGAAGTATTGTAGAAATGAAGCTATTTTCCTTTTTATGCTATGCCATAAAAATATATAAACGCCTTTAAAGCTAATTTCAGACCAAATATTTTAGATTATCGCTAAATAGATATTACCAATATTTTGTTTCTCCACTTCCAATTTAGTAATTTTTGCTGAGGCAAAAAAGCAAACGTTCGAACGTACAATTATTTTTAATACCAAATATAATATTGCGTATTCCAAACATGATAATATATTTTGCTTGTTTTATGAATTTGATTAAAACATGATAATATTGCCAAATAAATACTTCACTCTCAATATTACTGCAACACAAATGATTGAAGTAGGTAAAAAATGAATCACTAGTAGAAAAATGAAAAAACAAAAGTAAAACGAAGTTATGTTTCATTATATTTATAGGTACTTATAAGATTTATTTGTACTTAAGATTTATCAATGGCACTTTAAGGAACACAATAGTTAAAAGCAGTCAATCACAAACTTTTTTAAAAACTAACAAAAGAAAATAATTATTGAATCAACAGAGGTTTTTTAGATTTAGCTGGGCGCACTCTCTTTCTCTTCTCACCAATAGGGATATTCCTAGGTTCAAGAGGTGATTCCACGTACTTCGTGACAATGTGTGGCGCTTGCGTGACGGGATTGTGTCCTGCGGACTGTGCGTCACATGCCGATGGCCGCTGTGCTGGTTGCAGGGTAAATAAGTAAAGGGAAACGACTGTAATCTTAGTTTAACAATAATATATTTTTGATTCAGGTGGATAATTTGATTACACTTAAACTATTTAGAACTGTAATTTTCGGTTTGAATGTTAGTGTTATAGTAAAACAATATTTGGTGGGCATTTATCCATTTTGATCAGCAAAAACAATTTAAATACAAAAAGTACAATTATTCTGATGAGTGTATATTTATTTTGGAACGTGAAACGTTGTTTTTTAGGCACCTCGGTATAGAGTGGATTAAATTTATATGAAGTAATATATCTTATTTGGTGCTTAGTCTAAGGGACAAAAATATTTTTGGTGAGCATTTAAATTGTACCCTAGTAAAAATACTATGTGCGCTTGGGTGGGTAGGTCTCACACAGATTTTCTCGCGGTTTTATCCTTCAACATTAGCATGTATTAATTATAACACTATGTATATTTGAATAGAACAGATACCAACAATATACAACAACACTAAAATAAAATATTAATGCATCTAAAGCTACAAATGACGAATATTCGAATCCTAAGTCATTGGTATAAGACGATGGTTAGCTACTAACTACAAATAATAGTAAACATAATGAACATACTATTTATTTGCCTGCACATCGTTAATAACTATTAATAACAGCTTATGCCCCTGTCGCGTCTGTCTTATTCATATTCACATATTACATAATTAATCATTTTAGTTGCATAATTTACAAATATTCGCTGTTATGTATTATAAGAACACGGTATTATTAATAACTGTCTAAACGCATCAAATTCGTTAGTAATCATTGTGTGACCGTCTATAAACATCGTAATGAGAATTCGAATTAAAAATATGAAATTGACTTCTTGGAACTAATTGAAATTCGTCGTCTTTTAGTGCTTATGTGTTTGTGCTACAATTAATGAATACATTAATTCGAAAAGTAGATACTCTAGTTCGTTTATTTATGTAAACGTATTGGCCTTATATCTAAAGATATTATACAGTAAAATCTCTCTAGTCGAACCTCGATAAATCGAAAAGCTCCCAAACTCGAAAAAAAATGTGTTCCCTTCAAGCCCCAAAACCTTCGCTGATCGAAATTTAAACCCTCTATAAGTCGAAATAATTGGTGAGTCCCTAATAAACAAATTCAGTCAGCAATAAGTACTGACTTATTTTCCCTCTAAAACTCAAAAATAAATTGAATTTCTGTATCTCGAGCATAGCAGTGATTTTACAACCTTTTTTACAACTCGATTATTTGAAAACCGACTTTAAGAATATGCGATAATGTACATCATTGTTTCTTAGAAATAAATGTAAAGTGTACACAATAAACCGATCATAAGAAAATTACCAGAAGCAGTTTGGGTCTACTTCAATAAACACCAATTAACCCCAAAAAATGATAAGTCGAAAATTTTATAACTTTTTTGGCGTCACCCTTCGAGTTCGACATCCAGGGGTTTTACTGTATGTAGTAACTTATTTGATAACTGTATTTAAGGCAAAGGTTAAACGATATGGCGGCGGCTTGCGCACATTTGGCCAGTATGGCGGCGGACAAAACTTAATTATTTTAGAAAACAGATGGAGAGTATGGTGGTAACACTTCATGAAATTATTATAGATTACTACAAAAATGAACCATTCAATTTCTTTAATAAATTCCACTTGAGATCATTTTGTGAAGGTCATACTTATCATAAGCTAGTTACAATATTTTTTTGGCGAAATAAAAGGCGGCCTTATAGCCTAAAGTGTAATCCCTTCCAGGCTACTAAACTTAAATTATACTATATATTTGTTACGGAATATTGATTAATCGGGCATTATTAATATGGAACGATCATTAGAAATAATAATCAAGAGCGTCGGTCAATTTTATAAATTTAGTACTTTGGCTGGCCTATATTAAATAAGGCACAACGGCCCGTGTTCCATTAAAAAAAACATCGTTTGACATAACTTGAATTTGTCACTTGCATCGGGCAGTCTCAATACTTCCCTACTTCTAGCCGGACGATGTGATAAATTCGGTTACCTTCCTGTAAATATGATATAAGATTAATTCATTTAATGGTGAGGTATATTTATCTGACACTTTCATTTGTTATGAACGGATCCGATTTTTTTAAATATACGTTAGAAGGCTAAGGCGCGAGCGAAGCGAAGCTGAGCTTCCCTCTTTATCAAATTGCCGTAACACACACGCACTATATATATATATATTAGCTGACCCGGCGAACTTCGTTTCGCCATATTTTCTGAATTCCTAAAAGACGTTTTTTCATGACACAAAAAACAAAATCACCAAAATCGCTCCCGGTGGTTAGGAGGATTCTAGAACCCGGTCTCAGCGCCAAATACCAGTTCCAACGGTATAAAAAGTATCCTATCTTTCAAATTGGACCAAAGTGCACACGGTGTGCAAATTTGATTAAAATCGGTTAAGTAGTTTAGGAGTCTATCGCGGACACACAACGGATACGTAATTTATATATATTAGTAAGATTAGCTAATCTAACGATGTGTATGGTACAAAAATGCGTTAAGAACAAACGTTTGGCTTTGATTACAATATTGAAGAACTAACTAGGTACATACTTAAAACTTAATTTTCATAGTAATATAATAAATATTTTAAAATGATAAACCTAATAATTATAAAAACCACCTGACCTTTACAGAATATAACTTATTTTAGCGGATATAATCTCAATTTCAAAATATAAGTTTTACGCACGTATCTAGATCGATCGTTACTCCCGCGCAAAACGTGAGAAGCTCAACCCGTCCAATTCGCTGTTGCATTTCCGCGTGACAATTTATTCTTTCCGATTATTACCTTAACCTTAGGTTTATGCATGACTCAGTATAGAAAGTATCGTATAGCGAGCTCTCCTCAGAATTTTCCAGATCCCCTTCGTTTAAACTCTCATGATAAATCAAATTTATTTATTACCATAAAACACGGTCTATAAGGATGTTACATTAAATGTTGAAATGTACACTTGTTCTTGCCGGACTGGCGTGCAAATATAGGTCATGCAATTAATTTTGCTTCTTAAACACATTAATATGCAAAATATTTTTTTACACAATATTATTTTAATTATTTATTTCAGGAAAATATTTAAACATTTTTTATCGCCCTCTTGTCTCTGTGGGGAAAGGGTCTTATATACCAACCATGTACATGTTTTTATATCATGCCTATCCTAAATTATGAATAGCTTAATCAAAATAGAAAACAATATATCACGAGATCATAAAAGAAAAAAGTATAATTAACCCAACACTATGTAAAGCCATTTATACCATGTTTTTAAATTGCTTATGTGTTTATATTAATTAGTAAATTTAAAACGATTCGAGCAAATAATTATAAAAACTATATTTAAACTGGTTTTTGGATAACTCCCTTATCGAATTTGAAGGTACATCATGAACTTTTACAGCCATAAAATATCTATTAGTTAGATCAGTTTTATGTCCTTAAACCTTTAACCCATGTCGGTCCCTGTATTTGACTTGAATTGGTACTGTTTTTAAAATAACAAAATGTAAGAGCAATTATTCACTTGCACAAAACAACAAATTTAGAAATAAAACCACCTTTATAGTTAAAATTGGACGTTGAGTTATTCAACTATTACTGTTTGTATTATTATTCAAGGCCAGTAATATATAAAATTATTAAATTAGTATATCAGCTATTTGTTGGAATACTAATTTTATATAGTTATTATACAGTATTATGGTGAATTGATATACTTTCCGCAAATATGTAATCGCATTCCAACTTTTCATGTTGATGGTTAACCGCAAGCCATGACATTGTCGTCAATCTATAAGTGGTATAAGCTATTTATTGCTCGTTCCACATGATTTGAACCGCGTCAATGACTTGCGAAGGACGCCTCTATACGATTCAACGGAATAGTCATTATCTTGAATTGCAATAACATTAAATATTGTTTAGCCGCGTTCTTTAATATGAAATCAACAAGTAAGTATGTTAATAGGAAAAGAACCAGTATTAGTAATTCATTATCCTCTGTAATTATTTTACCATGGATATATCAATAGCGGTCAATATTGTGACTTCTTCATCGGTTTTGGGGTTTAATTACTTTCAAGTATTAAGCCCCGTTTTCACTAGGGCACTAGTCCCGCGACTTGTCGCCCGAAATGAAATTTACTTGTCGAGCGACGACGCAAGCGTGGAGGTGCGAATCGTGGCAATTTTTGTCAAGATTCTTGTGACTTCTCAATCACAACGAGATAATGAGGACAAGGGCAATGCCTAGCAGCTTTGTTCCACTAAGTCGTAGAGACATATCACGTGTGAACGTCGCGCAATATCTCCCTACGATAAGTCGGCTACTGAATATAGTGGCTTACAGCCCCGTATTTACTTGAAGGTTTTATCTAAGACGACGTCGCTCGACACAGTATGCAACCTTTACGTACCGCAGTACATGTCGGAAGTTTCAGGTCCGTCGATGATCAACTGACAGACTTTGTTTAGTAAGGATGTAGTTGGCTCTGTGTTCCAGCAGTATTTAAGAAACATTTCACCTTGGGTGACATATAGAGCGCCATTGTCTCATAAAAACATTACTTGATTATCGCGAAACATGTCCTTGCGATATGGCGCCTAGTGAACACATAGCTTAATGGTCCGAAAGACGAACGGCCTCGGCAATTAAAACTGCATCGCGTTCCGCACCACTGGTGCACGCTGCCCACACAAACGAGGTCAACTGCAACAAACACCAGCAGCACTGTTTAAATATCCGATGAATTTTAAACAGTGTTTAAGGTGATGTGTCAGTGCCGATTTTCATACTAAACGTCGACTTTGAATATTAAAACGTAAACATTTTTTACAAAAATATTTTTCATATTAATTGTTATATAATAGGAGTTTCAAAATATGTACAATACATTTCCGATAATTATTAAATTTATGTTCTTTTGTTTATTCATTAAAACGTAAATTGTTTTAAGTTTTTTTTATATATAGATAACAATTAAAAATAAACTAAGTTCTAAATAAATTAATACAAATTAAATTAATCTATAATGTAAATAATATAACAATCTATAAGTAAAAAATATACTCCAGTTCGCTGTCGGCGGGAAGCGTGCCCAAAATGCAGGCTGCATTTCCACGTTGGATGGCATGGTTTTAAAAGTATTTTTTATGAATTAAAAATGACTTTTATGTTTATTCTGATTAACCGGATATTTAATCAAATGAAACATTTCATTCGCGTTCCACTGTTGTTAATAAAACAGTCATATTCGTATAAGAAATGTTTAATAATTTTTATACTAAGTTATAGTTACCGGCACGTAAGTTGGCAACGATTTTCGTAGTGGGGGAAGTTCGCGCACGTACAATTTCATACATTTTTACATGCGCGAACTTCCCCCAAAATCTTGCCAAGTTACGTGCCGGCGATTGTACCAGTTACTGCAAAAAGCTACTGACATTTAGCCCGAAATATCTAAGAGAGGTTGTACAGAGCTATATCACTCATTTTCTCACTGAAGTCTGCTGAATCGTTACTTCCTCATGAGTACAAACAAAAGCTAATGCAGGTAAAAGCGCGCATTTACTGGGAAAACTATTCCTAGTCAAATACACAAATTGTATGGCAAATATTAAGACGGCTGTGTTTCTAGTCTTTGTGTGTTGTTGTCACGCCGCTACTGCACGGACGACTAATAGCTATTCCCCGCTTGTAGCTTACTTAACGGTTTGGTTGATGACTTGAATAAAACCATCATATCTGGCAAAACAAACATTTATTTTACGGCCCCTAAGCATTTGAGAATACGGGGGGACTTCCGAAATTTAATTAAAGACAAAATTGATAAATAAGTATCTTAAAAAAAATGAAAATGAAACGTGACTCCTTCAGTCACGTATCATTTTTAAGATACTTACTTATTTCATGGAGGCGTAATATGAGTACAAGCCATATTATGTAGGTGTTAATATGAATCCCAACCATATTACACTCTAAAACAACGGTATACAAATATGAGGTTGGTATTGGAAATAGGAAATGTTAAGGAAATTGTGCGAGACGATAAAAACATTGTTACACGCCGAAAAAGTATGCACACCTGTAGTTTATTACCTTTCCCTCATTTGGACTTATTTTGTTTATTTTGTCTTTAAAATTTGTAATTAAGAAATTTATCCTATTGTTATTGTACTCGTTTTTAGCCGCAGGTGTGCAGATTACGTTTTCTTGGAAACTTCAGATCACGCAGTCAATTGTTGTATTATACAGTATGTATGAAACAATGCCCGAACGGAGGGGTGAGGCAGTCAAGCGAGGATTACGATACGAGCAAGACGTGTACATTCGATAATCTATATAGTGACGGACTTTGCGCGTGTTATTGAATTGTGCATTACATTTGTACTTATTGCGTCCGGTGATATTTGTACCTGTGTTATACGTGTTTGTGTAGTTCTAATAAGTTCTATAGTAATCCAACGGCATTTTAATTCGAGTCCCGTACTCGTAACAATATAATAAAAATAAAAGGTAAAAATGATAATAGAATAACAAGGTAAAACGATAATAAAAAACCCTTGTTCTTTTTCTCAATATTACCAATTGTAAGATGTGTCACATCCACTCATCTTAATTATTTTCAACGTCTGCTTCGTATTGAACGTTGCGAGATTAGTAACAAGAGAAATTGTTGGAAATGTTTTTGTTTTATTTAATGAGGCATTTATTCAATGTCGTAATGGTCGCAGTGGAACATGTGTTTATTCATGGCGCATGCTTCGGCTGCAGGAAGTTAGCCGCTTCGATGAATCGGGCGCCGACGAGCTGTCATACGATACGACTTGCGTATCACTTGCACATACTGATCAAATGTTTTATTAATTTAACCACTAATATATTTATAGCAATAGAAAAGGAATCGATTTACTTGGGCAACATGTTAAATGAAAGCTTCTATGTGGTTAAAAATATCCCCGCTAATTTTTCCCTATTCTAAGTTTTGTTATAATACAGATGAGAACAAATGTATTTATTTAAAAATGGAACCTTACAGATTATTTATTGTAAGTCATGAGTCTACCACCACCGCTTCCAAAGTAATTTTAGTTACTGTTTAAGCAGAAGGAGTGGTGGAACAAACTCCCCAGCAACATATTTTACTTCATTATTATTAATTATCTACTTCTATATATTTGTGGTCTCTTTTTTTAACCTATTTTGAATGAATACTGGGTTTAACAAAGTAATTTCTGTGAATAATTACTGAAAGAGCGATTGCGTAATTAGAATGTGGTGCGGTTGCCTAGATTTTTTGGTCGTATATCTAACAAGCCTCTTTGCACAAACTATGTTTTAATATTGATTCGCCCCGCGGCTTCACAGTGCACTTCACAGACTCTATTTTCAGAGCAAATATTCGTACAGGTTACATTGCATTACATTTTATTTAGGCGCTCTTCGACTCCTGGTATATTTATTTACTTTATAATGAAATCTATCAGGTTAAATGATGTGTCCATTGATCGGCATGGTGACTACATATACATACATTCATAATACTTATACCAAATTCCAGCTAAATTGTTGCAGTGATTTTTCCGTGATAGCGTCATAGACAACCAGAGAGTTGTGAATCTGGCTTTGGTAGACAGAAGAATAACGACAAAACATGTAGCTGAGATTCTAAAGATAGCTTTTGGTAGCGTTCAATCCATTTTAATTGATTCACTGGGGTTCAAAAAAGTGTCGGCATTGTGGGTGCCACAAATGTTAACCGATGAAAACAAAAAGCGTCGTATGGAAATTTCTAACCGTAATCTCGAAATGTTCTAGCGTGATTCGGATAGTTTTTGCCGATGCCATGTTACCATGGGTGAAACGCTCATCGATCGAAAGTTGCGCTCGACGCAATTCGCTGTGCTGGCATCGATCTCCTAGGGTGGTCCCAACCATATTCTCCGGACTTAGCCCCAAGTGATTTTCGCTTATTCCTAAAATTGAAACAGAAAATTTGTGGAACAAATTATACAATGCGATGATAACGATGCGGTTTGTGGTTTTTCAAGACTCAAGAAAAATATGTTTTTCACAAGGAATAAGGAAATTAAAAACGTGTTATTCTCAATGCATTGCATTGAAGGAAAATAATGTAGAAAAATAAAATATTTTTTTGTTTACATTTTTGCATTTTTAATATTGACTCCAAGAACTTTTTGATTCACATTCGTAAGTTATGACTGAAATATAAGAACAGACAGAGACCGATACGACGACTCGTTAAGGGTTTCGTTTTTGCCAGAATGACTACGGTACCTTTAAATTACTTTGAACTAGTTCATAGTTAATGTGTTTGCAAAAAAGCAAACAAACCTTTTATATTCCATAGGAACGAAAATCATATCTTATTCAAATGCAAGATATGAAGAGCATTTTTTTATATGCGATATTTTCGGTTACACCGCTTTTTTATAGTTCCGCTACCAAATGTCAAAGAATGACACGCGTTTTACGATTTTGTTATGTGTAATTTAAAAATAAGTAAAACTAACAATTAAGAATCTATAAAAAGAATCCCCTTAGTCTATAATAAGATGAGTATTTGCATAATGCGTATTTTAGTTCTTCGACGGTTGAAGTATCCGTGTCCTCGTAATACAATACAAATGTCATGTGGGCATATGATTATATGTAAGCTTTATTACCCGTATTTTATGTAAATTTAATTTATATTTATCGCTAAGTAATCATTATTGCAAAAAATTTAAATACCTATGCGAAATATTGACACGTAAATAATTTGTTGATATTATGTATAGGTACCTCTTTGTATAATGTTATTATGTCAGTAGTATGGGACACCAAAGAGATGGATGGCTTATGTAAATTTATGACATGGTGATTTGTAGTGTGACAGAGGACGTGTGCCAAAATAGAGTAGCATGAAAACACACTGCGCCAGCCACAAATGATTTAAAAATGTGAAAGGAAAGAGATAGTGATCCTTAAATTACATGTGAAAATATGGAACGCAGCCTGTAAACATGCAGTGCACTTGTAAATAATTCAGAGATGTCAATCCATTTTAATCATCCAATAAATAAAATTGTAGAATCTGTTACTTCAAAATAAATGCTAAAATTATGTGAGTACATATACGATTCCTAATGTTAAATGGAAATGTCTGAAAGTTTGTCGCAAATAAGCTCCGAAACGGCTCAACGAATTTTAATGCAAATTCTAAAAGCATGAATTTGGTCTAAAAATTTAAACCTTAATGCCTTAGCTTACTTATCTCAGCTACGTCTAGTATGTATGAAACGTACTCTAAGATTTCTATATACATCTATAAAAACTTGAAGTTTTGTTAAGTTTTTTTATTTAAATAATAGCTTTCTGAACTGAGCCTCACAATCCCATCCACAAATAGATCCGTTCTCTTCACCATTCGCATTCTAGCAACAGGTTTATGCATAGCGGAAACTAGGTTTACATTGTACTCAAAATATAGTTGTATTGCCAGCCATTATGGACGAGTCGAGACGACTGTACAATTGACCCTGTGATAACGTATGAGCCGGGATGTGACACTTACGGCTTCTAAAAACCCACATTCCCAAGTACAGAATTGTTCAGCCTACATAGCCGCGTGCGGAGACAGGATGTGTTGAGTTCACCGCCCTGCTCCCGTCTCTCACACGGCGTCGTGTTGCAAACCTACACTCGTTGGACACGAGTTTTGTGGTTTCAAATCCTCCATCCGTAATAATTATGTACAAGTCGCTCAAAAGCCAATGTGGTCAAATCCATTTTTAGGGTTCTCTTACCTAAACGCAAAAAGGAACTCTTATAATTTTGTCCTGATGTTGGTTTGTGCTTTTTTATTAACAATTCTACGGACTCGAGGTCCGTACCCTTTTTACAACTTGATTACTGTTAGTTTTTTGAGTTCATACACGCTTATTGTTAATTTTTGGTATTTTTTTGTCATTAATTTTGTGGTTTTTATGTTGTGTTGAGTACATTAAGAATAACTTTATAAAAAAATTCTAATTTTAATACTAAACTTATACTAATGTAGAGTGTATCTGTTACATGCTGGTGTTGTGACAGAGTGCATGTGTAGTGTGTGCCTTATGTCTATACCTATATATATTATCTTAACTAGTGTCATGTATGTTGCTTTTTCTTTTTGTGCCTAAAATAAAATTAATAACCTATTAATTTTTAGGCTCTTTGTGTGTCTTGGTTTGTTTGTGAATCGTCCGTGTAATGCAATGCAGTGGTAGTGCGCGTTGGTGTAAGTGTATAAGTTTTGTTGTTGGTTGTTGTGTTGGTTTGTGGTTCAGTGATGTTCTTAAGGATTACTTACATTGCAGTGGCGCGGCCAATCTCGTAGTGAGCGGACGTGTCCACGCAACTTTGCGATCTAGGCGCTTCATGCGAATTACGATAGGAAAATTCCATTGCTTTCGTTCGATTGTTCTGGTTTTTTCCGCTACTATTGACTTGGCTTATTTCTTGGTTATTCGTTTGGTTCCTGCGTTACATATTGACTTTGGCTTTCGTATATTGGTACTCTGGTTCTGTCCATACGAAATAAACTTGGCGCGTTTGTTGGTTCTTGGTTTTGCGTTTGTTTTGGGTAGGCTATAGTTTTGGTTAGGTCCTAGGTGAGTCAAAGCTCAAATGGGGTTCCGCTGATGGCGGACCCCGAGCCCCGACCCCCTAGGGGAGCGAGTGCGGCCCGGAAACGGTCCCGCGTTCGCTCCCGCGCGCCTTATCCCGACGATCCCGGCGCCGACGAGTCGGCTAATAAAATATACATGGCACGACGTAGCCGGAGCACTGTCGCGCTATATGGTCGAGGCACGGCAAGAGCCGCTTCGCTAGGTGCCGTCACGAGGGCCCGCTGGCGGAATGAATCCGCGGGGGATACCTCCGATGCGGCTTCGGATTTAGGGGAGACGCCGGAGGCCACCGTGCAGGTTTTTGCACCCGCCGGGGCCAAAGGCGCCGCAGTATTAAAGGCCGCCACGGATGGGGCACTCAAAAAAGCCGCCACGTCGACGGCCTGCCTGCAGAACGTTTCACCGGCGACCGTCGATGTTGCTATAAAGAAAGACGTCGCGACGGCCCGCCTGCAGAACGCTTCTGCGGCAACCGTCGATGTGGATATAGTAGATAAAGGCGTCGCGACGACGACCCACCTACGGAATGATACCGTGGAGGTGACAACCGCCGCGGTAATGGATACAGACGTCGCGACTCCGTCTTTCCCTCTCGCAGGGACGAGGACGGAAGAATTACTGGCCCGGGCGGATGCCCTTCGTGCTGAAGCAGATCGGCAATATAACGCCCGGAAAAAAACGGAGAATACGATTCCCGAGCCCATGTCAACGGATCCAGTCGACCCGAGGGAGGGCGACTACGGTAGGATGGGGTCCGAGGAGCTGCGCACTATAGCGGGCTCCCTCGTGGCCGACATTTATCACGTCGCCAAGACCTCGGGCAATTTAAAAGGGGGCTATATACGTAAGCTCAAGGACGCCGCCGGGAAACTCGCCGACATTGTTGAAGACTTGTCGGCGAGGTCCCTAGATATAGAGAGCCGGAAGCTCAATTTAGAGAATATCCGTCTCAAGAGGGAAATTGACGCCCTGCGGGAAGAGAGACTAGCCTACCGCAGGGAGTTCCAGGAAATGCGGGCTGCTGCAAAGGCTGACAACCGCAGTAAAGAGGGAGAGACTGTGATAGTCTCTAGTCCCCCACTAGACTATGATGAGCTCAAACGAGTCATTGCAGTGACGGCGGGGGAAATGATTAACGCCCGGATTGCGGTTCTTGAAGACCGCCTCCTACCTCCCCCGGTTGTCCGCCCGCCCCTCGCGGCGGACATAACCAAAAAGGTGGTCTCGCCGCCCGTTACAGTCCCAGCCCCACGGGCCACCGTCGCCGTCGTCAACGACGCAGTACCCGTGGATAAAGTGTCGCCACCCGTGGAAGTGATGGGTCCCCCTCCCCCACCTCCTTTCAAAAAAGGGAAAAAGGCGAAAACAGTTCCCGCTAAAATGCCGCCGCCAGTGCTCGGGTCCTCCGGGGACTCCGTTCCTACGGAGTTCCCCCCATTGAGGCCGAATCCCGGGCCCCAGTCTCAGGCCACCCCCACATCCGCCGCACCTGCGCCCGCTCTCCTGCAGGAGAGTGAATCCGCATGGTCGGTGGTTGTGGGCAGAAAGAAGGGCAAGGGGAAGGGGAAAGGGGCGTCATCCCTCCTCCCACCCCCCTCGCAAGCACCTGCCCCACCCGCGCGGAAGCAGCCACCGCAGCCACAGGCAAAAAAGAAGCCTGTGGTATTTACGGAACCGACGACGGCAGCGGTCATTATAAAACTGCTGCCGGAGGCAGAAAAGAGGGGCGTCACTTACCGCGACGTGTTCCAAAAAGCCGCCACGACAGTCGACATCACTGCAATGGGCCTCAAAGACGGCCTAAAGATAACGCGGACCGTCCGCGACTCCCGGCTCATGGAATTGCCATCTGGGCCGGAAGGTGTTGACAAAGCAGACCGGTTGGCAGAGGCCCTCCGGATGCCGCTCGAGGGACTGGCCGAAGTTATCCGGCCCATGAAGAGGGGGGAAATCTACATTTCCGGGCTGGACGATTCTGTAACGCCCGAGTCGCTCAGAGCTGCCGTCGCCCGCGCTGGCAACTGCCAGCTAGACAGAATAGTCGCCAATCGCATTGGCTCAGGACCGGGGGGTATGGGCGCAGCATACGTGCTGTGCCCAATACCCGTAGCAAAGGTACTCGCCGAGCAGGGCCACCTTTTGGTGGGCTTCAGCTCGGCGAAGGTTAAAGCTATAGAAGCGCGGCCAATCCGCTGTTACCGATGCTACGGGCTGGGTCATAGCACACAGATGTGCCCCGAAACCTGCCCCGATAGGTCGGGCTTGTGTCTCCGTTGTGGGAAGGGCGGACACGCAATGCCCGACTGCAAAGCTACAGCCCCCCACTGCGCAGTCTGCGCTGCTGGAGGATGCCAAGCAACACACCCAACGTTGGCGAGGGTCTGCCTCCCTCCCACCGTCAAGGGCAGGTTCGCCCCTCCAGCGAGGGCGACGACAGTCTCGACGAGAGGGGAGGCTATGTCAGTTAATTAACAATGCCCGCACGACATAGCCTCCTCCAAATTAATGTAAACCACTCCGCTGGTGCACAGGACCTAGCCATGCAGACCATGGCGGAGTGGGGGATTGACCTGGCCGTAGTTAGCGAGCCTTACCACGTCCCCGACCTAGGCAACTGGGTCGGGGATCTGGACAACACGGTGGCGGTGGTCGCCACATCGGGCTGTGGCACCCCATTCTCTATCATAGAGAGGGGACGGGGTTACGCGGTGGCAGGTTGGGGTCAGCACGCCGTCATAGGCGTGTACTTCTCCCCCAACCGTCCCCTGGCGGAGTTTGAGTCCTTCTTAGATTCCGTCAGGGCTGCCGTGATCAGACTGTCGCCGATGTCGACATTCGTCCTCGGCGATTTTAATGCCAAATCGCGTTCCTGGGGAAATGCCGCCACCAATGCGAGGGGACGGGCCGTTGAAGCGTGGGCGCTCCAATCCGGCCTATCGCTGCTAAACCGAGGAGCGGTCCACACCTGCGTGCGAGCGCGGGGTGGTTCCGTAATAGACCTGTCGTTCGTCACCCACGCGATCGCAAACAGGGTGGACGGATGGAGAGTCGTGGAGGAGGTGGAGTCTCTATCTGACCACCGATACATCAGATTCGAGATCTCCTCTCCTCCGAGCATGACCTCAGTTCCCCCACAGGGGCACGGCCGGTTTCGACGCTGGGCCCTCAGCCGGCTCGATCCAGAGCTAGCTGAGGAAATGGCAATCGTCCAGAGCTGGGTCAATCCAGTTAGTTCCGGGGATCCGGAGGTACTGGCAGAGCGCATGTGCAGAACCCTCGTAAGGGTCTGTGATGCTGCGATGCCTCGGTCGCATCGGCCTCCACAGCGTAAGGCGGTCTATTGGTGGACCACTGAGATCGGTGACCTGAGGCAGGCAGCTTTCGGAGCACGCCGGTCCCTCAAACGCCGTCGAAGCCGACTACCTCCGGACCATTTGGAGGAAAATCGTCTTATCGGGGAGTATCGGGCTGCAAAAAAGGCTCTTAGACTGGCAATCATCCAGTCGAAGACTCGGTGCCGGGAAGAAATGCTAAAGAGCCTCGATGGGGACCCCTGGGGGCGTCCGTACCGGATGGCCCGTAAAAAGATGCGGGCATGCACCATCCCAGTCACGGCATCTCTCGAAGAGGGGGTCCTCAACACCGTTATAGACGGATTCTTCCCGGAGCCGGGAGCCTTCACTCCCCCGGAAATGAATCCTCCACAACCCGTTCATTCGGAGACGGATCCTCCTCTCCTCTCCGAAGAAGAATTGGAAGTGGCCCTGGAGCGCCTCCGTGGCCGGAAGACAGCGCCGGGACCTGACGGGGTCCCGGGCCGAGTCCTCTTCCTGGCCGCTAAGCACCTACGCGGCCAGCTTCGGGAACTTTTCAATGCCTGTATCAGATCAGGCGTGTTCCCGAAGCAGTGGAAGGAGGGCCGGCTATGCCTGCTTCCAAAGGAGGGTCGCCCTCCCGATGATCCATCTGCCTACAGGCCCATCATCTTGCTCAACGAGGCGGCCAAGGTCTTTGAGAAGGTCCTTGCCAGCCGCCTCGTTCGTCATCTGGACACAAATGGGCCTGGTCTCTCTGAGGCTCAATATGGTTTTAGGGTGGGACGTTCGACACTGGACGCCCTAAACGCGCTACGGAGCCTCACTAGAGAGGGGCATCACATGGAAGAGTCCGTCCTGGCGGTCTCTCTTGATATCAAGAATGCCTTCAACAGTCTCCCTCACGAGACAATTAGGGCGGGACTTCTGTCCCACGGAGTTCCCCCGTATCTCACGAGGCTGTTGGAGGCCTACCTCCAGGAAAGGTACATCCTCTGGGAAGGTGGCCGAGCTGGCCAGGTTATAGGAAGACGACGCGTCGCGTGCGGCGTTCCACAAGGGTCGGTGCTGGGTCCGATCCTGTGGAACATTGGCTACGACTGGCTCCTTCGCGAGCCAGTCCTGCCCGGGATGGGGGTGCTCTGCTTTGCAGACGACACCCTCGTCACGGCCCGGGGCGGAACCTATGAAGAGTCTATGGCACTTGCCGACGCCGGAACGGCGTTGGTGGTCGAACGAATCCGGCGTCTTGGCTTGAGGGTCTCCCCCGAAAAAACGGAGGCCCTCATGTTCCATAGACCACATAGACGTGCACCCCGGGACGCGCGCATCGTCGTCCAAGGTGTTGCGGTAGCGGTCAAGCCCCAGATGAAATATCTGGGGCTTGTATTAGATGGTAAATGGAACTTCGGGGCTCATTTCACCCAGCTCGTCCCGAGGCTAATTAAATCCGCTGCCGCCCTGGCCAGGCTCCTTCCGAACGTGGGAGGGCCGGGCGCGGCGACAAGGAAGTTGTACGCTGGCATCCTCCGAAGCATGGCATTGTACGGTGCCCCCGTATGGATCCATGCACTTCACCGGCAAAACAGGATTCTGCTGAGGCGAGCTCAGAGGGTCCTGGCGGTGAGGTCCATCAGGGGGTACCGTACTGTGTCGTGGACGGCAGCGACACTGCTGGCGGGTGATCCGCCTTGGAATCTCCAGGCGGAGGTGCTCGCAGTAGTGTACCGCTCCCGGCAGGATGCACGGGCGAGAGGAGAAGTGCCATGCCCGGCAGAAACTAAAATGATTAGGGCCCAGGCGACCGAGGCCCTGATCCGTTCTTGGCAGAGGGACCTGGGGTCCCCAGAAGCTGGAATCGTGACGGTGGAGGCGATACGACCCCACTTGGCTCGCTGGGTCTCCCGGAAATACGGGACCCTGACGTTCAGGATGGTGCAGATACTTACCGGGCACGGCTGCTTTGGTAAGTATCTACACCAAATAGTGGGGCGGGAACCTTCCCCGTCTTGCCACGAGTGCGGCGCACTCCAAGACACGGCGTTTCACACGCTCGTGGAGTGCGCCGCTTGGGGGCCCCAGAGGGCTCTCCTAGAGAACGTTGTTGGCCCTGTGAGTTCACTTCATAGCATGGTTGAAGCCATGCTCCAGGGTCAACATTCTTGGCTTGCGGTTTCCTCCTTCTGTGAATCCGTCATGTTGCAGAAGGAGGCCGCTGAAAGAGCAAGGGAGGAGGACGCGTACGCGGACCCCGTTCGCAGGAGGCGGGCCGGCGGTCGCAGGCGCCGCTACGCGCATCTTCTCCTCCCATAGATACCGTCACAGGGGGCCACTGTTACGGGGGTGACATTGGACTTCCCCCCCTGCTGTACGAAGTGGGTCGCCCTGCTCCCCGGGGTGACCCAATTACAGAGCGTAGGGGCGTCATGGTGCAGTTACTCTGTACGAGATCCCGTGACGCCCCGTAAAAGCGCTACAAATGGGGCGCAGGTTTAGGTTTAGTGGGTAGTTTGGCGGCCGTTTCTCGCGACAGCTTCGTTTTGGAAGCGAGCGTGGAGAACCGGTCGCTGAGAGTCCCACACACCCTCGATGTAGGTCTTATGCCTGCATTTTGGCCCTTCCCCCGAAGGACCCGAGGATGGTGTCCAAAGACATTCCCCCTGCGTTATAAAAAAAAAAAAAAAAAAAAAAAAAAAAAAAAAAAAAAAAAAAAAAAAAAGGATTACTTACATTAGATATATATTAAAACTGAATTTGGCATACAACTAAAAGAAGTCTTGCGTTTACAAAAATGTGGTGTAAAATTTGGTAAAGACTCGGCATTCTTATTACCGGCATAGGGTTTTAGAAGTTGGTTAATATCTCGCCTGAGGTATTTAATGAAGTATAGGTAGATAGATAATACTTTTTTGTACGACTAAAACTATACTAATTATATACAAAGGGCGGTCTTACTGCTAAAAAGAGCGATCTCTTTCAAACAACCCCCGGAATGAATTGAGAAGTATATTAAGGTTAATTAAAATATGTAGAGTTTTATTCCAGAAAATGGAATTGTTATCTGCGGTTGGAAGATATAAGTTTACCACAACATTTTTTCTCTTGGGTTCTTTCTCCAAAGAGGGAACCTCGAGGTATTATCTTTTCCCCCGATTTAACAGCTCTTGTTGACCAATATGCAGCATCTTCTTTTAAATAAGTTTATGTCTTTGCATAAACTTCAGCTGCCGCTTAGTTAGCCAAGTATTGATCTTCAAGACGTCTTTGGCATTACACATCTGTGACAGCGTTAATAAATAAATAAATAATATTTTAATTCAGATCGGAGAAATTTTATTTATAACTCTTAATCGTTATTCCAATCGATATGCATCCGATATGTATTATACGCCAATGTTTTACTGCAAATATTTATCTTACATCATTCAAAGTAAATGGCCGTCCCGCTTATAAGATAACATGCTTTACCAGTAACAGTACACAAAATTAACAAGTCTCTCTTCAGTTATCCTATGATTGAAAGACAACATATAAACATGTCGAATGGGTCATTGACTTCGATTGCATAAGCCACGCGAGTGATGTTTACGTGCAGGGTGGATTATCAACGTTTATATAGATAAGTAGGGATCTAGGGCTTTCGAGGTTGATTTAAGAGAGAGCAGTGGCCCAGATCGCTGATGCAATTAGGGTCAGTGCAGATGATGTGCAGGAACGCGTTGATAGTGGCAACTGCCACACGTCAATCTATATAATACAATACCAAATCGTCAGATGTTTACAATTATATATATATGAATAGATAAAATACTATTGCTTATCATTTTATAAATGTATGTATAATTATACAAAAAGCAATTTATTTTGAGAATAAAAATTTGGGCAGCCTTATCGCTTAAAGCGTTATCATCTTCCCGGCTGCTTAAGTTGCCGGGGAGACCCACCATTCCACGGCCCAAGGAGAGGCTTACCCTGAGACAGGGGCCAAGCTCACGTCAGCCAGGGCTGGGGCGTCGGCAATGGCTTGCGCTCGCGGCCCTGGCATATTACTTTATTAGGAAAATGACCAGGGAGTTTAATGGGTATTCCGCGCAAAAACAGCCGGCGAGTCCCACACTACCCCACTGTTAAACATGTCCCCGAGCAGAGAGCTGTCCGTAAACGTATTCACCACGATAAAAAAACCTAACTCAAAATAAATTCTTAGCTAATATAGACCTTTTAATTGCTATAATTAAGATGTTTAGCTTAAAACAAATTACGAAAAGTATTACAACGCACGCTGGCAATTAGCTAGTATTATATAAGAGTATTAGAAATAAATTAGTTTCATTTAACTAAAGACTTTAAATACCTATATAAAATATAAACAGTACTATTTTTCGTAATTTGATTTATCTAATAGGTACAACTCGAGCGCCACCTTTTGTGCGTAACTATGTCAGACACCTTCACGCAAGTGCCAACAATAACTGCACAAAGATTGCATTCAAAAACAGTTGAACAGTGCGTGAAAGCAGAGGCAAAACAAACATTAATTAATATTGTTATAAAGGTGAAATTTTCAAGTAGCCCTTCAGGGCCGAATCCTAAGAAATACGAATAAAATACTTTGACAACTAATGTGATATCATAAGATTCTAAAAAAATCGATTAGCAAAATTCGAAGCAATTTCTTCCAGAAAACCTTAGGATGGATTAGAAAAAAAAATGTAACATGTGGGTTTTGCTATATAAATAGAAGAAAAAGTATATATACATATAAGATTTTGAAATGGCAAGCATAATAGACATACATATATTGATATATATATAATATGATATATAATAATCATAGTAATAATATATAGAATTACGTAAATATGGGAGACATGAAGATGTTATTATTGACGAGGTAATAATCCTTCACGAGTCCGTTGAACGCCTGAAGAGACTGGGCACGCCTGATTTTAACAGGTAGCGGCATTCCACAGGCACACTGCATGAACTGTGAAAGATTTATTGAGTAGCTGATAAGGATAAATTTCTGAGGAGGAAAGTCAAACGGCAAACTAAAGGAAAAACACGAAATATACTGATTTGTCAATATTTAGTGACAGTTATTGCGTACAACACGTTTAATATGCGGGTGCGGTGATAGATTTGTGTTAGTGCTAATTGTTTACATGCCAATTTTGTTGATGGCGTAGAAAACTTTCCCGAGTATACTAACTGCCTAGGTAGTATAATCGGGAAGGGGTGTAGTGGAGTTGTTACTGTTTTTAAACGCCCACCGGTTTACCAAAAACACTCCACACACTAATGGCTCCTTGTAGTTGTAGTGTACGCAACGGCCACACCCCGAGAAACCACGATCATCAGTGGGCTAAACCTTGTGAAGGGGACTATGCATAAGCATAGTTAATTATGGGAGATACCCCAATGTACACGGAGTCTTTGATGGTCGTGCAACTACCTGCCGTCCATCATGACAGTGTAGCAAGGTGATGCGAAGCACCTTACAAGCGTTTGCCAGGATCCGTATAGTGGCTTACGGCCTTTCGCTACATCGCATCCCCTGCCGATCGTACCAGTTTACTGGTCCATTGGACACCAGAGGAAGGGGAGAGAGAGTGGGTTTACATCCGCGCAACTATATGCCCACTTATAATATTCTCACGCGCAGATGATCCTTGCTTATGTTTCTCGGATTAATGACATTTGAGGGGTCGCAGTTACCGAAATCGGTAAGGAGGATATATAGGTAGTATAAATGCACTAATCTAGAGTGTAGATATAAAAACCGTTTTCGTGATGGGAGACCTAAACGCGCATCCTGGTTCCCTCTTTGGTAAAGAGCTTCTGGACTTCTATGCGGAAAAATCTCTAAGGTGTGTAGACTTTGATTACCTAAGTAAAGACTCAAATGCGTTAGTGAGGTGTATGGCACATGCAGATGGCTCGACCACTGTCTCGCAACTGACGCGGCCGCGCGGGCCGTAACAAATGTTTGTATACTATATGATACCTATTTATTAGACCATTTTCCACTAGTTAATAAGTGGAACTTAACTAGTGTTGTATCAAAGTTAACTGTTGATTTTTAGTTATGACAATGTCTGATGTGGATATGGTGATATTTGGGGTAATAGAGATGACAAACAAATTAACTTATATACTAATCTTTGTGAGGAAGTGATGTAAAATACATAGTTCTCAATTATTATAAGATATTAAATAATTTAACAGATTGTAATAAATGTAAAATTATGGATCATACTAAAATTATAAATCAATTTTATTGTGACATTGTTAAAACATTGCAGCAATGTGCAACATTTAGTCATAAAATACCTAATATAAATAATTCAAATAAGGTAGTGTAAAATAATTGCCTCATATAAGTAATTTAATGTAAATGATTTATGTGAATGACATGCTTTAGTGAGGGACTGACCGACTGACTGCTGGACATTTGTTAATTTTTATCTATATTTTTTAAGTTTTAATTTAATTTTTAATAATTAATGTAATAATAATAAATCTGTAAAATATGTTGTAATTATGGATCTTTGTGTCTGAAATAAACAAATTCTTATTATTATTATATTCATTGCAAAACTGACAAAATTCTAAATGACTTGAACCTCTCATTCATAATAAAATACGATAATCATAATATAAAAGGTTTATAGACTCGTCAAAAAATGTCAAAATTGTCGGTGTCGTCTACACAAGCGGTAAGGTCGCATAATTATTTTGCACTTGACTTCTTAAAAATACTAGCGGGCCTGGAAGAGGTTGTCCTTCTCTGAAAAATAAAAATCTATCACCCAATTGCATCGCCACGTACTAATGGTCCATTGAGAATCTAAACCATGACGGGCCTCACTCAACACATACACACAAAAGATATCTTCAAGTCGGTCCAGGGGCTTAGGAGATCAATGCCATATGTGCTATAACTAGATTTTCATATATTGCTACACGCCGACAAAAGTGAATTCACACCTGCAGTTTATTACCTTTTCGGCATTTGGACTTCTTTTGTTTATTTTGTGTTTAGTTTAAATTTGTAATTAGAAAAACAGCCTATTGCCAGGTGTGATTCTTCGAAATAATTTTTATGCGGTCGAGTATTTTGTCGAGACATATTGTATTGGTGCAGTATAAAACAATGCCCCAACTGAGAGATGAGGCAGTCTAGCGATAGACAGAAGCGAGACAAGACGTGTACATTCGATAAGCAATATAGTGACGGACTTTGCGTGTGTTATTGAATCGTGTATTACGTTTGTACTGGTTGTGTCCAGTTATATTAGTACCTGTTATACGTGTTTGTATGGTTCTAATAAATTCTATAGTCATTCCAACGGCATTTTAATTATAGTCCCGTAACTCGTAACAATATAAAGATAATATCAGCACCTTAACGTGTTACTGAAGACCATGCACCCCCCCATTTCAAAGAATTGCATGGTATACACACCCGTCACGCTTGTTTAATACGAATTGGACTATCATCTCGATGTTTTTGCCATTACCGTCGGCGCATTGTAATAACAACATGAGTACATTAGGTCACAAAAAGTGCCGAAGCGATACCTTGCCAGAACAAATGTCGTTTGAATAAGAAACGGATGCCCTAGCCACTAAAACCTCACGACTTTCTTCTTCGTTTTTATGTAATATAGCATAATTATGCTTTCAAAATATGCTTTAGATGGCAAAGAAAGTGATAATATTTTTGATTGATCTATTAGAAAGGTTACATGTTCGTGCTGCGTTCGAGTAAATTGATATCTAAATTACATCCAACTAGGTATTAAATATAGAGTTGTTAGCCGGTTGCGACCGGTGATCCAGCCCTGTCGCCATGATAATGATAGCTTCCCTAATAGTCCGACTACTGGGGAAAATTCGCATCGCACGCTCAGTGTTGTGGCTTGATGATTTGAGTTGTGGGCACCGTTGTTGTTTTGTTTATATCACTGATAAAAAATTCACGCTCACGAAATGATGAATGTGTCTTGTGTTTCTCTATTGTTTATTGTTTTAGATAGAATACCGTTACACATATACTTATTTAGTATTTAAATCGTGGTAACGTAATGGTTACCAAACGCGTTCCAAACTCAAAGAGCGCGGGCTCGAATCCTGACCGGAATGCATGCACCACTTAGACAGTTTTATGAAGTAATGTGCATATTGTTATAATTACCACGTGCTACCAAAGGTGAAGGAAAACATCCTGATGAGACTTGCAGATCGAGATAAACCTGCCAAGCCGCCTTGGACAAGCGTGGCGGGTATATTGTCCCCTACAGTGGGAGGCCCGAGCCTAGCAGTGGGACGTTTATGGGCCGCTGTTATTGTATTATTTATGTAGTATTGTGTATTTTTTTTATTTATTGCCAAACTGGTAGATGACCCATTTAATGGAAAGCGGTAACCGTCGCCTGTAGTCGTTTTCACAGCATGGGCGAATCCAAAGATTTGCCAGCCTCTTGGTTGGGATCGAGAGGTGAGATAAAGGGGATGGAACACACCATCCACAAATTACGTAACACGAGTTTCATGATTTTTGATCCCTCCCCTCTTTGTCACATTCGTGAGACTAACCTGGGTGTTTTCAAGTCCTGTATGAACAGGTACCTTCTAGGTAAACTAAGCTAAGGTACTCCATCCTAGACCACATCTTCGCTCCACATAGGGCGAGATTGTGGTCAAACGCGAACCTATACTACAATTTAAAAAGACTCCTTCCTCTGTAGTGTGTGAGACATCACATATTTTATTATAATAAAATTACTATAATTTACTCCTAATAGTCCCTAGTACCTTAAGGAACGTTTTGAATTCTTTCGCCATTCCACTGCCTACAATTTGCCTCTGATACTTATCGAAAACTTATGACACTTGCACACACTTCTTATTTTATATGTTATTATGAAAAAAAATTACAGTGCAGGCTGTCAAACTTTGAAATATGTTGCCTCTTACTGTCAGAGAGGCTAAATCCTTACCAACATTTAGAAATGTACTCAGAAAACATCGTGTCCATAAATAGCTATGTCTGATTGATTAACACAATATAATCATGCGAATACATTTATTATAATAACTTATTTATAGCGTACACATATATACTACCTATATATGTTTGTAAATACTATATCCAAATGTATATTTATTTGTTAAATTAATTTGAGTATTTATGTATCCATTGCCTTTTTCTTGCACCACCTACATCGCCTGATTCAAATTTGTCTTAAAGTTGCCTGGAAGATATCGTTTTTTAGCGAAAATTATTGTATTGCCTTGAAAATATTGTAAATATGGTCGATTTTTGTAATTGTATCTTTTGGTGTGCAATAAAAATAAAGGTTATCTCTCTCTCTCTGTCTAAAATTATTGTTTTTGCTTACAATAACAGTTATATACCCAATTTTGTCTAATGATATAATAAAAGGAGTTGTAATTCAGTGCTAGAACGTATGGACCCGTGTCCGGGGTTTTTAACATGACAGTACTTCAGATATTAATATAATGTAATACATTCACAACATATCACGTCTTAGCTGATTTAAGCAATTGCATAATAATGATAAAACACTATTATCAAAATGTTAATATAAAACAAATATTATCCGTGTAAATGAGTTTCTTTACTGAGAAAAATAATTGTTATTACTTTCTCGTAAGACCTCGATGGCGCCGATGTCTGCAAAGCCTACGATTATTTTTAGATTAGAAATAGCTCAACCGCTTTACGTAATTGCACTGGCCGCATGCGCGCCTACTAGTTCCAAAGTCTGACGCTAAATATAGGCACAGAGGTGGCGTGCAATTATTCCTTATTATCGCATGTTTCCACTGGAAGCCAGGCAGCGTCTTGCTGTCGCGGCTATTACTTGCATGTTGCAGTTTCTTTAGAAAGTGTCCAGATATGACGAAACAGAACATGTTGGTCATATTGCAGAAAGACCGTTGAGTAGTTTCCTTGTATTTTAAGTCTATGTAATGGTGCGTGCGTGCCAAAGGTAGCTGCTTCCCATCGCGTTAATACATACTGCATACTGTAAAATTATTACAAATTAGACTAAATACCGAGCTTAGTAAGAATTGCATGCGCACGCACTTCTATTTGACTTATTCCGAAATGTCTTCGAAGGAATACTTTTTCTAAGTGTCAATATTAAACCAAGCATACTTAAAATAACCCGGCCCGTCGATGAAGCAGGCCATACCATAAGCGATTTTTTTGTAAACAGCAGCACCAAGACCGTCAAAACGGCTTGACACACATTCTATTCGCCACAGAGTGCCTGCAAGTGATGGCACTTTCAATTATCACTGCACCACAGCAACAACCCACGCTGATTATTGATCAGTCTGAATGCAATGTTTTCGCTGTAATTTTTGAGCATGACTTTCTCCTGTTCCTAGTTTTTTTTTACATTAGTCATAATATGCGCCTGTCATTCAAATATTTTTCACTGTCTCCCAACATGTCAGGCGTGATGTCGCTGTATTAATCTTAATTACAAATTTAAATCGAATGAGACGTTGCATTACCAATTAACATTTAAATTACGTTAATATGTAATACGATAGAAGTTGTCAGCGAATATGGTAATGTCAAAAAATTCCTCCAATTCGGACGTGGCGTATCTTGCAGATCGGATCCTGGTAGTGCCAAGTGGCCGCCGCCGAGAGGTGATGTAAAAGGCTTCAGTGAATCGTTCGCCTCGTAAATTTCCGTTGACCCAGATATGGTGTGATTAGAAACGTATGTACGCGGGCGTACAGTGAAAATGATATTTTTTTGCTAGTGCCAATTTATCGGTAATGGAGCGTCGTGCACACGAGATGCGATGCGACATCCGCAAGTGAGAGTTCTACCACTTGTCACCGAAACTGGTATGTGTACCGCGAACCGCTAGCGCGAATATAATTAATTTCGCTCACAGATTATGCTCATGTTGATATGTCCGGTACAGCATGTCAGCAAAAGTGTAAGTAAGGTCGTTCGTTAAACCCTACGGCGCAAAAATGCTTATGTCATAAACTTGTATATTGTGTTACGTATTACTTTTCAAATAATTTAGATATCTTTTCCTAGACCATAAATTAAAATGACATTCACATTTTTTGGTAATGACGTTGTATAAATACCGCGGTTATCATCAGCATTGGTATGTTTACGGCGGATCCTATCCCGTCTTTCATTAACATCTTAATCGATTGTCAATAGAATATGTAAAAATGTCTTTAAAAATATAGATAACACTTAATTGCTCACCAAAATAAACAATGCTGAAAAATAATACATACATGCCAAAACTATTTTCTAGATAACTTAAGTTTAATGATATAGGTGCAGGTGATGTAGGTGGTGTGTGAAATGTGTGTAATATGTTAGTAATTAATATAACACTTATATTATTTAAAATAAACTAGCCACCAGTTAATTATTTTATGGGGTCGCTTGTCTCTTGTATTTTTCTTGAACATTTTTCCAATAATTTGGAATCGGCAATTATTTTTTTTAAATTGATATTTTCAATCGTCAGTTATGCTTTATCCGTCGAATAACTCGACTTCGTAAGGAATAACTTTATGGGATAGTCGTTATTCAACGGATACTTTGTAAATGAAACTGTTGACTATAGCAGTTTAATAATTAGTAGTTATATTGATTTTTTTTCTAGATTTTGCGAATTACGAAAATAAAATAAGAAATTATAATGAATATTTTTGATAGTATACAGGTAATTTGGCAACTTAATAAGAAAGTCTTATAAATGAATTCACCAATCAATTTAAAAGGAAATTAGAATTGTAAGATCCACACTAGATCATTTCACTAGGTGTGATTCAAAATAATTGCATTGTCGATTCTGACTTTTAAAAGTCTAATATTTACTTCCTATAATCATAAATAAAATCAAACACAAAAGTAAATAATAAGGCTAAGCAGATGAAATAATTCCCTAAATTCTCGTGCTAAAATTGTAATTACCCTAATTCAATTCCTCAAATAAAAATCATTTTCCACAATCGCGCTTAAAATCCCAATGTAGAGATCCTGACTAACATTGTCATTTTTATCAAATTTGACGATTGATGTATATAAAAATAGTCTGTTTTACTCTAACGTGTGGTTAATCAGTATATTTGTTTCACGTTAGCATTGTCTCAACCAATCAAATAATCGTATGGCTATTCGTCAGTTAAATATCAATTGAAAAATCCATAGCCATATCTATTGAACAGGTAAACAGTCCTATAACTTTATTATTTACGCAGTTATTAAACGATTTATCTATTAAAAAATCAGCCCTTAATTACATACTCTTCTGTTCTTGCATACGTTTTCGGTTACTACACTACAAATAATCATGTCTCGCAGAATCCGTCCATCTTTTTTTATCTACCTTTACTAATATTCACATTATTTTTCATCCCTCCTCATTACATGCCCATACAAACTTATCATGTTCCTCCCAAAGTTTCAGTTAAATATAATCAGTTGCTTCCGTTGGCTCAGCGATACAAAATGAGTCTTGGCCTCCGAAACGAGATTAGGCCATGTTCGCCTGTCTTGTACAGTTTCTTGGCATTTTATGTCGGCCCAGACCTCTGTCCTTCTAATGATATTTGGGCCGACCGACCGGCCTTTCCAAATATGCTTTTCTCAGGCTGCGATCGTCTCCTACATTTTCCACGTGACCGAACCAACTACACAGAAAGGGGCTCCGTCCAATTTCTTCAGTCGTTTCATATTGTAATACATATATGATAAGAATTTTTGTTGATGTAACGTGCCAATTTGGTTGGTACTCAGTAGTTTAATGCCTTGTGTTGGTATGGCAGACGACACGAGACGGCACGGGGCGGGTCCGATGTCCGGCGGAGCACTCAGCTAGGTCGTTCAACGACCCGCAGCATCGCGACCGCAGATGCGATTGTTTAATACACCACCATTATCTAAACAATGTTCCACCATTTCGTGACAGTCCTTTGTAACAATTTTGTAATGTAGGTTAAGGCCCCATACTTATTGTACTAACCAGTACAATCTTCATTTGTAATTTCAATTTATTCACGAGACGTTTGGTTTATCCACAGTTTTTGGCATAATTGAATTTAGTTTTGACTACATGCTTTGTACACGACTGGTTCTCTTACATTTTGTTCTCCAAATGACACTTTCTTCGATATCGTTGCTTAAGGATCAGATATCATGTAGGTATATCATGTTAAAATAATATAAAGACCACAAAAATCAACTGTTATAAGGAAATATCGTTTTTAATTTATAACATTTAACGTGCATAAATTACTATATTAAAATTCCCTATTTAATTTAATACTTGCATCTTCACTTGGTTCCTTCAGCCTGAGGCTACTGTGATCATAGGCGAGCTCCACCTTTTTCTCTTTGTGCTATTGTTAATTTATTGGAATCTATTCGCTACTTAGTGCGCCAAAGTCATTACTCCGCGATACACTGTATTTTACGACGTTGCTTTCATTTTTTTTTGTTTTATTTAAAAACTTGGAAGGGAGAATGCGGATCGCAGGACATGCGCGGGCGCCATCCAGTCGCGCCACAAGCAACTTTCTACGCTCGCGTCTAGAACGCTCTTAAAACCGTAATCTGAAGATTGACGTACCTTCGAGATGGTTACGACAAGCAAATGAAATTGCACATTAGCCACCTTTAATTATAATAATACAAGTATATCATAACTCCTTTGTTGGCTTTGAATTTCTCCAAGCAATACGAAATTTACAACGTTGTAACTTGTGCGTAATTCACTTTTAGTATGATTGACCCTTCAAGATCATATGAAATCTAATCTTAATGTAACGGCTGCTTGACACAACAAGTTCCGAGATTTTCAGTTTATTACTATCTATTTTCAATACAAATTACAATAATAAATTAACATTTTCATATGCTTTACGAGTTTTACATTTCACAATACAACCAGAAGTGAAATTTACTCAGTCTAAATTCGGTATGATTATTTACACTAGAACAATTCTAGATCTTATTCATATCGAGCTAGTGTAAGTTTGTAGGCTGCTTTTAGAACCTTAAACAAGCCTACAAACTTACTCTAACTCAATATGAATAAGGCCATTAATGGTCGTGTTTTTAAAGAATTTTCAACGCATGAAATAAAGCTAGAAGATATACTTCAATGACATTTCATTTTGAAGCTAGCGAAAATACTATTGAATAGTTTTCAAAATAATATAATTATTTTATTTTATCTCCCTGCCTATCTGCAATATCTTTGTCTTTAGTTCCGTGTTATACCCGTTTAAATAGTTACTTTCAGGTAAATAGGTTTTATTCTACAACATTACTAATATGTATTACATATCACTAATGTGTATTGCGTTTTCTTTACTATAACTAATAGTTATGCATTAGACTGTAAGCATTCCTAAAATTATACAAATAAATAAACACAGGCGAGATTGTGATCAAGCGCGAACTTGTATCAAAATAAAAAAAATAAAAATATTGAAACCTTGTATGTATCCAGTAAACAGTGACTTTATTTGGACTTTTCAGAAATCCTTCCTCCACAGCTTTAGGAATCGAGTTTGGTATAAATAACTTTATTAAATAATAAAATAAAATCAGCCGAAACGTCAGTTTAAAAAGGAAAACCAAATAAAAACCGTTAAAACTTTATGTCTGCTAGTCACAAGAACCGATGTCATTTTTATAACGGAAACGAACATATCCTATGTACTTATACACTTGCATCCTGGAAAAAAGTACAGTTGCCCTGGAATGCAAACGGAGAACACTACACGAACGAAGCCAATTGGAAAGCTTTAATTTCTATAAAGCATGGTATGAAGATATTGCTGGTTTTAAAGGCCTACATACCTATAAAGATTTTTAACGTTGTCTTATTATATGTCATAATCAAAACTTCATTTGTCGAAATCTACCTTTAGAATTGTAGGTACTTTACGCCAAACAACTGGATTCTTGGGGTAACTGAAAAAGTGCCATTTGTCAATATTGAAGGTATTTTACACGAATACATTTATTGTTTTAAATTATTAATATGTAGAATTATTGTTTATGTAAACCAGAATAAATAATATAAACATACATGCCATTCATGTATGAAAAAAGCGCAGAACAAAAATAACTTCAATATCCCGCTAAAAACTCAAATATATAACGGTATATAGGAAAATAGGTATAGGGGGGATACTTGGTCTTAGTAAAAATATCGCAGCGAAATTCTTTTGTGCAACCTTTTTAATTGGTTACGGTCAAGTTGTTTTCGTCGTTGTTCGTCGTAAGATTTTGATTATGAGATACTCGTCTATTTAAAAATCATTATAAAATATTTTGTTCGTTGTATAAATTAATCTTCTTAGATACAATTTAAAATATGTACGAATTAATTAGTTATTAAATTATTCCGTTCTCTGATATGTTGGGTTCTCTAATGGTAAATACCCAAAATGAAACCCCTACAAATGTCGGCTCCACCTGACTTGACTATGTAGAGATAAATGGTTAAAAGAACATAAGTGGTAGTATTCCATTGAAATGTTACATGAGCTTTGCATTTGTTAGAGGACGCAATTTTATTTTTGGGACATGTGTGGGGACATGTGGGTCAATAGAAACTTAACCTCAAGTTTGTGGGGTCGCCACCCTTGTCTCCTCTACCTCATACCTCATAGGTGGCGGGGAAAACGAGGGACTTTTCCTACCTGCTTAACATTCGATAAGTTAAATTTGGTAAGTTCTATGGTAAAGAAAAGAGTTAGGAATGAATAAAAAAATCTCACTTTTTTGCTTATAACTTCTTTAATTTTTAATTTAGGGCAAAATGTTATATAAACATATTTGTAGGCAAAACAATTTGCTACAAATTATGACTATACAAATTTTTTGTAAGACGCATAGTTTCCGAGATATCGCGAAAAAAGTGTTTTCACCACTTTTTCCAAGATGGCGGACGGGGGACAAGGGTGGCGACCCCACAAACTTGAAGTTAAGCTTCTATTGACCCCCCACACATGTCCCAAAAATAAAATTGCGTCCTCTAACAAATTCAATATTCGGCCCCTAATTTGTAAGATTTCATTGGAGTATAGAGCTTAAAAATAGAATAGAAATTGGTTTAAATAAAATCTGTTTCATACTTTTTGAGATATGAAGCATTTTAAAATAATATGGACTTTCGTGACAAATATAAGTAATAATAATATTCGTAGATAATGTTGTCACGAGAGCGAACGACTTTGAAATAGACCGATTTTAATACAAAATTAGTTAGCGTAGTATTCTGCAATTAATACACGCCAGAAGGATATTGAGTCGTTCATTTTTAACAAACCACGAAATTATTAACATAAAACCGCGTTAATGGACTTTATTGAGCCTTTCTTAAAACTCATTATTATAGCGTAGTATCATTATTTGTGTTACTAATTAAATTAAAACTCTTTAGGGTGGATATTTTTATCGTTTAAGTAATATACTAGCTACGCCCACGATTTCACCCGCGTGGTGATGGAGAATCCTTATATTTTGGATGATTCACACTATATCTTTATAAATTATAGCCTATGTATTACTCTGAGGTGTTAGCTATATTATTGTAAAGTTTCATCAAAATCTATTCAGAATTTTTTGCGTAAAACAGTAACTTAAACATACATCCATAACTTTCACATTTATAATATTTATAGAGATTTAAGCGAAGATGCAATGCAGTGGAGTTGTAATGATATGGAAGTTCCAATACCATGTAAGTTCCAGTTAAGTAGCTAGTTAAATTGCGATACTGACAAATTGAGTAAATCCTTATCATCGTTTGGGACAGATTTTTCCAGTTTAGTTATAAGTTATCCATTAAGTTGAAATCTGTCTTAATAATGGTAATGCCTTATTTTCATCTTAACTACTTGTAAATGAGACTTAACGCAATATTCTCACTCAAATATTATGCAGACACCAGTTTAAATAAAAATCGATATAATAATAAAAATCGAGTAATGGCAAAAGGTGAAGGGTTCCCTAAGGGTAATAAACATTCGCTAAATTCGTAATTTGACAATGTAATTACTATGACTTTCCGGTTTCCCGTAGTCCTGGCATAAGGCGCAGAACGGTTTTGTTTTAATGGGGTAAGTATTCTTCCCTCTCTCATTACTTATAGTAAAAGGGGAACATATATCTATACCCCCACCCAACTAATTTGTAACACCATACAAACACACCTTTCTGTCAAATATCATCTATGAAGTAGACCCAGTAGTTTCTGAATAAAATGTGTATGACATACCAAGTAAGACGAAGCGACGATTTCATAAGAGTTCTATTTTTATCAAAATGGCTACGGAGCTCATAGCAACAATTACAGTCAAATCGGTTTCAAAGAATAATTTTCTTACGTTTTCGCGATTTGTATATAATAAAACTACTTTGTAACGGTTTTAGGCGTGGTAATTTATTTGATTTTGGTTATTCCGACGTTTCGGCCACTGTTCAGCGGCCGTGATTACGAAGACAAAGATGACAAGTGTGAACGAGTATTCTTAAAGTTTTATTTAGCCTACCGCCAACTTGTTCATGTTCAAAGAATATTTTTCTGGTTGTCTTAGATGACTTAAATTGCACTTTGCATTTGCTAAATAAAAACACTCACTCCGTTGATTGCACTGGTTTATTCAATGTAATCAAAAGGGAATTCCTGTAAATAATTGCGTGTGTCAAAAAATATTATGTTTAATTAGGAGACAGTACCATCTAGTTTTGTACTGGTTGAACTATGGATATCTCCGACGTTACTAGTTTTTTTGTAAATATGGGATTCAAATTCAAAAGTTTTTATTCAAAATAAGTTCCACTGGAGAACACTTTTTGAAGGTCATACATATAGGTTAAAATTTAATTTTACTTCCTAGTCTATGTACACAGCTTCGCAACGTGTTATTGCTGTTAAGGAGAAGAAGCGGCAAGAAACTCCCCAGCAACACGTCTAGCTAAAAATTGTTTTTCTTTATATTTGTTGTTCTTTTTAAGATTTTATACAGAATTATATTACAGAATAACTTTTGAAGAATTAATGGAGTTGTAGCAAACAGTGCATATTCAATAAGACAAAAGCGCAATAAAAGGATAGAAAATAATTATAGTTATAAATATAAAGACGTAACGTAATTATTTTTTTATTTTTTTTATATTTTCGATATTTTCGAATACAAACTTCTTAGAGTACCGAAGTCAAATAACAAAAAAACTACAAATGTCTTCGCTACTACGAAGCTTGTTACTGCGCTTGGTCTGATTTATTATTTCTCCGATGACCTTGAATTAGGTCAGTAGGACAAATTCGTGTTCTTCACAGTCGGTGACGCTTTTTGTGCAATAATATCGTTTAGATTTTTTATTTGGATTAAAATAACACGACTTATCACAAACTAAGTCGTAGTATTTTTACAAAATAAAAGTTTTGCAACACATACCTATTACTAGTTAATGTTTTAAATGAACATCAATACAAATAAATGCAGTCGAGTTTAGAACTTTAGGCGTATTTATGTGCGATAACCTACCCGCGCCGTTTCACTTGTGTAAACTGTGTACTGCGTAGCTCGTGGAGACAGCCCAATTTTCTGAGATAAAAGGTATATTTTATTAAACACCGTTATCAAAAACTGAAACCCCTCTAGTGTTGCAAATGTCCACAGGCGGCGATAATCACTTTCCATCAAGTCAGCTGATGACCAATATGTTGTACTTGAGTAAATAAAAAATAACTGTCAATACGGGTTGTCTGGAAGAGATCGCTTCTTAGCGATAAGACCGCTCATTGTGCACATATAGAATATTCTTATGCTATAAGTTCATCTGTGTTTTCTGTAATAGTGTACAATAAAGTGTAGGACTGCGTCAGAAGTGAAAACACTTTGTTTCTCAGGGTGTCACTTACGCGAGTTCATACTTTTCTCCATCCCAAAAGTGCCCATGTGCATGCGTGTGTAAAGAAGAATTTGAAGATGTGAACTCGCGACAGTAACAATATTTTTTGTTTGTAATAACTCCATTAATTCTTTAAAAAATAATCATAATACAACATCTACATGAAATTAAAAAAAGATCCTAAGATAAATATGATTAGAAAAACATTTGCTACACTTGTTGAAGAGTTTCTTGACGCTTCTTCTTCTTTATACAGCGATAACATGTTGCGTAGCGATGAACATAGAACAGACAATAGATTGAAAGTTTTAACTTATATCTATGAACTATAACAAGTTTTCTCCAGTGGAACTTATCTATCTATATATATATATATATATATATATATATATATATATATATATATATATATATATATGGGTGGACCAAAAAGCTTTTAATTATTTTTTTAGGTACCACGAAATAATCGTCCAAGATGAGGAAAAAAATTCTGATAAAGTTTGAGCTCTTAATTTTCAGAGGTGTCACATCGTGATTTTCGATTTCCCATTTAAATTACACGGGATTTATTTTATTTTTTTCGAATTTTGATGTAGCAATAATGAATTGTGGATCGTTTTTTGCGAGTAACAAATTTGGGAAGTAAAAGTGATAAAAATCACGAAACAAGGCATTTTTTTGTAAAAAAAACTATAGAAGGTTGTGAAGTCATCATGTATTATTTTAGGTGGAACTTTACTACGAATAACTTTTAACTGAGTTGACTTAGCGAAAAATTATATCAGACCTTTTTTGTAGGCCGTTCAATTTCCTACAAAATTATGTATTTACTTTTACCACAGAATAACTCGTTGAGATACATCAAAATTCGAAAAAATAAATCCCGTGTAATTTAAATGGGAAATCGAAAATCACGACGTGACACCTCTGAAAATTAATATTAAGAGCTCAAACTTATCAGAATTTTTTTCGTCATCTTGAACGATAATTTCGTGGTACCTAAAAAAATAAATTAAGTTTTTTTTTGGCCCAACCTAATATATATATAATCAATTGTTGTTCGTTAGTCTCGCTAAAACTCGAGAGCAGCTGGGCTGAGTTGGCTAATTTTGGTTTTGAATTATTTGTGGAAGTCCAGGGAAGGTTTAAAAGGTAAATGAAAAAATGCATGGAATATAGTAAAAATAACAATTTCGCTTTCCCTTAGAAACTATAAATCCCTTGGAAAAAATAAACCTGTCGGCGGTACGAAGTTTGCCGGGTCAGCTAAATTTGAATAAAAACTTTTGAATTTGAGATTTCAAGTTTTCACTTCTAAAATATACAAACTTGCAAGTAGAGTTACTTCCTCATATATTTAATAAATACGTATCGGTGTATATTATTAAATCAGGAGCTTTAAAAACTGTAGTTTATTATTATATATTATGATGCAATTAATCATTTGATGTAATAATGTGAGTTGAGAAAAATTGGTCGGGCGGGCGCCATCAGTTGGCGCCAGCGGCGGATTGCCGTCGACGCGACCGCTCGCGCTGGCTTCCTCGAACCGTGCTATCACTGGCCGACATAACATTCTCATTTCTCAGTGACAAATCTCACTTGATTAACGTCATTGCAATGTTGTATTGCCCCACGCTCCGACCAACGAATACAGTTGCCGGCGAACATTTAGAGCACTTTTTGGGTTCATTGTTAAGGTATCTGGAGTATTTTTCTTTTGTAGGAAGTATCAGTGTTATTGCTTAGACAAAAATTCAAACTTACACAATAAAAATATTTAACTATTCATATTTATTATGAGAAAGTTCGGATGGATGTTTGTTACTCACGCCTAAATAGATCTGAATGAAATTTGGCACAGTGATAGATTATACCTGTAATAGTACATGGCTGCTTTTTATCCCAGAAAAATATACGACTCCCTCGGGACAACATTAACGCGAGGGAAGGCGCGGGCAAAAGCTACTTGGTAATACTTTTATATACTTTACCGGTTATTGAATAAATATACGTATATACTGTTTAACAGATAACTTCACAGAAAATGTTATACACTGTTAACAGTAAACATCTACGAGACGTGACTCTAGTAAAGTAAGTACTACAATAAATAGATTTTCACACCATTCATAGTTTAACTTGCAGTATGTTGCATATTTCTTTTTGTGGAATATTCTTGTTTGTTTTAGACATAAAGCGGAATTCGAATATACTTATGTATATTTGAGCAGAACCTCATTTGAAATTATATGTAAATTAATTCATTTTCGTGGCCATAAAACATTTACATAGAGTTAAATTAACGTCCTCGAAATATTAATGCATTGTTTTCTTAAAAACAGTTTAATATTTAAAAGAAGTCTGTTTACAGCTGTCTGAGTGGACAAATTTGACCCAGATTACATTGTTTTCATTAATGAGAAAGATAATAAAATTGTATAATCCAAGTTTGCTCCAAATGCGGTAACATTGACGGAGAATAAACATTTACAAAGAAATATGTTTTCTCTATAATATTATAATTACATGATACTGTTTATTGTCTGCAGAACAAAGGCAATGAGCAAATATTTCGAACGGCAGTATTCGCTTTTGAAGGAATTCTTATAATGATTTGCGGAATAGTTACTTAAAAAGAGGCCCGGGAATCCTCCCATAGTTACCAAAAGCTTATTAATCCAAACACTATACTACACCACTCCCTAATATTGAAGCAAAATGCTAATATCATCCTAACACAAAATATATATGAAACACATGTGTATTATTTTTTCCCAAATTAGGATTATTTAGCTAAGCGTCCTCCCTACTTAATCTTCGCTAAACAAATATCTCGTTATCGTTATTATTCTCAGCCAATCGTATTTCACTGCTGGAAATCGCCTCCCCAAATTTGTGCAACCTGATCTCATTTTTCGCTTTCCTAATCCAGCCCTATCGGCGACCTTGCGAAGGTTATAGGTCCAACGGGCTGGTGACCGTTTTATAGTGCGTTTACCAAAGAGCTACCTACATGCATGAAATATTGTAGATCATACTAAGGGCACGTGCTGGCGGAACTTTTTTATATATATTAAATAGGTTTGCGTTTGACCACGATCACGTCCAATGCCGGACGACGATGATGCGGTCGAAGATGGAGCACGCTTTTTTTTCTTTTTTTTATTGCAGGAGGTCAGCAGACAGGCAGACGGCCCACTTGATGAAGAGCGGTTACCATCGCCTATGGACATTTGCAACACCAAAGATGCTACAAATGCGCTGCTGCCCTCTTAAAGGAGACTGGAACCTGGTCCACTAATGCCGGAACACAACTCAAGGTTGTTATGGCGACATACTTTAGACCAGGGGTGGTAGCCATCCAGTCGGGCAAATGCCGTACCACCTGGCAACGCTTACCTAGATAGTACCTATTAACACGAGACTTGAAGATACCCGGATTGTACTTTTCGGGAAACACAGACTCTGGTAGTGTATTCCACAATTCTGCCGTACGTAGAAGGAACGTGAAGACGAAACGTTTACTAAACCTCATCCGCGTGCCGTGACGGCGAAGTATTTGTTATTGGATTCAGGCAAGCTCAGTGCCACCTTTGTGACTCTTTTAGTCCATTCCACGAAAACGATGTCATTAGTCGGGATATAAGCTAGCCCTGTGTCAAGTTTAATTTAAATCCATTCCGTAGTTTAAACGTGATCCTCCGATAGACAGACAGATAAAAATTCTAAAAGTTGCATTTTCGAAACCTTTTGTTTCGAATTAGCCGCCCTTATTTATTTTTCTTCTTTAAATTCATTCATTCAATTCATTGTACAAAGTCGAGCTTAATCCGAATTTCAGTAAATTTTAAACAACGATAAATAAAAAAGGTCATTTTTGTGACTTAACTCCAAGACAAGTTTTTTTATACTTTTTGTGTTTTAATATATTCAAATAGAAATAGAATAATTACCTACATTAATTGAGCTGGCCATGAAACAACAGAAAAGAAAAAATAAAATTTTGTAAGTAGTAGTAGTAGTGAGTACCCGCACATCAAAGGGGCCCGTAAAAGGTAACAAACGCCCTGTGTTTTCATTATTAGACTAAGGAACCGCAACATGAATAAAAAAATTAATCTAAGGAAAATTGTTGACCATTTTCCAAGGCTAAAAACATTCTAACAAAATAACTTTTCGCTTTACATACTTATATATTTATAGATGTGGATATCCCCTTTATGATATTTAAAAAAGATATGGTATTACTTCATCACAATCAGGCTTCCACTGAAATTGTAATTTTCATTTGCTTACAATGTCATTATCCTTAAAAACGTACATGTATCGCGAAATCTTAATACGGTGAATGCGTTATTACGCATATAAATTGAATGTGCTCTTGCGTTCAAAGGCATAATGAAATGAAACCGTGACATACAATATTATTTATCTTCTGTTACTGTTAACTGTCATCGTGAGGAGTAATTTTAAGGGCCTTTATTATTGGAAGAAAGTTTTTGATTTAAAATGTATGGATTAATTGATCCTTATTATGGATCAATATATCCTATCGGCTGTCAATTGGTTTCTGACATCCGCCTAGTCGTAGACGCAACTCAAATGTACACTGGAGCCGGATACACTTTAATAACTTGTATTGGAATTGTAAAATTATGGGTGATTTAAGAAGTAGAGAGTTTCGTTATATTCTAAGATCCCAGAGCGATCAGACATATCTTATTTTCACATAGATGAAACCTTAGGTTCTCAGTAGCGTCTCTTATGCTCTTTAAATACCTGCGTGCTTGTGGACGCTTTGTGACGCCTGGGCAGGTACCAGGTAAGAAAGGCAACTAAAAATATGAGTTACTTAACTTATATATACATGGCTGATTTTTCGTAGAATTTATGTTTTGTAGAGTATTATTCTAAAATAGTATCATAAGTGTCAGACACTTTCCATGGTCCAAAACTTTTGTCCAAAGCATTAGCTCCACAAAAAGTAAATGAACTTTACTTATTTTCACAAGTCTGATATTTAAATATGTTATTAAGGTAACTATTACAAAATTATATTTCATTAGTCAGACAAATTGTAGTAAGCAAACATTCCTTAATTTTTAACATTTCTCGTCTTCCATATAAAATTTAGGACTGATGTTTTCCATTTTGTAATAGAAAAATATTAAGCTCCTTAAAGCCATATCTCAACTCATTTCATTTCTTTGGCCCAAAACTCCCTGTCTCATTTTGGCCTATTAAACCTTTATTGTCAAATTAGAAATACCAGTTTTCTTGGAGTTTCCAGTTTATTTTTTATAATGCATTCCGTATAAGCCTCAGTGTAGGCACATTCAACGATGTCGGGTGACACTAGACAACGTGCGATTGCCGATGAACATTTTCCTCCCCATTTCTGCAATTCTGTTTTACAATATAAATCAGAAACTAGCTTACTACTTTAAAACAAAGTCTGTGCATTATTTGACCTCAAAAAGAATTATGTCTTCAAAATCTTAACGTCTTAAATTTGATCGCATACGTGTACATAATAAATTGCGTACAAATTGACAGAGACGAAATAATACCTACATAATATGTAGGATGTTGGTCGGTAAAGAATTCAGGTCGTCGCTTGAAGTACCTACCTACATTGATTAAGGATGCCGGTTAGAGTAATCTGATACATACAATCCTTGTTATTGCTTCGACCTATCCCTCTGCAGCTGATTTGCATTATCGTAGACATAATCGGTCGTTTATGGTAACCTAAAACCTTCTTGAATAACTAAAATTATATATAGACTTCACAAAGATAAACAAATTTCTACAAACCTTATTCCATTTTAATTTTAGAGTAAGTTTCAAGTATTAATTATAATAACAAAGTTAAAATAACCAAACAATGTCAACGTAATTCGGTAAAAAAAATATCTATCACTGAAGCTTTACTCTCATGTCACAACAAATGACCTATGGAAGTTTATTTAAAGATCCGAAATTTATCAGTTAATTTTCCTGTTCTTGGACTTCCCCAAATAAGACGTCGAACAGAAAGTGATTCTTCGAAAACCAGCCAAGTTTGTTCAATTTATCTGAGGTCAATGGTTTCACGTCATCGTCTTACGTATTGCCTACCATCTTATCTACCTAATAATATTTCTAATTATTTTATTTTAAATTAGCCCACTCTTTTTATTCTTGTAAATTGTTCCCTCACGGCCAGGAATCGTAACTTTGATGACAGTGATAAGTGCTCTTCGATCAGTTTCGAGAACGGTGGTTGGTCGAGTTTATTGACATTACCAGCTGGTCAGCAATCTGATCAATTCACTTACGTTGAGATCTACCGCGAGATCTCTTGCCTTCAGTTTTCCCAGTGACCACAAGTCTCTCCATATTGTGTGAGTTCCTTAGGGCTATGTGACCAAAGTACGTCAGTATAAGTTGTTGGCATATCACTGACAGCCTCTGTTGATCTTTAATCTTTAGCTCTTAAAATCATAGAGGGGGTGGTATTTGGAAAATAAAATTGTACCTATTAATTAAGAGGAGGCCACAAATATGAATTATAATTTAGCATTTGGATCTGATGACTTTCCTCAATCAATTACTTCCAAGAAAATAGCCTGCCGCATTCTGCTTGTAGATGATGTAATTTTTTCCAACTACAGACCCATTTCCTACATGTGTCTGACGTTGGTTTAATAAAAACTTAGGTACCTACTATTAATATATTTCGTTCTAAATACACATAAGTATAGTTTAATTGGCCTCCAAAATTATTTTTACCCTGTTATTTAAAAAAAATTGTTAAACGATGAAATGAGAACGGCCTCCTTTTTTTGAAGTCGGTTTAAAGGTAAAAATTAACATGTTAGCAAGGTTTTTTTAAGTATATGGCTATAACTTACATTATATTATACTACGCTTCAGACAACTGCTGTATTGGTTGTACTACATAAATACATATTATAATATGCCATCCACTTTAATCTCCTATACTGAAATATACTGTTACGAGTTAGCGGGATACGAATTAAAATGCCGTTAGAATTATTATAGAATTTATTAGAACTATACAAACACGTATAAGACAGGTACAAATACAACCGAACACAAAAAATCCAAACGTATTGCAGAAGGTCGTAATTCATTAAAACGCGCAAAGTCCGCTACTATTTGATTACCGGATGTACACACGTCACGCTCGTATAGCTGTAGCTAGATTGCCTACTCGCTCCATAATGCCGTCGTTTTATACTTCACAAATGCAAATGTGCCCGCCTGGCAACGTCGACACAATCAGCTTTGTAATCGTAATCCGCCACACCTGGCTAACGACACAGCCTACAAGCGGTCGTAAACGAGTACATTAGAACAATAGGCTGTTCTCTACAATAACTAGAAACATAAACCAATAAAGAAATGAACAAAAGGAGACGATCATAAAAGGATTACAATTAGATCAAATGCCGACAGGTAATAAAATGTGCTTTTTCTACGTGGAATTTGTGTTTGTCGGGGCCTAGGTTGTAACAATATAAAAAATCTTATGACAAAAAATGTCCGAGTCATTGATACGCACGTGTTGTATGAAAATAAATATCGTTAATTCATCATCAATTCCTGTTCCTAATGATCTAACTACTTTCTACGACAATTAAGTATATTTTAATTTAATGCTTTAAAAATTTCTTCAAAATGAATGCGGTTTCGACATAGTTTCCTTTTCAACGGAAATAATTAATTCAGGGTAATTTGTAGTACAGATATGGAAATAAACTCATTAAGTTTTGCGCTGCATATTACATTTATTCTTTTTAAACATACATAGAAATCGGATTGTGTCAAACGTATTAACTGTCGCTTTTTAATTGTATTGTAATAATTCGAATATAGATCCCCTATAATAGTAAGTATATCTATGTCTATGAGCTTGGCTGTGTACATAAGTTCCCAAGACCACTGTTACAATAATCCACAATACATGCTTATGTACGATGATACTTAATATCTTTTGTATGAAGTGTAACAAGATGTCATATTCGACGACGTATAAACACAAAATCTTTTATTGAAGCAAAAGCTTTTTTAATTAAATCTGATTATAAATGAAATAAATGTATTATATTTGCAAAGTATTTATTATAAAACTTCATAATTAAAACTACGTTTCAAATGGTTTTATGCGCGGCATTTATTTGATTTTTATTCCGATATTCGGTAAGTGTTCCATAAAAATAGAATACTTCAGTTATATAACAGGCTCAACCGAATAAATCTAACTTTCTAAATAAATGTATATACATTATAGTATTTAATTCAGGATAAATTTGTCTCTAACACGTCACTGTAATGTTCACCATACAAGAGTTTAGCCCTGCGAATTATGCATGGGAAAATCTTATAACATATTTAAGCAGCGCCAAAGCATCTAATCATTGTTGTATGATAATACGAGTTGATTGTAATTCATCAACGTCGTCCTATCATATAAAGGGTTAGTTAAGCGCTGTATGGGTAATTAATACTTGATTTGCCCGTCCCAGATACGGGCGGCGCATCGCAAGCTGGGCCGGCGCCGTGCCTAACTGTCCAATGGTATTTGCACCCGTCGACGTTACATGCACATAAAACTTGTAACCACAAAGTGTAATTTAGCTTTGTATTACTTGGTGATGCATTCTTTGCTTTTTATTACTTTTATACATCGATTTTTATTTAATCTGTTAGCTAAGGCTGAGAGTCACATTCGAGTTTACACTGTTAAGCTTTTTGTTGCAAACAATATTTTTATGATTCAATCCAAAATGTTATATGTACAGCCGGAGTTGTAAAATAATTGCAATACTTTTCATTGTCTAATATCTATATGTGTATAATATGTATGCTTTCTTTTACATGTTATATTATTATAATAAAAATAAATCGTAGAAATTTATGTACGCGTTTAACTTGAGAACGACCTCAACCGATTTTGATGAAATTTGTTGGGTGTGGTTGAGTGCCTGGGTGCCTAGATGATTTAGATTCAAAATAAGAACCGCTAGGAGGCACTCCAAAGGGGTCCTAGAATTCTATTTTTTCAGGGCAGAACGACGTCTGCCGGACTGCTAGTAAAAAATATTTTTTTTGTTTGAAATGCCTGATGCTCTGCAGCAGGCAAACAGGCGGACGACCCAGGAAGGTGGTTATCGTCGCCTATGGAGGTCGGCAACAGCAGGGGCTCTGCCAACGCGTTGCCGCCCTCTTACGAAATTTTGTGACGCCCTACTTAAATAACCCCATGTCGTAGCGTAGAAGGAAAACCTTGACGAGAAGATCTCTCCAGATCATTGTTGTACGCGGCATAAACATTCTAGAAAACCGTTGCGTAGTTGATCGTGGGAGCTCCATGAAATGGGGGTGTACATCTCGTCGATGGCGAGCGGCGCGGTTGTAAAAGTGAGGTGTTGGCACCAGATCAAACAGTTCCCCGGAGCACTCTCCGATGTATAGGTGGTAGAATACGCAGAGGGACGTAAAGTCTGTCTAAATTATAATTAAACTCTAAAGATAAACTAAGTTATAAATAAGTTAATGAACACTATGTAAAAAATCGCTGCCAGACGAAAGGCTGGCTGCATTGCCACTCTAATGTATGCTCATTTGAATGTCCATACAAATTGGAAATGTATTCTATTGATTTTAATAAATCGGTTGAATAATTATATTAAACTAGAAAAAGTTTTCCTTAATAAATGGGAAACGGCCTTGTTATCACCCTCGAGACATCGACACCTTGTTAATTTATTCAAGGTATTAAAAAATCTTAATATATTTTATTTTGTCTTCTTCCAAATCGTTCTTTCACTGCTGAGGATCGTGACTTTGATGGCAGTGGATAATGGTGCTCCTCCACGAGATCGGTTTTAAGCACGGTGGATGGCCGAATTTGTCGAAACGTCCACCTGGTCGATTGTTTTTTTTTTTTTGTAGTCAAACAATGGTATTACTGTCAACACGCAAAATAATAACAAATTAAAAAAACTTAATATTTTGAATAATTAAAAGGGTATTAATTATCAAAGGAAGTGTGTGCCAACAAATGGTATAGTTTACCCTATATTTGTGTTGATGAACAAATAAAAGTAACCTGATATAAAAGTGTACTCTGTCGTTTAGACTTAACACTCATTAGTTTTGAATCTAGCTCTAAACAAGTGTTTATTTTTTTATTATTTCTTTGTAATGTAGTTATTCAATAAACCAGCTCTTAATTTAGTAAGTATTCCTCGTTTTTCAAGTAGTGCTAAATATGAAATATGATTTCGATGTCATCATTAATTTGAACATTTAAAAAAAAATTTTTAAATATATTGTCTTTATGTACGTAACGGCCATTTCTTTTAAATTATCAGATATTATCGATTTAGAGTGAATTATAACCTAGGTGCATTCAAAAGTGAAACCATTCAACTGTTTTTCATTCATGCAAGTGGCATTTTTAATTTTTCCAAGTTATACTTTATTCTATGAATAAGTTTCGTCTGGTGATTGAATGAATTGGCCCTAAATTAAATATAGGTTTAATATGTTCAGTTCCTAATGGAAGTCAAACTTGGTAGTGAAAGAAGTTTTATTCATTATATTACTATATGACGTTATCTCAAAATCCGAAATTATACTACAAAAAATTCTACTTATACTATACACCGAATAAGAAACGCATACAGTAAATAGTGTGGACACAGCTTGCAGCTTGCTTGTGTTGCATCGGCTGCGTTGCACAAACCGACGGCCATCAAACATCTGATCGATGGTTCGCTTTGACACGAATAGGTCCTCCACAGACTGCACAAAGCAGTGTAACTGTACCCGACAAGATGACCTTACATAAGGCGGGGTGAGTTACGATTCAATTCAATTCTTTCCCATCCATTTATTTGCCAAGATATTTAGTGCAGTTATTAATCACTGAGAATCTAAATTGTTGATAATGACTATAAACGACGTCCGCGGTTGGCGAATGTTTTACTAATTTTTGTTCGTACAGGTTACGTCAGTGCGGCGAACCTACTTGAATTCCGGCGCTTGCATATATTATGCAAATAAAATGAAGATTGCAAGACAAGAAACAATTGACATCAGTTTCGGTCTAGACTTGAAAAGTTATTTTTAAGGATATTTACATCGTTTGTAGAAATGAAATTAACTTAATCTGTTTGGAATATCATGGAAACAGACTGTCAAGTTAATGCTGTAAGCATAACAAAGAGGCCGAGACGAGATATTTAATGCTGCAAATATCTCGTCATTAAAAATTGTAACTTATTTTTCTAGTTTGAACCACGAAGATGGTAGTCATATTGATGAGGAGTACAAATTTTGTCCAAACGTGTTCAATCGAATGATGCATATCTCGCGGTTTTGAAATTTTCTTTATGATCTAGCTATTATCAACAGATATTAGAAACTATTATACAGTTTCAAGTACGAAGTCAATTTTACTGGTTTATTTATCACTGCTGTTACTTTTTCTGAAAAAAAAAACTTTTTGTGATTTGTTTTCTTGTAAAACAGATATGTAACAAATAACAACACATAAAAACGAATAAAAATGTACATGTCATATGTCAAAGATTCTCGATAAACTCGGTTTCATATATTATTCATTTTTAAGATAGTCGTTATGATAGCTGTCAAACTGATTGAAACATAAATAAACTGATGTTCCGGAAATATTACTAACTGTAAAATGGGTCATTCATACCGTTACATAATAATTCTTTGGTGGAGTGCATCGGATGAAAAATTGATGTATGATCGAAGGTGATGGTGCTACGTGGTAGCGTGGCGGGGAGTGCGGCGGCGGTAGTGGTGCGCGTGCGACTCTCACCGCCTTATCTCTCGCGACCTCCGCCGGACGCGCACGAACGCCGCGCTCCACAACGCCGACCCGCAAGAGCGCGCCGCGACGCGTTATGCCTTCTCGAAAACAAACATTATGTTCATGCTTACTTGTACTTTTTTTCTTATCGGAGTGTAGGACGCGCCCGGAAATGCGTTAAGTGTTTATATCCTCTCGCCTAGTGATAATTTTGGACTTCTTTTAATAATTCATTTAAAAAATATTGTTGAAAAGTAAGAATTTAGTATAGAAATAAAACGACGATGGTGTCGGAAGGGGCTCTGCCCGTAGTATGGTGTATACGTGATAACCAACTTGTGCCCCATCAAGTATCCGGTGTCAAGTTGCAAGGCGTGGTTACTGGAGCTCACATTGCAGCCGTAACGGACTTTTTGCGGATGGTTGCAGGAACTCCTATTGTGCTCCCACACACAGCGGTCCTGAAGACGTTGAAAATGATATTAATCAAGAAAAAGAAAACTTTACTCGTAGACGTAAAATGTCTATGCAAGTCGAAGTGCCATGTGTTTTTCTCACAGAAAGTGCCTTACAGAAAGCAAAAAGCCGTAGCAATTCGCGAGAAGAAAAGGTAACGATGGATAATTTACCTACAACCGCGATGTTAGAATTAGAAAATAAGTCATCTTTTCTTAATCAAAGTCATGTTTTAGAAAAAATTGAATTGGGAGGCCTGCTTAATGACAAAGACCACAACTTCCAATTAAATTCATCAGAATCAACAAAACAAATTGATAATTATCCACAAAGAATAACACGAATTATAGATTTGGATGACTTAAATAATGACACTACAAAAATAGAATCTGAAAGAGAACCTCTTCAAAGAATAACGAGAATAATAGAGTTTGAAAATGATACGCCATCTTTGCCAGTGTCAATAGAAACAGAAAATGAACCACCACAAAGGATAACCAGAATTATAGAATTTAATGAAGATAATTCTTTTTCAACTGTAACTAGCAATGGGGACAATGACAAAGATAGTATGCAAAGATTAACTAGAATAATAGAATCAGAAAAGGAAACGAATTTTCCTAGCATGGCAAAAATAATAGAAATGGAAAATGACATTTCAAATGAACGGAGGATATCGTTAACGAACGAACGTGAAACCGGTGGCGGAAATACAGAGAACTCTGAAGAAGTTATTGTTCGCACAAAATTATTACACAGAAGCCAGCCTAGGTTTAGTCTTGACTCTTCGTGCTCCGAAAACTCTTACGTTAATATAGACTGTATAAAGAGTTTGCAGGATGTTAGAAAAGAGGATATCATGGATGGTGGTAGCGTGAGCCCCGAAACTTTCCCATCTGGCAGGAATGTTCGCTCTCGTTTCCCAAGGAAAAAGACATCAGTATGTTCGATTGGCTCCTCGGACTGCGATGATGAGGTAGATGTAATATTTAAATCTAAACCAAAATCTAGTCAATGGGTTAGTTTGGATTGGATTCCTCCACCGCCCAAAGAAGAGCCAGTGATTGCCCAAGTCTGTGATAAAAATGATTTCATAACAAAGTGGATAGCGGAACAAAACTGTCAAGGCTCTGAAATTATCGCTGATGAAAGAAGGAAAAGCCTACCGCCCAAATCGAATGAATTGTATTTACAAAATATGAGACGGTTTAGCGACAGTCTCCAAATATGCAAAGAGGATGCCGCAAGCGATTCTCCTGCGACAGTAAAATGGAAATGGCATGATATTGTTAAACGTCATCTTCAGATACTAACAAGTGATAAAGGCTTTAGACGTCAAAGAGGAAGTTGGATGAGAACAGCTCGAAGACTCTCCGGCACCAACGATAGTAACAAAAACTGGAAAATCTGCCACTCGATACATACATGAAGCTTAACACCATGCCGTAAGTCATTACCAAAATCTTGTACTATAATGTATGCATTAAGGTCTACACATTTATAATGTTTGTATTTCTCACACTAATGTGTATTTTTGGATGCGCCGATGCGTGTCCCGTGCAACAGCTACAGCGGTCTACTTATTAAAGCGGACCCGCTCATCGAGTGGAACTGGTTACCACCTGACGAACGGCTCGTAGCAAACCACAGATTTGTGTTAATCATTGCCAATGACTTTGCTGACTTATATGATAAACTTCTTGTTACAGTCTGTGTGCACGTCGATTCAATAATGCATTGGGTTCGGGTGCAATATTATCATAATATTCCGGTTATGTCTTTTAATGTACTGAGATGCAGATTGTTCGCGTGAATTATATCGATCAGTGTGACAAGCTTGTTGATAAGGGGCTGTGTTACGAGAGCGGGTCTGACCCGAGGCACGCGCTTCCGCAAGGCCGTCCGATTAGAATGCAGGGAGCTCGCGTCCAAGGCTACGGTTGCGCGGTCGGTCGGTGCACCGGCAGCCGCCGTCTTCCTCCCGCAGTTTGGCGATTGGAAGCCCACTCAGGAAGTAACCCGCGAAGGTGACGCTCACCAAACAACGGCCAATCAATCGGAAGTGGCTGTGCTTTGAATTTTTGAAGTACCTTTGTTCGGATACGCGTTTCCTCGATCCTCATGAATAATTTGGACATAAATAATTTGCATTTACACTCGTTTGGCATATCAATTTAGGGCAGAATATACCTCTCCTATAATTTAAAATAAAGTGTAAAAGTTAAGTACATCATAGACATGAATACAATAAAACTAGATACTAAGTTAATTCAATTAAATTAGGTAGGCGGATCAAAGCAATTATCACGAGTTTCACTTAAAAGCCTTGAGGGTTGAATGAATACTACGTATTAACACGCGCGGTCATATACTGAAAAAACATCGCTTTTTGTAAATTTTGCTAAACTCATATGCGTGCAACGCATTAACTTAGTAGTTTTCACATTAAGGAAATAAGATCATTATTATATGGCGATGGTTTATTTCTTGTTTTTTTTTATTTTTAGTCGCTGTGTCAAGGCATATACCGAAAAATTATATATATTGAAGTAATGTAATAACTGTAATGAAGATAATGTCATATAGTTTTATTTCACTTGTTAACTGACTAATCTATACGTATATAATTAATTAATTTGAACTTAAATATGAAAATTAGGCTCTTTGAATATTGTCTAAACACGATCTTAACGATAAACCGTTTTGTAATAAATGAATTTTCTTAATAACTACATATTTAAAATTGAATCGCTGGCTACTGTTTATGAGCATTTATCAACATGTAAGGCTTTCAGGTGGTAGCAATAGTAATTTAAACCTATGCCAATATTATAAAAAATACTACTCGCCAATAGTCGCTTGTTTAATATCTGTCTCCCGTATAAAAATATTAATTACCAGTAAAAAATTTAATATATTTCCATATAGATTATTGTACAGAGCCGTGAAGACGGAACAGATTCGTTTTATCTTCACGTATAGTATAAGTAAAGATTATTCTATATTTTATCCTAATGTCAAAGGATATTATATTGGGTATGGATTGAGAAATTTATTAGAAACATTAAAATGTATAAATATGCGGGGATATCTAATTTACTTTCATTATTACGCAATGCAACATTTAAATTGTTATCATAGATTATTTCATGGTATTCCGTATCATAATTTTATTTTTTGATTACCAACGGAGGTTAACTGCTGTTTGCGTATGCGAGAGTTCTGAAAACATAAGTGTTGATTCGAGAAGCATCAACATTGCTATTGTACTAAACCCAGTATACAAGTTTTGTGGCTGAAACAAACACATTCACATCAAACTTTGCTTGTTTTACAATTTCGCAAAGGCTAGTGTTAGTTTTTCAGGTAAAGGTTTTAAAGTCGTGCGTTTTTTTGTAAATCTCTTATTAGATTGTTTACTTCTTTCTATCTCTTACGCCTAAAATATAAGAAATCTGTTTTGAATATTGATATAGTTTTGTTACCCTAGTAAAGATTTAATGGCGAAATGTTAACTAGATTACATTATTATTACATATATTTCTCTATAACAAAAATAATGTCGCTTAAATATTTATGAGTACTCAAGTTAGAGGTTAATCTTCCATCAGCTAAGGACGTAAGTTCGGCCTATATAATCCCTCCCGATCCAGCAGCATTTAAATTACAGGTCTTTGTCACAGCAAAACGTCATTAGTTAACTATTTCCTTACAAACACATGGTTGAGGCTTTAATGGATAATGAAAGTTTCATTTCACATACTCGGCAAGTACTCTTGCAGTTACCTGATCACAGGGATTAAAACAATACTTTTCGTCCCCAGGAAACGATTTTTCCTGCTGCTAAAAATCAAAAAACTATGCAAACCGTGTTCGAACATATTATAAATCCACTATTAAATGGCGACATAAAATTATAATTAAAAAATATCAACAATTTTGTAACATGATTTTATACTTATAAATTATTATTCACCGTTAATCCTATATCTTGCTATTCATTCACTTGCCCTGCCATCAGTTGAATTTTGACATTACTTGTATGGTATATATTACTTGGAGTTTGTCAAATTTTAACCGATACTAGGTAGGGCAAATGACCGTTTGGTAAGATATAGGAACCGGACCTTAATCTACATCATTTTGGGCTTAATATTTACTATCATCAGTGGCAAAAACATACTGGCTGGTAGAATGCCACAATAAAAATATTTTCTTAACGTATCATATATGACGTATTAAATTGAACTCATTTAGATTTGAATTTATCGCCTGATTTCATGAGAGAAATAGTAATTTCTTTAACTAATTCGTTTTTATTTACTTTCCTTTTATTCGAAATAAAAAACAGAATGTTAACCTCCGATGAAAAGCGTATTTAGGCCGAACTATTAACGTCCTCCCTACACTTGTGCGCCGAACCATCCCGTGCCTAAATAGGTTACTTTCATCCTTCGTATAACAATCTTCTATTATTGTAAATACACAAATACAATATTTGATGGAAATTCTGTCGTCATCGGCGATATCTTCCAGGCCATCTTCACAATTATTAAAGCAAGCTGAGATATATACCTAGATATATACCTAGATATAACATCAATAGACAATTAAATAGTATTTCGTAATTTGTCGCGGCTAGTACACATAGTAAAACTACGTTGTACGTTGTTGAAAAGAGGCTTGGAACATCCGAATAAAAATCAAACAAAATACCGCGCTTAAAACCGTAAAACGTAAAATCAAATGTCAGGTTATTTTTTTTAAAAATAGCTTACGCTTTCGAAAGCCAGTACTAACCATGTGTGGAATTTTCGCCACTACAATATACTTAAGATTAGAATAAATCCCCAACACAAACTATTGTTATCGTTTTACCATAGATTAATTGGAAGATAAAAACAGGATTAATTACATTAAATGCGTTTGTTTTCGTGTACCCATATCTACATCAAATCAAAGCTAATTCATTTATCATTGCTATGTTGTATATTTTTTTAATGTCCTGATTGAAGCCTGATAAATCAATTAGATACGGATATATGAACGTTAGTTATCTTTCATTTGTATAAAGTTTTAATACGAATGTGTCGACATTACTTCTTTTAAACAAATGTCAATTCTCTTTTAGTATACTGTGTTTTAGTGTTCATATTTGTGTTTAAATGAAGAGTGGAGAAAAAATTAAAACCTCGTGATGCCACCGCGTCAGTCATGCTCTTTTTCTTTTCGAAAGATGCATGCTGATTCGACCTTCGAAATTGAAAGAGAACGCATTTGGAATGAAAAGTAACTCATTTTCCTTATTACCCACATACACACAATACATACAGCCATATTTTGAGTGGCACAAAAGCGGTAACAAGACCAAAAGGTATTCAATGAAATTGCACGTAATAAATATTGCACGGAATGACGAGGTAATTGCCATACTTCAGTTAACTGCGTTCCCTTGTTTATTTTACACCTTTGTTAAAATAATTGGATAATTTATTCGTAACTGAGGTAAAAAGTACCTATGCTCAAAATATAATTACAGCTACATAAATAATTTTAGATGGTTATGCATTATATGAATGTGACACAATCAAAAATGTTTGAAGTGAAACTTCTATATAGAGGGTTTTAAGATTTTTCAGTCACGAAAAAGCGTCAGTCACGTGGTCTAATTCTTACATTTTTAAACTCGTGATATCTTTCGAATGGGATGTCCGAATTGAATAATTCAAAAAGTTATATAAAGGTATTGAAGCAGTCTTGAATATGAAGTAATTTATTTTGATAAAGATTAATACCAAGATACAAATAAAGAGCCTTTTCTAGCGGCGGCATTTTAATTAAAATTTTAAAATAAAAGAACACTTATTATGGCATATCTATAATAGTTAGACATGCTGTCGCGACACTTTTTGGTTAACTCTCCGAGTGGCTCAGTAATAAATCCTTAAAATATTGAAAATCAAATTAATTTGTTTATAGCACGGTACATTATTTATTGTACAGCTCTAAGTTATTATTAGTTCAACATGCCATTGACCTATAGGGTTATGGAACTTATTACTAAAACCATTGTTTACATGAATTAAGTCACTTAAAATTTACTTATATTTAGAAGTGTAAAACATTCACTAGCGTGTATTGTATGAGTGCCAATTAAGGAAATATTCGTAGAGCAACAAGTATAAAAACAAACAGTTATTAAATAATCAAAATTAGTAAGTAATCGATAGTGTTTTGTTAAATATTTTATGTTTATTGTTAATTTCATGTTAACATTTAATTTCTGCACAATATTGATTGTCTAGTTAGTAGTCAATTACTACTTGAGAATGCGTTTCGTATTCGTGAAAATTTTCCCGACACTACTTACTTTTTGTATATTATACATTATTTACTGGGGCATCTCATTTGCGGACAAAGTGCACCTCTGAGCAGACGTAATATGTTTTAAAGATAACATAATTCCGACTGTTTATTAAACATGATTTCATAAAAAAGCTATGTAGGTATTATTGTTTAATAACATCAATTGCTTCTTGTTCACTTTCACTATGTCGAACGATTTAGTTTCCGTTCCGTGACGTCTTACAAATTCGTAGTGTTAAAAATTAGATTCTTGTTTTTTTTCGTTATCTGGCATCGCACTTTCTAGCCAAATGATGTATTATGTCCATTACGGTAATTGGCAAATATACGGGCTAACATATGAAATGTATGCGTCTACAGATAATTATGGATTGTAGAGTGAATAATTTATTGATTAACTTGAATTGAACGTGGTGTTATTAATAATTTACATTGATATGAACTTTCTTTTAAATGGGTGTATTTTACTTCCTATCTTATTTGTACAACTGAGACATCACAGCACGTTTGACTAAGCACTCTCATACATTGAGAAAATAGTCAAAGCAAGCAAACTATCTTTTACATGTAATGTGCGCCTAGCACGCATGACTGTTCTGTATATTGGAACAATAACTTAGCAATTCAAATGTTTCTTTGTTAACAACCGAGACACGTGTTAGAAAATCGATGAAAATGACTCGTTCCTTATCATGGTGGCTGAGGTCGTCTCTTGCGAAAGAACAATACAACTGGTTTTTATGATTTGTTTTTGCTTTTTATGCGCGCCGCGCACTGCCTGCCCTGCGCACGGCCGACCTCCGGCCGACGTTAATTATTACAACTCTTGCGGATGTTTTCATACTATTTTCGCATTTACCCAATATACCCCGCGTGAAATACTCTGTTAGTATTGCCAACATTTCGTACACTAATTTACATTATTTATTACGCTAATAACCCATTGCATTGTTATCATTAAAGATGCTATAAAATCGAGATCCATTGTCAAATGGGAGCTAATTACACTTTTAAAATAAATCGTCCATCGGTTCGTCACGTTTTAGCACACCACTACTTTACAATTCTAAACATCGCTTCTGGAATCAATTCTAACATACGATTACCTATTCGCAGCACCTACATCAGTTTGTTTCAATTTCGCACCATCATACCCTTAACCGTTTCACAACGAAGCAGTAAGGTTTAACGACTTATTGTACATCTTGCTAATGGGACTCACTACCAAATCAGCAGCATAAACGATGTCAATTTCAATAGGTCTTATCGATAATGATTATGAGAATTTCCAACCTCTTAGTTTGTGCGTAAATAATGTCATCATTCTTACTTTAATTATTGGGCCCCTTAAGACAGGATCTTAAACATTCAAATATTCTCTAGTATATTCTGTGGGAACAATCCGTACTAATAATATATGTAACTGAGAAGACATTTGTTTGTTTTTTCCTACATTGGCCATAAGCTGATTATAGTAAGTTTATATTAAAGGTGGCCGAAAAATAAGAGGGCAGCCACATCTTATGCTAATAACGTGAGTCCAATACTCGGCTGGGAAGCATTGCACCGCTTATGTCGTGTTTTTGTGCCTAACCAGCGTATGGTTAACATCGCTACGAAGGATAACATAATGATTTGTTGTGTGACACAGGACGTATACCAGAATAGAGGAATGTGGAAGGACTTTTCTTTATACATACTGGGCTGTGCCGATCCTAAATAATTGGGAGAAGGTAAAAGAAATAAGAGAACATGTACCGTCGAACTAGGAAAATATGCTGACAAAATCTGTACTACAATATTACTACCGATGATAAATAACTGATCGTTTAAAAGAAATCCTTGGCTGAAATTTTTTAACGTACAACGTATGTTACCTATTTATTTTTCAGGGTTTTTATCCACATGGTTATATCGATCCCTTTAAGCACCACTGAACTAAATATATCTAAGTTACTGTGGTAATCATTGATATACCAATACATCAATGGTGGTAATATATAATATAAAAATCTTTGATTAATCCTAAAGTACAGTACTTTGAATTGTGTCTATATATTTAATTTGTTTTTGTTCAACGGATTTTAATGAAAATTTTAAGGGCAAGGAACAAGAATTTTATCTTAAGTTATCGTGAATGTTCAACTTCGATATTTTAGATGGGTTCAAAACATAATATTTATATTAGTAAACTTGCGCTAACGAAGTTGTGGAGCACAGCTGGTTTACCAGTGACAAAATATACTCTACCTATGAAATTGTGTGACTTGGCAAAGTACTGGGATTATAAAAGGCATAAGTATTAAACAGATTTCGCTTCCGAATTAATGAGCGAGACTCGATTTTCCCAAATTGTAACTGTAAATGGTAATACAGGTATTACGGGTTTCTTTTTCTATTTCCATAATCGGGTACACACTAGTACTTTTATGTACCCAGAATTGGTTTTTTGTTGCCAATTGGATACATGATTAAGTTTAATGTATAGTTATATCACTGGAATATGTATAAAATTTAAAAAGTAAATCTTGTTTGTGTGTCCAAATTGATTATCTCAGGAACTCCTAATGCTGGAAACAAAACATTTAGCACAATTATAAAACACTTTAATATAGTAGTAGTATGGATGGTGTATTGTGGCGCACCCAGGGCTTGAGCTCGGTACGGGTCTTCAAATGATAGACTGGTTCATGGAATATTTTCTTTATATTTTCAATCAGGAAGCTATAACATGTATTCAGTGCGCGGCCCGATACAATTATGATATCGTTTGTTTTTCGAGGCGTTCGCTGTAATTCGAATTTAAATTGAAATTCAAATAAATATATTTCTTAATCCAACTGACGACTAAAAAAAGGTTTTAGTCGTTACAGTATATATAGTATGGGTGGTTTTATATTTGTGTTAATATATTTTTTTTGATACTCAGAAAGGGTTCCGTTCTATCAGCTCAGATTTTTAAAAAGCTAAATGTTGGGTAAACTGTACCATTGTCACACATATACACCCTATCAATCGATACAAGATCAAAATCAACAATGGTCTATTACCCTATATTTTTGATTAATTTTTATTTTTCAAGTTATAATGTACCAAACATGCCAATGTCGCATTGAATGGCTTTTCATATGCTCATTTATTTATTGGAGGAAATGTTAAAGTCGGTCCGATTCGTACTCGGCCATATTTTAAGATAACAAAAACAGCATATGATTTAAATAATAAAATCACAAACGACCGCACTACTTTAAGTTCTTCAGAAAATATTAACATACCTACAGGGAAAATAAAACTTATTAAATAAATTTGTAGCATAAAAATTTACATAGTATTTTCCTGCTATAAATGTAGTTTGACATTTTCTTACGTTTCCGCGGTAAAAACCACGTATTGACTGTTTTAAGCGCGATTTTAGTTTGTATTTTCAATTTTACTCTTTTCTCTCTTAGGTTCCCTAATAAAAATAGTAAATGTTGAGGCTCATGCGGACTCTTCTCTCCTTAAATTGACAAGCACTTGGTCGATTTTTTTTTATTAAAGGCGGATAAGAATGAGGCGAAAAAAAGTGTGAAACAAAGTGAAAAATGCTGACCGCTGGATATTATACAATTTTAAATTTTAATGCAAGTAATAAGACCTAAAATAAAATAAAACCCATCAGTGTAATCAATATTGGTGTTTTCAAATTAGAAAATCTCAACCGCCGCTGTTATTTGGGCGCTGTCGCCGCTCACATGCACTTGTTTTTATATTATTTACTTTTTTATCAGACTTCCAAAAGAAGAAACGCCTCGTTTCTCAATTCGACTATGTTTTTGACTTCGAGTTAATTTAATTTGAAGTTTTTACAATATTTACTATATTTTGATAGTATTTGTTTGTTTATGTAGAATTAAAGTTTGTGTAACATTTTAATATATATTTTTATATATAGCGAAAGGAACTTTGTTCTAACCAAATTCCCAAAGACACCTCATTAGTTGTAGTTTTTGTTATAGGGAAGTTATAATTGTGAATTCAATGGTTGTCGCGATACGTATGACTTATCCTTATCTGTGACTTGTCTGAATAAGTAACGGACGAACCTATATTGTTCGCAAAAACTACCGCTTGAAAACAATACCTAAGGCACCAATGGGGTCATTAGACCACTTGCTTTGTCCAACGATCATATTCAAACAGAAATTACTCGTTTTTTATGGGCAATGGACAGTTTAACCGCATAAAAAACGGAGACAGTTGAGTTAGGAGATGGATGTAAATAGGTGTCTCATTTATATGTTATTATCGTTTTCCTTATCAGTGCGGTATTACCATTTGTGAGTTTTAAAACAAAATTCGTATTGTAATGTGGTTTTTTTGCCTACGTCATAGAAAAAGTATGTTCTTTACGACTAATTTATTTACTAGTTTAAAGTACAGGTTCTGGTTTTGAAATATAATTTGCATTTGTTGCGAATATTTATAATGCTGCTATCATGATGAAGTAGTAAGACGATGGTGCAAAAGATTAGCATTATAGTTATCAACCTAGTTTTTTCAAAATATTTCAAAATATAATAATGTCACACTTTTAATTCTCTAATATAGGGGTGAAAGGGCAAGCAATATTTTCGAAACATATTTTGCATTTTTCTATTATCATGACAACTTTTAGGGCTGCTTGCATAAGGTTGCTTAAATTTATTTAAGAAACACAAAACGTATTTAACACCCTTAAATATAATTAGCATCTTGCACAACGCAAAAAATTTGCCTCTAAATATGTTTAAAGAACTGTCAATACGATTTGTGTAAAACGTATTTAGGCAGTTTAATATGATCAACTAATTTTATTTAAAGGTGATCGTTATGCAATCGGCCCTTAGTATGAGTTTCATGGCATCGAGTGGTCTACCGACATTTTGGTTTCATTTTCACAAAAATTGGTTTCGTCCGCCTGAGTGGTTATGATAATTACTTATATAACTATATCTAAAAATTATTGCCTTTATACGGTTACATAGTTTCACAGTAGTCAGTTGCATCGTGTGACTTGATTTGAACATTGATTTTAACGAACGAAGACAAAAGCTTTGTATTATTACCAAACAGCAGATACAGCAATCTTTTTTAGTAAAACTTATACCTTTGAATAAATCTAACTAATAGCTCTGCTACTTTAAATGTTTTATTATTTATGAATGATGTTCCTATTCAATCTACAAAAACATCACATAAATTCAGTTTCGTTTACGATTTCGCTCGAAGCTCTATTTAGCAGAGTATTTAGTTTTAGTCGGCCATTAGTAGAATTTACCTATCTCCATATATTGTTTTTATCATATTCACTGTTGAGTGTAACAGTCTTAGATCTAAACGATAATGATCTCGCAACGGTTAGCGAGCGTAAAAAACTAGTCGCGAAATTAAAGGCAAAAGCACATATCCATCCGAGAGACCCTATAATTAGATTACCTATCTAGCGAGAAACCCGGAGCCAGGCGAGACTGGCTTAGCAAAAAAATAGTGGCTGCATCGGCACGCGAGGGTCTATGACCGGCGCCTGTCCTTAGCTCATTAATATAATGCTTATAGCGAAAGTCATGAAATTATAATCCAACAAACCTTATGTATCATTTCGCCAGATCAGATCTCCATGTACAACTTTAAACAAAATCTATAAAAATCAATAATAGAAAATAGCCGTCAAAATTTAAGTAATCATTGCTGTTTATAAGATGTCTCATCATAACTTTTTTTTATTGCATGAGTTCAGCAGATAAGAAGACGGCCCACTTGATGGAAATCGGTATGGACATTTGCAACACCAAAAGTACAAATACGCTGCTGCTCTCTTAAGGGAGACTGGAACCTGGTCACTAGTGCCGGAACACAACTCAAGGTTGTTATGACGGCATACTTTAGACCTGGTAGCATCCATCGGCAATAACCTACCTGTTTGTTTTGTCGCTCTGACATCTGCCCCGCAGAATTGTATTTTCTCCTTCTGACGATAGAATAATATAAATTAACGTATATAGAGTTTTGTGCATCAATCTGTCTCAAAGTTCATCCTAAATGCTCGCGGAATCAACCAAAATTTGAAGATTAATAAAATAAGAATTTCATCTGTATATTATGTAGATTTTTATTCGCTGTCATTTAAGTACAATATATAATTATAAGTAAGTACAGTGAAGGAAAGTTACCTTATACTATATTCTACCTATAATCCCTTAAGATTATGAGCCTAGGTCATCGAAGTCAGTGGGTAAGGTTCCCAGGCTACGTTACCTCGCTGGATTTTATCTTAAACTTTCGTCTGTTTTGTATTTGCAAGACTCAGAAGGTATGAATAAAGTCAAATTCCCCGTGAATAAAGTAGCAATCACAGCTATTTATATAATCTGAATTCTAAACCAAATTGCAAAGATCAAATCAAAACATCGAATGCCAATGAAATTTTTTGATGACAAATAATTACATACAAACTGACATCACGAGTAACAAAATTTGCATTTGAACCAACAATTTGCGTGGATTATCATACTGTATGTTTATAATAATTAACAGATTTGATAACCGGAATCTTGCGTAAGAAATCAATATATACTGATTGAGAAGTTCCGTCTTCCTGCCCGAGGGAGTTTTCGAATAAGTCAATAATCATTGCCTTTATATTCAACCATTACGCGATTAATATTTTTAATTCGATTATCACATTATAAGGAATTGCAGTTTCCGGCCTTTTCTGTTTATCTGCGAACAAAGTTAGATTTTAGCGCGTCTATATGATCAATAAATGTTTTTGCGATGGACTTGAGCTTTAATCATTGCTAAAAATTAGCTATACCCACCAATTTGTTGGTGCGGGACATTGGCTATATTCCCATTTTCGAAACCGAAATATAATCTTCTTATATAAAATAATGAATGTTTGTCTGTATGTCCTTTATAGAATCCTAAAGTATACATTTGATCATGTGACGATCTTTAGCAAAGTTGTTGTGCATCAGCCAGAGGTTTCTGAGTTGGTTCAAAATTGGACCCGGTAGGTGGCGCCGCTGTCGGCATATTGATTGAAGATTTTCCGGGCAAGACGACGTCTGCCTGTACAGCTAGTTTATAATAAAATTCCAGTGTAAATAGCATTTTTTTATTGAAATCCATTGAGCCGTTATAAAGCCTATACAGACAAACAAAACTTTTAAAAGGTTTTTAATATAAGTAACAGTTGTCACTTTCTATTTTATTTATCGGTTTATATTAAAACTGTACTCACAATATAGAATATAGCATATAAAAAGTTGTACATTTTTACACATGCATGCATGTCTTCTGCCTTTGTTTATTAACAGACACCTGTTAGCGCAATACTTACACTGCTGTTTCTTCTACAGCCTAGACAATGAATCTGGTCATGTTTGCCTATTACTATTTGAACTTTCTCAATTGAAACATCGAAGAATAAATATAGCGGCAAATTAACTTGTTTAAATAAGGTTCATTGAAACCCGGAACGCGTTTGTAAAAATAGAGTCGATCGTTATATTATTTTTCGCCAATAGTTTTGTTTATTTTTACTTTTACACATCGGCAGAGTTCCCAAAAAAGCGAAACAGCTGGCTAGACGCTCGATTGTAATATTACCGAATAGTTTACGTAATCGCGACAAAAAATATACCGTTGTCCTTTTTATGATGTTGATTATTTGCTCAAACTATTAGCCACAAGCATGCGTCATGTATCGTAGATGATATATTTGTATTCTAATATGTATGATAATCATGAATCAGATGACGATTTCTCTTCTGCCAGTAAGCCGGTCAAGGTCGGCGTATCCGTAGTCTGTTTAAACCACATTGTGCACTTTGTGAAAAGTATCAGGTTACTGGTTCATGCTAAAAACTGTAGTTTTCACGACCTGCGTAGTCGCTGCCGACAATTTATACATGTTTCGTGAAATGTTTTGCAAACTAATTAAGAAAAAGTAGGTTAAACCTTCGCGTTTCTTGTAAATATAATTTCATTGTTTAGTGGCATCGAAGTTCATATTTAGGGTTTCATAATCGAATTGCAAAAAAGTATCATTGAAATTTTGGCAGTTCGTCTGTCCCTTTGTCTGTCACAGCCATTTTTGTGGGAGCTAGTGACAACATAAGGACTAAATTCGGAATGAAAGCGTCTTCTACGAGCATTCGTACAAGTGTGTTGTGAAATTTTAATTCTTAATACGCAAATAGTTTATATTTAACTTTTTAATTTCAAAATAGAATATTTTTAATTCATATATTATAAAATTTTATAAATTTACAACACAAATTGATTTGGAAATGTTGAGTAGTTTAGTTTTTGACATTTCCGGTGTTTTCTGCTACTCGGTACATTATGCATCGCAATTAAGGGAAAATGTATTATACTGTGGTTTAAATTTATGACACAATAACCACACTTACGAGTAGGTAATCTGTTTGAATTCATGTTGGTGTTATTATTCTACGTAGGAAACCTTAATTCATTAGCTTAACTTCCACACGCATTGATTAGAATCAATTCTTTATTGGTTTTCCACCATAGGACCTTCGCAAGTAACAGCTAGTAACTGATATATGACCCTAAGGAAGCCCAATGCACGTGACGAGGTCTACTTGAAGGTACTCTTAGTTCAGTGTGTAACGCCCTTTTCATACTCCACATTTACGGCTCTTGCGACATTGCACATAATAATTATCCTCTATTTTATTATCTGGATAATAGTGTTACTGACAGTGTTAGACGATGGTAGAATTTTAATAGTATTGGACTATTGAGGTAGGTCAAGTTGGATGCTACCAATGTTATAACATAAATATAATCTTAGTTATACGAGATTTTATGCATATATATATAAAGCAGCCAACACCAAGAAAAACGAAGCTAAAAGTAATTCATGTATTATTTTATGTAAACGCGAAGAGTGATAGTTTTGCTTGAGTTTCATTGGAATTCAGGAATGAAAAACAATTGTACTATTATATTCTTTTAAGCAAAGTTAAATTAAAAAACTTAAAAAATAAAAACACAAAAGAGAACTTATTTGTTCGGTGTCAGACAAGGACTGTGCCGGTCTCATATTAAGTCTGAGTCTGATGAATGTGTTATGATGAAATCCTCAGTGATTATATCAAAATGTATTTACTGCGATAACTTTAATTCTGTTAGACGGTTAAAGTAGGTTGCGAATTAACCTTGAAAATAATTAACATTTTTCTTCAAGCGTCCTCATTATTATCGCGGTAACATTCGTGTCGATCTGTTCAATGTTAGAAGTTATATTACTTTATTTGCATGCTAAATCTATATATACATATTTATCTACCTGTGTAGCTTATTCAATTTTTTTTTGTACATGGCATGGATTCATTCCTCTGGAGTCCAGGTACGGTGATAGAAAATCTTCATTAAACTACATAATTGGGTATTTGATAGTCAAATCATCATATATACTATTTATCTTCATAGAAAGGCTCCTAGATTTTGTATGGTTGTACTGCTTTGTGACGTCATAATACTAACGAGTCAAATAGCTATAAAGTATTGCTTTAACAGTAATTCCAATTACTTATATGTAATCATATAAGTAATAATTAATTACTGGTATTAAATTAATATTTAATACAAGTAACAATTATTATTATAATATTGAGAGCAACTCCTTAGAGTAAACGCCGCGAGGTTCAATCTTTTTGTCTGAGACAATCGTACGTATCTGAGGTACATATCATAAATGAGCGTGTTACACATATGTATAGGTTTTCACACATTGTTGTACGTCATACCACCTAATTGCAACAATGTATACATTAGGTCGTGAAACTGTGTGCATGCCTCTTACTTTTACACTATGAGGTAAAAGATATTGAAAACTTTTAGAACTTAGTTTTAACAAAAATCGTTTTGAACCAATATTTGACCAAAACACAAAGTAGCCGTTTTTGAGATTTGAGTTGATTTCGATTAAATATTTTTAAAGGTTTGTAGCTAAATGACAAGAACATCTGTCACCTGTATATTGTTAGAGAAGTGACCGATATTGTTATTCATTACGTTTTTAAAAACTAAACTAAGAAAAATCAAGCATCATTGAAGTTTCAAAGTAATCAAATTTTAGTTTCACAAGTATTGTCAGAGATAACAATAGAGATAAATATCATCCGAGATAAGCATCAAACGGAGAGCCGTTTCACTAATTGGTGACTATAGTTCCATCCGTGCTTGTGCGGCGGAATAAAACCAACGGACAATAGTAATCAATGTTTGTCGGGTCTTATCGTCACGAACACAATGAAATTATTGGTCAATCTTCGATGATAATGATAGCACGAGTCTTCAGGTTCTATTAAAAAATATAATTACACTCTTTACATAACTGAGAAAACATCTTGTGTTTATTACGAATACGTCGTACCTTTATTGTTGTGATGAACAATTTCTCGTTTATTTATAAGCTAGATATCGTTTCGTTATATCTATGCAATTCTATCAATACCTCACCGTTAAAATTTTGTAATCTATAAAGTTATATCTGCAACCTGTTATATTTGCAACTTTTTATTGCAGACGCGTTCGTGGCCGATTCCTATACCGTAGCAAACGATCGTACGGTCCGGCGCGATTAGTTGTTAATTTAGGATAGGTACATTTTTGTCGTATAAGTCGTGGTAGCGTAATGGCGTACGTGTCTCAAGCTCAAAGGGCGCGGATTCGATCCTGGTCGGAACGCATGCAGCACCACTTAGGTAGTTTTCTGACCTAATGTGCATATTGTTACGATTACCACGTGCTAACAATGATGAAGGAAAACATAGTGATTCAACCTGCACATCGAGATAACCGATGTGTCAAACCTGCCAAGCCGCCTTGTACAAGCGTGGCGGGTATACTGTTCCCTCTAGTGGGAGATCCGAGCCTAGCAGTGGGACATTTATGGGCTGTTAATATTATTTATCATTAAATATTTGTCAGCTAAATGCAGATTCAGAAATTACTCGGAATATCCAAACAGACAAAATGTTTAAAATTGATTTTTTGATATAGGTACCGTATATATTTCCATATGCATTTAAAAGAAGCTGTTTTTCCGACGTTACAAAGAGACACTTAATTTTATATATTTGTATGTATGGATAGAATCGTGAAACAAGCAAATTGCAATTTTGGCAATGACAGAAGCTGAGATTAACAATATGTAACAGAGAGGATATAATCACTACTCTTATCATAAATATTAAATACAATAAAAAGGTTTTACATTTCTAAACAATCTTCTTAGACAAGATAGAAAATCAAACAACATTGATCATAGTAATTTTGAACTTTATTGTCAAATAGTTAAATATAATTTTCTGTGGAACAGTCTGTTTTGTGACTTAGTTTGAAAACTAAACATGAGCTCGCGAAACGTTAAATGAATCAATGTGGAAAACTGGTCAACTTTTTCATTCCGCCACCGTATTACTTACTTCTAAGAACATAGAGAAAAATTATATGTACCTAACATATAATTTTTCTCTGTCTAATCTCTAGATTGAGAGATTTCTACACATATTTTCTCAAGAATTAGCTGTTTTATTATTAATTAGTAGCTATAGTATTGAAATTATAATAGTTCAATGACTCGCTCAGATTAGTACACGTATCCTTTTGGAGTTCTCTGGTATTAAAGTATTACACAGTGCATCCGATCTCAAGCTATAATTTTTAATACTTTACATTCTACTAGAAACTCACCTCTATAAAGATATTAAAACAACTCAAGATTTAACCGGGAAAACAAGCCGAGGTTATCTTCTGAACAATCGTTGTTCATTTTGGCACACGTTGCTATTTTACCGTTGTGCTACATACTAGATATCATTTTTTTATTGAGAGCCCGACGACCTCGCCCGTTTGTCGTCGTGTTGTTTTGATGCAATACCACTATTGTCACACCCCTGCAGTTTGGTTTTGCAACTGTACCGACCAAGAAAACCTGTATTATGATACTATTGCTGCCGCAATTATAATGACATATTTAGACATTTCATTCAGTCTTAGCAAAAAAATGTTGTACCAAAGCTGGTTGCTATTGCAAGTGACAAATTATGAATCATTATTCACACAGGCTCTCGTGTTAAAGGCAGTCACTACAATGCGTTGGGCTTTTGTCGAACAGCGAACTACGTCAATTGAATGCTGAATACTGTTCATTCGTGTGCGTTGAGTCATCGTTGAGTCGGTCTTAAGGTAGGGTTACCAGATGAAAGGAATTAAAATACGGATATTTAAAAAAATGCACTCTCTCATAATTACTTATACATAAAACATGTAAATGGAGATCGTTTACTGAACATGTGAGCTAGTGACCTATAGGTAGATTAAGATACACGTAAATATTTAACATAAATATGTAAAACCATGAGCCTGTTGACGGTTATGTTCGTTTCAATAAAAACGTTTGATTTAGTGACCGTGTCTCTCTCGTATGGATATTGTCGTTTTTGCATCTGCCCACTCGCTCGCTTACTGACCTTAACTTGTGTAGATATCAATATTACTGTTAACATCCACGTCTCAACGCTGTATGCCATGACTGATAGATTACAACGCACTGCTAGGAGATTCGTATTAAGCCGCCACCTTTAATTATACTATTATTTAAAAAGATAGTTGTTTTTTTATGTAAATATAGAAATTTAGGACTGCTTAGAATTGGTCCCCCATGCCGGTTTAAGATTTAAATATTGGCAAGCATGTCCCCGGACAATCTACAGGTCTAAACTATCCCAATATTTCAGACGCATGGTAGCCCCATATCAGGACTCCCTTTAACAAAAACTGTACTGGTTCTTTATAACAGAGTATGATGTTATTTTTATCTGTTGCCTAGTACGGTCAAACATTTTACTTTTATGTGATACTTTTTTAACAAGTCGATATTATTCTATCTTATTGAGTTGTCAATTACATTCAGCAGTTTTTTATATGTCCATATTTTTATAAATGTTTTAGGGATAGTAAGTGGCATTTGCCCATTATTGTTTAAACTATTGAAAGTCGACGAAGAGAAAGGTTCAGAGAATCTTAACAAGAGATCATGTCTGTTCCTACTATTATAGAAAACAACCGTGATAATATAATATATGTATGTGTATTTTGTAAAAACACGAAATAGTTTTTTATATTTATGGCTGTTCTTAAATTAGCTAAAGATAGATACTGAAAAGACAGGTTTTCATATAAAACCCAATATTCATTGCATTCTACAGCTATCTAGAGAGGCCGTAAAAGTTTGAGGACTGTACTAAGCTCCAACTTAAATCTTAACATTTATAATATCTCAAGATTGCGAATGGCATGATTTTTAGGAACATACATTTCGAAATATTATTATTAAAGTTCAATTTGACCTTATACATAAGGACAGATTGGAATATAAATAAATGTACGTAGTGCAGTCGTTTTGCGTCACAAATGAGTCAATCCCAAGAAATTGTCTGACGAAACGGATGTTAACCCTAACAGCTATTTATAGCATCGTGCTCTTAGAAACTGCACTTAACTACGTTAAACAAAATTATAAGTTTTTCAAGTATGATTGTTTTCCTTAAATTTTTTATTTCATTGTTTTCAATTACTTATGCATTTTAGACAGTTGATTAATTTCTTAGATTTCTACGGATAAGTCTAAAAGTATAATAATCATGTAAAATTATAACTATTATAAATAAGCGTTGAAACCCTTACGAACTTCTTATATACATAAAAACATATGCACGTTTCAGCATTCACAATACCTACCCGATATACATATAAATATGTTATGGCTTTATTTTCCTGCGATTAGTAGGATCTGAATAAAGTGGGAGCAAGTTTATTCTACCTAAATGCGAATTGGTGTGTAACAGTCTAAATAATTGTTACTCCATAATGGTAATGACTCTACCGCGTGCTATACACGTATTTAGTACGTAATATACGTATAACAACTTGGCGTACTACATTAGTACATTTAGTACATACCAGTACTTGTATATGTATATATTTTATAATTAGCTCAAATTCAGGCTTAAGTACTCCCTTTAGAGAAAAAGCGGTGTACCTGCTTATCTAAGACACATCAGCCCTAGATCGAAAAAAGCTGCATTAGTAGTGAAAACTTCACTCTTTATTTTGGAATTCACGTCTTCAAAATGTCGAGGATTTCCTTCGCCTCTGAGCCACCAAAGTACGTATTTTTATGACTAATGATTCTATATATTTTGTTTCAGATGGTATTTCCGCAAAATAAAACGAATCGAAGCGGAGAAGAAACTGCTCCTCCCCGAGAACGAGCATGGCGCTTTCCTTATCCGCGACTCCGAGAGTCGACACAATGACTTCTCACTGTCAGGTAAATACAAAACGTTTTTTGCTTTATTCTACTAAACTATATAAGTAACTCACTTGTGTTTTAGTGTTGTACAACAGACAACTCTGAGGTAGATTTAAGACACCAAGATCAGATTAAGTAAAGAAAAATGGGCCAACGTAATTTACCCTGCTTATGAACCCGGGATTTTACGAAATAAACCAACTATCCCGAAGACCCACTCTTCGTTTCATTTCATTTCATTATTTTGGCGTTGCGAGGGTATTCAACGATTCAGAATAATAGTAGAAAAAAATTATATTACCGTTAGCAGAAATTGTACTTTTAGCCGAAATGAATATTGAAAAGCTACCAAAAATGTTAAATAATTATTTCGTGAGGTTTCCCTTACAAATTTTTATAGAGTGGCGTGCTATTGGCTCGGCATCGGAATTAACAGAATACAAAGAATTGAATCGGGCAAACCTACGATTGAAACGACAGTGTCCGGTGATTTTGACTAGATAATAGTAGCAGAATTGGGCCCATGTAGATCACAGAAGCCACCATATAATAATACACATAAATTGATAACATCTTTTATGAGCGACTGACTTAAAATACTTACTGGGTATTTATTTTTTTAATTTTTGTATTTACCTATTAGAGGCAGCTAATTCCCACTTTTGTGATTCAAAAATCACATATTTTCATGTACCTTTTGAGCACACCTTTACATCGTAGATGCGATGATCTTCTTTTCATTTACCCTACTGTATACATTCGGTACGAATGCTCTTGTTAACAATATATTAATACATAATTTATATCATCATTAAGATGAACAAGTAATAACTGACAATGCATTTTAATTGTAGAGCATGCATCAACAATTACATCACATTGTAATAAAATTGTAACGTATCAAGGACAAAGAGGCTGATTTCACAGATACGACGGAACTTTTTATCCTCTTAGAATTCCTTGGACACTATTAAATGGAATCCTTTCATGTTTACTTGTGGAAATTTATATAAATATTATCTAATGACGACAATACGTTGGATAGTCTAGAATGTTCTTGTTATGTTGTTATTGTGTACAGTATCACAGTTTTGGATAATTCTGGAATGCCCGTAAATAGTGACGAGTGAATTCCTTATTTTATTTTACATATTTCAGTCTCTAATTCAACGTGTAAGTAGCAAATATCAAGCTATAAGCATTAGTTTAAATAGTTTTTCACACATATGATCACACGCAATTTTTTTTTGAATGATAAGCTGTGGATCTACACTCGTTGGGATTATGGCACAATCCTTTTTTTCTGCTTTCGTTAATCTCACCATAAGTTATATTATATTGTTATATAAGCAGTTAAATTATAATATAAACTTAATTGCTTATTAACATTGGTTTTGGTGTTCATTAAAAATGTTTATTTGATATCTATGAATTAAAATAAATATTTTATAGGTTATGAATATTTGCGGATATGATTGACATTTAATATACGAGTAATATGGTATTTGTATGTGTTATAAATCTTTACAATGAAACTATTTGTAATAGCATTACATGCCCTATTTATCGCTCTTATACATATATCATGTTTTTAAGCGTATGATGAAAAGAGAAATTTTCATCAAAATTGTTAGACGATCGTCTAGATCAGGGGTCGGCAACCTGCGGCTCGCGAGCCACATGTGGCTCTGTGGATGTAGAGCTGCGGCTCTTTAGTTATACCGAGGGCTTCATGCCAAATGGGCGTACAGACAAAAGTGCAGTTTTACACAATGCACAAAATTGTGAATAAAACAAAACTAGTTGATCGTATAAGGCTGAAATCTGGAATACCCTTCTTAGGTACACTTGCATACTGGTAAGATTTTCTAAATTGTAACGTACATATTATTTGTAAACAACAAAAATGGAATTTCTATGTATGCCCCTATATGTTATGAAGCTCTCGATATGTAAAAAAAGACATGGTTTCCATTGAGTCTGTTTGCCCAATGTTTGTTATTGAAGCACAAGTTAGTTTTGTAAGTTAATAAGTTAATTGTTTTCATTTTTTTATTCAATAATAAGTAATTATCTAATAATGTCACATAAATTTTATCTTTTTGTTGTGAGTGTTTTTCACTTATATATGAATAAATAGATTTGTTTGTTATTATCAAACACTTAATTTATGCAAATAATATTTATTGTTGGCAAGGAAAATTTGAAATTTCGTAAATTATATTTTTGACTCTTCCGACTCAAAAGGTTGCCGACCCCTGGTCTACACTCATGTATACCTCTACCATAAATACACCATGAACAAATACAAAATTACAATTGCATAAACAAAGCATTTGAGCTGTTTCACTTTTACATTCAGTCAGGTTGTAATTTATTCGATGGATAACTTTTATCTGATGACTGAATAATCGGCCGTTAGTGGAAGAGAAAAAAATATGGTAACCTTGTAAAGGTCTCGCGTTCCAACGAAATGCTTTCTATTTCGATGTCTAAAGTCTAATAAAAGTGATAATATTAACCTGTTTTTATTATTGTATGATCGATTGTTTATCTGTTAATTCAATTAATCTCCAAGATTTTGTACTGATTACTCTGAAAAGCATTATTACCATTACCGATATACTAACTAAGAAATTATAAATATCTCTACACAACATTTCAATTTAAGCTCAATTAATTTCCGATTGAAATCCTATAAAAGGAAATCCATTTTTATCGTATTTATTTAATAATTTGATAAACACTTCTTCTGTCCTTTATTTATATGTTTTTTTATCGATTTATAATTAACCCTGATTAAAAGATTTAAAGTGGAGCCGTTATAATTAAATGAACTTCTATAATTATTATTGGTTCCTTGATTAATCTCCATCTCGGCAAGTTGAGAATCTTTAACAATCAATAGCTATTTTGAGACTTGTAGAGTAATTGACATTCTACTCAATTGTTTGCCGTAATGAGGTTTTTGTATTGAATTATACTTTTCTAAAACCAACCATTATCGCATCTTAGGCACAGGGATGTATTAATCATCGCAAGTAATTCGTATAAGTCATCAAAATGCAAAAGGTCTAGCTTCAATTTATGAATTTATATTTTGCAATACCTCACGTACTTATCGACACAGTCTACAACAAATTTGTTTACAACCATTGCTGATAATGTTTGCAACAATGAGTCCTTTGATTACGTATGTGCTACATTCATCTTCTTGTATGTTTGGTCCTTTCAATGTAAAGTTCTTTAATGATCTGTGTATTTATGTCAATAAGTTATTACCTGACGCTTTAATAATGTAATAAATGATATATTGTGCAAATTGAAGATATTTTTAACAGACTTCTAAAAAGGAGGAGGTTCTCAATTCGTCGGGGTCTTTTTTTTTCATAACGAAAGATGCCCACAAAGAAGACTGTTAATCCTGTATTGCAGTCATTGTTTGTAGATACAACCAACTCGCGATAGTTATAACCGAGAGATTTGACACTTGCTAATTTAAATCTCTCGATTATTTTCCCGATCCCTTGAAAAATACTTAATAAATTGAATAAAATCAATGTTAATTGTTTCCATCGGTAATTAGAAGTTGAAAGAAATAGTATCTTTCCCACCAACGTGCAATAATTTTAAGTCCGGATTTCCCTACTCTTTATAATCTGAAGGGATACCTACCTACCCATCAAGAGACGATTTCTTCTCAGTTCTTGTTTACTTGTTTTATTCCTCCCTCCCTCTTTGATTATAATTTTACTCCTGTTATTTTGCAGTCTTGGTAATTTGAATTTTCTCTGGTTAGAGTGTCTGATTAGCGAGAGTCGACTGTATATAACATTGGTGACCTATTTCGCGAACACAAAGTTGTAAAAAAAACAGTTAAATATTACCTTCGTCAACTAAATCGAAGAACTGTCAAAAGCTGAGGCGAAGATTCTCGGAACGGTTATTAATTATATTAAGATATGCATTCGCAAGGTCGACCGCGCAAAGCTTGTACGATCCACGCGACTACACGAAATGCGAGTCTGTTTGAAATTTATTTGAGATTGATGTCCTTGATAAAGACTGTCTAGCCGATTGTTGCTTCCTAGAACTGAACTTTCTTTCGTGACCATTTGTTGCTTTGAATAATGTTCTTATCGCATTTCAAGTAACTGTAACAAGATCGTGGACTGTTATTTGTATAGGAGCATATATTACATATTTATATCTTCATTCCTACATAATATTAACATTACCAATATTTTTTCATAATACATGTTGTTTTTTTTATGATAGATAGGGTCGCTTTTGGCCACTATCACACGGCAAACAGCAGCAGCAAACCGCCGACGGCAAATGCTGTCGGGCTTCATTTGCTGTCGTATCGATCCCGAAGTCGCAGCAGTCCTGCATTTTTGTTGCGACATTACTAGCTTTACTATCGTGTTTGCATTATTAATTTTTGGAATGAATAATGAACTGCTGAAAGTTTTTTTGTTAGAAATAGACGCAGACGATGACTACTTATTGTTGTATTATTACTTAAAGAAAAAACCTATTATGCTGTTGTACTTAAACAAAGTGAAAGAAGACTTATTCTCTTCTCTCGAAGAAGACTTATTCGATTCTCTGACAAAGAGACATTTGAATGATGATGCAGAAACTTTCAGGAGTTGTCGCCGTTTAAATCAAAATCAGTCTAGTTTTGTGTACCCTCTTTAATTTATTATGATTTTGCACCAAAAACATCGCGTGACCCAATTTCAGTGGAAGAAAAATTATTTTTTACATTATTCGTCTTCCATCAAGTCCATAATGTTAAACTTCGACAACAACGGTACTGTGTTGCGCGCAAACATATGCTGTAAAGTTGTAGTCAGAATCAGTTTCATACAAATGAATACTGCAAACTAATTTTGCCGTCACGGCACTTGCTGTTGCTGTCTGCCGCTGCCGTCTGCTGCCTGCTGCATCCGTCAAAATCGCACTTTAATATAAGACGATGATGCAGTCGAAGATGGCACGCTTACTTATAAAATACCTATTGAAACAAGATCTTAAATCACCCGGACCGGAAAAAATGCCTCTGATGGTGCATTCCACAGCTCTACCATACGCAGAAGGAACGTGGAGGCAAAACGTTTCGTTCGCCCTGGATGTCAATGTTATTAATCCAATATAAGAAAAGTAGTTCTATTAAGTAATAGCAACTTCATAAACAAAGAATATGCTCGAAGTCGTTTTTTAGTGAACGTAATTGATTTCGTTATACCTCGCTCTTCATAGTTTTTATGATTTTGATAGCAATTTTACCGAAACTTTAGAGTCTCTCAAGACTAGACTAATAACAGGTAATATAACTAGGTAATGTATAATACAGTATTAAATTCTAAACATGCCGTGTCTGTACATTGAGGCTATTTTAAAAAACCAACTGGAATAGACTATATAAACAACGAAGAACACGATTTCTTTTTATTTCTTTTCTGTTTCTCTGTTTGTTCGGGATTTACGTAAAAACTATTGGGCCGATTTCGATCGGGCGGTTTTGGCTGATCCACAGCTAATTCTTAGACTTAAACCCTGCGCTACTTTTTGTACTGGGAATTATTGAAATGTGCCAGATTTTTTTTTTTTATTCCAATGTGATCTTTTTACTGATCTATAGCAAATTTAATTAACCCGTGAATCTCGCGGAAATTTTCCCGGGAGCAGTTTGTAGTTGTTCGGATACTTAAAAATTAGCTTATTCTGACACAATTTTCACTAAAACGATACCTTACATCCTTACATCATACTGTGTCCCAGGAATTCCGCGGGAATTTTTTTCAAGTGTGGATTAAGTCACGGATATATATCCTGATAATGTAATAATAGTCGCGATGGCTTAACGACTAAGACACCCTTCTCACGTTCAATTAACGTGACTTCGTATAGTTTCAAAAAGAGCAATTATCGCTTACCACTTTTTCTGACTTAATGTGCATATCTAATGTTAAAATTACGTTTTTTTAAATATCTAAGGTAGCGCGGCAATATATGTAAATCGTCCATCCTGGACAAACGTGACGTCCACTACTATACTATAAGGCCCAAGCCTTATAGTATAATAGTGGGCCTTTGTAGACTTACATTATTCTCTATAAGTGCATCAGCAAGACATTAATTATTCTACCACGAATTTTATTTTGTACCTATTATTTTTCAAATTTTATACCGACAAACAAATGTAACTAATTTTAATATAATAAAGGAATAGTAAAAAAATATGTTAAAAAATCCCCATTTTGAAACATTTTTCACCTCGCTCCGCTCTTATTGGTCTTAGCGTGATGATATATATAGCCTTATAGCCTTCCTCAATGAATGGGCTATCTAACACAATTTTTCAAATCAAACCAGTAGTTCCTGAGATTAGCGCGTTCCAACAAACAAACTCTTTAACATTATATATTAGTATAAGATTTAAAACTTGAACTGGCGAACTGACCTCTATCGAATAAAATACGGACGGCAGACACTGATTTAATCGCTGCCGTTGCTAAGCAAAGTAAACGTAAATGCTTATCGTATGAAATTTATTGTCCCGCAGTACGCGATGGAGATACGGTTAAACATTACCGCATCAGACAGCTGGACGAGGGTGGGTTCTTCATCGCCCGCCGTACCACCTTCCGCACTCTCCAGGAGCTAGTTGAACATTACAGCAAAGACGCCGACGGCCTTTGTGTGTCTCTCAACAAACCCTGCGTACAGGTTAGTCATATTGATCAAATGGATACAATAAGATCTGCGTCTCTTATGCAAGCTTCTTCTATATCTTACTATCTAGTCTTTTAGTATACCATTGGTAGAAGAATTATAGTAATATAATTTCTAACAATGAACAAATTTTAAGAATAACAACCCGGTAATAGTTAATATAATGGATTTTTTCAGAGTCCTACTGCCATTTTGATAAAATTTTAATTCTCTTAAAAATTTATCGTGTCACCCGCACATCTATCTCAATACATACATACCTAACTTCACGCCAGGTCCCTTGCGGGGTAGGCACGAACAACAGAGCGCCATTCAGACTTATTTTTACACATCTATAATAGAACTGTTTTTAATGAAAACGTACGGCTTTATATATACTATATTTGACTGGAAAATGTATACAGATAGGTATGCATGATGTCGTAAAATAGCGAATATAAAAAAATTAGGGGAGACTAGCATGCATGTAACTGCGGAATCAAGTTTTTTTCTGTGTGAGAAATGGTCAGTAAGATTTTATCAGTCAAGCCAAAAAGTGAGGTCGTATTCGATTCTAATCCCTTAAATTGTGTATCTTCGTGTGTTATCCATCGTTTGAACTAAAGGTACGAAAATGATGAAAAAAATCAAAATAAAGAAATAACTGTTTTCGACAATATTCGGGAGTGGGTCACCCCCCTTGGGGGTCATATTTTCAATTAATATGATAACAACTCGATGACAAGAGAATGATGTATGTTGTTATCTCTGTAGAATACTTCGCTGTAAATGGACTAACACACACTTAACAGATGTTTATCTACATCCACAGATTATACACGATTAATACTACGAAATTCTTAATTGAAAAAAAAACCCATTAAATTATAAACTAGTACAATGAAAGAAACTTGTATTGTATTCTACCTACAACTACTTTAGACTATAAGTAAAATACTGAGCCTAGGCCATCGAAGTTGATGTTTTTACATACAGTATTCGAAATCTATTCTTAAATGATAAAAGTTAACGGTTGCCTTACGATGCGACCGTGCGCGTAATGTGCCCATCATTTGCATAGCAAAATAGAAACTAAACATTCGTGCGATCGTAGTTTCCTTACAAATAAGTGGTAATGCCATCCGAATAAACTCTTGAGCTTGACCTGACCTTCCGTTCTAATAATAAGTGATCGAATATAATATTTAGCCTGTGTTAGCACAATTGAATCGTATCACCGCTATGTCATAACAAGGCCATTTAATGGAAGTAACCGAAATCACATTACTTATTGGATATAACAGTATTACGTTCGGGGGCGTATGAATTGCAAAACTTAATATCGCATCGCGACTATAAAATTTATGGTTTTCGACGCCCAACCTTTGTGCGGCGCGTGAGAAATATGGCGAGGCGACCGAGGCATTGTACGAGTGCGGATACTTTAAATTCACCGAAGGACCCTGCTGTTCCTGGACTCCGGACAAAGAGTCTTGTCATATTCGAGATATTTAAAACGAGTGAACGCTGTTAACATATTCCCCTTATTTATTTATTGTTACTTTCCGTCTTGTATTACGCCACGTATTGGATTACGGAAAACTTATAAAAACAACATATTATTATCATAATATGTGGAATTTCGATTATTGTATTTCTATTATTTATGGCTTTAGTATTTCGCCATGTCCTCAAGAACAAAACCTACGTCACGTGAATATTTTAAATGCTAAAGACATCACGTGCGTTTAAGATTCCGTTTTTAATTAAAACGCCAAAGAAATAACATTCTATTATTATATCTGGATTTTTTATGGATTCCAATATAATGACTTTGATGAAGTATGATGTGTTCATTTAATACCATGCTCTACTTATTTAGTGTAATAAAAGTGGAGGATCTAAAGATGTTGCGGTGTGATAAGTGTGTCGTTGCCAAAACAGTTGCATTTTGCGGAACATGCGAAATGGATTTTTGAACGATGTCTGATAGTTGAAAACATTTGTTTGGAAATACTTACTTCCGTAAATTCTTCAATCCAAGGTCATCTGTAATTTTGGTTTATACATAAATTTTCTCACGGACTATAAAAATCATCTGGAGGCTTCGTAGGCTTGCTTCAGGCATTAGTTGGGCAAGCATTTAGACGCTTATCTGACAATTTAATCCTATTGTGGTGTGACCAACGTTTATCTCTATATGTATACGGTACAACAGTATCTATATCGTCTATGGTTCTATACGGTGTTGTATCTTACAATATGCTCTAGTATATTACAGGAAATAGAAACAAAAGGAACTGTGGGCTATTGTGTTATAATGCTAGTGGATAAAATTATCTGGGACTATGGCGCCTGGTAGTCACAATGGTGAATCAACATGGATAAAATGTGGACAAAAGGTTGTTTATGATAATTGTTATTGTTTTCTGAGGTATCAAGTTTTTTGTCACAAAGATATCCGCCTAGCATCAGTCAGATTTTTTTGACTTACCATATTTTATGTAAACAAAATACGAATACATTATGCATACAGCATTTAGTCAGCCTCCGCATTAAAAAAAACCAAACCACATTTAAAAGTGTAATCAAACCGTATATTTGAACATTAATTACCGTTGCTAATTTTTTCAGAATATGTCGATTTATTGATTTTGTATGGTATAATATACGACTGTCATCCGTTCCAGTTTCTCGATGGCGGTCAGTCCGCGCGCAATAATATTGTCAATATACTACTTACATTCGTGTTGATAAATGGTGTGTCGACGGCTCACTTTAATTTACTGCAATTAATAACGATCACCTTATTCTACATATTTGCAAACGTGAAAGTGGGCTTGCTTATTTTTTTTGTAAATATGGCTACTTTTATAGATTTTCTAGGGGCCTAGTAGACTTTGCTCTGCCCTAAAAAAATGAAATGTAGGACTTGATTACAAAGCCATCTACCGGATCCAATTGTGAATCTAAACCACCCCAAGACCCACTTGACCATACAAAAAACTCATTAAAATCGATCCAAGCATTTAGAAAGAGTTCAGTAACATGTAACGTGTAAAATGTTCTAATACAAATGTATCCATATTAATTGTCTAGATTTAAGTTTATGGTGAACAATAAAGAGTTTTCATTCATTCATTCATAGGTGCCACATCACGTGCCGTATTTGTACCATAATATTGACAATAGTATTGCAGGCGGCTGATCGTCAAAGCTATCCCCAAGGCCGATACGGCCCCACTTTCGTTACGGCGACGCGTAAAAACGTAAAACAAAGTCTATTGTAGTAACAACATATTTTTCTCAAAATCATAATAAGCTGTAATGTGTATTCAAAATTATTCGACTATAGCTGTCATGCTTCGTAATTAAACGTCACCACTTCAAAACAAATCTGTTGAATCGCTTAGTACATTGACATTGTTGTAGAAATACTGTTTTAGTATTTCATACAAATACATTATTAAGTTGTTTGAAGCGTGGCGTTTCGTCGTGTCATTGTAATAATAAGGCCTGCTGAAGTAACCCAAAGCAGCATATTATTATGTTATCACGAAAGAGTCTGGGAGTTTCTTACCGCTTCTTTTCCTTAACAGCAATAATACGTTGCGAAGCCGGTATACATAGTTTGGGAATTAAAATAAATTTTAACTTATATTTATGACCTTTAAAGTGTTCTCAGTGGAACTTATTTTGAATAAAAAAAATTGTATTTGAATAAAATTACTTAATACGAAATATTTTAAATTGTAGCCTAATCAGTATTTTCGTCCTGTTCGCTGAATGTCGCTGGTATAGTTTTTTTCTATTTTTGCTCACGTAACATCTGTGAATACGTTTATCAAAATTAAAACTACGTTTTAACCATTTTAAAACGGCATTTTATTTGATTTTTATATCCGACGTTTGAGCTATTTGTCAGTAGTCTCATTATTTAGTTATTTGTTCATATAAATTATTCGATAAACTTAATCAGATTAATCACCCCTTCGGAACTTCTTGTGGCTTGAAGAGAACTCTTTAGCAACATGCCTAATTCTATCAACTGAATGACTGAAATCCTAAATGATTATTTCATCCAGTGGCGTAACGTAGTGCGGGCGGTACTTTTCAGGGGGCGGCAAAAATTCATAATAAATAATATGAATATTTGAACCATTTCATAGTTTTATCGCAATTACAAATTCGGACCGATTGAAAAGACCACGGAATATTTCATTACTCATTATATGACGAATTCGGGAAATCCCCTATATTTAAATGATATTTTGTAGCTACTACTGGCAACACAAAGAAAAAGAATTTTCAAAATCGGTTCAGTAGATTCAGATTACCCCCTGCAACGTCACAAACATACAAACTTTATGATATTAGTATATATATATGTGTATATTCTATAGAATACATTTAATTAAAATATCTAAATAAAAGGGCGGCAAAATTGTCTCCCACCCCGGGCGGCCGTCACCCACGCTACGCCGCTGGGCCTAGCTAAAGGTTTCGATCCTCTTTTACTTATGTATACCACCTGGAATAGGAATCAAGGTCCACTTACTTTCATGAAAGTGATGAAAGCAAAATAGATCAGCTAGGCCTAGTTTGTGGGATGTCTGATCATAAGAGTTGACTAAGTTACCTTTTAGCAAAGAAATAGTATGAATGAATTAAACTCGTCGCTTAGTTCCATTTAAAACAATATATCCGTTAACAATAGTGGCTACGTTTACAATCTTTAACGAGTTCTATTGTTTCATTTAATACGATTTATTGTCTTGATTTCTTATTAAAAAGGTACCTGAAACACATTTATTACACGAAAATGAACTGTAGTAAACTCAACTCTCAGTAATTAGTTGCATTGTGAGTTGCTAGCTACATGTATAATAATTGATAATAATTACTAATTATTATATTTATTACATTATATGAAATAAATAAATAATAACAATAATTAATTAATAATAATTATTATAAATAAAAATATTTTGAAATAGTTCTGTGTATAAAATACAAGCATAAAAAATAACGCCTGTTGTCCATAGGCAAAGAAGAGTAGTTGATATAATTTTGGCATTAGACCTTTCTGTATCTCCACTTTCAATGAACTCTTTGTACGCATGTCGACTTAAAGTCCTTATGTCTATCTTCAGTCTAAAACATTTTTGATTTCCTTTTTACGAAATAATTGTCTGTTTTGTCTGTTTGTCCTATAGACAAATAGAATTAGTTACTTATCATAACTCCTTTTATTGTATATGGATTCGGAACCGCACAATATATATCTGTAATATATGTATGAATATGCATATTTTTTTTACTTACCTTTACAGTATTTTACACAAAGTATAAACTCAAGGGTATTACATACACATCAATTCATAATCAATCATTCATTTGTCCATATTGTTCAATATAACAAATAAGCAATGAAATAGAAAGTTATACAATAACCAGAGAGCGCTACAAGGTTTCACATAATTTATGTAATATTGTCGATGGACACCTTCATAATTACACATGTACAATTCATATACTTGTACGACATTGGAGGTAACTTGTGCATGCGCCGAGACACAATGGCTGTCAGGGGATTAAGTTCAAGGTCATTTTGCGAGAACTTTGACCCTATAATGACTTTGACAGAAGCAATTAAGCATCATTCAAACGATGTTCTACAAGCATGCAAATAAAATATGTAATACAAAACATTCGAAAGCCATTAATAATATTTATTGCATATGAGTTTACTGATCTTCTAAAGATATTAAAAAAGCAACCAAATATATTGACAAAATATTGATAAATATCCAATTAATATCAAATTAATAAGAAATCTCTTGAAAAGCCACATTCCACGAGTTCGTTTATTTACATAGCTTTCACCGCTTAGCAAAAATCTTATGATATATCGCTATCAAAAACCTTATGATCCGATAAGCTCATTGTTGAATAATGAACTGCTACTCATGATTTAAATCCCACTTATAATTTGACATAGCTTTTTGGTGTCGGATAAGGCGACGTCGAATGGATAAGAAGACTTAAATTCGAGTAACGGTGCAGTTGTTATTCGCCCGTCACTCTTCCAGACGGGTTTATTATTCCGAGTAGAAATTACTTTGTCAAAATCTTTTGTACTTTTCTTATCCTTGATTCTGGCCAACCAATTTTAATATTCACACAATTTAAACACATGCGTCAAATGAGTAATAACCGGTTTTTTCTTATTGTATTTTCAAATTATATTATTGTGAAGGTGTTAGGATATAAAAGAAGAGAGTTACTGGGATATTATCTTTTACACTTCTTTCTCCGTTTACAATTCTTTCACGGTACGAGCTGTTCGTTCATGGAACTCACTGCCTTTCATCATCAGACAAGCTAAATCAGTATCGTCTTTCCAAAACATGGTTGCGTCTTCTCCGTCGTCACACTCTTGGCAGAGTGGTCGTGATCCTCAAGACGGGTGATGGCACAATTCATCGCCATGCCTCTCGTACTGTAGCTGGCCTCGTGCATTCGTGGAGTGGACCAGTGGACATGGTTGCTAGTTATTTTTAATCCCGCCAAGTCTCATAGTGTTTCTTATTCTGTATGTATTATAATGTGTTTTATGTTTGTATGATACATAAAGTCTATTATTATTTATTTATGTATATTTTTAATGTTTCATATTATCTATTTCGACCATTCTTTGTTTGTTTTTAGTGGTTTTGTCATTTGAAACATTTTTTACAACAAATTGGTCAAAAACATATGAAGAATTTCTGAAAATCATGTATTTTCAGTAATAAACCGTCATAACATGGCAGAAGGGTAACCAGATAACGCTTTTTTCCCCAAAATATTAAGTTGCATTCGAATATATATTTTGGAATAGGTTTAGCATTTTGTACCTGGGAACTAAAAATTCGAGACAAGAACTAAATATTTCTAATAATGACGTCAGTCTGGATGTCATTTTACCTCTGGCATAATAAATTCATCAACTTCAGAAAATTTCCATACCTTCAGGAGCACGATCAATTTATAAAACATATAGATTTTCAGAGTATTTTACAGAGCGATGAACGATCCATTTTTTATTACATAAGCTCAGCAGATAGGTAGACGGCCCACCTGGTGGAAAGCGATTACCGTCGCTTATGGACATTTGTAACACTAAAGGTGTTATCAATGTACTACCGCTCTCCAAAGGTATACTGGAATCTAGTCACTAGTGCCGGAATACAACTCTTATGTTATTGATGGTGGCATATTTTAGACCAGGTATTACAGCCATTCAGTAGGGGGGCAAATACCCAACCACCTGTGGGTTGTTCTACTGCGTCTTGACGCTCGTACACAGGAGATTGTATTATTTCTTCGTTCCTGCACGGATAGTTTTTCTGTTTCTAAACAAACTAAATTCCCATTAGAATAATCAAAAATTATAGTAAAAAACTAAGCAATGAGAAAAGGAGACCTGCACAAGGTAAATATGCAAACACGTGCCTTTTTTTCAATTTGTTTGCCAATATCTATATTTGATTTGTTGCAATATTGACAATACACCACGTATGGTGTTGGTCTTTGTTGTATTGGGCTGCAGTACAATGACTGTTTGCCGAGTTGTAAGAAACACAAAGAGAGATTTATGTCATACACAACACCGGTACGTAGATATTCAAAAGTTTTACACTAAAACTAATCAAGTATTATTTTCAACAAATCTCGAAAGCTGTAAATATTGTTAACAAAACAGTATAAATCGTATCCATGTTACAACATATTTTTACTTTTAAAACTGTTCTAGGGTTATGATTAACTATGTTACATTACGGTATGTTACGTAGCTTAGAATATATGCAATGTGTTACAGCGTAATAAAAGTCATATACGTTTTCCTGTAATTTTCTCATTTTATAAATAAATTTATTTAATTCAAATCCCATAATTACACATACAAGTGTCATTGTTTCTCTTGTCAGGTTATTGAACATAAATATATTTTACATATATTAATTTAGGTGCGGTTTAGACATCGAAGACAAATGAGGGTATATTACATTTTACCTAAAAAAAATTTCAAGGACGCGGACGAAGCTGTGGGAAAACCGAAAATTTTACATATTTTCTCTTACGTAAAATGATGCTGTCCTAGATTGGCAATTGTTGTAAATTAGGTAAAATATAACAGAAAGTAGAAACCCAAGCCTTATTTTAATGCAAATTAATTGTTTATGATTTCAACTATGTGTGGTGATAAATTGTAATAATTAGTAGTGTTGAGATTTTAAGGGGCGCCTCTTCATACCTCGTTTGGCAAATCTTAACAGTCTTTTATGATAAAGTTTGAAATTATATCATCTTAATCGATTTTGAAAGACTTGAATTCGGCGTTAATTTCTATTTACCTTCTTTATTCATCGTCATGCACTATCTATAAAATTACTCATATATTTTATAATCAAAGCAATGAAAGTTGTTTATGTTTCATGGCTTACGTTCTTGGCTCTTTGTCAATGTAGACGGCCAGACATAGGTTTTCACTTCGGTCAAAGACGATTTGCTCAGTATGATCGATTGTATAACAATTCACACTTTCTGCAACAAACCCACGGTTGATGTAACCGTTAGCCTTAAATACACATTTATTCTCAATAACAAACATTAGAAACGTATCAAATGAATTAAGTTACCCGAGTTGCCTCTACATTTGTGATTTCTCTACTTGGAGCAATGCACGTCATTCACAATTATCTACAATGTTGCACTAGCAATAGAAGTGGCTATCGATGATGATCGTTTGCATCACTGACGCAACATGAAGCGAGCTAATTCATTTTACATTTCTCGTCATTTGCGATTTCGATATAGACGATTAATCGCGTCAATTATGTTTCATCGATTCAAATGACGATCGATATGCACGTAAAGCAATCTGATAACGTTTGTATTATCGAGTATGTATTGTATAAGCGTGGACGGAGCAAAGCGTGACAGGCACACCAGACGGATGGTCGCGGTCGGTGCCCATCGACCGTCGGTTTCATGTTACTGCTTACAACGCGGCGTGAATTAAAATTGACAAAATGTGCTTGTGATGTTGGCGATGTTTCGGGCGGCGATACAACACAGCACATGACGCCTCACGGTCTGCAGCCTGCGCAGAGTATCACTCTCGCTAGTTCACCTCGTCACCTACAAAATCACCTAATTTATAGTCAACATGCTGCACTCCATAGTAGCGTAAAGAAAATATTTTAGGAAATATTGCACTGAGAATCATAAATCGCAATCGATCAATATGTTTAAGATGCAAAGCAATGAAAGTAATCCGAATGATTCGGTTTAATCGCATTTCGTTTTCGATAATGGTCTGTAGTTCTAGATTTCTCATTTCGGATTATTTAATACAGTTTGAAAGTACTTTATTGAAATAGAATAGAATAGAAATTAATTGTAAGTTTATACAGTCAACCCATTTACAGAGTAAAAACTAATTATAGAGAGCAACAATCACCATTGTTACTTTATAGCGCATTGTCAAGATTGCAAAAGTCATATTAATTATTCATTTAAATAATCATATAAATTCCTTTTGTCTGCGGTATAAATATAATAACGCGCTTATATTGCCTGAATTTGATGATTGTGTGTTTTATTACAGATAGAAAAGCCTGTGACCGAAGGCTTGTCACACAGAACGCGCGACCAGTGGGAGATCGACCGTGCATCCTTGAAATTCGTCAAAAAACTCGGCCACGGCCAATTCGGCGAAGTATGGGAGGGATTGTGGAACAACACGACGTCAGTCGCGGTGAAAACATTGAAATCGGGCACAATGGACCCCAAAGACTTCCTCGCCGAGGCGCAGATTATGAAGAAACTGCGGCATAGCAAACTGATTCAATTGTACGCAGTGTGCACGCTAGAGGAACCGATTTACATAATCACCGAGCTCATGAAACATGGATCCTTGCTAGATTATTTACAAGGTGAATTGCATTGTTTTCAGCTTTCTCACTTAAACTGCGACATAAGTAATAATTGGCCAATAAAATATAAAGCAGTCATTAAGGGTTTAGTTTAAACATTTTGTGACTTGAACGCTGCTGCGAGGAGACGTCGTTCGTTTGCTATGGTAATTTGGAAAACTTATGCTTGCCAAGTTCTCTTGAATCGTGAGACGTTAGTTTTTGTTTAATTATTGTTGACTGACTAACCAGAAAAACATTTAAAACAACATAAACAACAAAAATTGTCGTCATTTTTTTGTATAAAACCGACTGTAATTAAGTTTTTGTTTGTTTATTTATAGCTTAGTTCAAAGAACAAGGCCATAAGCCTGATTTACATTTGCATTAATTAAGAAGCGGATTAACTTGCGAACTATTTAACCGACAACTTATTACTCAACTGGACTATTACTATCCGATGATTATGGCTTAGTTCGCTTGTTTCGAAAATTAATTCGCGTCTTAACTAACGTAACTTAGGCTTGAGAAGATGTAAGCATATATTAAACTAGAGTTTTCCCCGGGGCTACGACGCCTAAAAGGTCTAGGTCCCCGACCTACGTTACGTATGTAAACAAATAATTCGGTGTGTTATATATATGTATCAAGGGCTTCATAACAAATGGGCGTACAGACAAAAGTGCAGTTTTACACAAGGGACAAAATTGTGAATAAAACTATATGTTATGAAGCCCTCGTTATATAAAGTAAAACATAAAGAAAATTTTCAGCCGACCTGATTTGAAATACTTAATAGGTACGTAATGAATGACATGTGGGCAATCTCTCAACGTATTTGTTATTGAATTACAGCGATGGTTGTCCACATCGCAATTTAAATGCCATCTATTTTGCTAATCCATATATTCCAAGTGAATAAAATAAATAAAGATAAAACGTATCCTGTCTTGATTCGGGATATAAGTCAGCTTTCTGTCGCGTCTCGTTCATATCCGTTCAGTTGTTTTCAAAAAGATGCAATCGCAGTGCATAATTTTTCGTTATTTTGGTCTATCCCGCGGAAACGACGTCATTTATTAGGATGAAAAGTATCCTAAGTTACGCCCCGGGAAATGAGCTTGTTCTTTCTCGAGTCATTTAAACCCGTTCAGTAGTTTTCATGTGATTCTCTAACAGACGGATAGACAAAAAATCCAATAAATGCATTTTCGGAAACACCTGGTCCGAATTATCCCATGATTTTTTCACATTTTTACAAAGTCGAACCACTTATCGATTATTATTTAATAATAGCTGGACCTAACGTGATGTACGCTATAATTAGATTAATCCTAGACAGTAAAGAGTGCGACGATAGCATATTCGAACATGACCTTTTTGTCGATTACTTCGAGCAACAAACAGCTATGTTTGAAAAAATCAAGTTCAGCTTCAAAATAATTATGCATAAATATAAGTTATAATTTTAGTTACAAGTAGTCATAACTTATGTTCTTGCAATTGGTTTTTCCAAAGTAACATTCTTTGATAATAATAATTCGTATCTACGCATTTCATTACTGATGTTGTCGTCATATAATCGAAAACAGTCTATGTTTATTACGTAATAATTAGTTTTTCTTAAAAATGCGTACAATCAGTAAAATTCTAATGTCATCCTAAATAATACCAACAGGGCTCCCCATTCGAAAAGGGTTTTTATTTCGACTAACCATAATCTCACCTCTTATTCATAAGAGGTTTATATGCTGGTTAAAAAGAGTTAAAAGAGGCGTTTTTCATATTTACATGTAGAATTAAATTATGAAAAATAGTTTTTTAAACGGGTGGATAGAGTACGCGAGTACGAGTAGAGTGGATAAGACAAGTTGGTATTATCTCATGTCGTGAACAAAGGAAAAGACAGAGATACCTAACATTTTATTGCCCGGCAAAATAAACAACTACAAAAAGCATAATCACAATACTTTCTTGGTAAAAACAATACATTGTTTTATATACAACCTTATCGCTTAGAGCAATGTCTTCTAGAGAACCTAACATAATGGATGATCATTACTAATCTTGCGATAAAGGTGATCCGGAAAAATAAGAGGAAATATCCCATTTATAGATTATTAAATATGTTTAGGCAAAGGACGCGGCCTGAAGCTGCAACAGCTGATAGACATGGCGGCTCAAATAGCGGCCGGGATGGCGTACCTCGAGTCCCAGAACTACATCCACCGCGACCTCGCCGCGAGGAACGTGCTCGTCGCCGACGGCAACATCGTCAAGATCGCAGACTTTGGCCTCGCGAGGCTTATCAAAGTAAGCTATCACAAAGACTACTTTCACTCATGTCCAATGTTTCCAGGTGTGATACCTGCCAATCGAGATCCACACATCGCGAGGCTTGACATATGTACTTTTGTAAAAAGTTTTCTATTTAATAGTTTTTATAACATTTCAGTACAGGAAAGATTTAGAATTCTAATTCAAACCTTTTATCGACAATTTTTATAACGTTTCTAATTTATGTTTAAATTAACATGTATTCTAAGGGATTACAGGTAGAGTAGTATAAAACTTGATCATTAGATAACTTATGATAATTAAACTATTTCCATAACCATTAGATACGTGGATTTTTGTTACTGTATCACATTAAATAATTTACAGAAGACATTATATTTAACATAGAATATGTGTCGTCTCGATCAAACACAAATTCAGTTAGTAACAGATTGAGACACCCAGTAATCCAAGTTCTATTACAATACTGTGCGATTCAGATTTTTTTAAATCACTTGCAATTCTAGTATTTTTACTTAAGATTAGAAATGTATCAAAAATATAATTGCTAGATTCTGTAAGAATCATTTTAGTGAAGTTCCACCTGTGCCCGTCTGTCCAGTTTACATCGATGCAAAGGTTCTATTCTCAGCAAGGTGAATATCATAAACGAAACCTCCATTATGTATTATGACTTGGGTGTCTGACATCGCTCCCAAAGTTGTACCTTGTACATTACAATTACCCATAGCACAAGCGTAAGTTGGGGATAAGTATGTGTTTGTCTACCGATTATTATTCACACAAGACACGTTTTAAAATTTTGTGGGCATTTGATGACTTGGCTGCGTGCACATCTCGTACATGTGCAAACCGGTGCGCGCTCACCTTTACGATCTAAACATTTCCGTTCGCTTTTAATGATATTACTAGTATTTTTATTATAATCACTTTAAAATAAATATTAAAGTAGACTCTTATAGGGCCATTGACCTGGATATCGAACACGCATGCTTTTAGTTAATTTTGTATCTAACAAAAACTTAATTAAACTCCCACCAATATTCCAACTATGTGTTTCTGGTACAAAACGGTTTTTAGCGATAAGACCCCTTTAGTACTAGTAAGTAAGTTGTAAGTTTTCTGTAATGGTGTTCAGTAAAGAGTTATCTGTCTATAGATTGATAAGCATCTTTCGTTTTCATATTTTGTAGTACTCCGCTATTCTAGCATAAGTGGTGGTCTGTCACAGACCACCAATAATAAAATCTTCATATCATTTATTTAACAACCCATAAGTCTCTTGTTGGTCTGTTGTCTGTTGGTTAATAATCAATCAGTAATTCCAGATTAACATGTTTGTCACTTTCTTATATTATCTTTGTCCCTCCTATTTGCTTGCACATGCTATCACAGTCTAATACAGACAGTCTGTTAGTAATTGCAAATTGTATACGGCAACAACAAAGAAACCATCCAAAAATACTTACGTATGCTTTATAAATTTGAAAGTGACTTCATTTGAATATTTTGCCTTGCATTTGTTTATCCCAATATACAACCTTGAATATAAGCTGTTTTATAATTTTGTACATAGATTGGAATACAATATTCATTATCACACACACTATAGTAAATAAGTCTTATACAAACTATTTAAACTGTAAATAATTTACGACTATACAATATATTACGATGACGTCCAATATATGAAATTTTAAATTACCAATTATAAGTCTTGTGCCTAAGTTACATAAGCTCTCAAACACATATATGGAATTACTTTTTAAGTACATATTACGTGACTCATAATTTCTAATACAATTAAGAACATTATTATAAATCTCTTGCTTACAATCATTGCTGAGAGACTTACGTAAATGTCATTTACAGCGCTGTTATCCGCTAATTAATTCTAATCAGTTTCTGATGGGAAAATCACTGCCACATTTTTTATTCTCAACTTGTACAATAGAGTTGTTTGCACCATAGTTGTGTTTATGTCATACTAATAATAATACAAACACGTGGTGACAATCTTAACATTGCTTATAGTTATTATTAAAAGTTATGCACTGTTTACTACAACTTTATTTCTTCGAAAAGTAATCGTAGTTATACTTTTGTACTTATAAAAAAAGACGAAATAGACAAATATGACGCAAAATGATCTTTTGCTAGACGTGTCACTGGGGATTTCTCTTCTACTTCTTCTCTCGAGAAGTACTAATAAAATTAATGCATTATTTGCTAGAACTTCATTAATCTTCCTATAATAAATAATTATATAACATACTTTTTATAGTTATAAAAAGAGCCTCAGGTTGATAAATGTTAACTAAAATATCTTAAACTAGAGACGTATTGCTGGGTAGTTTCTTGCCGTCTCTCTTTAATAGCAGTAGCAAGTTGTGAAACGGTGAATATAGAATAGAAATTAGACTTAATTTTAACTTATATAAGTCATATGTATGACCTTCAAAAATGTGCTCCAGTGGAGTTTGTTTAAATAAAACCTTTTAAATTTGAATTTTACAAGACGATTTCTTTTTAATACACAGATGTAAAAGACCTCGTTTAGCGTACTGGTTTCACACCAAAAATTAATTATGTATTTGTATGAATAATATTTTAAAGTAATGACGTCAATTATCCACACATATCATATATCAAACAGCTAGACGCATTTAATCTTTGGTTCGACTACGCCAGGATGTATAAATCTAATTTTTGCGATTAAATTTGAGTGCTTGTTTTTTGTCTATAACATCCTTTGAAAATGTATAATAATATTATAAAATTCTAAACATGCCGTGTACATTAGGGCTATTTAAAAAATGCATATTGTTTTAGATTTTCTGTTTGTTCGGATTTCACGTATAACTATTTCGATGCGGTTTTCGCTGATCGACAGCTAATTCTTAGGTTTAAACTCTGCGCTACCTTTTATTCCGGGAATCCCGCGGAAATTTTTCGTGTAATTTAAAATGGCCAGATTAAAAAAATCTAATTCCAATGTGATTTTTTTTACTGATCGATTAGCAAATTTAATGCTATATAATGTGTGATATTTTATCCCGGGAGCGGTTGGAAATTGTTCGAATGCATAAAAATTAACTTACTTCGGCACAGTTTCCACTTAATCGATAGCTTACATTATTTTTTTTAATGCAGCGATACTTCGTGTCCCGGGAACCCAACGTGAATTAACTAATAATAATAGGTCTTGAAAAAATATATGTTAAAAATCAGCTGATAAACACACACATGGTATATATCCCGAAGCTACGCAAGTTAGGATTGTGTTATGGGTTATACTACCTATACATAGAATAACTTTGAGGCCGATCGCAGCCACACAGACCATAACAAATAACAGAAAGGTTGTTTACGAAATTTTCGAACGCGGGACCTCTGGCGATTCGTCCAATGCGCTATTTTTTTACGCTGGAGTACACCATACAGGCAGACTGCCCACCTGATGGAAAGCGGTTACCTTCGCCTATGGACGTTTGCAACACCAGAGGTGTCACCGACACGCTGCCGGCCTCGGAAGAAATTTTATACCACCCTTTTAAAGAAACCTATATCGTAGGTAGCGCTGTGGGAAAACCACGGCTGAGAGCTCATTCCGAATCCCACGGTGCGCAAAGAAACAAATGGTCTATAGAACGTTGTGTACAAGAGCGAAGCGGCTCTAGGAAGTGGGGATGAAAGCCCAACCGAAGGCGTGCAGCGCGGTGGTAAATAGAAGTCGAAGACGAGGCTAGGCGGGCAAAGGCTGAATCACTCAACTAAACTAGTAGCAAATTGTTTTTATTAAGGGTTCTTCACATTATCTCGATGTTCTCGCGAGAAATGAAAAATACGGAACGGTTTCTCGTGACGTTCTCGCGAAAATGTGGAACGGTTGCTACGATTGTTATGTTTTCCGTTAATTTACAGGAGGATGAGTACGAGGCGCGTGTTGGTGCCCGTTTTCCTATAAAGTGGACCGCCCCCGAGGCGGCTAACTACAGCAAGTTCTCGATCAAGTCCGACGTGTGGTCGTTTGGTATTCTCCTCACTGAACTCGTCACTTACGGCAGGACGCCTTATCCGGGTAAATTTTAGTTGAATACTTTTACTTTTTTTTAATATCTTATTTATATGTCACAATTGTCCGCAAGCAAACTACTTACTTTTTTTAAAGAAAAACTGTTGAATGACAAATAAAATCTTCGTGCAAACGAGTCCATTTTGATTAATTGTTGATTAATTATAGTTGTGTGCAACATCACAGCGTTGCGCCACTAGTAATAAAATTTACTTTTGTACCTATGTTCTCTAGTGATGTAATTGTTAATTGTACCAAATAAATTCCAAAAAATAATTGATATTTCTGTGTTTTTCAAAATACAGTCAGTTATTTACTAGGAGTTTCCACACTACTTCGCGCCATTTATCTTGTGGACACTCTCCTGTCATATAAGATGAAAAATATCCAAGTTCATCCCCTTTACCGACAGTATATACGACAGTATGTCCCCATATACTAAATTCACGCCAGTCCCCAAGACCGTCAAGATGTAAAATTGAAATTGCGTCTATATTTCTCTTTTCTTTTGATCTTCGCTCAATTATTTGCGCTTGAAGTCTTTCTCTTCCTTACTCCTGTTCTCATACTGTTATATCTTTCATGTCACCCTTCACACAATCCATCTATCTTATTTTCGTACTTAGTATTTTTTTATGAAACCAAAATCTATAATTATCGTTCATTTTCGAAATGGCAGGAATGACGAACGCGGAGGTCCTGCACCAAGTGGAGCACGGCTACCGCATGCCGTGCCCACAGAACTGCCCGACGGCCCTCTACGACATCATGCTCGAGTGCTGGCACAAGGACCCGCTCAAGCGGCCCACCTTCGAGACCCTGCAGTGGAAGCTGGAGGACTTCTTCACCATGGACACCACGGAGTACAAGGAGGCCTCCACCTACTGAGCCCGGCCCTCCCTGCCGACGCACCGACACGCGCACCCACATACGCACACACACCACGTAAGTGACACATACAGTTTGCACAAGTGGGCTGTGTTGAGATATCGACAATATTTTGACCTGTTTTGATGATGGGCTCAGCATCCGTAACTGTAAAACTAAACATATGCTATGTTGTTATTATATATATATTACAGTGAAAGGTTACCGTCCGTTATCTGCTTGCTTGAGTGACAAGGTAAACATACAGTGCAGTCACGATTGTCATAAGGGTTCATACACACTATTCTTTGTTATAAACCCGGCCTGCGCCCGTGTACTGAGCCGTATAGTATGTATAGACACCGTCTGGCTGACCACCAATGAATGGGGCTGTAGCACTTCGAGCGACTGGTTCGGATGTTGGCAGCATATAGGAATCAACTTAGTGTTTTATGTTTCTCGCTCCCGGTGAAGCGGCAGTTAGGTGCAATGTTCATTTATGGCCTATTCCTATATTTTACTATTCGTTCACTTTCTTTATGTGTATGTATGAATGGAGCTTATGTGAAATTTTAATTGAAAATAAGACAAATTAACGCTTGGTGAGATACAGGAACCAGCTCTTTACGGACTGTGTGTGTGTTCCACGACAGACGCCGGGGCTGTACCACATGCCGCCAGATCTGCAAATGTTGCACAGCAGCGCATCGATGCAGTTCATGCAGCTGCACCAGATGGGCGCGGCTGCGGGCGGCGCGCCGATGCAGGCGCAGGCGCCGTTGGGGCAGCAGCACCACGCCGCGGCGCAGGCGCAGGCGCATCACCACGCGGCGCAGGCGCAGCACCACGCGGCGCTCGCGCAGATGCAGGCGGCGCACCACGCGGTGCTCGCGCAACTGCAGGCGCTGAAGGGCGCGCCGCCGCGGCCCGTGTGCCGGCACCACGCCACGCCGCCGCCGCCGCCACCGCCCGCGTACCGCGCCCCCTAAGCGACCGCACTTCGCCCCGCTCACACGCACCAGTCGAGTCAACTACGAGTGCCGCACATAGGTCTACGTGCTAATTCACCGCGAACAATTCGGCGTTACAGAAAACGTTGTCAAGTATTTCTTTTTTATTAAATTGAATAAATGGCTTCTTAACTAAACGGTAAAATATTCCGGTGAATTAGCATCGCTGCCCCCCCAAACAAGTTGCATAAAGGCTAAACAAATAGAATACAAAATATATGGGAATGACATATCGTTACGCTAAGTATCATGACATTCATATACATTTTCATTCTATTCGTTTAGCGCAATGCCACTTGAGCTTGGCTCCGATTTGTTATGACAGTATATCATGTCTTTTTTTAAATTTCAAATAAATGTGCATAAAGAAATAGTTGTAAATGAAGACCTAGGCAACTGGTCTTTTGGCGTAACTATAAATTTCCATAAACGAACCGACGCCACAAATAGTGCGCGAAGGCACCTCCAAAGCTACAACTGACGCCGCATCGCGTCGGCTTCCCGGCAGACATTGTACAACGATTCCTTCAAAGCGGACACTTCTCCAAACGACGACGAGAGGCCACGATTTTATTTATGCAAGAAACGTGAGTGAATAATTATGAATTTGCGACGAGACGAGACATACGTTATTGTTACACTTTGATCGGTAGTAAGTTTAGTTAGACTGTCTACGATTTTTCTAAATATATTTAGCGTACCATAGGTTATAAATTTTACAATTTTTCAAAGTATTTAAATAAGCCTCCTATGTAGTATGAACGTTGGAAGTTAATAAAATAATAAGTTGAATGGTAGGAGTTAGGAGATTTTCGGCGCCTTAGGTTTACATATTATTACTTAAAAAAACTTATCGCGGTTTAATTGTGTTAACCTTCCCGTACCACTTCTTTCAAGATAATTATTCTTGTTATTAAATAAAATATGTTCTCCGCTTCGCTGCTGGCATTAAATCAGTTGAACACGAAAACAAAAAATTAAATCATAATCGACATTCAATTTGGAAACTAAACGTAATAATATCTCCGAGTATTTATAAAAGACATTAACTCGGTACTCATTGAACGAGTGAACTCATTCAGCGCATGAGTGACCGCACTTAGTATATGAGGGAACAAAATCACTCAATGCAAATAGAGTGAAGGAGCTTGTTATTAAATAAAATATGTTCTCCGCTTCGCTGCTGGCATTAAATGTTGAACACGAAAACATAAAATTATATATTGTATCAAAAAATAATCGACATTCAATTTGGAAAGTAGACGTAATAATATCTCCGAGTATTTATACAAGACATATTAACTCGGTACTCACTGAACGAGTGAACTCATTTAGCGGATGAGTGACCGTACTCAGTACATGAGTGAACGCACTTAGTATATGAGGGGACAAACTCACTCAATGAAAATGAGTGAAGTGAAGGAGCGACTGAGAGTGAGTGAGTGAGGTAGTGTTGCCGCGTTGGGCATGGCGAGGCGAGGCGTAGGCGCGAGTCTGGCGTACACGAGTGCATTGTGCGTGATCGGTAGGAAATTTAGGATCGGCAGGGAAATAAAATATTTTGTGCTTAGCACTTCTTGAGGACGATTATGTTTTGAGAGGCGCATTAATCGATAAGGTATTCTCACCTTCGTATACCATGTTTAATGTAGAATATCGATATTGGTGATAGATGCCAAATAATTCTAATAAAGAACTGAATTTTATATAAATATTAACCGTTCTGAGAGTATTTAGTCTTAGGTTTTTATTTAATGAAGTAATGTTTATTCTCAAATGCTATTACTGAATAAAGGTCAATTCATTTATGCAGATACATCATTTATTTTCCTATTGCATAAATGTTGACTTTTTTAACTTTCAATTATTAATTCGCTGATATTTATTTGTGCCAAGTTATTAAGTTTAAGCTAAAGTAATACTTGATGTTTTAATCTAAATACTTTTCAAACGTAAGTACCTTTAAATATTAATCTTTTTACTTTGCGAGACTAAATAAAACGTAATTGGCCTAAATAAATAAGTATTTTTGAATGTGTAAGTTTTGTATCCTAACGTATTTTAGCTATAACTTAGCGTAACTACTATATGCAAGATATTATAAATACAAACGGGAACACGTTATTAACTTTTATTCAATGATTCCGCGCACTTTTATTAAACACTTTTTGTGCAATATTCACCATTGTTCTGTAAACCCGGTGCTTATTACGACTATATTATAAGTAGCGTGTGTTTCAGCTCATTTTCACGTTCAGAAAATGTTGATGTAAGTTTTTGGTATTTTAAAACCAATTTATAGTATGAGCAAAACTTAAATGCGTCCATGAAGTTCGTACACGTCATTACTCTATGCTAAGGTTTGCGAGGTGGTAAGTATTGCCATCTCATTCGGCTGCTAATCAGATTGCTCTGCGTCTCTTTCGCACTACACAGTTTCAGGTGTCATAAACATTTTAACGCTTGACGGGGCTGTGCAAACTGACGAAGCTAAAATCTCTCGAAGCGTACTTCAGTTTTGCGCGTACTACAGCACTCAAATGACACACGAGCATTATACAAATCTAATGTACATAAGTAACAAAAAAAGTGTATTTTATCTAAATATTGAATATACCATTGATTCGTGTTTGGAAATAGAGAACTGTATTATTAATATCTCGTAAGCAAACTTTTTTTATTACTTTGGTATATTTATTTTGCAAATTACTCATGTCAAGGTACTCGTTCAAATAGAACTTTAAAGTAGATAATTCCAGAACAATTATCATTGTAAATAGTACTGAATTTAGTAGTTGGTTATAAATGTTGAGTGATATTAGACATTTTGGTATTGTGAGAAATGAAATGTTGCCGGTTAATGTTATTCGATCATTCCAATAACAGGATCATTGCAATAATTAATCTTGATACATATTATGATGACATTATGTCAAATAGAGATATTATGAGAATTGAATATGCCGCACAAAAATTACAAAAGATATTTTTCCCTATTTGTAATTGTCTAAAATTGATAGATTTTGAAGTCACAAAGCTTTTCAGAAATAATGGTATTTTTGATTCTACCGGTTATTCGTTAACAGGTTAAGAATTTATCTATGCACTGTGGATAAAAGCACGAAATGTACAGACATTATAACGTTTTAGTTGGGACTAGTAGCGATGTTGCCAGTTAAGCAAATCAAGAACTCATATTAAATAGTAGACACAACCTGTTTTAATATTATATAACGATTTTATAACTACAAATAATTAAAAACTGAAATGACAAATAAATATATGATTACTGCAAAAGCAAAGCCCATATTTTTATATTTTGTCAAACTTAATTTGGAGTCTTTTCTTAATTGGATATATGCCGGTGTCTTGACTTCGTTATGGAAGTTATGCTTATTTATATAGTGGCAACATTTATATTGTGAAATTGAGGTGTTCAGGCCTACCCAAACGAATCAGACGAGTATTGCTAATACAAAATTGTTTGATCTTTATTGTAAGATAATGAATTCCAAGGTAGTTATTTTCTCTCCTTTTAGTAATTACTATTTCTATAATTTATTATGTAACATTGTATTTTTAAGTTAAAGAGCTGTATAAAAATGCTTTAGGCTGTATCGTTTTTCGGCTAAGTTTTATTATGTCTTATCATGTATGGCAATAATATGATTGTATTCAGTTGATTAGTTAGCCAATTTTAAGTATTTTTCCCTTATACAAGGCGCCATCACAATTATTATAAAAGATCGATGCGTAGAATAAGATTCATGAAGGATGAGTGTTAGGTGTATAACTAGAATTTATTTAGTAATTGTTGCTGTGTTACACTGACATTTATGTGACGGTGTACAGTGCTGTATAACTGTACCAAGCATGTGTTTCAATAATAAAAGGCGAAGTCAAAAAATTTCAAGCGCGACTGATGTTATTTGATACTGTTTGCAATTGAACTAAGGTCTTATTACCTCCGAGTATCAATCTATATTTTTTTTAGTTTATTTCACGGCCCTTGCTACACTACTGTGATTTGATCACAATCATTTCTGTCGCCCATTTTCATAAAGTAGATTTTATTAAAAATTTTGGGACTTCCTCTTTTACAGCAGTGTAGCACAGGCCTAATATATGGTTATGATTATTATATTTCACTTATTTGTATAGATTTTTTAACACAACAATAAATATAAATGTGAAATATTTTGTGTTTTTTTTATATTTCCAATGTCAATCAAAAATAAACAAGTGTATATTTCCAAGCTATCAAAACATACTTTTCTAGACATGTTTCCGATTTCTTATTCCTCAAAATAGCAACCCTAAACTCAAACTGGTTAAAAAAATGTTATTTATTCTAAAATAGTATTTAATTGACCAGACTGTATGAGTATTGTAAGGACAAAAATAATGCCGATTGAACAAAGGTCGTGGAAAAAGAAATAAAACAAGAATATTATTACATAACTAATCGACTATATTTTGCAAGTGACTATACAACTGTTTAATTTTCAGCTTATGTTCGGAAGTAATGTTCTCTTTCATTTTATAAAGCGTCATAACATTTGACTCTAATATGGAAATTATATCATCAGCTTCATTGCGATTTAATTTTATTCTTTTACACTGAGGTTCAGTATCACTTTCGTTGTTAAACAATGTGTCAATATCAACAAGATCAAAGTTACTGCCTGACTGACTAATTTCAATTTCATTGTTTGACTGACTTATTTCAATCTCATTGTTTAACTGACTTATTTCAATGACTCCCTTAATACACCTGTGGGTAAATTCAAAATTTGACAATTCTAAAATCTTCTTTTCTTCTACATAATGCTTTCTCAATATCCCACGTTTCTTTAATTCCAACCATGTTTGTTTTAACTCGTATTTATCTTTAATAGCTTTATATATTATTTTATTATAATTGAATTGATCAATATTTTCATATAACATCAAAAGCAATTTATTTGTGATAATAGGATCATCACTTTGGATAATATTCCTAAACGACTGAACTAGAAAGCGTTCAATTATGTCATTTTCATCGTAAATATTTTTAGTACCGAATTTGCATAAAATATCCATCAGCAATAATTTAATTTCTAGGCAGTCGATCTGTACCAGTTTGGAAATTACGTGAAACACCTAAAACAAACATAAAAATAGTGAAAACAATATAATTTACAATAGGATACGAAAGATATAAAAACTAATGGGTTACGTAACTTTACGATTTTATTAATAATATTGAGTTAGAGTAAGTTTATAGGCTTCATTGTTAGTTCTTAAAGAAGCCGTAAAACTTACTCTAAATCAATATGAATAAGATCGTTAGCTTAGGTTTTATAAAAAATCAGCCAATTGCGTGTTATCCACGTACAGTGAAAGGTCTCGTTGAGGTAACAAACATGTTTTTGTTACTTCGCTACGGAACCCCAAAAATATTCTTTGATTAGGAATACCCCGCACCTCAATAACAGCTAAACGGATCTTTTTAAACTACCAAAATAGAATAAAATAACATCACCAATTTTCCCCACATATTTCGAATTTAACAAAAAAATAACATAGAGGCGCATCATTTTGTTTTATTAACAACTGGCTTACGAAATAAACCCACACCCCTCTGTAGACGTGTAAGTAGGCAGACCATAAGGTATAACCCAGACAATACGGAAAGCCTTATGGTAGTTGGGAAAGTTAAATATCTCCAAATAGGTAGATTGAACAGGTTGCTGACCAGCTGAACATATCAATAAATTCAGCTGTTCTCAAAACTGATCTCGGTGGAAAAGAGCAATTCATTGCCATCAAAGCCACGATCTTCAGCAGCTAAAGAACGACTTAGAAGTTCAAGCTATGTCTTATAATATGCATATATAAAAATACACCTTAATGCAAAATGTAATCCATATAGATCTAGTAATTTGTGGAAAATGTCTACTCTACATGGTTGTGTTGAAAATTAAATGCTGTCACATAAGTAGACACAGATATGATTTAATAAGGTCTGTTTTTCGAAAATAGACACGAAACCTTATAAAGCGAATGATTAAAAGTCATTGACATTTATAATCGTTATACAAATTGTATGACTGAGCATAAAATGTTAATTTTTCTTGTAATTTCTTGTTTGATAGAAGTCACAAATTCACAATATAAGACAGGTAGAGCAGTTTTATACACTGAATTCCATATTAACAATATGCAAGTAGGATTGAGTTTTTTTGGTCGTCTATTTACAACCTTAGATATGTATGAACAGATTTTCATGCAATTCACTATACTTTAAGGACTAAGGTGAAACTCGTAACTTATTGCTGTTAAATATGAGATTGTCTGCCAGAGTATAGAACCATAATTTGTCGTGAGTGACGTCACGGAAAAGCCCTAGACTACTTTTTGAAATTTCTTCAGAAGGTTCTAGACAAGGTAAATAAAGAACCTAAGCAAGGTAGTTGCGTAGTTAGTTAGCTAGATAAGGTAATTAGCTAGAGTTGGTTAGTAGGTAAGATAAGCATAGCATCGGCTTCATTGGCGTTGAAATTATCCACTTGCGATGGTAACCTCTTACTTGATTGAGGGAGGTGGCAGTCGAGCGAGAACCACGGTCAAAGCGCGACGTGTGTACATTCGGGATTATCTATTAGTGACGGACTTTGCATGTCTTATTGAATTACGACCTTCTGCATTACGTTTGGAATGTTGTGTTCGGTTATATTTGTACCTGTGTTATACGTGTTTGTATGGTTATAATCAACTCTATAATAATTCCCAAGGCATTTTAATTCGAGTCCCGCAACTCGTAACATTATTATTAACCTGTAGAAGTTATTTACTTTTAATTGATATTAATTTCTTACCTTTATTAAGTCTTCGTACTTGCTACATAACACACTGACCATTGAACAAGTCAACGATGTCAAAGCCGCCACAAACTTAATGCACCACAATGTACCATTTTCAAAATGTTGTACCAAAATACAATGATTTTCGGGACATAGCTTTGTCCATGTACATACAACATCAGCGACCAACAAGTTATAGTTAATTGGCAATGTTGATGCTATATTCATTAGACTAGTCTGAAATAAAAGTATTATATATATATATATATATATATATATATTACATTAGCCCATAAGAGACCCACTAGTGGACTCAGAACTATAGTGGAATATATTCAAAATTACGTCACTTACAACATTATGTACGTCTTTATAGAAATCCCCGTCGTTTCTTGATACATTAGATAACTTTAATTTCAATTCATCCAAAATCATACTCTCGATGTTAGTTTGTATTTCTTCAGGCAAATATTTTAATTCCAACATACCCCAAATACTAAGACTTTCATCCAATGGATGTGTTTCATACATTCGAGCCCTATCTTCATTATTCAAAACTTGAAACAATTTCGCTATTGTATAACTTAAGTAAACTTCTTGTGGTGAATTATCGAATAAAACTTGACTTTTTAATAGACTGTAAAATTTGCACAAATTTTGTACTTGAGTCAATATTAATTCCTTCGAGGAATATCTGAAAAAAAAATGTATAAAAAAATAATGCTAAACATAAATTGCTACTACACTCAGTCTTAAAACTATATAAACCTCCTTAATTGTCCGTTGAAGTTTCACTTAATATGAAGAGTGGAAGAGAAGAGAAGAAGTGAGAAGAGTCGCGTGGAAAAACGAATCGCAACGGACAAGTAGAAATACGAATCGCAACGGACAAGTGGAAAAACGAATGGCAACGGATAAGTGGAAAAACGAATCGCAACGGACAAGTGGAAAATCTTCAACTGACAAGTGACAAAATGAATGGCAACAAAATTTTTACTTGAAGTGTTACGGGCAGTTTGTTAATGTACTTGTCCAATTTGAAAACCCTAAATCTTTTATTTTTAAAATTTAATTAAAATGCCGCCGCTAGAAAAGGCTCTTTATTTGTATCTCAGTATTCGTCCTTATCAAAGTAAATTACTTCATATTCAAGACTGCTTCAATACTTTTATATAACTTTTTGAATTATTCAATTCGGACATTCCATTCGAAAGATATCACGACTTTAAAAATGTAAGTATTAGACCACGTGACCGTGACGCTTTTTCGTGAGCGAAAAATCGTAAGACCCCGTCTATATAGAAGTTTCACTTCAAAAATGTGTTTAATATACCCCTTCTTTAATCGTAGAGGCAACAAATTAAAATCAACGCAGCTGTTCAACTTCAAAACCTAGCAACTAGTTTATCGCAAGTTTTTGCATTAAGAGGCTATGTACGCCCAATTCAAATCGGCATTTCATAAAATCAACCCCGCACGTCCGATATTTACTTCGATGGAACAGCGCCAAATAAAACTTCGACCGTGGCGAAATATTGCAATTGACCATACCGACGCGCACCGCGCGCCTTGCCGACTTGATTCAATTTATTTGATTCTAAAGCCCACGAGAGCGAGACAAACTGTCCTAAAGTGAGATAGACCGTTTGTATGCGTAATTCCTATTGAAATTTTGACACAACTTCCTAAGCGTCTTTAGCCCAACGGCTTACCATGCTCAACGGTAACTAGGAGGTACGGGGTTCAAATCCTCCTCTAAGACTTTACGTTTTTTTTTCCCAAGAACTTTTTAGATAGGTAAATTTTATTAAAATTATTTCATTGTACTATGGAACACCAATGAGTTCATATTATTCCTTCCCTAGAGCCGAGCTTTGCATCTGTGCAAATGTCCATGGGCGGTAGCCATCTCTTAAGAAATTAAGAGGAACTTACTATCAAATTTTTGACTGGGTAAACGGTCGTGTCACACGATCTGGATCCTTATTAAACTACATTTATTACTAAGTTTTGGTAGAGATAGATATAGCGTAATAACAGGTCACTTTAAATATCGTTAGTCCTGTTACTGTTATACAAAAATAACAGCATTGATTATCTGCAATTACATTTACATAACATAATATTGTTATTTAGTTTTTATTCGAATGAAGTTCCTTTGCGCGGCTTGCTTGATTTTTTTTTCTTTACGTAAATTATTTTTCAGCGCTTAACACCTTATTTAGCGCTTTTTTAATTCTGTAACTCTTCACTGAATTATCGTCGTGTATTGCAATATTATACTTACAATATAATAATACTTCAATCTTCCAAACCAGTCATAACTAATAGGTTATTATTCAAAATTATCGTAGCACTGTCTTAGGTGAACACCCTAATTCAAATCGGTGTTTCACATCCTAAAGTGAGAGGAGTTCACATGGATAATACTTATTGAAAATTCGACATGTAACACTAAGAATGTTTAGCCTAATGGTATTCTAATACTCTGGTAGTGAGGAGGTATAAGATTCGATCCCCATAAAGTTTGTTCTTTTTTTCACTTTTTCTAACTAAATTTGATACAGTAAAAATATTTTAATGATATTAGTTTTTAGATAGGTAAATTTTATTAAAATTATTTCATTGTATTATGGAATAACAATGAATTCATATTAGCCCTTCCCTATTATCCCTATTAATATTATAAATACGAAAGAAACTGTCTGTCTGTTTATTCCGTTTTCAGGGAACAACTACTGGAACGATTTGCTGAAATTTGGGCTATTTCAGTCATTTTAGCCATTTCAGCCATTTGGACCATTAAAGCCATTTCAGCCATTTGGGCCATTTCGGCCATTAGGGCCATTTGGGCTATATCAGTCATTTCAGAAATTTCGACCATTTCAGTCATTTCAACCATTTTAGTGTTTTTGGCCATTTCGGCCATTTGGGCCATTTCAATCATTTCAGCCATTTGGGCCATATCAGTCATTTTAGTCATTTATACCATTACAGCCATTTATGCCATTACAGCCATTTCGGCCATTTGGGCCATTTCAGTCATTGCAGCCATTTCGGTCATTTGGGCCATTGCAGCCATTTCAGTCATTTCAGCCATTTAAGCCTTTTCGTTCATTTAGGGCATTTGGGCCATTTCGGCCATTTGGCCATTTCAGCCATTTTGGCCATTTAGGCCGTTACGGTTATTTCGGCCATTTCGGTCAGTTCAGCAATTTGGGCCATTTCGGCCATTTTGGCTATTTCAGCCATTTGAGCCATTTCAGTCATTTAGGCCATTTCGGTCATTTCGGGCATTTCAGCCATTTCGGTCATTTCAGCCATTTGAGCCATTTCGGCCAGTTCAGCCATTTGGGTCATTTTGGCAATTTAGGCCATTTCGGTCATTTCGGCCATTTGGGCCTTTTAGGCCATTTTGGCCATTTCAGTCATTTCAACCATTTCAGCCCTTTGGGCCATTTCGGCCATTTCAGCCATTTGGGCCATTTCAGCCATTTTGGCCATTTAGGCAACTTCGGACATTTCAGTCATTTCAATCATTTGGGCCATTTTGGTCATTTCGGACATTTCGGCAGTTTCAGTCATTTCAAACATTAGGGCCATTTCAGCCACTTCAGTGAATTCAGCCATTTCGGCCATTTGGGCCATTTCAGCCATTTCGGTCATTTAGGCCATTTTGGTCATTTCGGTCATTTGGGCCATTTCAGCCATTTCACACATTTCGGCCTTTTCAGTCAATTCAGCTATTTCGGCCATTTGGGCCATTTCGGTCATTTGTGTCATTTTGGTCATTTCGGTCATTTGGACCATTTCAGCCATTGCGGTTATTTGGGCCATTCCAGACATTTCGGTCATTTGGGCCATTTCAGCCATTTCACACATTCGGCCTTTTCAGTCAATTCAGCTGTTTCGGCCATTTGAGTCATTTTAGTCATTTCGGCCATTTGGGCCATTTCGGTCATTTGGGCCACTTCATCCATTTCGGCCATTTCAGATATTTCGGCCATTTTAGCGATTGCGGTCATTTGGGCCAATTCCAGCCATTTCAGTAATTTCGGTCAATTCGACCATTTGGGCCATTCAGCCGTTTGATCATTTAGACCCGTTCGGCTAAATATATTTTCATCTCGGAAATCTCATTTTTCGGGATAAAAAGTAGTTCTTGGCCACCCTCGGTATTAACATAACATATGTACTCAGTTTCAGCCAAATCGGCTCAATAGTCTTTCCATAAAAGGATAACAAACAGTGAGACAAATATACTTGTGGATTTTTTTTCGTGGAACCCTAAAAACGTAGCCTAAGTTACTTCTTATAACATCAGCTATCTGCCAATGAAAATTACGTCAAAATCGATCCAGCTGTGTCAGAGATTAGCCGGAACATCCAGACACACAGACAGACAGACAAAAATTCTATAAATAGCATTTTCGGAAACTCCTGGACCGATTATATTAGACTTTATTTTGAGATTTCAAACAGGCACTTCACTTTTATTTATCTGTATAGATAAGAACTATAAAATAAATAATAATCCCTATTAATATTATAAATGCGAAAGTAACTCTGTCTGTCTGTCTGTCTGTCTGTCTGTCTGTCTGTTCCGTTTTCACGTAAAAACTACTGGACCGATTTGGCTGAAACTCAGTATATATATATTTTCGATACCGAGGATGAACATAGGATACTTTTTATCCCGAAAAATGGGATAGTTTCCGGGATAAAATGATATTTGTCTGTTTGTTTGTTATGCTTTTACGGAAAAACTACTGGACCGATTTGGCTGAAATTCGGCACGTATGTAAATTAAATACTGAGGATGGACAAGGGATAATTTTCATTTTGGCCTTTTTGGTAATTTTGGCCTCTTTGGTCATTTTGGCCTCTTTGGTCATTTTGGCCTTATTGATCATTTTGACCTTTTTGGTCATTTTGGCCTATTTGGTCATTTTGGCCTCTTTGGTCATTTTGGCCTATTTGGTCATTTTGGCCTCTTCGGTCATTTTGGCCTCTTCGGTCATTAGGCCTATATGGTCATTTTGGCCTATTTGGTCATTTTGGCCTCTTCGGTCATTTTGGCCTCTTCGGTCATTAGGGCTATATGGTCATTTTGGCCTCTTTGGTCATTTTGGCCTCTCTTTGGTCATTTTGGCCTCTTTGGATCATTTTGGCCTATATGGTCATTTTGGCCTATATGGTCATTTTGGCCTCTTTGGTCATTTTGGCCTCTGGTCATTTTGGCCTATATGGTCATTTTGGCCTATATGGTCATTTTGGCCTATATGGTCATTTTGGCCTCTTTGGTCATTTTGGCCTCTTTGGTCATTTTGGCCTCTTTGGTCATTTTGGCCTTATTGATCATTTTGACCTTTTTGGTCAATTTGGCCTATTTGGTCATTTTGGCCTTTTTGGTCATTTTGGCCTTTTTGGTCATTTTGGCCTATTTGGTCATTTTGGCCTATTTGGTCATTTTGGCCTGTTTGGTCATTTTGGCCTTTTTGGTCATTTTGGCCTATTTGGTCATTTTGACCATTTTGATTATTTTGGCCATTTTGGACGTTTTTTCCTATTCCGTCATTTTAGCCATGTCGGTCACTGTGGTCTTTTGGTCATTTAGACCATTTTGGCCTTTTTGGTCAAGTTTTGTAATTTATTTTGTTTACAGATAGACGGGGGATAGTATATATAATTAGCGATATAGAATGAAGTAAATCTTCCGTGGGCAAATACATAAAAACATTGTAATATAATATAAGCTGTAGCACTTGCTCTTTAAACAAGAGACAGGCACTAGAGGTTAACCCGCGGCGCAGCCGCGGGGTAAACCCTAGTAGATATATATAATAGTTTAAAAAAAAAACACGCTTTCATAAAAAATCCAACTAAAAAACAGAAAATAAAATTTAATAAATTTGGTTTCTGATGAATGGAGTCTTAAAAAAAGCGTGGGGTGTATTCAATGCGCTTTTTCTTCTTCTTTAAAATCTTAAAGAGCGCCTTTTTTTAAACTATTATTTATTTTTCATTTTTAGTTGTTATTTTTTAAATGTTAATGTTTTTTTAAATTAAATTTTAAATATAAGCTTTTGAGATTCTGCATATCATGTAGCAGCAGAGTGCTAACTAAGACAAGTAAAACAAGCCCAAACACGACGCGTTTATCTTGTTTAGTAAAGGAGTTCCTATAGCCACCTTCCGAGTCCATCATCAGATCAGCTCCATGATACCATATTATTGCATTGTCACGCGATATAAACATACGAGCCCAAACACGACGGGTCTATCTTGTTTAGTACAGGAGTTCCTATGGCCACCTTCCGACTCCATCATCAGATCAGCTCCATGGTACCATATTATTGCATTGTCACGCGATATAAACATACGAGCCCAAACACGACGGGTCTATCTTGTTTAGTACAGGAGTTCCTATGGCCACCTTCCGACTCCATCATCAGATCAGCTCCATGGTACCATATTATTGCATTGTCATCGACCTTTGACAGGTGTTCAAACTTTGAATTAAATCTGATCGTTAAAAGTAGGACAAAATCGAGCTCAAAGGGGAAGGTTACAAACATACATACATACATACAGGTGAAGCTAATAAAAGCGTGTTAAAAACATAATAGGGCTAAATAAAAAAAATTGTTAGAAAAGGAAAATGGAGCGAGCACTCAACTTGAACAACGAAACTTCATATTTCTAACTATCCATGAGTCTACGTCATTTCTATTGAGAAACATAGATGGCGCTTTAGAATTTTAATGTTACCGGTAAGGTAAAAATTTTATTGTCAATAGCATAAAAGTCCAAAATTTTGAAAAGTATTTTTATGGCATTTTATAAAATTATTTAGGAAGAGAAAAAGAGCATTTTATCAACTTTCTTATAAAAAAAAAATCTTCTGGATCAAGTGAAACTAGTAGGGTTCGAACCCACACAGCTAGTGATTTAGACCAGACCTCTACCGTATAAGCCAAATAAGTATAGCGCGACCGTCTCAAAATTCTTGTTATTATTGCTCCTTCGTTTATTTAAAATTATTTTTCAATGGCGGTCGTGGAGAAGAGCAGCGCGTCCGTATTAGCCGACGCTCTAAAGCGATCTAACAAATTCCATACATTGGGACCGGCAGGCGGGATTTTTGCAGTCATTTTTAATAAAATAATTAATTACTTCCAAATTAAGTTAAGTAACCGAATAAAACTCTATAATTGTATTTGTTATAATATGATATGTTACTGTTATTTATTTTATCGATGTACGATTAACAGTAATAACAAAAACGAAGATTGAATAACTCGTTTAGAGGTTACTTTGCAATTATTTTCTATCGAGAAAATTTATCGCAAATGCGTTCCGAGTACAAAGTTTACGTCAGAAATATGATCAAGATTGACATATATTTTTTTCATCGCAATAAAGTGTGTATAACTACTGTAAAAATAATTGAGAAATCGATCTAAAAACGCATTCTGTCTCTTATAACGCTGTTAATTGTCTTGCTAGCCATGTACTTATGGGTTGTGTTTCACATGTAAAAATTGATCCCAATAACCGTAATAAATAATTATGAAATGGTATGGTCCTCATAATTTCCATACAATTTCTTTTATAAAGTGTGAAAGTTCCCCTATTAATTAGGGGCCGATTTTTCAAATAAAAGTCATTTGTCGAATAAATTAAACCTGAGTAAATTAAAAACTGAAAACATTCAACTGTTTTGTTCATGCAAATGAAATTTTTAATCTTTCTGTTATAGTTTATTCTATGAATATCTTTTATCTGGTGATTAAAAAATCGGGCCTAAGTTTAATTTATTTGTAACAAAATGAATTTTAATATATGCAAATAAATTTAAGAGTTCCGTTTGTGTCATTTAAATTTGGAGCCTTAAAAACAAAATTTCCTTATAAGATAGTCTAAATTTAAAACTTACAAAATCGTCTCAATAAACACGTGAGATACCTCGCTATTATCTCAAGGTCAAGACAAATACATGGGTATTATGCATCCATTAACACTCTAATGCAACAATAATATGTATTTTATATAATCTCAAAAGCATGCTAGAGATAAAGCCTTGACATTCTAGAATTTATTTAATACCATTTAGGAATGTTGCACAACTTGGTTATTTCAATTTAAAATAAAAATGCGACCTTTGCAGATGATGACAAGGACAAAACTTTCCGATGCGGTAATTTTAAACAATAATAATGACGTAAAGAAGTGGCCGTGTGCGAGTCGCATTATATATTATACATTGGCGATATTCAGTTGTATTAATGTTCCTTAGATCGCTCCAGTCAGAAACTAAAAGAGCACGGGTTCGAATTCTATCTAGCCATTTAGAGTTTGGACAGTATTCTGACCTATAGTAGAATTATTTTGTCCGTGCAGTTTGGGTCATAAATAATCGGAGCGGTGAAGCGAGTATTTCAATCTTTCTTCCACTCACGGGTCTTATGGGCGGGCATAGTGATGCGCATTATTGTTGTCGCTAAGCGTTATCGATAATGTATTTAGTTTTGTCATTGTGGGTTAGTGATAAAAATGAAAGAAAAAAAATAGATAAAACAACGTATTAATTAAAATAAGATTAATAATTCTTTAAAATAAATTATTAATTAGGTATCTATGTATTATAAAACTATAAGTACTAAAGTTTATAATGTAACAAGTTATATTAAAACTAAATATAAATACTTATATCTCAAGTTTAAAATTATCAGCACAAAAGATAATAATGATTTTTATAAGAATGAGTTTTTTTCGATAATGGCGTTGCGCCCGCGCAACATGCTCACCGTCTTAGCCGGGCTGAGGCCGAGCTATGATTTATGACCCAACTGCATGGACAAAATAATTCTATTATAGTGTGTATATTGTTACAGTTACCACGAGCGGACGGTGAAGGAAAACATCATGATGAAAACTGCAAATCGAGATAACCGATATGTTAAACCTGCCAATTCGCCTTGGACAAGTATAGCGGGTATACTATTTCCCTATAAAAATGGGCTGCCCAGCAGCGGGACATTCATGGGCTGCTATTACAATGGGACCTTAGCTTATCTATGATAAGATTAGTATGCTGGTGATAAAGTATAATAAGTATAAGCTGTAGAACTGATCACAGCTCTTAAGGACGGCACGATCTGGGTGACACCACACTCTCACAGAATATCGGCGTGAAACGGTTAGTCTCGATTTAAGCGGGTTTCGTACGATGAGCGAATTCCGATGGCCAACTTTGTTATCCTCCATCTTATCCCCCTATTTCATTCCTCCTATCTGAATCCTGTTATCCCACCATTCCTATCTGATTTCCTCTATCTCATCCTAAAAGCTAGCAACGCGTTGGCCACACACCTTGTACGGCTGGTTCATAATTATAAACATAATGTATATAATATTTAATTTATTATTTACTTATTTATTTAACTTTTTAGGTTTATCTTTTTATGTATTTTAGGCTACTTTTATTTACTTCTTTTCTTCGCATAAGTATTAATTTTTAATAAAAAAATATATTATGAATAAGTATTCATATTTACATTTGATATCTTACTTTTTCTATGTGCTATATGTTTCTCATAAATAAAATATACTATATGACACTGTAAAAGATAAAATAAAATAAAATAATAACATACAATAATTACCTCAATAACAACATCCAAAGATTGGCAGAAAACATAGCAGGTATAAAATCTGTGCTAAGCAAAGCATTTGTCATACATTGTTCCACAACACGATACTCTTCGTTGTTCATAGTGGCCACCAATGACACTGTATGTATTAGAAGATATTCATTCATGCCTATAGTTCTGTGTTGAACTGACAAAGGTTCAATATTGAACTTGAGACCAATGTTGTACCATATGTAACCTAAAAGGATGCAACGACTTTTTATGTATTTGGATAAAAAACAGTGTAACATACAAAAAGCAAGGTAACATACAAAAAGCAGTGTAACATACAAAAAGCAGTGTAAATTACAAAAGGCAGTGTAACATAGAAAAAGCAGTGTAACATAGAAAAAACAGTGTAACATAGAAAAAGCAGTGTAACATACAAAAAGCAGTGTAACATACAAAAAGCAGTGTAACACTTATATAACTTATGGACATAATCAGATAAAAGTTAATAATTAAAATATTTTTAAATTCAAGTTTTTGAGATCTTGGATATAGTGGAGCGTTTGGAGAATGGAGTGCTAGCCAAGGCTAGTAAAACGAGCCCAAATACGACGGGTCTATTTTCTTTAGTACAGGAGTTCCTATGGCCACCTTCCGACTCCATCATCAGATCAGCTCTATGGTGCCATATTATTGCTTTGTCACGCGATATACATATGTGTGTAAAATTTCAGCTCAATCGGAAACCGGGAATCAAATTAACTTGAAAGATTCCACCCAAACTTAACATACATACTTACATACATATATAGGTACTTCCATTACAAGTTAAATAAAGCTTGTAAAATTGCTACATATAGTTTTTTTAAAGACAAAAATGACAGTGTCTTTCGTGATCACGGCCAATGAAAAGTGACCGAAACGTCGGATTAACATAAAAATCAAATAAAATGTTACAATGCAAACCGTTAAAACTCAGTTTTAGACATGTGTATTAGTCGCAAGAACTTAAAAAAAATGTGTGCGTGTACTAGTGTATACACGTAAGAAATGCAACTTCTTTCGTAACATAAAAATGTGACGCGTAACCGAAAAATGTGACGACAATTTTTTTCCAACGCCGATAAAGAAGTTTCACTTCAAAAATATCTAATTTATACTTACAGTATGGTAATATTCCATACACACATTGGACAAGATCAATTTTCATATTGTTAGTGCGTTCTCTACTGCCCATTTGTACTTGAATCTTCATAGTTGCAGCAATAAGAAGTATGAAACCTAGTACATCATCCTTATTTTTACTCAGCCTTACATCATACGTTGTCATACACTGTAATTTATACTAATTACATAATAGTGCAATTTCATTATAAACGAGGGCAGGAATGTTTAGAATTTCAATTAAACAATTATGCATTACTAATATATATATTTTATAAGTGTTGTAGTGCATTTTTTGTATTAAGTTATTTGTATGTTTGTTTTTCCTTCTACAACAGCCTCAGAAGTGGAGGTGGGTTTTATCCCAGAGAATTGAAGGAAGTCAAATTCTGTTAGGAGCTTGAACTTATATCTACTACTATTGAAGATAATAAAATAAATTCGGTCATACACATATATTATGTCTGGTACATTTTCTTATGGATAATTAATAATATACAATTCAACTCTGGGGCTAAACCTGACATCCAGACCATAGTAAATAAGGGAAAGTTTGTTTACGTTGGTAGGCATCAAACCTTGGATATATGTTAGAGTGGCCTAGGCTGGCAAAGGCTTTTTTCCAATTTTTTGGATTGTTCGAAATTCTCATTGATTCGATGATTTTCACTGATAGAATATGGCTTAGAGTTGGATTTGAGGGTCCTAATTAACGGACGCGCCAATATATCGGTCCTAGGTGGCAATTTTTGAAAATCGCTCAAGTTGACACGTGTCTAGATATACTGGTAGATGTTAGACATAGCATAGAGTACCACTTCATTTTGATACTTGTCAAATTCGTGATACAATTTGATAAGGCGAACTCTATAAGTTTCTGGTCTCCAATTCAATAGAGAAGCGAGTCAATTACTGAATCGATTGTAATTTTGGGCAAACTGTGATTCTTCGTTTGTTGTCTCTGGAAAACAGTAGACAAGCTGCCGACCCACCTGATGGAAAGCGGGTATCGCCTATGGTACTTTGCAACACCAAAGATATTCCAATATACTGCAAGGCTTGAAGAATAAGCATGGATAAGAACCAAGCTACATTAAGCTAATATAACCAAGATAAACTTACATGTCGAAATCTCTCTTCTAACAGCAATTCTTTAAGAAGGCACTCCATAGGTCCTATTATGTTTGTATTCATAAGACGAATGTACTGTGACGATTTTCCTAACATTTCATGTACGGATCACTGTTTCTGGAAGATTACAGAAAACATAGTAATTCTCTTCTCCATTCACCTTATACAAATTAATTAAATACAAATACAAATTTTATCCGAGCAGGAAAGAATAAATTTCCTGCGAACAGGTGGTCTGTTGTAAGAGGACGTTTTTACCTTGCCATACTTGTAAGGATTATATGAATGAGATATGTTGAAAAAAAAATAAGTATGTCATGTTTATAACTATAATAACATTTTCTATCCTGTTATTGCGCTGTCTTACTGAATATGGACTGTTTGCTACAACTCCATTAATTCTTCAAAAGTCATTCTTTAACATACTTCTGTTAAAGAATGACTTTCTGTATAAAACTTAAAAAAAGAACTTGAAATATAAATTGAAAAAGAAATATAAAGAAAAACAATTTTTAGCTAGACATGCTAGGGAATTTCTTGCCGCTACTTCTCCTTAACAGCAATAACGTTGCGAAGCGGTGTACATAGACTAGGAAGTTAAAAAATAACAATTTTAACCTATATGTATGATCTCCAAAAAGTGTTCTCCAGTGAATTATTTTGAATAAAAACTTTTGAATTTGAGACGACAATAAAACCTACAGCCAGATGGTAGGGTATTTGGCCGTCTGGATGGCTACCACCCCTGATCTAAAAGTACGCCGCTATAACAACCTTGAGTTGTTCCGGCATTAGTGACCAGGGTCCAGTTTGCTTTAAGAGAGCAGCGGCGCATTTGTAGCACTTTTAGGCTGGTGTGCACCGAAATTTAACCGAGGATTAACCAAAATTAATCACTGTTTTTCCATACATTTTTGGCGATTATTTTATTTTAACCATCGGTTAAAAGTCGGCGCACACCAGCCTTAGTGTTGCAAATGTCCATAGGTTATGGTAACCGCTTTCCATCAAGTGGGCCATCTGCCTGTCTGCTGAACTCTTGCAATAAAAGAAATAATACCATGCGGATATTGTAAGTCTGCGGTTAAAGGAAAAAAGAAAGAAAAAAAAGGAAATTGCTTGCGAAAAATTAATTGCGGTCGGCACATGGATTTTCCCCCCATACCCATCTATTCTGGTGTACTTCCTGACACACCACAAATCATTATTATATATCACATAACCATCCTCTTTTTTGTATATGTATTCTCTTTTATTCATCAATTGATGCAGTGTAAAGAAGAAAATGGATGTTTAACAGTTATATTATCTTAAGAGAAAACTGTCTATCACATATAAAGCTATTAAAGAAATACACCTACAAAAAAGTAAATATAAGTAACTCCAAAATATGGTCATATTTTTTCACTATAGAATTTTTGAAAACTGTGCACAATTTTATTAAAATTTTGATTGTAAAACATGTTACTTTGCATGACCTTAGTAGAACCTTTTCATCTTGATCTATCTGAAAAAAAAATGATTAATTATTTATTTTATTATAAAACCACTTTTTTTACTAATATACCGTCAATACCAATTACCTAATATGTGGCAAATGATGTTGGTATTGTATTAACTACTTATATATAAGATTCATAATAGGCACTAAATTCTGTACAATACTGTTTTTTTGTCCAAATAAATTAAAAAAACCACGGCTCATATTGCAGGAAATAAATATTATATCGATGCATTAAGCATCTATATTACCTCTACATTTTTGATGTTGTTTGTGATAATTTCACAGAGAATTTTGGTACAATTGTGGACAATATCTTTGTTGATAAGATGCACTGTATATTTTTCACATATTGCCGTAAAAGCTTTCCATTGCTCCGCCATTGTTTTTACGTCCAATTTATGAACTATTTCGCCAATTTGTAAATTTATTTCCAAGGCTGTAATAAATTGAAAATCTGAGTTAATAAGATGGAAAATAAATTATTTTTTAGTTTTATAAGTGTCGGTACAATATAAATATGTCCCAATCATAAAAAAATATATTTATTTTAACTACATAAATTTTGTTGTGTGTGTGTGTATTTATGTGAGTCCCGGATGGTTTAGATTCACAATTGGATCCGGTAGATGGCACTGGGATCGGGTTCTAGGATCCTCTTAATGGCCTGGACCGATTTTTAATGTATGTTTGAATGGGTCCCCGGATGGTTTAGATTCCTAGGTCCTAGATTTTTATTTTTCACGGCAGGACAACGTCTGCCGGGACCGCTAGTAGGCAATAAATTTTATCCCACTTGAAGGACCAAAAATAATAGTGTTATAAAATTTTGTTATTAAGGCATTTAAAAGAGCTTGGCTGAAATACCCTGGCCTAGTTTAGGTGTTTGTACCCAGTCATAATTTTAAATCAAAACGTATATAAACTTTTAGGGTAAAATTCTTTAATCTACCTATATCTATCTACTTTTATTATCTTATTTCAAAGGTTATAAAACTCCTAGGCTCTTGCTTCTTCTTGGCATGTGTGTGACAAACTTTCAAACTTATATTTTGCTAAGTACTTTTTTTTTGAGGCGAGGTAAAATGCTACCAATTTACGAACTACTGGGTCGTTGCTAGGGAACGACACACGTCGGTCAGGGGAGGTATCACTGCAGCAATAGTATGCTCTTGGCAGTGATCCGCCCACGATCGCCTTCAGCTCGCGTGGAGACTGAGGATGCTGCATACGGGCAAGCAACCACAATACCCACTAAAAACCCCCTCCTCCCTGTCGACCCTGCGCTTTAGTTTGTGAAGGAAAGGCTGAGATTTAGAACATAGTTACACCCAGCCAAATATTTTGCTAAAGTACTACATCAACTCTCAATGAGGTAGATACCTATATGTATTATCTTTCATCACGTAGAAAATCTCCATGGGTAATATCAAGCATTTACTATTAGATGGAGTGATACTATCTACATAAAGCTGAAATATTTATAAACATGTACAAAAATCTTACCTTCAACAAGAATATTGTGATCCTCTATTTCATCAAAGTCAAATAAAAAATGTTTCTCCAGAATCAACAAATATGTAAGTTGCAGTTCATGGCACATACGAAATAATTCTTTCAGTTGTTTTTCTACAGTTCCCAAACAGCTTCCATATATTGTTTCACTGTAAAACAGAAAATTTTATCCATGCAGGAACGGAGAAAGAATACAATCTCCTGCGGCCAGGTGGCCTGTCGTAAGAGGCGACCAGACAACCCACAGCTAGGTGGCAGGGTATTTTTCCGATTGGATCGCTACGCTTTAGTTGTTTTCCGGCATCAGTAGCCAGGTTCAACTCAACCTTAAAAGAGCAGCAGCACATTTATAGCACCTTTAGTGTTGCAAATGTCCATAGGCGGTCCCATTCGACTCAGGCGCAACCGCGGGGCAAACTCTAGTGATATATTAAATCTTTAGATTGGGGTCCAGTTTCCATATTAAATTTAAAATTGAAGAGGGAAATTCAAATCAGCAGCTCACAATAAAATATTTTGACAAAAGAGAAACCACCTTCATGTATATGTTGTTGTAACATAGAAGTTTTTATTGTTTTACTTGCCATTGACTGTTTTTTTTATTGCAGGAGTTTAACAGACAGGCAGACACCAGCCCACTTGATGGAAAGCAGTTACCATCGCTTATGGCCACTCGCAACACCAAAAATGCTACAAATGTACTGCTGCTCTCTAAGGAAGACTTCAAAAGGATGTAGGTTTTTTATATTAAGTACTTTTAAATTGCAAATACAGTATTCCAGTATATCTAGTAAAGTAGCTTCTTGAATATGGAAATAATGATGGCTAAATCAGACTGCTATCTTAAGGAGTTCTATTGCACATCTAAATAGTACAATTACATTCCACTTTAGCATATTCTAGATCAGACTAGATCACAATTAGGTATCTATTCATTTTGGAATTGTCAATTTAAAAATATTACCTATCTTTACAATGTGTAAAAATAATCATTAATATCCTTCCTGTAGTTCCAGGAAACATCTTTGAATTTTGACAAGTGAATACAATTGACTCAACTAGATTCTTTATGTAATTTGATAACATTTTTAAGATATCAACTGTATTATTTAGGTATTCCATCAATTTATTCACTGGAACATCTGATTCTGTGCAGAGTTCTATTGTCAAGTCCAAACTCTGAAAAAAGAAAATATATCACCAGTGTATTGATGAATTTTCACTTAATTTTATGACTTTATCGTAATATACATATGATTTAGAAAAGCTTCCTAAATTTATAATTTGCCATAAAAAATCAAATTTTGTTGATTATGACTGTCCATGATGAAAATGAAGTAAAAAGTGATGATAAAGCCTACATATCAAAATAACCCATTTGTAATAACTCACGGCTTCAATCTATCTTGAATAAGTGTGGAGAATATTTTATACATTCCCTTATAAATAGGAATGTTATTTGAATAATGAATGGGAATTGATCCCAGCAGTAGATTGTTTAAGGACTGACATTATTATATCTGGTGGTGTGAGTAGCAGATATAGAAGTTGTTGGTGGTGGAAGAAATGCAAAATCCACAGCCAGCTAGAATTAAAGTAGCACTCATCTGCGGATCCCCAATCCTCATACCTTTAGACTCCTCGGCAAGCCTTGAGATTAAGCGTCTGTTCATTGGACACAGTCTACATGCCACTAACAGAACCTGGTTTTTAGATAAAAAATGCATTGTAGCTTTGCGTTTAATGATGAGTGTGCATTGCTCACATGACTGTAGACAAACTGGCTTCCATCCTGCACAGATCTTGATTATCCTACAGGTGCACTGCCTTTCTCCATCCAAAATGTGGATTTGCACAAAGGAGAGGAAAGGAATGAATATAAGTGTCTGACCAATATCAATGATGCTGTGATGAATATATGGCATAAAGTGGGATGACTCTATTTGCAATATACCATATTTATTTCAAGCAATCTCATTATATATGATCAAGTGTTATATAAAAAAATCCATAATCTTGTTATTCTAGAGCTACATATTCAGCTTATCTAACATTATGTGTTATCCATATCCACCAAAACTATTCAACTAACCATGATACTGTGTTTATAATGTTTATTCAACATAGTCAATGAATTAACAAATACCCAAAACAAATCACTATTACATTTATAATGATTTCTAATTGTATATTTTGAACACATACTTATTTCAGCAAGAACATACACAACAGAATGTCATAGATAGTCAAACTTAAGTGATCCTAATAGAAATATATTTTTTCTTGGAGACAAAAATTAATTAATGCAACAAACATTACCTTTGAAATAGACACATAACAATCATTCAGGAGTGAAGCAAAATATTCAGAGAACAAAGTATAATGTATTTCACAGTTCTTGCTTAATGCTAATTTTGTATTTGCTATAAAATTTTCATATGTATCTTGATCCATCTGATGCTGATATTTAAGAAATTCACTGATCAAAAACGGCTTCACTTTCATAATATTCCATTTAGCTTGGAAAACTAAGAACTCTATATTATGAGTGTACTTAATTTAATTGAAAAGTTGTTTTAAATTTGTTTTGTAAAGGATACATTTGTAGGACTATCACAAAAGACATCAACACTTTGAGACAAAATATCTGAACCCTGGAAGTCATCCATAACAAGTATTTCATAATCCCTAATATAATACAAATAATTCATCATTTATATAAGCGACACGAGTATATAGTATCATTCTGTTGACGATTTTATCACTTTACGAACAATCAACATTTAACGTAGAATAATAATAGTTTTTAACGTTTCATTTCAGCAATTCTGTATTATTAGTATTTTCATTCATATTTCATATTAATTCACATTCTAGGTTTCCCGCCTTCTTCACTGTTATAACTTGGTTGACGGTTTCATTTGACATTGACATATGATGACACAAGATATTATAAAACTCTAATTATAATATAAATTACATAATATTGAATACAATGTAAAAAACTTAACTTATTTGTATTGTATTCTACCCATAGTCCCTCAAGACTATAAGTAGAATACTGAGCCCAGATCACCGTCTTCTATGGGTAAGGTGCCCAGAAGGCTGGCTACGTTTCCTCGCTGGATCGCCATACTGATCCGTTGGCCGAGGTAGGCACCAGCCCTCTGATCACCTGAAGAGTCGATGAGTCGTTTTGATTAATTTTGGTAGAGGCTCATGGCCTCAGGACCCCACGGTCCAAGCGTATCGACAGCAAACGGCACAAACATATAACTCTCACTGAGGGTTGCATATTTCCGCCGCTTGAGTGATTCCGCTGTTTCCGCTGCCGAACCGGCCGATCTAGAAGTGTTTGGTAAATGGGATGCGGCCAACGTGTCTACGCAAGTCGCATCCCACACCAAAGGCTTGCCACGCTGCCAGGGAATTAGAGTCATTCCGTCAGGGCGCCTGCCATCATCACGTGTAATACCGTTCGGCTCCAATAGAGCCGGCACGTTAGCGGTGGCAAGCGCCCTCCGTAAGACATCATACAAGATATTAATAACAATCGAGTTTAAAGTGAAAAACAAAGTATCGGACGTGGCGTACAGTTTATACTTAGATTCGTTTTTTTTATTATATGTCACAACGCCCAAAATTCTTTATCAAATGCGAGGTGTGCGGTAATTTAACAAACCTCTTCTTCTTTCTGCCTTTTTATAGTGAAATTTCTTTAGAATCATTGTGGTTTGAAACGCGATGAAACGGAAAAGTGACACTTACAAGAGATATACACCTAACTTTATAAGACTAAGCCTGCGAGAGAATGAGATAAAATAAACTGTATTTAATTATTTATACATTATGCTCGTACAGATAGGGTTGCAAATGTTTTGAAGTTTAGCGTTAATACGTCAAATCTCATGTTTTAAAGCTTAAATATTATTATATGTAACGTGACGTTACGAAAGTTGTGTAAACTGCACAGACACACAATTTTTTCCGAAAAGACGAACTTATCCATGTGGGGATCACGATGAAGGATGTGAGACCGGCTATAACCAACTTCGTATTAGCACTGATAGTTGCTGACGGAAACGTCTAGGTCCAGCCGAATAGGGAGCGGGTATAAATTACATTCCCTCATTCGACGGTCTTAAATGGGTGGAGTGGTGGATCCTTCTCTGGATTTCGCTCACAGTTGTTCATGACGTCGAAGTATTTGTCTAGAGCAGTTCATATTCTTTCTGCCTACCCTAACCAGATGTAATTTTCTTATTAATTAAATCTTATATTTTAATCGATTCGATGATGTTTGACATCCTATATCAATTCCAATATTTAATGAAAGTTCACATAACTACAGAAAACAATTTAATGACTGCAAAAGTGGGTTTTTAACGCTGCTACAATTATTTTTTTATCATTTATTTATGACTTGAAGTTAATTTTTTTTTTTATTCTTTTATCAACTTTTTTTTTTTTTTTTTTTTTTTTTTTTTTTTTTTTTTTTTTTTTTTTTTTTTTTTTTTTTTTTTTTTTTTTTTTTTTTTTTTTTTTTTTTTTATTATTTATTTATACTGATTAAGTTAATTTATGTTGATCTTCTGAGTCAACTTTCAAAAAATACATTGAATTATCTATTATCTATCTATCTATAGTTCTGAATTCTGAGTTATAACTCTTTGGTATAATTCTGCAGCAAAAGCTATGGCTACAAACAATGAATTTCTCATTAATTATATAATTATATTCAAGTCAACAATGATGAAAACTGATTAGAAATAAATTATGTAAATAAATGTTAATAACAAATAAAGGAAAATGATAGATAGCTGTTCAAAATACATTAAAATTAATTTTACAAATTTAATAAAGAAAGATATTTTTTCATTCGCCATCTTTGTTTCAAAATTCGCGCCTTTGTCAATATATTGACAAGAGAGAATTATTGCTCTGTGGTCAACGCCCACTTCAACCCACCTTTTGACATGGGTTGTTGCGGGCGTTGTGTGATCGAATATGATGACGTCATTAGTGACGTTTTCGCCACGACCGCAACGCTCGCGGTCGCCTTGTGGAACGGCTAACTGAGCATTTTGGGCGTTGTGCGTTACTAGTGGAACCTATCAGTATATAATTGTCATTATTGTGCCAATAGACTTGTTTCTGGCTAATTAAAAAAAATATTATTTTTAATGATTTAATCCTGTCATAGGGCCTAGTTGCTAAGCCATAAATGCATTAAATAAATGATCTAATGTCAAATATTCACGTGTGTTTTGAGCTCTCACAACAACACGCGGCCGGCATAAAATCGAAAATTGCTTTTTGCTTAATAAAATAGTACGTGAAATTCTTGAATTGCTTCTAACAACCTTTTCAAATGTAAAAGCTTATCAAGATGATGCAGAACAGTTCTGTAGTTCTTAAAACTGTAGAACGTGAGACCAGTAACCCAGAACTCAAGAAAACTTGTGAGGATATTCGAGTAAGTAATTTATATTTTATTAACTTTTTACATCTACTGGATAGTAAATTAACTTACTTTAATGTACAAACAACAAATATAAACTTGATAAATTTATGCCACCGAAAAAATATTCTGTTAAGAATTTATTCTTAGAAGTAAATATCAATAATCTTACCTATTTTAAATGTCCTAATTTGTAATAAATTAGAGAATGTTTTGTGGTTGCAAATAAATAATTTAAAATTGGTCAGAAGCATCAAAAACTGAGTAAAAACCTCATTATTTATTTGGTTAAACAAATACAGATGATATCATTGTCATGTGGCTAAGTCATATGTGTGAAAAACTGTACAATATCGAGTATAAATTTGGCTATTCATAGAGATCTTCAGTGACAAGTTGTTTACTTAAAACTTAACATTGTAATTTTGCTAAGTAGTATGTAATTGTTAAAAAAGGAATTGTTGTTTTATAATTATGCAGCTCTAGATTCTCCATGGTCTGAGTACTAGCCAACTTAGTCAGTGTTACTTCCTGGAACCCATATGTCCAGCTTGGGTTTAATTCTTTGTAGGGTAAATTTTAGAAATGACCCCTTTGTAATTTATACTTTTCTGGGTGTTATTGGCCCTCAATTAAATCTGTTATATGGTATTTTTAACACAAGTGTAACTTACATATTACCTTGACTATATGGAATAAATACATGTTAATAATTATATGTATTGGTCTACTTAATATTGTGGGGGATGCTACGTGGACAAATCTTCTTAAAAATGGGACACTGAAGACTGGGAAGCGGAGAAGAAAAGTAGATAGGCTGATTATGATGATAAACTTTATGTTACAACCTCTTTTCTTAGCAGTTAACTCTAAATTGCATTTAACAACTTTAATAAAATGGTTTTTAATTATGTCTAACAGTATTTCGCTACTGTATTCAAGAAAACTTTGTTCAATGTATCTATTTGTTGTAAATTTTCTGTCTTAATATTAGGGACTGATTTTTACTCATCAGATAAAAGTTATATAACAATTTAAACTTGACTGGACTGAATTACTTCACAACAAAGTTGCTATGTCATTGAGTTACAAAAACTGCCTAAACTAAACTATATTTTTTTATTTATATGTATGAATTCTATCTTATGGTTTACTTTTATCTGGTGACTCAAAAATAGGCCTTAAATAATATTAATTAATAATTACTTTTCGTTCAACTCTTATTCAGACAACAACCATTTAAATCAAAAATATTTTTTCTCAGGTATCTATTGAAAATGGCACAATACAGAATCAAGGCATTGTAAATAAGTTATCAGATTATATATTAAAAGCAGAAGATGCCAAGCTATTGCAAAAGTATTTTTCTAATATACTATTAGCTATAGTTTCTGCAAGAATACCATTGAAACCTGTCTTTTCTACATCTCATTATGATACTTGTAGTGATGATGAGAAAATAAACCATTTGGAGTACACCATTGTACTGGCAGAACTAAGTGACCATCCTGATATACTACAGTAAGTTTTATGGGATATTGTAAGAAAGAAAATAATAATAATATTAATTGTGTAAAGCTGCCTATTAAGACTTTAAATGATTTTGTACTATCTTCTTTCTACTTATTTGTATCCTAGATTAATAGTTATACACAATATAATATTTCATCCTTATTACAGAATATTTTTGAATATGCATCATTTCAAAAGTTACCATATCTTTTTAATTTTCCGGATTTCATGGTGATCATCAAGCATCACTTACATATGAATATTGTTCAATAATATGGGCCTCAGTCTTTAAACAAATGTAAAATGAAATTAATTTAAATAGTGTCAAAGTTGTTGTAACCTGGTATTTAACACTTTGTATTTCAAATAATGTGGTTTTGAATATTGGCTATGAAGCATGTATCTCTTAGGCAATTTTTGATTTAATACACATATTGTTGCTATGTGTTGACTGTAAAGAAAAATTGTGTTGAGACCATTTTTTGACCTACAAATTGAAATAACTGACTTGTGAAACTCGCCAATCTGCCTGGACAAGCATAGTAGATATATGTTCTGATCCCTCTTTAATACAAGTGGGTGCCTTGCCTATCGGTGGGATGTTAATAAATTGGTAGTATTATTATCATGTAACACTAGCTGTGACCGCAACATCTCTTCATGAAAATTGTTTTTAAAACACGCCGATTTTGGAACATTATTTATTGGCGCTCCGCTCCTATTGTCTTAGCGTGATGATATATAGCCTATAGCCTTCCTTGATAAATTTACTGTCCAACACTGAAAGAATTTTTCAAATCAGACCAGCGGTTCCTGAGATTAGTGCATTCAAACAACCTACCAAACAAACAAACTCTTCAGCTTTATAATACTAGTATAGATTAAACAGATATAATGGAGTAGCAGTGGATCGTAATTTTAAATAATATATTTTCTATAAAAAAAAAAATATTCTGGCAATATGTTTAATTTAAGCATGGCCTTATTTCAGATATACCTTAAAATACTTTGAAATAAACAATGTTGCTCCCTTTGAGGTGTTTATACACCATGAAGATGCATACAACGTGGCTCCGAAGAAAAGGCGGCTGCAAGAAAACAGACAAAAGATTACTGATTACCAAATAGTGAAATGTTGTTATAATTTGGTGTCTAAAATACCTATTGAATTTTGTGGAAAATGGCGGTGGGATTGGACTAAATTTCTCAACAATTTTTATAAACATGAAAATAATGACATAAGATGGTAGGTAAATTCCGTACAAAGTTCTATAGGCATTCTGGTGTAAATAGAAGTCAAATTATTAATAATAAAAAATTCTAAGAAAAGAGAAACTAAGGAGTAACTAAAAAGCAAAAAATAATTGTTTCTACAACATCTTTACAAGCTGTCCCGGCAGACATTGTCCTGCCCTGAAGAAATAAAATTTAGAACCCGATTGCAGCGCCATGTACAGGGTCCATTAAGATGTAAGCTATCCTATCTTTCGAGTTGGATCAATCTGCACACGGTGTGAAAATTTGATTAAAATCAGTTAAGTAGTTTAGGAGTTTATTGCTGACAAACAACATGACACATAATTTATATATATTAAGATGATAATTTTTATGTTTTACTTGGCTCGGACTTCAAGATAAGATTGTAGAATATTTTTTTCTTTTTTACTAATTAGTTACTCTTAAAGTCAGTTTTCTGTTTGTAAGAATCTTTTGTACACTTAAATACGTAATAAGGTGGCATCTCGAAAGGGAAAATGATAGCTGATGAAAAGGAAGCATGTTTAGAAAACGTTGAGTGCAGCTCGAAGGTATATTATGTATATGCGTATTAGAGGTTTTTAAACGTTTAATAAGTGCAGCCAAATTTAAATTAATGAAGTATCGCTAGGACATATTGCTCAGTTAAAAAATGTATACAAATTAGTTCTGGCACTGGTTGCTTATTATATATATACAAGCTGAACCTGGCAGACAACAGACCTGTTCTACCCTTAAAAAATAAAAATCTAGAACCCGAATGCCGCACCATTGATTGGGATCAATTATTAATTTAAATAATTTTGGAATCTGCTTGAACAAACATAAATAAATTCATCAAAATTGGTCCACCTTTTTATTTGAAGATTGAATAATTATTGTAATGTTATATGCTCTTTAACTAAGCTTTGAGTGTGGCAGTAACGGTAATAATCTAAACTTTTTGCAGGATGGTAAAAGAGTGTATAGTTACTGGTCTGAATATGCCAGAAGATGCAGCTAAAGCACTATCTGATGCCATGAATATTCCTGAAGAAACAACACTGGAGCAAATAAATCTGAACAAACAGTCCACAGTGCAATATTTGTGTGACGAGATAAAGGATAATTTAAATAACTCAGTGGTTAATATTGATGGTGTATTATTGCCAATTTATGAAATGAATAATGTTCAGAGTAGCAGTTTAGTTCCAGTTAAATCAACTGTTGGCAATTTGAGAAGTCTGGCTTTGGCTGTTGCTTCAGGTACTTTCAAATAATAACATTGGTGTCATATTGTTACGATCAAATACCGACAAAGGAAAAAATTCACACCTGCGTCTGTAGAAACATATTTTATTACCATCCCGAATTTGGATCTCTTTTTTACTTTGTGTTTGAAATTTGTAATTAGAAAAACAGTCCATTGTATATCGTAATCCTTTATGGTAGGCATATTAGCCAGGTCTGCGGTCGAGTATTGTGTCGAGACATATTTTATTTGTACAGGATAAAAAGATGCCCGAACGGAGGGGGGTGAGGCAGTCAAGCGACAATTGCGATACGACCAAGACGTGTGTACATTCGATAAGCTATATAGTGATGGACTTTGCGCGTGTTATTGAATCGTGCATCACATTTGTACTGGTTGCGTCCAGTTATACATATATGTACCTGTGTTATACGTGTTTGTATAATTCTAATAAATTCTATAGTAATTCCAACGGCATTTTAATTCTAGTCCCGTGACTCGTAACAATATTTTAATGTTTTGTTTTCCATAGACATGAACAACAGATAATTCACAAATAATCAAATTTAGTAACATTCTTTAACTATCGCTAGCAGTGTCTTCAATGCAGACTAGTCTTAGTAATAAGCAAAGAAAATAATACATTATAAGCAATATTATGACTAAAAGGTAGATGTAGATGTAAAATTCATATTTTGAATTGATTGACACATAAGATCATATTTTAGAATAATATTTAGCTTGCATAATGTTGCCTAAATTTATTTAAGAAACACAATGTATTTAACACCCATAAATACAATTGTACAATGCAATGCGCTGCGCAAGACACTAATTGTATTTAAGGGTGTTAAATACGTTTTGTGTTTCTTTAATAAAATTAAGCAACCTTATGCAAGCGGCCCCTAGTGTTGATCATTTAAGTCACCTAATAAACTTTTATGATTACAAAATGTCGCTATTTGATAACATAAATTTACCGCTTTTATTTTTATACTTTCATGAAACACTGATTAGACTATAGGCTTTAGATTATGTATCTCTGATTTGTTTTGTTTTTAGGACAAGCTCTTTGTCTTACGGGTCCAGTGGGTTCAGGAAAAACATCATTGGTGGAACATTTAGCAGCCATAACGGGTAGAAAGGGGGAAGCGTTTAAAAAAGTACAATTAGGCGATCAGACCGACTCTCGTATGCTCCTTGGCTCGCATCAGTGTACAGATATTCCTGGAGAGTTTATATGGAGACCAGGCGTTTTGACTGAAGTAAGATATTGCTATACTTTGAGTACAAAAAAAATCTTAAAATAAGGTAAACCATAATCTGTGAAGGTATATAAGATGTGCCAAGAATGGTGTAGTTTACCCTAGATGATTTATGTTCATCTCTTTTGTCTAGAGTTTTTGGGGGGAATTGAAAGGAGATGTTGTGCTGTGCAGTTTTATTTTCTAAAAATGTGTAAAATTACTATAAAATGAACAATAGATGTAGGATATTGATAGTTTTTGAGTAGTGATTATGTGTTTTGTGAGAAATGTGAACTGTATAGTCAAATGTGGCCTTTTGAGTTGTCACAAGAACTCTGTTGAATGGCACTAGCTGATTACCTACAGTTCAGCTGTGCTACACATAGGCTTAAGAAAATGAAGAAACTATATTGTAAACTAAGATCTGGCTTAAAGGCCTAGCTGCTAAGACATAAACCTAAATAAATAAATAATCTCTTCTGTCTCATATAAATAACATTTAGATTATGTCCATTGTTAATATGAATGAGCTGGAAAAATATATAAAAATCTATTAACATATTTTTTAAATGTAATACTACCGATATTCATTGTTTTTAAAGTCCCATAGCCTTATTGGTACATAGGGAAACCTAATGATATCGTCTCATCTCTTGGTCTACCTCTTATTGTAAAGACAAAGACTGTTTTAGAATTCTGTAGCCATTTTAACAAAATGGAACCCTTATAAAAATGCCATGTCTATCTGTCCGTCTGTATTTGTTGAATTATATATTTTCCCAGTAGGTATAAAGATTATGTATAACTCGGAAGAAAGTGCGATTCCTAAGTCGTAGCTACGTAGCGTCGCCTCGTAACTACTCACTTTGTTAATTGATTACTATCTCCCGTCACAAAACAACTCAATATTATTAACTTTATTACAGGCTGTACAAAATGGCCATTGGTTGCTGCTTGAAGATATAGATTGTGCTGCTCTCGATGTAGCGTCAACCTTAAGCTCTTTACTAGAAAGACGTACTTTATGTGTTCCAGGATATAGAGATGCATTACCCGTAACACCCGGATTTCAATTATTTGTTACCCAAAGGTAAGAGAGATAATAGAGAAAAATTAATTATTTAATTCTTCAGATTATTATTTTTATTTTTTCAGATGAATTAATGAAAACTCTTCATTGTTCACCATAAACTTAAATCCAGACAATTAGTATGAATACATTTGCATTAGAACAATTGACCGCCTTGACGGACATGTTCTGTATACTCTTTGTAGTCTTTCAACATAAAAAAAATAGTAGAATGATATTGTGCTTTCTCAATATAATAGGTAGAGAAGGCTTGGAAAAAAATACAATTTTAAAGCCTGTATTCTACTAAAAACTCATGAGCAAACCCACGCTCATGATAAAATCGGTACAATTTGATACGGTGAACAGTTCTTGATGGCTAAGTGCAGTTGAAAATACATTTTGTTTTGCTCGGATTATTATCACGTTCTCTCTGAATTTTCATAATGTTTAAAACATAAATTGTAATATATAACTATTTCTTTTATTATGTTTATTTTTCGTCTTCTTTAAATGTTAATAATGTTCTTTTATGCCATATTTATATTTTTATTACAGGACACTAACAACCAACTATGGATTCCAAAAGAAAATGTCAAATTCCAGTACATTACTTCAAAAGCATTTGAGACAAATTAATGTCGAACCTCTATCAAGATCTGAACTTTCTGAAATAATACAAACATTGTATCCGAGTCTGAAAACCATTTGTTCCAGAATTATAGAAGTGTTTATGATGTTTTCTGTAGGAAGTCACGATACATCTTTGCAATCTATGAAGTTGTTACCAATAAAGAAAATAATATAACAGCATTAAGGGGTTCTAGGCTTATTTCCACGAGAGATTTGATCAAATGGTGTTCGCGATCTATTATTGGTTTCGATGTATCCAGCCCCGATTCAGCCCTGAAAGTGCTTCAAGATGCTTTAGATATTTTCACGTGTTCAGTATCATCTCCTGAAAACAGATTGGAACTCGCGAAAAAAATCAGTACTTGTTTGGGTATTGTTGAAAATGTATCTGAATACTATTGTAAAATTTACAAACCAAATGTATCTCTTAGTTCAGGCTACCTTCAAGTTGGCAGAGCGAAGGTTCTTAGACTAGATAAAAGCTTAGAGACTATTGATTTAGATAACAAGCAAGTGGTGTTTTCATTCACACGGCAATCCGCTACTTTGTTAGAGAAGATAGCTTGTTGTGTAACATCTAATGAACCGGTACTACTTGTTGGGGAAACTGGTACTGGAAAGACATCATCCATCCAATACTTAGCGAGACAGACAGGACGTAAACTCATTGTCATAAATATGAATCAACAATCCGATTCTGCTGATTTGTTAGGTGGCTATAAACCAGTAGATTTGAAATTCGTAATACGACCTATTCGTAATGAATTTGAAGAGATGTTTAAAAATTTCTTCAATACAGACAAAAATAAGAAGTTTTTAAGTCATATAGAAACTTGTTACGAAACAGAAAATTGGACAGCCTTACTGGCTCTCATGAAACAGAGCTATAAGGCTGCTATCAAGAGGCTTACTAACGAGAATAAGGAACATAAACTTAAAATTTGGTCGCATTCGGACAGAAATTACATAAACTGGAGTTGCAAGTTAAGGCAGCGTCAAAACTTACCTTTGCGTTCATAGAGGGTTCGCTAGTAAAGGCAATGCACGAAGGTCATTGGGTACTTTTGGATGAAATAAATCTTGCGTCTGCAGAAATATTGGAATGTCTTGCAGGTCTTTTAGAGGACAAAAATGAAACGGTAGATCTATTAGAGAAAGGGGATAAAGTCCCAATTAAAAGACATCCTGATTTTACTCTTTTTGCCTGTATGAACCCAGCAACAGATGTTGGTAAGAAAGACTTGCCTGTAGGTCTAAGGAATCGATTCACCGAATTCTTCATTGATGAATTGACAGAAAGAAATGATTTAATGTTACTTATTGGCGATTATTTATATCACATGAATCTTAGTGGTGCTACCTTAGAAGCTTTATATGGCTTTTATGCTAGTATAAGGAAGGAAGCGAAATTAAATTTAGTTGATGGTGCAGGTGTGTAGTTATTTTATAAAAGTTTTGAAACACTTCTTTAAATATTAATTTATTGTGGACTGTAATTATTTTAATCATAAAAGAAAACAACACGTGTGTAATGAAGGCTGATTTTAATAGGGGGAAAATACACAGATAAAAAACAAAGAACACCTATGTTCTAAAAACAAAAATTTAGTATAATTAGTAGCCAGTATTATGCCGCAACAATTGAAGAAAAACTATTTGTGGTAGATTCCAACAAAAGTTATATTACAAATTATTCATAGTTAATTTTTGAATACTACAGTGATCTCATAAAGTCGAATTGTGTAAATGATTACTCCTGTATATTAATTTAACCTCAGTCAGCAAAATTATAACAGTTTTTTTGTTGTTTGTTGTTCTCCATTATATATTCAGATGTATCATTAAATTTTTGTAACTTGTGGAGACTTTTAAATGATCAATGTTATTTACAAAAGAAGATGAGACTTCCGGAAAAGTTAATGGATAAAGACACAAATGAATTATACTTTAAGAAGTTAATATTCATGAATTTGTTAGAGGTAACCGTTTTGCACAAATTGAAGATCAATACACAACCAACTTCTTCCCACATAATTGAATTTCCTAAATATTAGTATGACGTTCGGCCGCTTTTCAGTTGCCGTGGTCACGGAAGACAAAGATGACATTTGTCGAACGTGTATTGTCAAAGTTTTTATTCAGCCTACCGCCAACTTGTTCACTTTAATTATTTAGTTTTAATTTTGTTTATGGATATTATCTACTCTATGGGAGCCTAATCTAATTTACCACCGCTTCACAACATGTTGTGGCTTGAAGAGAAGAAGCGGCGCAAGAAACTCTTCAGCAAACATGCCTAGTTCTAAAAAAAATTATATAATATTAAAATGAGTGGAAGGAAAAATAAAATAAATTATCAGTCAAGTTGGTTTGTTACGTTGCACGCAGAAAGAGCTCACAGTGTCTTGAGGTCTGGGAGTTAGTTTTTGCTGGGTTTGGGTCTTAATAGTTTTGATGAAATTAGATTAGGCTCCCATAGAGTAGATAATATCCATAAACAAAATTAAAACTAAATAATTAAAGTGAACAAGTTGGCGGTAGGCTGAATAAAAACTTTGACAATACACGTCGACAAATGTCATTTGTGACACGGCAATTAAAGCGGCGAAACGTCGGATAAACTAAATAAAAAAACTACGGTTAAAACGTTAAAATGTAGTTTAATTATTCTAAAAAGTAGTGAAACTGGCATATTAGGAAATAAGAACAGTGTAAAATTCTTTTAATAATACTATAAATTAGAATAAAATAATTTTAAATTAAGTGAAACTCCATAAAAATAGTCATTAATTTTTTAGGTAATGCACCTCATTACTCATTGAGAACTCTATGCAGAGCACTTATGGCAGCAGCAAAAGCAAAGTGTGGAACTGTCGCAAGGTCATTGTATGAGTCATTCTGTTTGTCTTTCCTAACTCAATTGGACAGTTCTTCTCATCCTAAAGTAGAAGCTATAATTGCGAAGTAAGTGCATTACGTTTAACTTGACGATAAAATATTTTATTAAAATTGTTGTGTGACTTTTGTTCTACCCTTTACAGGGCTGTCTTTGGAAAGAAAAATACGAAATCATTCCTAAACCAAATGATCCCTGAACCACAAGTTGTTGGAAAGAATTTTTTACTTTTCGAAGGGCATTGGATACCGCAAGGGAAATTAGAAATAACAATTCCCGAAGACTATATATTAACTCCAACAGTGAGAAAAAATCTTCGCGACATTGCTAGAATTGTATCTTTAGGTCGTCTCCCAGTACTTTTGCAGGGTGACACATCTGTAGGTAAAACTTCGTTAATCACATACATTGCTAAAGCATCCGGCAACTACTGTGTAAGGATTAATAACCATGAACATACAGATCTCCAAGAATATATTGGTTCTTATGGCACGGACGCAAATGGTAAATTAGTTTTCAAAGAAGGAGTTTTAGTTGAAGCGATGCGAAAAGGTTACTGGATTATTTTAGATGAGTTAAATTTAGCTCCAAGTGATGTCTTGGAAGCATTGAATCGTGTTTTAGATGACAACCGCGAGCTTTTTATACCTGAAACCCAACAGTCGTTAAAGCTGATCCCAATTTCATGCTTTTTGCTACTCAAAACCCACCTGGTTTATATGGTGGAAGAAAAATGTTGTCTCGAGCTTTTCGAAACAGATTTGTGGAATTACATTTTGATGAAATACCAAAAAAAGAATTGGAAACTATTTTGCATCAGAGATGTCATGTGCCACCGGCTTATAGTAAGAAAATGATAGCCGTTATGGCAGAACTGCAAATAAGAAGGCGTGGTTCAGCTGCTGTCCAAGGCAAAGATGGCTTTATTACGTTAAGGGACCTATTCCGTTGGGGTCAAAGATATAGACATGCTTCTAAAGAATCTTTGACTGATAATAAGTTTTATGACTGGGATCAGCATATTGCTGATGAAGGGTACCTGATTTTAGCTGGAAAAGTAAGGCAAAAAGATGAAAGAAGTATTATTGAGGAGGTTATAGAAAAGCATATTAAAAGAAAAGTAATTCCACATAATCTTTTTAGTCTACACAAAGCAACATCACCGGTCACAAAACATATTTTAGAAGGTCTTCTCAATAACCAACTGCTGGAATTTTCGCACATCGTGTGGACATATAATATGAGAAGATTAGGAGTTTTGATTGGCAAAGCTTTTACATTTTCTGAACCAGTTCTATTAATTGGTGAAACAGGATGTGGAAAAACGACAGTCTGTCAAGTATTGGCAGCAATGAATAACAGGCAATTACTCTCAGTAAATTGTCATATGCATACAGAAAGCTCCGACTTTTTAGGCGGACTGCGTCCAGTACGACAATATAAGAATGATGGTAGATTGTTTGAATGGGTTGATGGCCCATTAATTCAAGCCATGGTGAGTGGAAATATGTTTCTAGCTGACGAAATTTCTTTAGCAGACGATAGCGTCTTGGAGCGTCTGAATTCACTGTTAGAACCGGAACGTCAGTTAGTACTAAGCGAAAGAGGTATGGAGGATAGTTCAGACATTGTTGTAATAACAGCTGAAAAGAATTTTCATTTCATAGGAACAATGAATCCCGGAGGCGACTTTGGTAAAAAAGAATTGTCACCCGCTCTAAGGAACAGATTTACTGAAATATGGTGTGATAGTGTAACATCCAGAGAAGACTTACTCAACGTTCTGGAAAGAAGTGTTTACAAAGGTATATCTTTAGGAAATCAGGAAGATGGTAGTTCTGGAATTGGGAACTCTATATTAGATTTTACAGATTGGTTGAAAAATTCTGAAGTAACTAATAAATTTCCATTCAGCATACGCGATTTGCTATCTTGGGTACAGTTCATTAATGTAACAGTCACCAAAGGCCTATTAGAAATTCCTGAAGCGTATGTACATGGTGCATGTATGACTTTTTTGGATTGTTTTGGTACAGCACTCACAGGTCATATAGATTCCAAAACTTTATCAGTACTGCGAAGAACTGCTATCAATTTCTTATTGAATCAAGTAAAATCCGTTAGTGATGAATGCACTGATATTTTGAGAAATATGCTTAGTAACAAGCAAGTTAAATTTATAGCGGAATGTGACGATACTAAGTTTGGTATAAACCCTTTTTATATCAAGATAGGGTCTAATTGCAATATTGCTGAACAACAGGAAAATTTCACTTTTACTGCACCTACAACTGGGTCAAACACATTAAGGTTATTACGTGGATTGCAGTTGAATAAAGCTATTCTTCTAGAGGGAAATCCTGGCGTTGGAAAGACAAGTCTAGTTACTGCCTTAGCCAAAACTTCAGGTCACCAAGTCATCCGCATCAATTTAAGTGATCAAACAGTGAGTATTACCATTCCCAAAAATTTAATAATCAAGTATTGCTATATAACGTCTAAAATAACATATTTTGTCGGTCTGATTAGTTTAAACACTTAGTGAGATGTTGTTAGTATTGTTTAAGGACTATTTGAATATGTTTAATTTTTTTCAATAGATCTATTGTTCAAATCACTAATTTTATCATTTATTTTTAGGACATAACAGATTTATTTGGTACTGATCTACCAACCGAAGATGGTTCCTTTACTTTTAAAGAAGGAGCCTTTCTAAAAGCCCTTCAAAATGGAGATTGGATTCTTTTAGATGAGCTTAATTTGGCCCCTCAACCTGTCCTAGAGGGTCTGAATGCTTGTCTCGATCACAGAGGCGAAGTATTTATACCAGAATTATGTAAAACCTTTGAAGTGAAACAAGAGACTAAACTGTTCGCTTGTCAAAACCCATTGAAACAAGGTGGAGCTAGACGAGGTTTGCCAATCTCTTTTCTTAACAGGTTTACCCAAGTATACATTGATACTTTAACTAAAGAAGATCTGATCTATATTGTTGAGTCTCAATATCCTACTATACCTAAAGATATTCTACACAGAATCATAAAATTTAATTGTAAAGTAGCTCACGAAATCACAGAAATTCAATCATGGGGCCATAGAGGTTCGCCTTGGGAAATGAATTTGAGAGACATACAAAGATGGTGTGAGGCACTTATTAAAGATCAAGTGGAGGGGAAAGATGCATCTCCTGGAAAATTTGTTGACATGTTGTATGTTAATCGTATGAGAACTGCTGAAGATAAAGAGAGAATGATTCATGCGTATAATGAAGTGTTTTATCCTGATTATCCTAGAAGTGACAATACTCCACAATTTTTAGTTAAGGATAAAAAAATTATTATAGGAGATGTGCTATTGAATACAAACAATGAAACGGGTTTTAAGAAGTGTCGGTCGTTAGGTTCTAATTTAGTATTGCTAAGAACTCAGTTACCCAATTTGAAAGCTTTAGCACAAAGCGTAAAAATGAGTTGGTTATCAATATTAGTGGGACCTTCTGCGTCAGGGAAGAGTAGCATAGTTCAAGTTTTAGCAGATTTAACAGGTTTTGATCTGAAAGTAATTCCTGTGACATCAGCTATGGATGTGTCAGATCTCCTAGGCGGTTTCGAACAAGTTGACTATAATAGAAATCTTGAAAACATTTACGACAGTCTAGAGATTTTAACAATACAAACTGTTCGTAAAATAATTTTGAAAGATCATACTAAATCGAAATCTAACACACTTATGAGAAATTTATATGAATATAAAACCGTACAAGATGCCTGCGGAGATAATATCAATGAGATTGAACATTTTAAAGAAAAAATAAACTACCTTTAAGTCATTGTGACAAACTGATTGAAAATACTGAACCTATAAGTGATTTGTGCAGCAAAATAGTAGGAATGAGTGATAAACTGAAGCAATTAAAAATTAAAGTATCACAAGAGTCATGCGTAAATGCTGGAGGTAAATTTGAATGGGTGGACTCCTTACTTCTTAAAACTATGATCGAAGGTTCCTGGCTCCTTCTTGATAATGTGAATTTGACATCTGCAGCTGTGTTAGACCGCCTAAACGCCTATTGGAACCAAATGGAGTGTTAAGTATTCCAGAACGAGGCGATGTTAGTGATATAAAACCGCATCCTAACTTTAGGGTTTTCTTTACAATGGATCCGAAGTATGGTGAAATTTCGCGTGCAATGCGGAATAGGGGGATTGAAATATACCTTCTTACTCCTGAAAATTGGAATGTGAAGTTATCAGAGACAATGAGTTATATGGACCTAACTGCACTGCTTTTTTCATGTGGACTTCCTGGTAGTTACCATGAAATATGCCTTATGTGCCATGAACTAATGACATCATTTATCCAAGGTATTTTACCATAATTTTTAGTTATGAAGCATTATTGTAAAAACGATCATATAGTTTTTTTTTATTGCTGTTATAAGCATGTTAATAATTTCTATTAAAGGATAATTATCAAATTATCCTTTAATAGAAATCTCAAAGATTTTAAGACAAATAACTTAAGACAAATCTCAAATCATCATAGCTTAATACATTTCTTCCGGACTCAAGAGAGCTTAAAGAATGATTAATCTAAAGAGTTTCTTGAATTTTTAATAGAAAAACTAATCTCTTCCTGTTCTCAACTTGTTATTCACTTTGCTATTATGTTATTTGAAATAACTTCTACTGAAATGTAATGACATAAAATTTCATATATTTATACTTTTTGTAACGGAAATAATTTGTATTTCGGAACATCCTAGCGGTTCATCTTTACGTGACCAACCACAGTCGAAGGCTCTTTTACTTTTATAAATGTAATTATTTTCAGGTTTCGAAAGACCTACTGTCTCACATTTACTTCAAGGCGCTCACCTTACGTGGCAACAATTGCAACGGGGTATAAACATAGATGTTGCTCTAAGAAACAGCTTTTCAGATGTCTATATAAAGCCCAGAAATGGGGCTGATTTCGCTTCAAATGTAAATAGTTCTTTGGCAGAATTGAAAAACAATATGTTCAGGGCATTAAATGAGTTAATATCAAAAAACACTTTAGGATATACTAGTGCATACCATCCAAGACACATTCTTACTGTAAACGGGCTATGTGCAAATTCTTCTTTGGAAATTGTTAAGCAAATGTCATACCCAATAAGTTGCTTTATTCAGGATACAAGTTCTTGTAACAAGCTGGCTAATATGTATCTATATGCTTTGTTTCTGTTTTTCAATACTTACCAAAAGTGCTCTATAAATTCATGTATATTGCTAAAAACGATTATTCAGAAAGATTTAATATATGAAAATAATTTGTCGTCAGACCTAAAAGATTTACTAAGCAAATTAAACGAAAAAGCTTACAACTATAGAACAAAGAGGTCTTTAGATAACGAACATTTGTTTGAAAACTATTATCCAGAATGTTATTTAGTAGATCGACAAAAGACAACTGAAATAAATCAAAGTATATTATTTTTATATGAGGATTTAATAAAGCAATTTTTAGAGCAGTCGGACAAGAAAATATTCTCAGTGCTAGATTATTCCAAAGCAGTCTCGAATGGGTCTTTGTCTGATGATTTTGCTGAATATCCCATATTAAAACAGTGTTCTAAATACGTAAATCACATAAATGCAAATATAGAGCTATCTTTAATTCATAATATCTCAAATTTAAGTAATGAGAATACATGTCGTATTTTACAACTTCTAAATTGGAGGAATAGGTTGGTAAAGGTTTGTAACGAACCAATATTTGTTAGTAACGACACGAAGACAAGACCAGTGCTCAGAGAGGAGATCTTGTCAGTATTACGTATACACACCAAATGGTTGACAAAGTATTTGATGTCTGAACTCTTTGAAATCGTTAAGTATGCACAACTACCGGCTTTTGAGAAACAAACAAAGTCTCTGATGGCGAATAACGAAGAACACATAGACACTTCAAAGTCTAGTAAGAAGTTGAGAAAATATTATGGCCAACCAAAATTATATTTTAACAGAGAGGAATATGATATATGTTCTGTTAGATCTGATATTTACAATAAAATTACTTTAAACATGAACCAACCCCTAAACAGGCAACTCAACAAACTTTCTGTAGATATATCCTCTGGAACAGATTGGAGTTTCGCGTTAGATGTTCCAAATGAAGATAAAATTGCTATTATTCAAGATAACTTGAACAAAATGTTTGCGAAACCCATTGAAACAACACCAGGAATTGTAAAGCTATTACCAATTATTTCCTATATCGCTCAGAGAGTTATGAACTTAATTCAGTTAGATTTATTAAACCTCATATCTAAGTTGCCCAATTGTGATCAAAAAGTAAGAAAGCCTAATAAAAATTCAATTGAAATTTTGACGAATTTAATACATCTTGGTAAAAACAGCCATGGCGTGTCACCAGCTTTGTTAAATCTGTTTGAGGTTTTGAAACGAACTTCTGAGAATGCAGAAGAAATGGTTGAACAAAGGTAAATATTTCTTAATACTCCATGAATATTATTGAATAAATGATTTTCCTTATTTAAATTACTTATTACAGTCTGCATTCAGTGAAAAAGAAATTAATGAAAAACAGTATTAAATACGTGTTCATATTTAAATCTCTTGAAATTGGTTTTAATCATTAATGAATTCTGTTCAAATAATTTAACGATTTTAATTTTTTAAATAAGAATATTTCATTATATACTTCACAGCTGGAAATTTATCATATATTAGCTCTGCTAGACAAGTGGCATTAGAGTGCTAAACGAATAGAGTGAAAATGTATGGGAATTACATAATACTTAGCATATCGTAACGTAGCGTAAATATTATCCTAATATAACCTTGTCAAATTAACATTCACGTGACGTTATCCGCAACTCGATATGTACGCGTACTCGCCGGCCAGTGATGCTAACGGTACTGAGTGTTCGTCTACGGTTTTGTCACCAAAATGGCGGCCACGCGCAATAGCAATTTGAGGGGATAATATGTCATTCCCATACAGTTTATATTATTTACTTAGCACAATGCCGCTTGTTGGGCTGGGCTGGTGAGATAAAATAGTCGCATCACGAATATAACATGTTTCAACATTACATGGAACTGTATACCATGTTTTGCACCAGTACCAACACAAGTCAATTTCACAATGGGATATACGAAAAATGCCATTTTAAGGGCACATGTAGTTCAAATATAACTGGCTTCCAATTTTCGTCAAACAGTCTCTCATAGGAGCCAAATAAATGATAATTTTTCATACAATTCTAGGATAACATCTGTACCCACAAAATTCTGGGATGAGTTCTACAAAAACATAATATGTTCTCCGGCATTTTATGCTTCACCCTTCATTAAATATCAAAATACTCCTCCAAATGAGGATTTAGTGACTGATATGGTTCCTATAGGTCACAAGAAGCTATCTGCTAATTTACCTCTATTGCCTTACTATGTTCAGAAGTTTACTATTTCAACAGATAATCCTGGTGAGTGTAGTTATGTACTTTTATTAAATACTCAATTTTCTATCTTGGAATAGATGTTATTTTTAAATCATTGTTAATATTTTTATATATCTCTTATTTGTTTCACCTTCTTTCAATTATTGGAAGTCGGCATATCAGATCTTTTACAACCATACTCCTTTATTCTGGCATATAATATAAGGATTACACAATGATTTTGTGGTGTACAGAGAGTATATGTCCTCTGTTACACCACAAAATCATTGTGTAATCCTTGACACAATCCATTCATCTCTTTTTTGGTCTACTTTTAAATTTGTACGCATAAATTTTCAAGCTTAATTATATTTTTGTCATGTGACTCATCCCCCTAATTAAATGCCCAACCCAGGTGTTATGTGCATGTAATTACATGCAGATAAAACCCGATGCCAAAATAGTACCCCACTAATTAGTGGGGTACTATTTTGGCATCGGGTTTTACTCAAATACTGAGTTTTTTCACATAGATAGTAGCTTGAATAATCAACAAATTAATGTTTTATGTTACGTACCCAGAATGGACCTTGGATTTTTATGTTTGATTTCTTTATTATTTTATGCCGGTAACTATAAAAGAAAAATGAATAAATAGTCTTCTAAAATCCAGCTTGAAAATGAATAGTTTTTGGAATCAATCTGAAGAAGTAACTGAATAAAGGGGTCTTGTTACAATTGGCTAATGTTATGAAAATGGTCAACTAAGTTATTATTGTTATCATGTTGCCTTCATATACTCCTTCATCAGTTTTGATTTCTAAAACTAGCTTATATGTGGTTGTTTTAAAGCCTAATATTGTTGAGGCACACTACACCTTCATTCGACGTTAAAAAATGAAATATTACATAGCTCCTACATTCACTTATCTTATTTGTAAATTTCGCTGATTACATTAGTCGCCGGCCGCTGCTATTAATAAGCGGATACTCCAAAAACGTCGATGATGAATTATTAATTCAGTCTACTCTTGTAAATGTTACAGAATCGCGACACGAATTGTCACATAAAACGATTTCCATAGATGAAAGCTCAAATTACTCTAATCAACTAGGTAGTATCTTGAATATGATCTGGAAGAACACTGCAACATTGGGAACATCGGCTGCTAGAAAAATGTATGTTACATTAAATTATTTTAGCTTGAAAATAAATCGTTTTTGTTTGGAACACAAAGGCGTTAGTTAGTAATCACTTTCTATCTGTTTGCCTGTATGCCTATTTGCCTGCTACAGGCAATAAGAACAATACGTTCAGATATTTATTCTTACCTATACTTAAATAGATAGATAGATAATACTTTAATATTCAGCAATTAAATAATTACAAAAATGTACGATTAATAGTCATAGTAAAAACAATAATCTTTAATTTCAATCAAAATGAAAACCTTACGAGAATTTTGGAAGACATAATTTTTTATGAATTGTTTTTATTAATTTCACTAAAAGATAGCCTGTCCAGGAGCGTTGCTAATTTCTTCTACTACAACTATTCTTGTACCTAGTGTTCATTACTCGTCTAAAATTCTTACTGCCCATGGGATAAATAATGCCCTATGTTCATCCCCATTATCAAAAGTACATTGTGTACAAATTTTTGATGATGATCGGTTGTCATTTAAGGAACAAATGTCAAAAAACAACACTTTTATATTATTCTGGTTACTACTTAAACATGTTAATTTTACAGTAATTCCGACGCAGATTTTGAATTAAGGAAATTCGAGCAACTAGTATTATATATGTATTATATTGAAAATAATGAGGTACCAAACATTGATTTTGATACAGAGAACGACCTAAATGCGAATCATCTAAGAGTCTTACAAAAAGATAAATTTTTAACCATTTTGCAAGGAGACATTATAGATATATATGAAAGGTTAAAAAAGAAAAATAATGAACAGCTAGTGAAGAAAATTTTAACTGCTCAGTTGTCTCTATTGACAAATCTGTTATTTTACAATAATATGGCTGAAATTAGTACTATGGATCATGTTGAGAAATATAGTCTCAAAATTAAATATATCGAAGAAGATATTGTCATGTTTGACACTTTGCTAACGACATACTATATCCAAGGTTTATTATCTGGTACAATTCCTGATACTAGAAACTTGAGTGATCCGTCGTTAGTAATGGAATGTGTGAGAAATGGTGACCATAAAGATGATTTGAAGAAAGTACACCCGTTTTGTGGTATTATAATGGATTTGAAAGACAAAACTGCTGCTAAAGTTTCAAAGTATGCCTTGAGAAACTCCTTTAGGCCCGGACAACCGTCGTACAATACTTTCGTTAAGGTATGTTTTTCTTTAATAGCTTATTTTTGTAGTAAAACTGTTTTCACTGTAGTTACAAAGCCGTCTTAAATATAATTTGGCCCGATGTGGAATATACATGACTGTGTTCTTTAACAATTTATTTCTATATTAATCCAATAAATAGGTGAAGAGATATTAGCTTCTAAAGCCGTAAAAATTGTGTCTCCACTCTATAACTTTTGAACTATGAAGTGGAAAAAATCAAGATTACTTTCAACAAAAATTGGTTTGAACAATATCTAAAGTTTCTCAGATCCTATGTCTCAGAAACTTTTCAAATTATAGATCAAATGCTGTTTTATGGTTCCGTAAAAAAGTGATAAAAACTGAAGTTTTATCACCTCTCAACCTTGTTCGTAAATAAAATTATTTTTATATGATGGTAGAAGAATACTAGTACCAGTAGTGTAAATTATAGTATTTTAATATGTTGCCTCTATTATTAGTTTCTGCCTGCCACTACTAGTATCGATTCATCGTAATTTACGCATTTAGCATTTGTGGAAACTGATTTATTTCTGATACACTGTGTTTCGCCGGAAAGTGGCAAAATCGTGAGTTACAAATTATCAAGTAAATTACAATCACGCTCTAAACCGATACATATACATTCAATGTTAGTTTACAATACATACTTTTAATACTAATTATTATGTTTCAGGATTGTTCACATTTTGCTAAATCGATTTTATCCTCCAAAACTACAACAGAGATATCAAATTGTCTCATATCAATTTGTAACAGCCTATACGACTCCTGCAAAACCAATTCAAACAATGATACTAATCTTGAGAAAGCCAAAGATATACTCAAAACAGCCACATCGTGGCTTTATTCAATAAATGCTTTTTATAATAAATTAGAAACTACATATTCTGAAGCATTTCCTGACTTAGCTAAACCATTACAGAGTTCTATATCTCAGATTGTTTATAGTGTAACTTCTTTGAAAGATTTAATTAATGAACTTATATGTAAGATCGAACAAGGTCCATTATTATATAATACTGTGACCGATTTAATGGTGTATCCAAGCAAAATGCCGGAAAAAAACAAAAAGGAACAACATTTGAATCGATATGTGAACAAAGAGTTTATGAATCTTTTAAAAAGGAATACGTTAATCGGTGGAGATCTTTCTTCGAGTACTGATGAAGATTTGTTAAGCGCTAAGTCGGACTGTATTGAGTAAGTACCATTTGCTCAGGACTAACGGTTTCATTAATAGACAGTTAGAGTAAATTTGAAACTTCTTCTTAAGCGTTCAAACTTACTCACCTCTCTATGAATAAGACCGTAAATGTTTTGCTTCATTTCTTTTGAGCACCACCATCGTGTGTAACGCTGCTAGTCTGTGTTGCCTGATTCGTATAAAGTAATGTTTTTCTTGTCACAAGTGAATAAATATCTACGAAAACGTGTTCCATCCTAAATTGCATAATCACTTAACTATCGGTTGAGGTAGATATCAAATACGAACTTATACAATGATAAACAATTATTGTATATTGATTCCAATAGAACAACGTTCGCTAATTGGTCGAGCACAGGTATTAGATAGGATTATTGTAACAATGCAAATAATTATACATGACTGTGTAAAAATTCTAAAAATAAAACTGAAAATGATGTGGAGTCACTCAAAACAATCGCATTAGAAACCCCTATATCCGCGCCTGCTTTTACGAATAGGAGACATTGTAAGAGAAAGTCTTGCACTGATATAACCACGTTCTACGGAAACCGTCTAGGTATTTGGGTAACAATTATTTAGTTGCCTCGTTTCCTTCAAAGGAGTGTGCCCAGGATATGATGGGTTGACGTTATGATGTAAGACACGTGTACACCTGGTCTTGGTTTGTAGGCTAATACTGTATGGACATGGAGAAGACTTGATTATATAACATTTTTCTTGTAATATATAGGGTATTGAAAATGAATCTTCTCGAACTACAAATGCATTGCACAGCCACAGACAAAGTAGATAGAATGTCGGTAGACGCAATTTTAGCGACGTTGAACGCCATTGTAAAAGCTTGGGAGGACCAGCAAAGGGAGATGGAGAAAAAGAAGCAGGACGACGAAGCTTTATATGTCACCAAGTAAGTCATTTATTATGTCATCTACAATCCGCGTCTAACATATTTCTTGTCTTAATAATAATCTTCTGCAGGTTTGGCTGAGATGGGAAAACCATAAAAAATATTCTACAAAATAAAATTAATAGTCATCGATTTGTTTTCATTCATTCCTAGTTAGTTTTATTTTAATTCGTCCTAATCTTGCTTAAGTAAAAAATGTGGAGGCTTGGATTTAGTTTGACTTGCTTAACAGATTTGGTCAATAAAAATATGTTTAAATAATAAATATTTATTCATAGCATTCACTGATGATTTTCTGTATAGGTAAAGGTTAGAGGAAAAAACGCATGTATAGATTTGATTTAATGGCTCTTTTGAAATTAATTTATCTTTTTGGGTACCTATATTATTCTTTGTATTAATTTTCTTCCATGGTGAAACACAATTTAAAAAATAGTCCTTGAAAGTGTATATCGAATTCATTTTATTTATTCGATATTCAAAGGTCAAAATGTGAAGATGAGAACGAAGAAACTATAGCATATGAAGAGATTCTCGAAATGTTTCCGTCTTACGCCGAACAAGACTTTTCGGAATTCAAACCGCCATCTTTAGAACAGAAACCTATTAAAACAACAGATAATAAAAATAAACCGAAACAATTGATTTCTCCTGAAGACGTTTCGTTGGTTTATAAATGGCATTCGAGCTTTGTTCGCGATATGACAGAAGCGGAGTGGCTACCCAGCCGAAAGAAGCTGATTGGTAATGACGTTCTAAGTTCGTTCCTACAACGTTATCCGACGTTTAGTCGGATTATGGAAAACGCCTGGGAAGCGCTGGATGTTGAATTTGAAGGGATTATTTCTCCTAGTTTAATGGTTCTGTTGTCTCAGATAAAGGCGAAAATTGACGGAAGTGGTGAGTTTGCAATTATTTTCAATAATTTAGTCTGTATTAGAAACTATAATATCAGTCTTAAAAATCCCACTAGCAGACTGCCTCCTCCGTTTAGGAGAACGGTACTGTATGATACCATACCGACTATAACGCTGTCTAAGACAGCTTCCATGGTGTTATCTACCATTATTTTATTAGTTTACTTTTCTGTGGAAATGCTGTTGTAATAGGTATTGAATTTCATTTTCCTCTAGTTTTTTTGTTCCTTTTTATTTTTATTCACTATTGTTAAATAACTATATCTATACTATCTCTTGTTTTGAACTAAATCTTATGAGATTGAGTTTTATAGTTTGACTAAAAATAAATATACAAACTCTTACAATACGAAACTTCTCTAGAGAAATTAGCCCTGTGACTTTCCGCAGGTCCAATCGAGTGTTTACGTATATTATTACACTTGTGTTTAGTGCGAAAGAGATAGAGATTGAGGGAGAGCGTATTACACTTTGATAATTAAGAATGTAATTAAAAATAAACTTCTATGAATTACAGAGACTTCAGGAACTAAGTTTGATTTTTATCGATCTACTTGGGTATCGGAGACACGGCAGTGTGTCCCTCTGTTGCATAAAGTGAAAGGTAGTACTAATGTATTACTAGATCAATGGCCGGACTTCCCGACTTTAAAAGAGGTGCGTATACCATTTTCATTTGGGAAATTATGGTTTATTATATACTTAATATTTTTAAAATAAAATTTAGTATACATACATACATACAGAAACGTCGTGTGTCTATAAATATGTAGTGTTAAATCATCAAATAAAAGAGTGTTTTTAACACATTAAAGTTTTCTTTATTTTTCGAGATATAATCAATTACTGGTAAATGATTGCCTGTTGATAGATACAAATGTTAATGGGGACAAAAGAAAGATAGATGGATTGTGTGAAGGTTTGTGTTGTGGCAGAATACAGAAGACATGTAAATAGAGGAGTATGAAAGGAAAATACATTATTGTGTCGAACCCAAATAATTTTAAGAAGGTAAAAGAACACAGAGAATCAAAAATATGCAAAAGCTGATAATTAATTTCGGATATAATGGAAGCTAATTCCGCCTTTCCCGCATGGATTAGACGTAAAATGTGGTACCCTAATTCAAATTATATGGTGGGAAAATCTGAAAAAAAAAACAATTAAGAAGCTTTAAAAAGTACCTTGAACTAAAGTCGGTTTTGAAGGTTTCGGCTTTTTAGCTTCTGCAGCTTAATTAAACTTTTTTTAATCACATGTAAGCAATGTAAATAGGTACGTCACTTTCTATATTTCAATGAATGTTTGTCCCTAACTACAGAGACTTTCATTGTGCGTGTACATTATACACTTAGTCGAATGTTGACAATTTTCGAGCTTCTTCGGTGTACTTCTAATAGATAGATATGTTTATTTCAAGTGTTTATGTGATGCCATTTTCAGATAATCGTTATAGTGAATAGAATACTAGGCTTTTCTGTAACGAGTCCGGTGTCTCGATTTTTGACCGGTTTGGAATTACTTCGAGATAAAATCGAAGAATGGAACAAAAACGCTCATAAAGGGAACAACTTGATTGACATCTCCTTGGAAGTTGGGCAGCAGATTATTAATTGGAGAAAATTAGAAATGAGTCATTGGAAGGAATGTTTAAACAATCTGTATTATAAGTAAGTTGTATGTTTGCATCTATAACTCGCTTGGCTAAGAATGTTATTTAATTTAGGTTATCTATAAATATGTAAAGGCTATAATAAGCACTTTTCATAAGGCCACCTTGTTGCAGAAAATAAAAAATAGATATAGAAACCCTACATATTTAATTCATTAATTCGGAATGACGTCATTAAGAATAGAGTAATCTGAAATTCTCTGAAATATAATATTGTTACAACTTAGGCTCCGACAAAGACAAATTCCGTGCACAGATCCGTAAAAACACATTTTATTATCTGTTGGCATTTGAATTAATTGTAATCCTTTTATGATCGTCTTCTTTTCGTCACTTATTGTGGAGAACAGCCTAATATGCTCGCCCAGGAGCATCATTAGCCATGTGTTGCGGATTACAAGTACAAGCTAATTCTAGGAAATTTTGTCGACGTTGCCGGGCGGGCACATTTGCATTTGTGAAGTATAAAACGACGGCCTGATTGAGAGAGGGAGTCAATTGAGCTACAATTACGATACAGGCGTGACGTGTTCGTGATACGGGAATCTAATAGTGATGGACTTTGCGCGTTTTATTGAATTACGACCTTCTGCATTACGTTTGGATTTGTTGCATTCGGTTATATTTATACCTCTGTTATACGTGTTTGTATACTTCTAATAAACTATAATAATTCTAACGGCATTTTAATTACAGTCCCACAAACTCGTAACAATATTGAATTTGAATAGCCGAGTGTTTTGTATAGTTTTTTTCCGAAGTTCTCACGGGAGCGGGAATTAGCAAGCGTCTTGTGAGGTTTAGATAATATAATTTAATGTTTCTAATCATAGGAAACAATCTGAGGCGCACAAATATTGGTTCTATCTGTACTCAGTTGTAAACTCATATTTGGAAAGTGAGACAAATGAGAATGCGGTAGTAGAAGCTGAAAGAGTTATAGCTGTGTTGCGAGATTTCATGGAAAAATCTAATTTAGCAGAGTATGAGATTAGAATGGATATAATTTACGTGTATCATTGTCATTTGGTACATTTGGACCCGAGTGTACGGAGAGGTATGTTCTTGATAATTTCTACATTAGTCGTTTATGTTTAAGTATCCCACGTCCGTATCTCATATCCGTGCAGGAACGGAGAAAGAATACAGTTTCCTGCGGCCGGGCGGCTTGTCGAAAGAGGCGACAAGACAACCCATAGCCAGGTGGTAGGGTATTTGGTGGTATTTCGACTGGATGGCGAACATCTTGGTGTAGAGTAGACCGCCATAACAACCATCGCGTTGTGTTCCGGCATTAGTGACCAGGTTTCAGTCTCCCTAAAGAGAGCAGCAGCTCATTTGTAGCACCTTTAGTGTTGCAAATGTCCATAGGCGATTAGGGAAATTAAAGACACGACACGGATTTGGATAAGGACAAGCAAAAGAAGTTCTAAAACCAAAACGAACAACGAAATATATTAGGATGTAATGTCTCAGTTACGGTCACGGATATGAAATGATGAATATCGGTTTATTCGATAGTAAAAGGAAAATAATAATTACACGATAACGATTTGACAGCTCGTGTGCGGCTGGGCCAGTGGAAAAATTTCATAACGTTACGCTTTTAACATGTAAATTTCTATAATAATAGTAACAATTAGAGTCTACCCCTATCCGAAATTATTCGAAACTTTTATATCAGATTGGGTTACGGTATCTGATAGATTTTAATTCGGTAGGTTATGCGAATCCATAACATTCCTTTTTATTTTCATTAATAAGGAAGTAATAACAATATTAGCCTGACATTAGTTTTAAATTCGGTGCTTTTACTTGCAGATGAACTTCTGTCTATTCTATGGAACACATACAACTTCTATTCCCAATTTAGCGCCCAAGTAGCGGCTCATATAAAGGAGAAGCGTGCACCGATTGAAAAGAAGTTACGCGATTTCGTGAAAATCTGCACTTGGGATAGAGATTTGAGTTATTGGAGTGTGAAGGATACTGTCGACAAAGCTCATAAAGCACTACATAAACACACTAAGGAGTTTGAAGTAAGTTTTAGAATTTGTTGTCTAGGTATTATACATGTTTAGTATGTTTTCAAAGGAAGTATCACCGTTTATACATATTGATATTCGTCGATTGGTTCCATACTTTATAATGTTACACGCCGATAAAGTGAATGCACGCCTGCAGTTTATTACCTTTCCCGCATTGGACTTCTTTTGTTATTTTGTGTTTAAAATTTGTAATTAAGAAAAACATCCTATTGTTATTGTACCCGTTTATGGCCGCAGGTGTGCAGATTACGTTTTCTTAAAATTTAGTCCACGCGGTCCATTGTTGTATTGTACAGTTTAGTATAAAACAATGCTCGAATGGAGGGCTGATGCAGTCAAGCGAGTATTACGATACGACCAAGACGAGTACATTAGATAAGCTATATATAAAGACGGGCTTTACGCGTGTTATTGAATCGTGGAATTTGTACTGGTTATGTCCAGTTATATTTATACCTGTGTTATACGTATTTGTATAGTTTTAATAAATTCTATAGTAATTCCAACGGCATTTAATTCGAGTTCTGTAATGCGTAACTTTATGATAATATTTATTTGTAAGCATTTCCATTTTGCAGCCCAAAAACATATCAAACGCATAAGGTATCTTGTAAGATGTGTAATTCTGCGGAATACGGAATCTAAGATTAATTATGTTTTTATACATTATTCGATATTGCTTTTTGACAGAGTGTTCTCAAAGAAAGCGTGATCAGCTGTTTTACCGACAATACGTCTGAAGCGACCTCCGACCACGTCGGTATTTGGGATCGGCCCAAGCGGGCTACTACCACCGTACCCACTGGAGGTGCATATATGATAGATCCAACTAACTATATTGTATTGGCGAGAAATATAAAGGTAGGAATTTTATTTATGCTTTTTGAGGTTCGACACTTTGAAATTTCATTTTTAGGTTTGAAACATTTATTTCTCAAAAGAATTTACAATTCACTTACAGAGAAATAACTAGTTACACTTAATTAACATTAACCCCTATTAACGCATCTGTCCGTTTATTATTATAATATTTAGTGAATTTAGTAAATTATTTATAATATGTGAGGGTAGTCTTGAGACAAAAGTTGTTCATTAAGGCAACGGGCTTATTAAAACAGCTTTTTCACCAACTGCATATGCATAGATGCTACATACTCTTGAAAGAACGCCAGATAAAATCACGGAAGGCCGTAATACGTCTCGTTTCTCGCGGTCCTTTTGGCATTTTCGCGGCGATATCACGAAAAAGCACCAATGTAATATTTTTCATTTTTAATCTTTTGCGTGATATATATAACATACTCTGTTGTGGCATTAAGATATAATTGAAGAAGTATTTAGAAAACAATAGACGATTTTATAATTAAAAAAAATATTATTTGGGTATAGAAATAGGAGACATAAAAAGTATGTCAAAAGAAAAAAAATAACGCTTGGAAACAGTATAATTAACTAACAGCATGATAATACTAAATGTAGTAAACTAACGATTTTCATTTATAAACCTAACTCTGAAAAGCTCCGAAATCATGAGTCTCGAAAAACTCCTCTGCGGTAAACATACCGCGTCATTATTGTGAAATTTAGTTTCACGAATGTCCTCTTTTAATTTTGGGAAAAGTATAAATCACTTGAGTTCCGATCGATGAACATTATCGTGAACAAACAATACGCCCAACGATTTGTATATTAGGGTCCAGTAATCTTCTGGTCTTTTGGAATTTAATGAATAAAAAAGCCTCCTTAACTATCCCAAAAGTAAAAGAGCCCGTAACTTTGCCTGCGGTAGGAGCAACTCGAAATTTCTTAATAGATGGAGAGGACGGTCGGTCCCAAGACGTGCTTCGGCTCATAGTTTCAAGTTCGAAATGAAGGATACATGTTTGATCCAGGGTGACAGTACGCTTTTTGTTTCCATCGGTTAACATTCGTGGCACCCATTTTGCTGACACTTGAAACCCAGTGAATCAATTAAAATGGTCTAAACGCTACAAAATGATATCTTGGGATTCTGAGATCCTAAAGATATCTTTTGGTATAGGTTTATAGTTATTCTTCTGTCTTCCAAAACCAGATTCTCAAACTTTTTGACATTTTCTTCCGTAACAGAGGTTGAAGGCCGAGGATCATCATTACAGTTTGATATCAATTTATTACGTGCGAACGAACTAACAAACAAAATTGACAGTTGGCATAAATATTGTATGATGGACAGACACTCTTTAATTTGAATATCGGACTTCTCCCAAAAATAGTTTATATACGAGTATATGCACTTCTAAGATATTTTTCATTCACCCAGGTAGAATGACATGTGACGCTATTACATTTAAGATACTGGACTTTGCAAAGTTACATTTTGATTTATAGTTGAATGATGTAGATTAGTTAATTTACAAAAGCATATTAACTTAAATAGCATGTAATTATATGTATTTTTTCTTTCACAGCTTGCTAAGGTAGTATCAAAATATTAATTTCTATAAGGTGTCGGTATCTAACCGAAACGTAGACTTAAGATTGTGTTTGTGGAAAGATGCTAATACGTAAATATCTATGTATATGTGTTAACTATGTTTTTTTCTACAATTTACGTATTTATTTTTAAATTCTCATTCCAAATAATATATGTTGTTATATGTGCTAATAATAATTTTCTGGAAAAGGTTTTGTTGAACTTAGAGGGAGAATTAAATTCAGAAACGATTGGCGCATATATATGTATGTATGTGTTTATAGTCATACAAGGACTACATACAAAAATATAATTATCAGAATATATAATAATGTCAGTATAAATTGTATCATATAGATAGAATGTTTTGGAAAATAAAAAGGGTGGACATTTTTTACCCTTGCACGAAAAGAAACTAAGACTGCATAGAGATATATAAAAGTCTGACACTATTTATACAATCACAGTTCGAAGAAAAATTTTAATAGGATAGAACATTACACGAAATGCTAATACATAAACTTCGTTACATATTTTTTTGTGTAGTACTCAGCATGGATAATATCGACTCAAAGTTCAAATTAACTGAAACTTTCTGTGATTTGCAAATTTAGGTCATCACAAACAAAAAGAAAGACGACAAATATATATATATAACTAGCTGCGCCCGCGGCTTCACTCGCCTGGTGATGGAAAATCGTTATATTTTGGATAATTCACACTATATCTTTATAAATCGTTGCCTTTGTGTTATTCTGATGTGTAAGCTATATTACTGTAGTTTCATTAAAATGTATTTAGTACTCTGCGTGAAAGAGTAACAAACATACATCCATACATACATTCTTACAAACTTTCGCGTTTATAATATTTATAGTATAGGACTAGGCTATGCCCATGACTTCGTCCACCCTTCACTCGAAATTCCCGCGGGATTATTGGGACACAAAATACCGCAGCATTTTAAGAGAATGTAATCTATAGTTTTAGTGAAAACTTTGTCGGAATAAGCTAATTTTTATGCACCCGAACAACTACAAATTACTCCCGGGCAATTTCCCGCGGGGTTCCCGGGATAAAAAATATCACAAATTTTATTACTTAGAAAAATTCCGTAGATTCCCAGGACAAAAAGTAGCGCAGATTTTAAGTCTAAGAATGTGTTTTTTCTAGCGAAGGCCGCATCGAAATCAGACCAGTAAGTGAATTCCAAACAGACAAGAAAGCTAAAAAAGTGTATTTCAGTTGTTTTTTTTTTAAATAGCCTCAATGTATAGACACGGCATGTTTATTTTTAATATTATAGATAAAGCGTGTCTTTCAAACATATGATAACACATGATTCCATACTATTTTCGCAACTATTTTCTTATCTATGGCAATCTAATACTCTCTCCAAGTTCGCAAATATTATATACACTTTGTATAAATATTGCATCATGAAAATAGTATTAAATATTTTACAGAAATATCTAGATCAAACAGATCAAATATCTAGATCGAATATCATTGAAGAAGGAAGTCTTCTGTCGAAAGTTCATAATTTGCTGAATAAAGCGAAAACTCTTTGTAAGGACACAATTACAAATACTGGCTATCCATCATTAGTCCAGGGCTTGGACGACTTTGTCACTCTTGTCATTGAGACAGTACGCACTTAGGATCCCTTGAGGTAATATTTTTACTCTATTTGTTGCATTTTTTTTTCCGAATGAGATCTTCCATGTTTTGATATTGTTTATAAAGCAGACAAATATACAGCTTGTAAACACCCAAGCTGTAATAAGTTTCACTTGGGTTATGGGTAATGCTGGAGCCGGTAGCAGACGTGCAATCCAGAATTATTAACGAAAAATTCGTGTAAGAAATTTATTCTGGCATAAATCCAACTGGGACTTGGAATGCTTTTACTGAATGAGACGGGACAACATCTAGACCAGAGAGGCTGTTGAATTATATTACTGATTGATTTTACATAACAGAGAAAATGTGTTTTACAGATAATAGAAGTCTTTCTTCCTCGTAGCTGTACAAACGGCTGGATTTCATATAACATCATTTCGTCTTCAGCAATGTGTAGGAAATCTAGAGAGATCAATACTATATTTCCGACCATAATCGTTCTTGCGTCTCTATATTACCTTCAAATAGAGTATTCATCTGAAGTAGTTATTTTTAATAAAGATTGACAAAGAATATAAACAACACTTACCTGCTCAGGAGAGCCCAGTACATTACTGACTTTGTGTTTGCAAAAATACGAAATTATTTTTTTTTTCTAAAGAAATTCTAAAGGATTTTTGAACATGAGGTTATAAATGGTAAGCCATTTGCAACATCACTGACAAACTGTCAACAACTGTAAAAATGGCGGTTCCCTTCCTTTAATATTAATTTGCAGTTTTGTCTCTGGTATTAACCGAACATGTGCGTGATAATTTAAATTCATTCGCACTTATATAAAAGTACGATATTTTGAAAGTGGGCTATCATAGGAACAGGGCCATCTTAGGCGAAAGTACCTTAGTTTTGATTTATATATTTTTCTTGTTATAGATTGACACGTCACTGCCAAAGGAAAAACAAACATCGCAAGCTAAAAATATCGTACAACAAAAGCGAAAATCATTAGCAGATTTATTTAAATACCTTACAAAGATGGGCCTCAATTACCGCACTGGTTTGGTTATTTTAACAGCATCAAACAATGATTTATACGATTTTACTATACCACCTGTGGATTTAGAAGCTGCTATGGGATGTCTAAAAAGCAGGTTAGACTTTTTTTATTCTTTGTTAGGTCATCGTATCTAAAAGTAAAAGGGACCCGTTGGTCTCATTCCAGTGTTTGCCTACGTTTCACAGCCGATTATCTCAGGAGTTAATATGGCTAGAAATATGAAGCTTTAAAAGTTTAGTAATATCGTCGGGTAGAGCCAAATGAAAGAGATATTTTTTTCTCGATTTCAAATTTACTTTTTCTCTTTTTTATATCTGACTATGATAGAATCTGGAGGGCAACTACATGTTGTTTATTAAGAACAAGAGCATTAATACAGGTTACATTGTATTAATTTTTTATGTTAGTGCTTTTGTTCCATGGGAAGTGTATTATTTTATATCGCAGACTATCCCATCTCCCAGGATGAAAATTTCTATGCCCATTTAAAACCGATCCAGTACTTCAGTAAAAGCTTGACAGATAGACAGATCGAGTTAATATCGAATTTTTTATACATGATGTAATTTTATATATATACACTTTAGAAATGACTCACAAATTTCAACCCTTTCTAGTTTTATTTTTGCAATAAAAGTTAGTAGCCTGGTGTCAAGTCTCGTCTATCATTTGTAAACTACAAAAATGACCAAAAAGACTAAAATGACCAAAATGATCAAAATGACGAAAATCACAAAAAACCTATCTTCTTTCTGGGTTAACGTTTACATAAATCTATCCCATTATCCGATATGAAAAGTACACTTGTCTACCCTCGGTATTAAAATTACATATATACCGAATTTCAAGAAAATGGGTCCCGTAGATTTTCCATGAAAGCTTAACCGACAGTTACTTTCGCATTTATAATATTAATAGGGATGGTCATACAATTTTGTTAAGATAGTTATGAAATTTAGACTTTAACAGTTAAAAGCTTTTCTATTTTATAAAGATTAATATTAAGCATGGTTTACAGGCGGTGTGACGCCTCTTTAGCACTACTCTGGTCCGGTTGTGAGAAATATTTCCAAAAGAATATAGCTCGCCACAGATTACTGGCTACGGCATTGCAAGCGCCGCATAAAGATCTCGGTCTACAGAACATTGAACGTTGTAAAGGATTTGCTGCACATTTACTGGTAAAGTCTTCTTCACTTTGTAGATATCTATATCCCATTTTCTAATTTGTTCTACGTTTGTAATAAAGTTTGCTCAATTTATCTAAGAACAGATAAATTTAATATATTTTTCTAAAAAACACTTAAGAATGTAATGTTGTAGAAATTTGTAAAGGAATTTATTAAATTTTTGACAATTATATACAATACAAAAGATTCCTAGCTATTTCGAATAAAATAAGTATTAATAAAAATATAACATAACATAAATGTTTTAAATATATTTTCAACTGGATTTTCAGAAATTAACAAACACACAGAAAAAGAGTATATCAAAATATTCCAGATTACTTTGTGATTTACGAAATGTCTCTACAAATCTAACAAATACATTAGACATAGAAGTTGATGTTTCAAATATTTCTATATTGCCTAAGAAACTTAATATTCTTTCTGAATGTTATGCAAATATCAGTATTTTGTTGGAACAATTTATTATTGTAATGAAATCATGTCCAGAGAAAGGTATTGGCTCAGATGTTGAACCAGAGTTTGATTCTGTACTATCTGATTCAAAAATAGTACGTTGCTACAAGAATAGTGATGAGTGGAAAGTATTGAAGAAAAAAATTGACTCGTATTAAATAATGTTAATAAAGAAAAAAATTCAATAAATAAAGTATGTAGCACAATGCCTACAGTTATAGGTAGAGGGGTAAAGTTGCCAAATATATCACCAAGCCATATTGATATTGTTGAAAGTAGTGTTAATAATTTAGAAGCAATAATCAAAGATGTAGATATTATCATCGATAGTTATAATGTCAAGTTTAAGAATTCGTCGATCGATTGTGAATCAAATCATCCTCTATTAAGAAGTATAGTGACTCTCTCTCAATATCTCAAAGATACATTGGCAGATCTTATAAATCTAACAACAAAAAAGACACAAACCACGATGGAAGATATTTCAGGAATAGAAATCATAAGTCAGTCTGAAGATTTGTTAGCAACAATGCTATTAATTGTACAATCTATTTACAAAAGTCATTTACCGCATGTCAATAGTGAAAATATAGAAGTTCTTAATGCTATAGACGAAATCATAGATAGTGGAAAATCTGTCGAAGAATCAAAAGATATATTGGAGGACAAGCATTTGAAAGAACTTTTGCAAGATAAACTTTCAAATGATTTCAAAATGTTGCAGTTAGATGCTTTAATTAGTAAAACGTCTGCTATATTGTCAATTTACGTTCAATATTTGACCAATGGTGGCAAAGATGTACATGAAATAAGGAATGCAGTTATGAGATTGGTGCCTATTTTGGAACAAACAGTACTTTTCGTGCAATATATCATATCACAGCAAGTTGCAGTGCACAGAGTATCTTGTAAAATGCTGTCTGTACTTCTTAAGATTTTCATGGATCTGGCTTCCAAAGGGTAAGTCAAGTTTAATAAGCGATTTAATGTGTAAATTATAAAGAAAGCTTTTTAATTAATTTCTTATATATATGTTATATACATTTCTTTAAATATTACTTAAATTCATTATTAAATGTGAATTACTATGCTAAATAATTCAAATCTCACGTATATCTACATCAATCATAAAAATAATTCCTTTTGCTGTTCCCTTCAGCGCCGTGTACAACATGGGATCATTTAAAATCAGTCACGATTTTTCTTGTGGTTTGTTAGTGTGATGCAAACTTGTCTGGTATTGCAAAAACCCAAATGCATCAGTGACAACTTCCCATTGGGTGGGCAATCACTTGTTTCTGACAGTAAAGATTATAAACTTATATATAAATAAATTATTGGTTTTAGATTCTGCAAGCCGTCTGATTTAGATATGGAAGATGGAGAAGGAGAGGGCGGGCCTGGAAAATTATCAGGTGGCACTGGACTCGGTGATGGCGAAGGCCAAAAAGACGTTTCTGATAAGATTGAAAATCAGGTAAAGTCAGATGCAAAATGCCCAAGATCAAAATCTAAACGACCACAATATAATAATATTATAGTTAGGCATGTTTGCTTATTTTTTGTTATTTCAATTTACTTTAAACCGTGATAATATGTTGTAATTTACGAATCGATGACCATTCAAGTAGGATTAAAAAAATAAAATTTATTCTAAATTATGATTACAAATACTCTTAGTAAGTTTTGAAATGAACCTAGAAGGCTCTTTTGTAGCTTTTTTACAAATTTTCTTTTAAGTTTTTAAAAACATTATAAACTTATATTTAAAAACTACATAAAAATGATTGCTTACTTATTATAATTCACAAATTAGTTTTGGGTAAAACGATACACTCTCAAATAGGACCAACTCGAAGATGCTCATCGGCCGGGAGAGGAAAAGAATGAAGAAGACAGAGACTGTAAAGAAGAGGAAAAAGGAGTTAACATGACTGACGATTTCGACTCGCACTTACAAGATGTTGAAAAAAAAGGTAAAATATTAGCTATTCAATCTATGGTCAAACTTTGGACAGTGTCTTTTGTGTCATTTAGGTATAAGCAAATGAAGTGAATAGCGATGGAATTTGGTTAAATGTTATATTGCGCCGCATTTGTATATAGTATTTTTATCAGAACAGAACTTAATATACTTCCCACAGACGGTGAGAATGACGAGGACGATAATGAAGAAAATGACGCTGATAAACAAATGGGAGATCTAGATAACGCAGCAGAAAAGTAAGTTGACATTCTTATTAAAATTCAATATTTACAACTCTTTTTATACCTGTCCAGTAGAAATGCCTTTTAGTTGTATAATAAATAATTAAAATTGTTACTGTTAAATATTTCCTATACTTTTTAAGTGTGACGCCTACGGATTTTCAGCAGCCGTTTTAATATGCTCTTGAATACAGATAAAAAGTGGTTGTAATGTACTTCAAATAAAAAAACGCACATAAAATTGTTAATACTTTATCAGTTAATTAATTATTCATAAATATTAATATTGACCTATTTTCGAAATTTTTATACAAAAAATACTTCCTGGGCCGTGATGTGAAATCATACACTCTTACATTTTATGTGTAAGAGATTTCGCATATTATTTGATGAAAATAGGCTGTAAAATACTATAATATGTTTTTATTACAGACTTGACCAACAAATTTGGGGCTCAGAAGACGAAGAAGACCTCGATGAAGAAAGAGAAGGTAAAACAGAAAAAGAGGAAAAGGGTAAAGGAGAAAGTACGGGTGAAAAGGAGATGGGAGCAAAAGAAGAAGAACACGGAAAAGATGACGGAACGGAGGGCAAAGATCGAAAGAAGAAACAGGATATAAATGAGATGGATGAACCAGAGGTGGATGATGATCATGTAAGTTGAATTATAGGACTCGTCTCTGATAGGTGCTTTCTTGCCAAAATATAATTTAATAGCCTTTTCAGTTAGTTATCTACTTAGCCACAGAAAGTGATTAATTTTATTTTCGTTTACTTTAGTCATAAAGAAGAAGCTTGTACATATATCTGGAGAAATTTTGTTAATTTATTTATGTATTTATATATTATACACAGCACTAAATTATATGTAGTATTAGGACTTGAAACCACATTATTTGTTTCGAGGCAAAAGAGTGGTATCAGGAAGTCTTTAATATTCGTTGCTATATTCTTTTCCATGGCGTATATTTTTCAGGTGGATCCTTATCATGGCAATCAACAACAACTTCCTGAACCGGAAGATTTTGAAATGCCAGATAATATGAACCTTGATGATGAAGATGGTGCCGATAAGGTAAAAATCAATTTCTATTTCAAAAATAAACCGAAATAATAAATATATCATTTATACTTATCATTTTTATTAGGATGGTGAAACAGAGACTGAAAACCCATTTGATATTGACGTCATGAAAGAAAATATACCAGAAGACGAGAAAGAGGATAAAGGTGATCAGAAAGATGACAACAAGAATGGCCTAGAAGTTTCTAGCGATGAAGAAAATTGTGATGAAGCAGGCGAACAGGTAGGTTACAGAATTCAAAGTAGATGATTTTTTTTAATAATTTCGTAAACATGCCGTTATTTAGCATTTGAAAAGTGCTCTTATTCTGGACTAAAAATATGACACGAAAGTCAAAGTGACTTAACAATATGACTACATGTCATAAACTCAATAGTTTGTGATAATCATTATCATAATACAATTTATTCATACATATCATATTATTATAGTTTTAATTAGGTTCAGGTTTACTTTGAACTTCTTTTTTTATAGGAGAACCAAGACAACCAAGAAAACCCATCTGAAGAACAGTCAAAACAAGATGAAGGTGAATCAAACTTAGATAATGATATGAATAATGATGAAGATGAAGCCGATCAACCTGATAATAATCTTGATGAGGAAATGGAAAATCCAGATGAATCTGCGAATCAGGATGATAAAGAAGTTCCTAAAATCCAGAGAAAATAAATGAAGAAGATGCGACCGAAGAGAAAAAGAATGAGTCTAATCCACAAGCGAATCCGTCAAATAATGATCCAACTGCTGAAGACAGAGCTGAAAATGCTGAAATGGATAAAGGCACCAATGATAATGTTGAGACAAACGCTGAGCAGCCTAAAGACGATGACACCGCGCCTTTTGTAAGTCTATTTTATTTTCTCTTCTTATTCTTATAAACGATCAGACATCGACGCTGCTTTGCTAATGTAAACCTCGTAATCGTATCCTTGTCCAATTTTCTGGGATTAAAAGTAATAATGTTCAATTGTTTAGAAGTATTCTGGTGGAAGTAAAGAGGAGATCAGACAATAAGTGTTCAACTAAAGAAATGTTGAGATTTGTATATGGACATATTGTTACGTACGAGCGGGTGTACACACTTAGGATTGGCAGAAAACACCAGGACTGCAACTAAATGCTTTTATTGATTTACTCAGCCGTACGTGATTCTTCTTAGTAGGGTTGACCCTTCAAACACGACTAACGACGCACTGCTCCGACAAACAGATGTCTCACTCGCAATGTCGTCGCCGATATTGCGCAGACCAGCCCCTGCTACTGCGGTGCTCGCTCCCCTACTAACGTTTAAAATAGTGTTGTAAATTGTATATATATTCAGACCAGTAGAACTTGCTACTTTCAACGAAGACTGCTTTGAACAACACCTGTTGACCAGTTATTAAAACGTAGGGTATTTCCGATCAAATGCGTTTTTAAAGCTCCGCTGCCACATAACAGAAACATTTAATAGTCTTCATTTTTACCCAACTCTGCTTCATTTGGATCATTTTAAAAAAATTTGCTTGGAGGATTTCATCAGTTTTGTTATTAACTTATTACACGTTATTGCTAACCAGTATATCAAAATCTGAAACATTAAAAACTATTAAAATCAGGAGCAAGCTCAAGAACAAGTTGGCGAAGACAAACAGTCGACAGGTCGTTCAGAAATGGACAAGAGTGATAAGGGTCATCGCGGGGAGAAGCAAGCCGCCAGTCATGCAGAGAGACCCAAAGAGATGCAGACGAAACACGAGAATAAACCAGGCCGGACAGATCAAGAACGAACCTTGGGTAAGTCATATCTCCGAATAGCAAATTATACTTCCCTGTATTTCTCATAATCGTTGTTACTTTAGAATTCAGTCACGAATTTAAAAAAAACCAATGATTAAACGAATAGAATATTATAAGAAAATAATTATTTTATTTGCTTTTCTGGAATGAGCCTTTGTTTCAAAGTTGTCAAAGTTGAGATTACAAGAAATGAAATATCTATGAAAAAACTTAAAAAAATATATTTCTTTATCAATCATATAGTATTATAAAATTCAAAAGACCAACTGGCATAGACTATAAAAACGACGGAGAACACGATGCATTTTTTTAGATTTTGAAGCTGGTTTCACTGATCGACAGCAAATTCTCAGACTTAAAATTTGCACTACTTTTTATCCCGGATATCCCGCGGCAGTTTTCTCGGGAGCAGTTTGAAGTTGTTTGGGTGCAAAAAACTTAGCTTATTCCGACATAGTTTTCACATAGCTTACATTCTTTTTGAAATTCTATAGTACTTTGTGTCCCGGGAATTTCAAGTCTCGTGTATATCCTAGTATAAGTATAAAATATCATCGTTGTAATGTAGGTGATGTCAATGAGAAGAAACACAAACAAATGAAAACTCTCAATGTGGAAAAAGAGGATGCTGGTGATGATGGTGGTGATGACAATGACGATGACCAAAAAGATGCAGACGCCTTCCAACACGTTAAGCAAGCAAAGAAAGACGATTTGCAGGTAACATTAGTTATAAGGCAGATAATGTTTAATTTTTATGTTTTAGTTGATATTTTAGTAAAAACCCTTCAAAAATAGTGTGATTTACGGCAGTCTTTGTTTTCATTATTTTTAAATTTGCCAGAAAGGTGTATTCTATATGTTGCTACAAAATAGTAATGAAATCTCAAAAAAACCTAACATTGGAATGGTCCTCATTACATTTAACTGAGGGATAAAAATATTCATGCACATAGCCATATAGTGTGTCATTTGATGGGTGTTCTTCCAAACGCATAATTAAGATTTTTAAGACTTATTTAACCTAGTCGGTGGTTGCTCCCAAAAACTTAAAGAATTTGTCTTCTTCTTCTAACAATTTAAGTATAATGATAATTGTAGAGATTTAAAAAGCAGTGTTATAAACATTAGCTGGGAATAAGATATTTTGATGGTCGAGACGTATCACGCCGTAGCGTGTTTTCGATTCAATTATATTTTTAACTTATTCCCTGATCAAATGACAAAAATGTTCTTCTACAGTACGAAACGTTAATTATGCATAGTCTGTTATGAACATTTTAATTTATATTATATCCAACGTAATGAAATGCAGTTCACTCTTGATTTAATCATATACAGGCAATAGATGCGGCAACCAAAGAACAGGCTGAGCAGCAGCCCACAATACAGAAAGATGACGAAGAGGATGCTGAAGCACTAAAAGAAGATGAACAGGTTGCTATGGATGTCGACGAAGAGGACATTCAGGTAATAATTCTGCAACACATTTCTGTTGTATTTCAATACAATGTTTTAAGTACTGTCGTTAAAATTATCTTTTTACAAATAGCCTCGAGTGACGGATAAGAATGTATTCAAGAGAGTAAGTTCTACAATGATTTTTATGTTATCAGCTTGAAAAATCGGAAGAAATCAAACCTGAGAAACTAAGAGAAGGTGCTGAAAAAGACAAAGAAAAGTCTGGTAAGAAAAAAGAAGGTGGAGAAGAACCTACTGGAGAGATTGGAATGGAAGTCGAAGGAGACACAGTTCTGACCACCAATGTATCTAGAGGAAATGAAACTACTTATCATACACAGTAAATAATTATTTATTATTTTTGTAGGAATTAGCACAGTATTTTAGTTTAGTTGTGTTTCATATTCTGTTCGTAACATCTATTGAAACTTAATTATTTAGTTTTGATACATTATATAGATGTATAATTTAAAACGAACTTACATATTAAGTTCCAACTGTTCACTGATTTAACCAAAAAGTATTTTAATTGATAAAAAGTTGGTTGAACATTTTAATGCTATGTTTTTACATGTCATAATTATATTAAAAAGCGACGGTATATTTTACTGCCCTCTGGTCAACATTAGAAATGTAGAATTAAGGAGATTCTTCTGTTGGTTCTTTTATTAACAAATCGTTCTACTTAGCCTCCTATGGCACTATCTTGCATACAATAGTGCCAAACTGTGTACTAGTAGAGTTGTTGTCCTTTTTAAGGTTAGACGAATCAAAAGTACAAATTGAGGATATGACGATGGAAGAGTACATGAGTATCAGGGATTGGTTGAATACCGGTCCTAGTCGAAGTGAAGGTAGCGCGACTGCGTGGCGTTCGCTTTGGCGAGACTCGTCTGCTTCGGCGAGGGCTTTGTGCGAGAGATTGCGACTGGTACTAGAGCCTACGGGACGGTCAAGGATGGCAGGTAAGTTTCGTCCAATTTAGGGAGATTCCTAGAAATTGGATTGGTATTAATTCCCTGTTTTACTTGGACCTTTACTTATAATCGTCTGAATGCTAAAATCAATTTCTATCCGTTAACTAATTTAAAAAAAAATCGCTTGTTTCTTTTTTGCAAGACTTATCCTACGAGCAGACAGGTGATTTATTGTTGGTGCCTACTTAATTATGAATAGATCTTCCATACACACCCTCTCACACTAACTCACATACACTCTTGCCAATACACACAGACAGGTCACTTAAAACACTTTTCTTGTTTTATTTATTTTCTTTATAATTTACACTTAGTTTGATCTTGATCTTTCCTTTTGTTGATTGTTTTTCCTTTTTAATTTATATTATATTAACTTTTTATATCTTTGTCTAAAAGTAATTCAGCAATTATTAATTTATTACAAGATGGTAACTTTAATGGGAAGGTGCTGAGGCCGTATATACAAGATATTATTCTATTCTTAGTTTCGGTCTTAGTTATAAACTACATCTAAACTTTTTGTTATGCTACCTAGCTGTTTTAATTACATCTATTTTCATTACTCTCTCCATACATGCGTGTTTATTTGGTTTGCTTTTTACCCGATCTTTCCTTAACACTTTCTATTTGATCATGTTCTGTCTACCCAACTAATAGTTCCTCCTGATGTACCTGCCCTGTAGACCAATTTTAATAGACAACCACATTGTAAGAATTGTGTAAGCGGGACAGAGCTAAGAATGTATAGCAAGCATTTAAAGTTCAATATAGATTATTTAATTTTTGGCGAAAACCGACCTGCTTCGTCTGCGCAAACGAAAACTGCCTGAACGGTCTGCCGGCACCAAGTCTACCATTCAGAATGCTGTCATAGACTTTTTTATTATTCTGCTTTTATCCACTACATGCCCTGACCAACTTACATTCCTTTTTCAACCGACTACGTGTCTTCTTTCAATCTTTAAAATATCAAGATAAAAATAATTAATATTATTTTAAACCATAATTATTAAGCTATTTGACTTATAGAAGTTATGACATCATAACTTACTACTCTTGCTCACAATTTATCATGCTGCAACGTAATTTGTAAGATGATAAAAGTACCTCAGGTAATTATTATTACTATATTATTATATTATTATATAGATAGATAGATAGATAACTTTATGTACACCAATACAAACATGAACTTAAGACTAAAATTATATCTAGTTATGTACAAAGGGCGGTCTTATCGCTAAAAAGCGATCTCTTCCAGACAACCCCAATATATATTTATATGTAAAATTTTAAGTAGATCAAGTTTAGTTATCTCTAGATGATGGATGTACAGACAGGCTGCTTGCATCACACTAATGTTTTCTGCAATGGTATGATTGTTGTTTGCCATTTTTGATGTTGAATCAAAAGTAACTAACAAACGTTCCAGGTGATTTCCGCACCGGTCGCGCGATAAACATGCGTCGCGTGATCCCTTACATCGCGTCCCACTTCCGCAAAGATCGCATATGGTTGAGACGCACCAAGCCCGCGAAGAGGGAATACAAAATCGCGATCGCCATCGACGACTCCAGTTCCATGGCCGATAATAGGAGCAAGGAGCTCGCTTTCGAGAGCCTTGCACTCGTTTCACAGGTAAACTATATTTAAACTGTTGCACACTACACACTAAAGTACGTTTCTTACAGGCTTTTATTTAACTTGCAATGGATGTACCTATGTATGTATGTAAGTTCGGGTGGAATCTTGCAAGTTAATTTGACCAACTTCCCGGTTTCCGATTGAGCTGAAATTTTGCATGCATATGTATATCGCGTGACAATGCAATAATATGGTACCATGGAGCTGATATGATGATGGAGTCGGAAGGTCGCCATAGGTACTTTTGTACTAAACAAGATAACCCGTCGTGTTTGGGCTCGTTTCACTTGTCTTGGCTGGCACTCTGCTGCTACATGATATCCAGAATCTCAAAAGCTTGTATTTAAAAACCTTTTAAAAAACAAGTTATTCTATTTCAGACAGGGTACCGGTAAAAATAGTCGAACCGTTCACAGCCTTAGTACATAGAACTTTTCTTTCGGTTTTGTTCTAGCTATAATCTACAATAAACGGTTTTTGGTAACAATAGTTTCAATGTGTGTAGCCAGTTTCAAAAATATTTATGTTTTGATTAAAGAAATAGTAACCGGTATTTCTTACCAATATGGATTTGTCTAGTAAGAAAAGTATGAACAATTGTCTTTTAATTTTTAGATTGTTTGTTCGGGATTCACGTAAAAATTACTAGGCCGATTTCGATGCGGTTTTAGCTGATCGATAGTAAATTCTCGGACTTAAAACTACGGTACTTTATATTCTGGAAATCCCACGAGAATTTTTTGGGAGCGGTTTTAAGTGGCTCGGTTGGAAAGCAACAAATTTCGATGAATTCCGAATTCCAATTCCAATTTGATCGATTGCAAATTCTATGTCATAAAATCTGTGATACTTTGTATCCCGGGGGCTTTTTCCCGGAGTGGTTGCAAGTCGTAAGGACACGTATAAATTAGCTTATTTAGTCCAACTTGGACGAAGTCGCGGGCAAATCTTGGTAAATAAGTAAGCGTAATACATCCTATGAGTTACGAGAAGAAGCATATGTTATGATTTACAATATACATACACACATATCACTGTGATCAATTTCAACAACATTCAAACCAGAAAAACTTCTGAAATGTACTACTTCTGTAAAGGCTGTCTACAAAGACTGACTACATACATTCAAATATGTTCTGAGTTTTTTTGTGGGGACTGAAAGGAGATATTGTGCTGTGCAGTTTTATTTTCTGAAAATGTGTAACATAACTCTAAAGTGAACAATAGTTTTAGCATATTGATATTTTCTTAGTGGTAATTTTAATTGTTTTTGTGAGAAATGTGAATTGTGTAGTCGAATGTGGCCTTTCGAGTTGTCACAAGAACGTTGAATGGCATTAGTTAATAACCTACAATCAGTTGATCCGTCAGCGTCGTGATCAGCTGATGATTTCATCCGTGCAGGAACGGAGAAAGAATAAAATTTCCTGCGGCCGTGCGGCCTGTCGTTAGAGGCGACAAAACAACCCACAGCCAGGTGGTAGGGTATTTGCCCAACTGGATTCTGACCAGGTTCCAGTCTCCCTTAAGAGAGCAGCAGCGCATTTGTAGCACCTTTGATGTTGCAAATTTCCATAGGTGTTGTTAACCGCTTTCCATCAATTGAGCGGTCTGCCGGGCTGCTAAAATCATGCAAAAAAAGCTGAGCTACATGTACGCTTAACGCCTAACTGCGAGGTCACCACATAAAATAAATATTGTTACGAGATACACAGGACTCGAATTAAAATGCCGTTAGAGCTACTATAGAATTTTTCAGAATTGTACAAACACGTATAAAACAGGTACAAATATAATCGGACACAGCCAGTATAAACTGCACGATTCAATAACACGCGCAAACTCCGTCACTATTACCACTTGTCGAATGTACGTCTTAGTCGTATCGTAGACGTCGCTTGACTGCCCCACCCCGCCGTTCGGGCATTGTTTTATATACAGTACAAAAAATCGACCGCGTGCACTGGGGTTTCCTAGAAACAGTAATTTACACACCTGGCTAATAATTCCTGCGAACGGCCAATAAAATCGAAAACAATAACGATAGGCTATTGTCTAATTGCAAATGTTAAATACGAATTAAACAAAAGAACTCCGAATGCGGGAGGGGCAATAAACCAAGGTGCACGTTTCTTTGTCAGTAGGTAACAATATAATAAACACATTTTACAGGCACTAAACCTTCTAGAATCTGGAGACTTGGCAGTATTGAGCTTTGGAGAGAAACCAAACCTGCTCCATCCGTTCACGGAACAGTTTTCAGAACACTCCGGTTCCAAAATCTTGGAACAATTGCGATTCGACCAAACTAAAACCAAGATCGCTCAGTTATTAGACTTCTCGACAGTTTTATTCGAACAACAGTGTATAAGGAGTGATGCGTTGAATGCGAAGCTATTGGTTATTGTCAGCGATGGAAGAGGTATTTTCTCTGAAGGGGAAACGAAGGTGCTCCAAGCAGTCCGAAGGGCGAGACAGCAAGGAATCTTCTTGGTCTACGTGATTATTGACAACCCGGCTAATAAGGTTGGTTTGTGTTCTTTTTTCTTGCTATACACTCAGAATAATTAACTTAAAGAGCAATTAAATTTTATCATTGTAGTTTTATTCGAATAGGGAATAAGGGATGCAGATTCATGTGACAATAAATGTTAAATATTTTTACATATAAAGGAACTATATCTAATATATCCGGGATATAAGCTCGCAAGCTTATATCCCGGATATATTACATATAGTTCCTTTATATGTAAAAAGTTACACAAATTTCATTTAAATTCTTTCAGTAGTTTTCCGCAGTCCTAACAGACAGACAATAATTCTAATAATTTTGAAACTGCTGATCCGAAGTAGACCCCATGACTTCTCTAAATGTATTGCACAAACTCGATCTATCCGCAGATAGTAACACGTTTTGTGTTACAAATGTCCATAGGCCATGGTAATCGCTTTCCATCAGGTGGGCCGACTTTCTACCTAATGAACTCACGCAATAAAAAAAATTATGTAAAGACTGTATCAAAAAATGGTATCGCTTAGTAGAAGCTTCATAAACCGTATAGACATGAAGTTCAGTAGATTTTTTGTGTCGCGGTGTAATATTTCTTAGAGTGCACTTGCTAGGTTTTGAAATTGCAGAGCTAATTAAATCCGTGTAATTTTGGCTTAAAAAAAACTATTTATGAATGTAGTGGGATGGTCATTCCTATAGTCCAGTGGAACACTCGCTGTCCGCGGTGCCATAAATCATCGTTGTACTAGGGAGAGGAAAACCTGTGGTATTTCACTTATTGATATTTACACCTTTCTATAGTATTGTTACGAGGGACTCGAATTAAAATGCCGTTAGAATTATTATAGAGATTATTAGAACTATACAAACACGTATAACACAGGTAGAAATATAACCGAACGCAACAAATTTAATCGTAATGCAGAAGGTCGTAATTCAATCAAACGCGCAAAATCTGTCACTATTAGATTCCTGAATGTACACACGTCACGCCTAGATCGTAGTTGTAGCTCAACAGCTCCTCCCTCTCAATCATGCCACCGTTTTATACTTCACAAATGCAAATGTGCCCGCCACGCAACGTCGACATAATTTCCTAGAATTAAACTGTACTTATAATCCGTAACACATGGCTAATGATGCTCTTGAGTGGCCGTAAACGAGTACAATAGGACAATAGTCTGTTCTCCACAATAACTTAGAAATGTATGCCCCCTTTTAGCAGGGATGGAAGGTACACCGCTGATATAGAAAGAAGAGTGAATTTGGGGAATAGTATGAATGGAGCGTTAGGTAAACTTCTAGGCGCTAAGAACCTCAGCCAGAAGGCCCAGCTTGCCATACACAACGCGGTGCTGGTACCTACGCTCAAGTATGGAAGTGAGAGTTGGGTATGGAACAGAGAGCACGAAAGTAAAGTAAGCGCGGTCGAGATGCGAGCACTGCGCAAAATCTGCAGAGTGACGCTCGCGGACCGCGTTCGTAATACCGAAGTAAGAAAGAGAGTTGGTCTGAGAGTGTCGGGGTGAAGGTAAGGAAAGGAATGCTCCGGTGGTTCGGGCATGTGGAAAGAATGTATGATGAAAGAATGACTAAACAGATATACAATGCAAAAGTGGAGGGATGCAGAAGTCGCGGAAGGCCACGACACACCTTCCATGATCAAATTGATCGTGTACTAGAAGAAGGTGATGTCAGGAGCCTTAAGAACAGACAAGCGTGCATGACAAGAACTATGAATGTCAAAGAAGCAAGTGAGGTGTGTAAGAATAAGCCTAAATGGCGCTCTGTTGTTCGTGCCTACCCCGCAGGGGACCTGGCGTGAAGTTATGTATGTATGTATGTATGAATGTATGCCAATAAATAAGTGAACAAAAGTAGATGATCATAAAATCATTACAATTAGTTCGAATGACGACAGGTAATAAAATGTGCTTTTACAGATCTCTTCGTGGAATTTGTCTTTGTCGGAGCCTAAGTTGTAACAGTATTAATATCAATATTACACTTGTGCATCATTAGGCCCGTAAGTGTGACAGAGAGAGACGTAGGCACTGTCCTATTCTAACATTTTATTGCCCCACAGGTAGCGAGTGTATGGACTGTAATTTTTAACGTAATATTAATATTTCAATTTGTTTGCAGGACTCCATAATAGATATAAGGCGTCCGCTACTCGATCCGGTGACGAATTCTTTGGTTGGATTCGTTTCGTACCTCGACACGTTTCCTTTTCCATTCTACTTAATATTACGGGACATGTCTGCTTTGCCCTCTGTTTTGGGAGACGCTTTACGGCAGTGGTTTGAATTGGCTGCCAATACAAGCTAATAACAACTTTAAAGCTTTCCATAGAGTGTATCTCAAGTTGTAAATTGACGATTTTTAACGATACACAAACTTTTTAACTCGCACAAAAATACATTTCTATATAGATTAAATTTGTTCTATTTATGTTTGAAACCAACAGAAGTATATTTTTGTTTTGCTCATATTACATCATATACTTATATCAGAAATGCGAGGCATTACTGGGGCTATTGTATTTTTTTTTTGTATTGAATAGACTAGACTAGATAAGACTTAATAGTTAAATGTGGAAATGTATTTTTTTTAAAGCTTGTGCAACATTTCTTCATGATCGTTCCTCATTAACATCTAATGTGTGAGAAATAGACGATTTTTCCTAAAAATACAGTTGTGCAGCTAATTTAGTTAGAACCATAAAGTTGTATATTTTCCTCGTGTAACATTTTTTTCACCCATTATGTCCATTTCCACGATAGCGCGAGTATCAAATGTACCAATGGCATTCACATACGCGCTGCCCGTTTCCCTCGTCACTTTCCTTCTTGCTGCCCTAAAAATGAGCGTTATGTAAATAAGAAATACATAATTATGGAGCAGTAGAATTTGTGTATTACTTTTCTAGCTTGCCCTGTTTTAGGTCGTTGTTAATAATGGACTGATGCGCTACAATATACTTTTTTATACTAATTCAATTATTCCTCATTATATAGCAATCTGGCCATAGGCTTGGTGCGGATTAGGGAAAACTATACCAATTTCATTGGAACTAATAACATTTGTCATTATAATAATAAAAAAATATATATTAAGATGTAAGAAGAATAAATTATTGAGTGGTGCCAACAATGATGCGACCATGGAAAAATTATACTATGTATAATTTACATTACACTATATGTGATTTTTTTCTCATAATTAGTACATCAGTGTCATCAGGCCTTTTTTGTCAGTTTTCTTGGGGGCACGCTAATTTTCGAAAGTTGTAAGTCTATATTGTTTTGTTTATAGCTCCACTCCAAAAAACTTTTTTTTCGATCTTTTCGAAGTTTCCTTTAATTAATCCATATCATGTGCTGTTTATAAAGCGATATAACTATCTTTTGTTACTCTTTTGTTTATTTCTTCTACATCAAGTAATATATTAATTTGCAATATAATATATTCAATAGTTTTGAAGTGTTTGTTATATGAGAAGTGACATATAAAGACTGTAAGAAAATCATATTTTGTTTAAGATAAATAAATGAATAAAAACAATCAGAATTTTATTTTTCTTAATAGTCGAAATGGTATCAAATTACTGTTAGGGTATGGTCCTTTTTTAAAAAAACCCTTTTTCAATTGTCATGTCCCTGAACTATAATGCAAAATCAAACAAGATTACTCAATTTGTTAGAAGAGTTGGGCTTAATATAAAATTGCACAATCATTTATTCACTATTTTATTGACCAATATACAGTAAAAATACTTCAATCCATGAGCTAGTTTTGAGAGAAGCCTAAACTTTAATAAAGCTATATTTGTTATAATAATAATAATAACATTTTTATGGCCCGTGGTCTTAAAGACATACATATTATAATAATAATCTTATTTGCCAGAATGTAGTACAAAAGTTGTTACAATGATAAGATAAAGTCCTATACATTCTACCATTTTCATGGTGTGCAAAAACTAAAATTGTAAATTAATTTAATAATTGTCATTTATATTAATTGAGAAAAAAATATCAGTCTTCCTTAACACAGCTATTTTACAATGATTTAACGAAATTATTTATTAAAATGTTAACTAAAAGCATTTGGCCACGACCATAGACGATATTGGCCGCCACTTTCACAATGACTGTGACGTCAGTCAACACAACTGTAACTTTACCGAGTGTTTGTATTTATTATATAAAAATTTTGACATAAAGGCAAATGATTCGAGGCGAATGAATTATCATATTAAAGACTAGTTTTTCCCACAGCTATGCCGCATGAAAAACCCTGGGTAGTGGTTCTATTTTACGTACAAAACAATAATTAGGTGTTATATATATATATATAACACCTTCAATAATTTAGTCTCTTCTGTAATGCCTGTAGTGAATTAAACAAAAAACTAAAGTATTAGTTTTTTTTATTATTAAACTTGTTACGAATTAGCGGGACTCGAATTAAAATGCCGTTATAAAGTTAGGCGTTACCATTGTACTGTCATTTTGTTGTGCGTTCATGTGTCAATCATAACACTGTCAATACTATCAGTATACCAGACTGGCAACTTACAAAAGCTCGTCGAGCAGCAGGATGAGTATAGATTTAATTTTTGTCGTGTTTGTTTACTTGCAGTTTCTTCTAAAAACCGAATTTTCACGAATACTTGAGACAGGCCAGACACAAATCATGTGAAGATTTACTAAACATAAGAAATGACACATTTGAATATAATGGTCTTCAAAAAGGATAATAAAAAACACTTTAAAAAATATTATTGTATATTTGTCAACTGAAAATTAAACAATATCTTAACATATTTCGCTTAAATATACTCTGGATATTAACGGAAACAGCTTGCATGACTTGTTAACCACTAGGCCTATATTGTGTCCATGTAATAAATACCTGTCTTTACGTTTTCAACGACAAAAATACATCGCCAACAAGCCATAACTATAAAAATGCGTTTCCAAATGAAACAAAATTAAATACTTAATGCACCACTTATTACCTAATTTCTAATATACATACAATGCCTGTAGATTGTTTAACAAAATACGATATCTCCTAATATATTAATCCTGTTAAATAATGCCTTGAACCCAGTTTTCTCTTCGAATGTGAAAATTGTTACAATTACCAAGTGATGACGGAGAAGGGAAATATCGCGGGGAAACACATGTATACTGCTGCACACTGAGATCAAAGAAGTATAAAACCCACCAATCCGCCTTGAACAAGCATGGCGGTTATAATATCCGTTCGCCTGCAATAAAGTCTTGTATACAGCGAGATGTTTGGGCTCCTATTATTACCTATTATTAGAAATTTTAAGCAAGCACGAAAATACTAACAAAAAAAAATTTTCGTTAAAAGTATTTTTTTTATTCACTTTTAATCTGCACTCGACTCGACGACTTGGGACCGTAATTAAGAAATATCGTTCTTCGATACAACAAACCACAATTATTAACACTTGAAATATCAAAATATACTATGAATAAAGTTTACAATAAAAATATACTAACTCATGTAAATTATTGATATAACATTAAAGCTATACACATGATACTTAGCGATTTTCTTTTACAAGAAGCCGATTTTTCAGTCAACAGATAAAAATAACCCATCGAATAATTTGTATCTTAACTGAACGTAGAAGTGAACCAATTGAAATGTTTAATTTACGCAACTTTTTTTTATTTTGTCATGTTGTTATTTAGCCTATGAAAATTTTAAATCTCGAAATTGAAAAATTGGCCCTAAAGTAAATACTCAAAACAATACACAGTGTTATTAATATTTTCAGAATTAGTGCAATACCTTTTACTACATTTTTACTGACTATTTGTTTTCTCATAATTGTGACATATTACATTTATGTACCATGTATATGTTGCAATTTTGAGGAAAAAAATAATGACACCTACATGTGAGTTAATTTAGTTAGTTACACGCTCCTGCGCTAGCGACTATGATAATAATATTAAAATAGAACTTATAGATATTTACTCGTCGCTAAAACTATTTTACATATAAAAGTTCGTAGGTTCATATTTGGATGTATAGAAAAATCACTTGAATATATTTTTATTATATTGGCAAAATTTATTTCTTTACACACATCAAGTGTTTGTGTTTTTTACAAAGTAGGCATTTTATACATAGAGCTAACTTTAAGTGTCATGTGTATAAGCCATAAACTACGGAATGTTAGAGACAAGGACAAATTATAGACCTTATGTCATTACCATTACAAGACAGTCTTGTTCTTGTTCGTTTTAGAGTGAAAAGAAACTTTTTAGTAACGCGTTTCAACGAGTGTGAATAATATAATATAAAACAAGCTGAGTATATATATAATTAAAGTATGAAGTATTCACAAGATTTAATGTCTGCTTGTATTTTATGATATGCACAGCATTACTTGTTCTAAATATTTAGTGTTGTTAAGACGAGCCAAAACGATGAGCAAATGTAAGTTATTTGTTATTTGCGACTGTTTCTTCAAGAATGTTAAAAGAAGATATTAATGATTTCTTGGACGCTTTATACACGAAATAAATGCTCCTTGTCTCTATTTTCCATTCAATAAACTAAGCCTAAACAATGTTAAAACATCTGTTAGAACCATGATAATGTGTCTTAACTTCGTATAATAAATATGATTAACTAAACAAAAAAAACTTCCCTCTCAGTTCATGTTTGAGCGAGTTTTTAAAGCTGTCCAATAAATGGATACATAGAAAAAAAATTATAAATTGCATTTTCTTTCAACCAGACCAGTATTGCTCTTATAAGACAAAACACTGTCCTTAAATATTGAAAATTTCCTAATTTAGAAACGTAAAGATTAAACAGCACTATTTCCCAAGAGTTTAGTGAGTGAAATTTCAGAGGTAAGAGGTAGAATGCAGTGTCAGCTTTTTTATCTATTTCATTTGTTACAATCTGTGAAATACATAAAGCAAATATACGGCTTTACGTTCCTAAATTTGTAAAAGGCCATCAGTGGTGAAATTTTTAGACCTGTCCAGTCAAAATGTAATTAGGCCGATACGTCTTTTCAAGAGATACGATGTTACTCTTAACCTAAAATTGAATAGCGTCTTGGAAACTTGGATGTGTTTTTGATACCTCCTTATACAGTAAAAGCTCCTTATTCGCGCTTCCTTCATTCGCGTTTTCACTCTTCGCAGATTAAAAAAAGGGGCCAAATTTCTATATTCACGGCGTCACGGAAAAATTCTTTATTCGCGGATGTAATAACTGCGTACATAATAATAAAAGGATTCCAATAGGTTTCCAACCCGATATCCTTTGTAAATGTCGTCAAATGTACTAACAAAAAAAAAGATCCCGACGAATTGAGAACCTCCTCATTTTTTCGAAGTCGGTTAAAAAGTAAAATATATATATATAAAATATAAATAGATCTTATTACTTATTATACTTTGACTAAAGTATGTTGTTAAATGATGTCACCGAGAACTTTGACATAGCGGCCTTCGCCGCCGATCGGTGTTTTTGAGAATGTAAACAAACAGAATGAAAGCTTTCAAAACTAGCAAGCAAGAGAAAATTACAAAATTCTTCAAACCATTGCCTAAGCCTTTAGATAATTAATCAAAATGTTCAAAAATTTCAATTTTTTTTTTTTTTTATATATCTGTTATTTTTTTGTCACCTAGGAACGTATCCCCTATAATCCCTACTAATATTATAAATGCGAAAGTAAATCTGTCTGTCTGTCTGTTTCGTTTTCACGTAAAAACTACTGGACCGATTTAGCTAAAACTCAGTATATATATATGTTTTCGATACCGAGAATGAACATAGGATACTTTTTATCCCGAAAAATGGGATAGTTTCCGGGATAAAAATATAATTGTCTTTCTGTTTGTTATGCTTTTACGGAAGAACTAATGGGCCGATTTGGCTGAAATTCCATACGTATGTAAATTAAATACTGAGTGTGGACAAGGGATAATTTTCATTTTGGCCTTTTTGGTCATTTTGGCTATTTTAGCCTTTTTACTCATTTTGGCCATGTCGGTCACTTTGGCCTTTTCGGTCATTTTGGCCGTTTTGGTCATTTTGGCCTATTTGGTCATTTTGGCCTTTTTGGTCATTTCGGCCTGTTTGGCCATTTTGGCCTTTTGGTCTCTTTTGCCTATTTGGTCATTTTAGCCTTTTTGGTCATTTTGACTATTTTGATTATTTTAGCCTTTTTGGTAGTTTTTGCCTCTACCGTCATTTTGGCCACGTCGATCACTGTGGCGTTTTGGTCAAGTTTTGTAATTTACGTTGTTTACAGATAGACGGGGGAAGGTATAATTAGCGATATAAAATGAAGTGAATCTTCCGTGGGCAAAGACATAAAAAATTAATAGAATATAACCTGTAGCGCTTGCTCTATAAACAAGAGACAAGCCCTAGAGGTTAACCCGCGGTCCAGCCGCGGGGTAAACTCTAGTCACATATAAATTACCGTTCCATATTCACGGTTTCTGTATTTGCAGCATACTTATGGAACATATACCCCGCGAATAAAGAGCTTTTACTGTAAAGTCAATCATCAACGCAACAACCTACAAAATATGTAGAATTTTTCGTGTAATTTTTTCCTGAATAAATCCAACATAAAAAGTATATTATTATATATGCAGCAATTTAATTTCAATTATACAATTTTTTTAAACTAATCATACATATTATTTTCGAAAAAAATGAGACCATCTTATGTAAAGAAAACTAAAACAGAAGGCTACTGTTTAGTCATCAAACTTTAGCATGCCTATGGCTTAAAATATTATGAATGTTGTTTATTTTGATCCAATAATTATACTAACAGTAAAACCGTCAATTTCTTATACAACTTTGACTGGACTTGTAAATATAAAAATAAATAATAAGAATACAACAATAACATGAAAATTTTACAAGAAGTGTATAAAAATGACATTTAGTCTTAGACCTGTATATGGACAGTGGCAGCCTCGTAACAGCTTTCACTTGGAATCCTTGGACGAATGGTTGTTGGTCTCTTCAGTCTTATCACTGTCACCGTAGAACTTTGGCTGCAATTCAAAATAAAATATACTTTTATTGTAGCACATTGTCTCTGAACATTCTATGTATTTTCTTTGTAATGTCAAACAAGTTTAAACCTATTTCTACTGCGTGCAGATGGCAGTCCAAGGATTCTTGTTACTGTCCTATACAGCTTTAAAATGTAGGCGTTTCTCTAAGAATATTGTGCTTATGTGAGGTCGGCTCGGAGAGTACGCAATAAGAAGCAAAATCGAGTGAATTCGTGTCTCTGATTGAATTCCGTTATACGTAAAAAAATTTGTATCTAGTAATTTTTATTGTTTTTTCGGAATGTTCATTACATATTACAAGCTTTTATTTAACTTGCAATGGATTTACCTATGCATGTAAGTTCGGGTGGAATCTTGCAAGTTAAATTTGATCAACTTCCCGGTTTCCGATTGAGCTGAAATTTTACACGCATATATATATCGCGTGACAATGCAATAATATGGCACCATGGAGCTGATCTGATGATGGAGTCGGAATGTGGCCATAGGAACTCTTGTACTAAACAAGATAGACTCGTCGTGTTTGGGCTCTTTTTACTTGCTTTGGCTAGCACTTTGCTGCTACATGATATCCAGGATCTCGAAAGTTTGTATTTAAAAACCTTAAAAAAACCAAATTATTTCTCTTTTACTTTCCAATACTTTGATTGCCTATTGACAGTTAATGTACTTTCATGTCTTGCTGCACAACGTCAATCTCTAACATTAATTTTGAAGAATATATGACAGTGAATTTTAACAGGTAATAAATTAACAAAATTTTAATTTCAAACAAATGTGAGTTTTGATGTGTGTGCTTGTGTGTTGGATGAATTCTCTAAAATTATATTTGAAATTTATTGCAATTTTTTAGCATTGTACTGATGTATTAAACTATCTATCTATTTATAGCGATATATATTTCGACAATGATAGACAATGCTAATTGCCTTTCTAGGATAGGATAAACCTAGGGATAAGCAAAGAGCAAATATACATCACATAAAACATAGCTTGGAAATAAACAAATAACACAACAACATACTTTCAACAGATGATTAAGTGTGGAAAACTCAACTTATGACACAAATCAAACAACCTAGTTAATGGGAATATGTTCCAGGTCCCAACTCGATCTCCAGCAAGTGAATTGCATAAACTAATATTCGTTAATATAATTCGATAATACCCGATCTGAGCGTTTGTGATAGGCCCGAGTTGTCTATTCTATGTAGCCTATATTACAAAATTTTCTTAGCTTAAGAATACACATCACTGTATGTCTGTAGTTTAATAATTATTTATAATGAATTATTAAAATATTTATTACATTTCTCATAAAGAAAGTATGGCCCAGATTGTTTAGAGTAGTATGTATCTATCTATGTATATAAATCAAAACTCAGCATTTCAAAAGGCAGATAAAATTTAACATGAAAATAAAAACGGCACGTCCCTATGAAAAAACAACCTTTTGCATATAGGTAAAAAACAATCGGCGAGTAAGAACTCGCGTGTACACGCGATACGTAAGTATATACGCTATTTTTACACGCATTATTTTTCGCCGTTTAATAGAATGCAAAAAACAGTTAATAAAAACACCACACAGTTATACATGGTTATTTGAAAAGGACAACCGTACATTACCGGCAAAAGGGAAACTCAAAATGATCAAGAAACAAAAACCAAACAAAACAACAGTGTCCAAAAGGTGAATAAGCATGATCATATGCATCTAACATTGTTCTAAACTTACACAATCTCATTTTGTACTATACTGTTGTGACTTTATTTCCATATCCATTTTTGACACCGTTATAACTTGTAAAACCCTAGAAATAAATAGCATTATTTACTGTAGATAAAATAGTAATCCAAACTAACGAAGTTTATCGCTTTTGTGATTCATAATCTAAACTATATGCATATTTAACCATTATATTACCACGGTAGTAGGGCACATTAGATTAATTTTATTTACTTTTAAAAGAAAAATAATATTTTTTTTGTTTTTTGTTAACTGAATGGAACAGCATTAATTAATTATAAGGTTTGTATCTACCTTGAATCAAGTTTATCAATTATTTTCAGATTTTATTTCGTTCAGATGAAGCTTACCGCTGAATTCTTACTTATACGTAAATATTAGACGGCCTATTTTTAAAAGAAATAATAGGCACTCAAACTAATAAGTTACACTCAATTTTTGAGTTGATGTTTGAGTTCGGTTATAAATTTCCATTAACAAAACCCAAGCGGATCCCAAATGAAAAGCATTTAAAAAAATTTAACGACAATACGGTATGAAATTCACACATTAGGACGAAGCCAAATCTCCGATGAATTGAAGCCATTTTTTATAGGTCAATTTATCACCTAACAGCTGACCTCGAATATAGAGACAGCTTCCAATATTATAAGTATTCAGTGGAAACCTTTCTGAATGTACTAGTCCCGTAAATAGATAACGCCACTGGAACCTAAAAAATAATTTTGAAAAAAATCACCGTTTGTAAAAAATATTTCATCAAAATATCCACAAATGAACATCCATTGTATATATATAACCCACTCTTTATTATATGAAATAAATTTTGAGATACTTTATTTAATTAAAAACCTGTAAAATAGTTGATCTAGGGTTCTTTTTTGTTGTTTTTATTATTTGATATTAATTTTAAATTAGTTTATTTATTGCTCACCTCATCGTGTTTCTCTTCAGTGTTGACCTCTTCATCTTCGCTGTCTTCATCGCCCGAGGAATCGCCACCTGATCCTGCTGTATCTACTTTCACTGGAAGAAACAACATTAACTTCAATAAGTTATAGTGATCAAACTTTTGAATAATCTAGTTTAAAATAAGCTACTAGTAAATATATGCCTATTTTACCAGGCAAAAACCAATTTATTGAGTTTAGAATAAACGAGGAAGGAGGTTCGTGTGACTTTAGAAAAAGCACCTTTCACTAACCAGTAGAAACTTTCAACAGAAAACACATACATATAATAAATACTTCGTCAATTAACTCTTATAGATAACACTTAACAATTATACAAATTTTATAGTAATCATAATAAAACTACGTTTTAACGGTTTTAAGCGCGGTAATTTATTTTATTTTTTATTTTGGTTTATCCGACGTTTCAGCCGCTTTTCAGTGGCCGTGGTCACGGAAGACAAAGATGACATTTGTCAAACGTTTATTGTCAAAGTTTTATTCAGCCTACCGCCAACTTGTTTATTTTAATTATTTAGTTTTAATTTTGTTTATGGATATTATTTACTCTATAGGAGCCTAATCTAATTTTACCACCGCTTCACAACATGTTGTGGCTGTAGAGAAGAAGCGGCGCAATAAACTCTTCAGCAAACATGCCTAGTTCTAAAAAAAATATATAATATTAAAATGGGTGGAAGGAAAAAATAAAAGAAATTATCAGTCGGGTTGGTTTGTGTTTCGTTGCACGCAGAAAGAGCTCACAGTGTCTCGAATTCGGCAGTTGGTTTTTTCTGGGTTTGTGTCTTGATAGTTTTGATGATCGGATCCCAAACAGGTGGTACCTGCTCGGTTTATAGTAGTCGATTCATTCTTTAGGGTTTGAAGAAAGAACAGAATCATCAAAACAAAGTGACTTTCACTTTTGTACAATGAATCTGGGGTATTACAATTAATTTGTCTCCTTTAAAATTAAGTGTTTTGACCTACACATTAAAGTCATTGTTGTAATAATTTTGAAATAACTCGTCCGTAGTACGAATATTTAGTTGAGATAATCTTATTAGAAAGATTAAATCTTCAATTTTTTAAATCATCAATATAACCAATGTATAACTTAAATCAATAATGTTTATCTAATCTATTATTGACGTTCGTTATTTTGGACAGTACTTTGTCAGCAACGTTTGCTTTACTCAAAAAAACGATTCATTGAAATATAAGAGGGTAGTATATTAAGTAGTCATTATTAGTAAATTGCATATAGGCAGTGTTGCAATAATTTTTAATTGCTTATTTTCCTTATACGAATCATAAAACATTATATTAAAAACTGAATCATTTTTTCTCTGACTTCTCTTTAACACTTTTGCTATTTGATCATGGTTTGTTCTATAGGCACCAACTCTACTATTTACAGTGCTGTCATACACTTGTTTTGTGATTAGACTTTCATCCATTCACCCTACATACCCAAACCGCCTAACACCTGTTAATATACTTACTATAAATTTAACAATAAAATTAAATTATTCATAACCGGAACTCATACTTAAGTTTTCTGTGTTATAATAATAGTGACGGACTGCTTGAAAATGAAATTGGTAAATATTCTATAATATTATAAACACGCCTTGTCTGTAGATTAAAGCTAGTTAAAAAAACAACTGAAATAGACTATATAAACGATTGAGAACACAATGCAATTTTTTTATATTTCTGTGTTGTTTGGGATTCACGTAAAAACTACTGGGCTGATTTCAATGTGGTTTTCGCTGATCGACCGCAAATTCTTAGACTTAAATCATTAGTCAAAGTCACATTTTATCTCGGGAATACCGTGGTAATTTTTCTGGGAATTATTTAAAATGACCAGATTTATAAAAAATCCAATGTGTTTTTTTCATTGGTCGACAGTAAATCTTATTTAATAGCGAGAGCGGTTTGAAATTTTTCGAATGCATACAGATTAGCTTATTCTTTTTAAATTCTGCAATACTTTGTAGCCGAATTTCAAGTGAAACGTGGACGATTTCGTGGAATATGCTAGTAAATAAATAGTATTAGTAAAATTCGTGTCTGACCAAAAATTTGGTTAAACTACTCACGGTCGCATATTATATACAATTCAAGGTAAGATTGTGGTTCCTAAACAAATAATGTTATCGAAGTCCTCTCTCTATATTTTTACCGTTTCGTAGTCGTTCTGACGAACCCCTTGGGACCCTTGTAATATTGTCACGTCTATATGGGTCTGTCCATCTGATTATGCATATCATAATCATTTTCTCAGAAACCACTGGCTCTCTTCCATACAAATCGATCTTGACATGAAAACATATTATATATTAGGATATGCTCGCGACTTGATCCACGCTTGATTTGAAACACCCGCGGGATTCAAAGAAAAAATCGCATTGGATTTTTTTTATCATTACCAGAATAATTCCCAGGACAAAAAGTAACGCAGACTTTAAGTCAAGTAAGAAAGAATTGTCTGTAGATCAGCGAAAACTGCATCAAAATCGGTCTGGTAGTTATTACGTAAATCCCGAACAAAATGATAAGATTTTTTTTACAAATTAATCGTGTTCTCCACCGTGTATATAGCGTATTCCAGTTGTTTAATAAACAACGGTCTATTGAATCGGAAAAAATCTTAAAAAAATAGGTGTAACTATATACTATACATGGAACTGAGAGTTGAAAAGTTTTTTCTAACAAACAATATTTTACAGTGTATCCCATTGGACTGTGAAATATTGTTAGTTGAATTTTAGAAAAACCAAACTTTTCGTCTTTTATCATTGAGTAGTTAGCTTTTTTAGGCAATGAAACATTTTCACTTTTCAAGTTTACATTAGCAATCTTAAGGGTTTATATAAAAAATATATATGTTTTAGCCAATTTTTTGAGTTGTAATTTTTTTTATATCTGAAACAAAAAATGTTATCCTAATTTTTTATTTTGTATTGAAAAAATTAGCCAAGAGCCAAAATCGTCACATTGTTATGGAAATATGACAAGCTATAAAACTGGAATTATAAAACATTTCTACAAAATAAAAAAAGCCTTCAAGCTTTTTCACGTTGTCATATATTTTTGTTGTACCAGTTAAAATAATACTCTTTTTAAAAAAGATTGATTTATTTTACAAGAAGGAGTAAAACTTGTTTACTTAAAAGTGTAGGATATTAAGAATAAGTCTCACTCTAGAGGTGGTGCTGTCCGAACTAACTTGTATATAGGATCGAAGATAGAAAATGCTGATGTAGAGGAAAAGAGATGAGGTGAGCAGATTCTAAGTACTGGAGACCAGTATAACGGCACTATAACAGGCACAGAAAGGAAAAAACAACACAAATGGCACTAGATAGGATACCAGGATAATATATATATAGGTATAGACATAAGGCACACACTGCACATGCACTTCCTCACAACACCAGCATGAACCACATTCACTCTACATTAGTATAAGTTCAGTATTAAAATTAGAATTAATTAATATAATAAGTTATTCGTAAGGTACACCTCAACACCAAAATCACACAGTTAATGTCACACATAAGAACCAAAATAACTAATAAGCGTGTTTGAATTCTAAAAATTAAATCTGGAAATTAAGTTGTAAAAATGTGTACGGAAATCGAGTCCCTAGAGTTGTTAAAAAAATGTAAGTATTAACACGCGGCCGTGACGCTTTTAAGTGAGCGAAAAATCGCAAGACCCCGTCTATATAGAAGTTTCACTTCAAAAAAGAAGAAAGAAAGAAAAAACATCACTACGATTGCACGTGTGTGGAGTGCGTGTAACAAATCGCCACCCACCTGGCGTGGAGGCGAGTGCGTGCGGGGGCTGCGGCTGGTTGGGCGGGCGGGCGCGCTCGCGATTCAGCTCGTCGTAGCACTGCAGGCAGACGCGCAGCGGCTTCTCGCTCTGCCCGCGCAGGATGTACCGCTTCGACGAGCACGGTCCGCACACCACCGAGCCGCACTTGCGACAGTGGTGCTGCGGAACACGCACGCGATGCACAATCATGCAATTCGGTAGTTGACAGTATGAAAAATATAGGCTGATTTTAATATATATCGTAGATTACGATCTAAATATGACAACAATAAATTGTTTTAACTAAAATATTAAATATTAATTGATATTTTTGAGAAATAAAATTGTTACATTGCAGCCATTAGCCACGTGACAATGTACGCCGATCAGAGCGCGTGACGTCGTAGTGTGTAAAACACAAGAAGTAATTAATGACTACTCAGATAAGACTTCAATGAAACAGATGTTTATTTTGCACACGACAGCTTGACGCGTTTTTGTGACGAAATGTCAAAATATTTATAAAATTGCTAAATTAAATATGTTAGTTGTTTTTTTGCAGAAATATTAATATTTTGGCTAAAATAGACCATAATGCTCAAAATAAACCTGTGTCTTAAAAATTGACAACTACCGAATTAGGAACACATAAATCATAATAAGCATTATTATAATTACAGATAACTTAAGACTTTACTCTAAATCAGGTTGCCTGGAAGAGACTGCTTTTGGCGATAAGGCCGCATTTTGATTTATCAAGTAACGGTCTAATTGTGTATTTTTTGTTTTGGTGAACAATACAGTGTTGTCTATGTCTATAAATGTATTGGTTGAAGTTTAAAAAATAAACAAATTTAAACTTTTTTAAAACAAGGACATACCAGCAACTTTCGATACAATGTGCGGTACCTTTTGATTGCAAATTGTGCTGAAATAAGCTCATTTCTACTGCACCCGACACCGATCAATAATTATCTGATCGATGGCACCGAACAACTATAAACCGCTCCCGGGAAAATTGGCGGGATAAAAAAGTCACACATTTTATTACGTAACATTTGATACGGTTCTTTTTAATCTAGCCATTTTATCCAATTTGTTCATTGCTGATCTAATAACGAAGACAGTTTGGAGTTTCATGCGCCATAGTACATTTTATAATGTGGTTATAATAAGACCATAAAGATTCCCTCCCTGTTTACTTTTAGGTCGCACCCTGAAAATGTCACTCACCCTTCTGTTGAGTACAGTGAATTGTGTCTTTTTGCAGTGCATACAGATTGAAGCCTCATTATCTGGAACCCACACAGCAGCATGCTCTGACGGGGGTTGTTTGCCACCTGAAAGTCAAATCTTTATTATAGGACTTTACTGCAACCAATTCAAATACACAAGTCATATTGAAGTCCCTAATTCCCGAAGTAACTAAAGTTACTTTTTCGTCATTGAATTAAATAGCAAGTGTATACATCATTTTAGGATTTTCAGTTAGTATTTAATAAATAAGTTAATATTTGGTTGCCAGAAACTTAAGTGAACAGCAAAATTTCAAATATTGTTAGTCATATTTAACACAAATTAGACATATTTATCTAACATACTTACAAATAAAACCTTAAAAATAAATTTAAATTACCTAAACAACACTATAAATAAAGCTATACTTACAAAATAAAATAAATCTATGAATAAAAAATACTCAGTATGTGTTGATATATGGGCCCAAATCTAAAAACATGTTTTATCACGAGGGCATCCCTTGTTATGTCAAATTTACTAGAGTACAGAAATGGACAAGAAATTACAAGTTGTTTCACTGTTACTATATAATCGTTCCATTAGGGACTCACAACGACCACGTTCACGACCGCGATTTTTGCCGTTCCACTTGCTTGCGGACGTTACAATCCTAAAAGCTAGTGGAACGGGTTATGGGGCGTTGTTGTCATTAATGTCATACGCAAATGTCATTGGTTGATATGAAAATCGCGCCTTTTTCAATGTGTAGGGTTGACTAATTTATGTTAAAAATATATAGCTATTTATACAAAATGTCCTTAATGGGTCAATTGGGTATCGGCTACTTCATCGCGGTAATCATTTAGAAGAAAGCAATTCGCCTAGCTCAGTTGAAGAGTGGACGTTAAGTTTATAAAACGTAATACTACAAAACGTGATCTCAGGCCACGTATTACACAATATAAAAATATAGTTGATCGTTATTCAGATGAAGAATTTCAAAGCCACTTTAGACTTTCAAGAAATACATTGAATTATCTATCTATCTATAGTTCTGAATTCTGAGTTATAACTCTTTCGTATAATTCTGCAGCAAAAGCTATGTCTACAAACAATGAATTTCTCATTAATGATATAATTATATTCAAGTCAACAATAATGAAAACTGATTAGAAATAAATTATGTAAATAAATGTTAATAACTAATAAAGGAAAATGATAGGTAGCTGTTCAAAATACATTGAAATTAATTTTACAAAATTAATAAAGAAAGATTTTTTTTGATTCGCCATCTTTGTTTCAAAATTTGCGCCTTTGTCAATATATTGACTAGAGAGAATTAATGCTCTGTGGTCAACGCCCACTTCGACCCACCTTTTGACATGGGTTGTTGCGGGCGTTGTGTGATCGAAAATGATAACGTCATTAGTGACGTTTTCGCCACGACCGCAACGCTCGCGGTCGCCTCGTGGAACGGCTAACTGAGCATTTTGGGCGTTGTGCGTTACTAGTGGAACGCCCTATATGTCGAATAAAGAACAGAGAAGAAAACATCTAATGACATATCAATATACATGTCCTACCAATGGTTGAATTTTGATATTAGATTTGACATAAGCTCCATAGCTTTTGTCAAATTTTGACGTATAGTACGGCAAATGAAAGTTAGATAAGATATTGGAACTGGGCCCAAACAGTATGATAAGTTATCAAATACATACTCTTTCTAAGTAAATCTTCGATGCATTTCTCTATATGGGCCATCCATTCTTCTTTCTCTGTCGCAGTGGCGGCGTATACGGCGAACGATTTTGACGCGGTGCGAATTAGCCAACCATTACGATATTCTAAAAATATAATAATAGCATCATTTTAAATTATAATAAGGAAAATTATCTTTGTTTTAAATTTAAAACAATATTTCAGTCTACTCATTACTTTAATAAAACTATTAGTATTGTATAATATAGAGGAAATAATAGGTCTTTACTTATAAAATTGCTGTTCTGCGGTACTAGAGATTTCAAATCCAAATAGTTATTGTTTGATTAAAGTGGCTTTATACGATACAATTTTACAACCAATTTGACTAGATTAACAATCAAATTGTGTAATGTGGATAGAAATATGAAATCAAAGGTTGTACGTGACAGATCGATTTGATTATGTTCAATCAAATTTGGTGGTGTGGACGCTAGTAGGTCAATTTTTTGACGTACTCATAAGCACAGCAGTGGGTAGAGTGGGTATATGCAAGTATGTTGTGGTTTTAAGTTGAACGACGAGGATAACGGCAAAGATGATTTCTCCATTCGCGCCTCCCGACCAGCTGATTTCATCAATAAGTGCATCAATAAACTGCGACTGCATTGGCAAAGATGCTTTAATTGCATGGGTGATTACTTTGATTAATATAAATAATATGAAAAAAAATTACATTAACTTATTTAATAAAAAATGGCAATTTCATAGGTAAGGACCTAATATCAATTGTTTGAAGTTTGAATCAATCAATTTGAGATGAAATTAATGTTTTATTCTGTAGAATGAAAAATTTTCGCAATAAAAAGTGTCGAAAATCCAAAAGTGAATCTAAAAGAAAAATCGTAGTCATCTACATTATAAAATAATATAATAATAAATATGCAGACACACACACACGCACACACACACACACGCACACGCACACGCACACGCACACGCACACGCACACGCACACACACACACACACACACACACACACACACATACATTGTATATCCCTAAGCTAAGGAAGTTATGCTTGTATCATAGATATATATACAACAGACCACTCCTGGGCCGATCCCAGGCACCCAGACCATAATAAATAACGAAAAATCTGTTTTACGTCGTTTGTGCCAGGAATCGAAGTCAGAGCCTCAAAGTTGTAGTGAGGTTGGCCGGCACTCCAACACAGAAGTCGCCAAATGAATGACTGATGAACCGTTCAATATCATTTTAAATGTATAAGGAACACTGATTCATCAAGCTTTCATATTGGCGTGAATCATATTGAGCTATGAATCATTGAAACTCATTACATAACAATTTATGTAGTTGATAAATGAGTATATAAACAGTTGTCATATTAATTCAATAAACTTTGGGAAACCCAAGTAAAGTTCACAATGAAATAATGACAGTTTATAAAGTTATCATCCTATCATGTTTTTGGAAAACCCATACTAAAATCAAGCTGTATTCTGTGTGATATCTTAAAAAAATCTGGTATAACAGATAAGGCTGGGAGCAACCGGTCCACAGACTACATACAGCCAACAAAAAACAGTTCACACATTTTTTCATACATTTTGTAGGGACTCACACGCCACCGCCACTTTTATTGGCGAGGTGGCGTTCGGCCGCTACTGGTGGCTGTGGTCGGTGGCTCATTTACGCGCGGCCTTAGTCTCATATTCAGACCTATGAGACTATTTGGTTGAGACATTTTAAACAGATAAATAACGCCTTTATTTATATATATGAAAAGCATACCCAACCAAATATTACAGATTTATAAATACAGGTCTTACAAAGGAATCTCTTCCAAAAATCATAGCTAGTTACATTTTAATATTTCTCTGTAATAAATTAAAATTATAAAAGTGAACCACCTTGTAATAAAAGAATGTCTTGTTTCAATAAGATTTTATGTTCCTTACATTTGACCTATAAGAACAAGCTCTGCTGAATGTAATAATATTATTATCTATATATAATGTACTAAATCTGTTGAGGCTGTCTAGTTTGTACAATGATTTGAAAAATAAGAAAAAAGAGAGGCTAATTAGACCAGCAGATTTTGAAAATGCACCTTTTAGAACAGGGATTCCCAAACTATGTTGGGCAAGAGACCTCTTCCAAATGAACTGATTGATACCTCAGACTTCCATAGCCAAATTACTTTCTTGTCTTGTTTTGACTTGTAGACTTGAATATATTATCTTGTTCGAATTTGTCCACACTTGTTAACTTGCCTAGTTTTTCATCTTGTACAAATCTGTGCATGCTTATTGACTTGTTGAGGTTTTGAAAAGTACAACAATGATACATCCTATTAAAATTTTAGTCATTCTTATAACAAGTTGGGGCAATATAACACAACTTACACAGTATCTTGAAAGTTTCAAATAAGAACTTGTGTTGATTAATAGGAGTTGATTTGTAGACCTTGTTGACCCCCAAAATCAATTTTCGTTATGTCAACCCCTGGGAAAGCAATTTCAACCCTAGGGGGTTGATATCGACCACTTTGAGAATCCCAGTTTTAGAATATTTGCCTGTCAGTCAGTTACAACATTACATGAAACTACTGAATGGATTTAAATAAAACTTAACTCTTACTTTTAATCCCAATAAATGACATCCTTAGTGTGACATAGACAAATATGGAATAAAAGGGATGCTATTGGGTTTGTGGTTGTGACCAATGCTATTCAAGATACACATCATCATCATAGCATTGATAATGAACAAACACTGACACTACTAGTAAATATAAATACTTACGACCATCATCCTTTAGTGACTCCAGTTTTACCTCCTCAAGCGGAATGACATGTTGTTTGTTATATTTCTTTTTGTTTATAACAATATTGCCATACACCAATATATCATTAAAGAGAAAGAACTGACGAGCTTTTGGCTTCTTTCTACACATTTTCGTCAAGACACCCTCTCCCACAAGAACTCTGCCTTGTTCTGCCAGTGGCTACAAACAAATATAAGTATTAGGACATAAAAGTTGTACTTTTGAAAAGATTTGAGGTAGATGACACCTAAGCTATTGGGCTACCTTATTATATTACTAGGTTATTTATCAATCTTATTATATTAATTTAAATTAATAGGAAACAGTCACCTTATAAAGTGACCATTGAGCAAGTTGGATTTGCACAAGAAGAATTTCTCTATAAAATATAATTAGATAGTAAGGACCAATTTTTCAATTGCTATTATACTTTATTTTATGAATAACCATAGAATAAGGTATACATTTTTTTTTTTGTACGCTTTATATGCACTGAGTCTTCATCACTATAAGGAAATGTGTTAAGCGCATGAAATGTCAGTGTGAATGTATCTCCCATCGGAAACCACTTCTCATAGGGTCTGTGTTAACTGGTGTCAGCAGTTATCAAATTTTAAGATGACACACCTTTTTAACTGTGTCTTACAGCTGGTATCTAACAGCTGCTTTTCTAGCTTGTTAGATATAACATGAAAAAAATAACAATGTCAGTTGCAAGAATAAAACCATTAAATGATTTTACTTTTAATTTCATTATGGTTATAATTGATTCTATGGGTAAGTTCTAGCTACTATTGAAAAATTGCCTTTTATTCAACAAAAATCAAGAAGCTTTATAATGGACAGTTCCTATTTCTTAGTAACTATGTATTTGCCTTTTGACATAAGCTAGTAAAATACACACATAAAGGCAACGTCAAAATTCAATAGATGGTAAGGCATTTGAATGAATTGGAAGTTACAGGATCCAGTCTTAAATAATGAAGTGGGAAAAATACAATAGTAATTAGTTTTGATCATTTGATTTCAATACCTTTTAATAGTTTATTAACATGTATTTCTGAAAAAAAATAATTTTTTTTTTTTTTTTTTGTTTTGTACTCTTCATCTGCAATCAGTTTACATAAAACTATAAGCAAATCTGTTAAGTGTATGCAATGACGATGCGAGCGTGTCTCCCAGCGGAGACAACTTCTCATAAGGTTCGTGTTAACTGTTTCAGTTTAGTTATCGAGTTCCAAGATAACACGCCTTTTTAATCGTGTCTCGCGGCCGGTATCTAACAGCTGCGTTGCTAGCTTGTTGGGATGCTTAGCTAGCCTTTTTTTGTACGTGCTACTGTAGGTTCGAATTTCCTCCCTCACAGTATTCATTTGCAGATATTCGTGTATTTCATGGTTTGTAATGAACCATGGCACATTTGCTATGTTTCTTATTATTATATTTTGAAATCTCTGCAAAATGTTGAGGTTTGAGTCACTAGCACTTCCCCACAGCTGTATGCCATACGTCCAACATGGCTTTAGGATGCTTTTATAGATGAGCAGTTTGTTGTCTGTTGAGAGTTTTGAGTTCCGCCCCATTAGCCAGTAGAGGTTTCTATATTTAATATTGAGCTCGTTTCTCTTCATTTTTATGTGAGCTTTCCACGTCAGCCGTCGGTCCAAGTGTATTCCAAGGTATCGTACGCTATCACTGTGTTGTAATGTACATCCGGCTAAGCTTACAGGTGGGCAATTTCCATGTCTCAATGCAAATGTTACGTGGACTGATTTGTTAGCACTAGCTTTTATTCTCCACTTACTTAGCCAGCGACTTATTTCGTCTAAACCTCTTTGCAGCATTGTTGATGCCACATCTGGGTTTTTGTCTCTAGCTAATATGGCTGTATCATCGGCATATGTACCTGTCATAACTCCTGTTACTTCTGGCAAATCTGCCGTGTAGATAGTATACAGAACAGGACCAAGAATAGACCCCTGGGGTACACCCGCTTTAATCTCGTAAAACTGTGAGGTTTCGTTTCCCTCCTTTACTTGAAACAGTCTATTTGACAGGTATGATGCAAGAAGGAGATAGTAGCTATGAGAGATGTTTAGCTTTATCTTGTAGAGCAGTCCGTCGTGCCAAACCTTATCAAAGGCCTGCTGAATGTCAAGAAAAGCAGATGAGCAGTATTCTTTTTGTTCCAATGTGTCTCTTACTACTTGACAGACTCGGTGCACTTGTTCTATAGTAGAGTGGTATTGCCGAAATCCAAATTGGTGATCCGGAATCGTGTTATTTTGGTTTAGAATTGGTAAGATTCTTCGAAGCAAAATTTTTTCAAACAACTTTGATAGTATAGGTAGTAGGCTAATTGGACGGTACGAGCTTATTTCATGAGCAGGTTTGCCTAGCTTATGTATCATGATAATTTGAGACACTTTCCATATACACGGGAAATACTGTACACGTAACATTCCATTAAATAGTGTGGTTAGGAATGTGATTGCTTTTTTAGGAAGTTCTTTAAGTATTTCTTTTGTGATGAGGTCGAAACCTGGTGCTTTCTTATCCTTAAGGGATTTTATAACACCCCACACTTCCGTCGTTGTTGTTGGTTTTGGTGGTAAATCCATTTGCAGGGCCTGTTTGAGAGTATCTTGTACATTTTTTTCAGTATCATCATCTGCAATTTCATTAGGGGTAAACACTTTTGATAGGTGCTCTGCAAATAGGTCCGCCTTTTCTTGTTTAGTTCTTGCCCACATATTTGAAACTGTTTTAATGGGTGGTTTTGCTTCTTGTGGGCGATCTAAAGATTTTGTGAATTTCCACAATGAATAGTTGGTGCCTTCTGTAGCAGTCAAAGATTCCAATTTTGATTGAAGAGTTTGGTTATGCAGGTTGAATATTGCCGATTTTAGTTCAATAATAGCTTTATTTAAAGCAGTTTTATCTTTAGGGTGTCTCGTTAGATGCCATACCCTTCTTAGTCGTCTCTTTTTAAGAATTAATTGTTTCACTTCAAACGGCTGGTTTTTAAACACTTTGTTATATTTTTCTTCAGGAGTGCATTTCCAGCAGGACTCTTGGATAAGGGTTGTGATATATCTAGCAGCATCCTCAATATCTTCTGGTGTCTTTAGCGCTACTTTCAAATTTATATTCCTCTCTATATATTCACGAAAGTTTGGCCAGTCGGTTTGTTTATTATAAAGTGTGTCGTGTGTCTCACATTCTATAAGGTTTGTACTAATAGTCAGAAGTACAGGAGTATGGTCTGAAGAGCTATCTAAACAAGACTCGGCTTTAAAATAGTGCCTAGAAAGACCTCATGTTATAAAGAAATCTAGAAGATCGGGGACTTTATTTGGATCTGTTGGCCAGTAGGTTGGTTCTGAGGTTGTTACTGTATTTAGATAATTGGAATCTATGCTACTCTTTAGTTGTCGGCCCCTTGTTGTTACAAGTCTAGATCCCCAAAAAGTGTGTTTTGAGTTCCAATCTCCACCAGCAACAAACCGATGTCCCAGAGTCAGAAAGAAACTAGTGAACATTGATTCATCTATTTTGTGTTTTGGAGGACAATAAACAGAAGATATACTAAGATGTCCACATTTGTCTTCTAGGACAATTGTAGTTGCTTGTAAGTAGTTGGTCTTAAATTCTGGCATTAGATGGTGCTTTATTGTTTTTCGGACTATTATAGCGAAAAAAAATAATAGAAGAATAATTCTATACATTCAGCACAAAATAAATATAAACGAATTATGCATTGATTATGGCATGATAAGTAGATTGTTTAAAGACTTATGACCTTTGGACCATAGAATCATTACATATTCTTTGTAATTTTATACTATCATACGAAAATAATATAACATAGGAAAATTAATTAAAAAGCTCAAAGTGAAAATAAATAACTATTCACATATTACTTGGAATTGTTTAAGGAGCTTCAATCACTTTGAACTATCTATGCAATAAAGGATAACATACAAATACAAACATTCAATAAAGTATTTCAAAAACAATTAGGGTTGGATTTACATATATATCCCCGGATGATTTCCTGGATGATTTTAATGGTTAATGTGTTTAGGAATATATTTTTATTTATAACAACTGAAATTGGTTTTGAGTGGAAAAAATACATATTCACTTAATTATTGAAGTTTGAAATTCACGACAATGATCTGGTAATTATGTCGCTGAGACGTTTTTTTACGTTTTTTGACGGGATTTATTTAAATAGGAGACTGTAATTATCCGAAAATTTAAACATGTGGAGTTTTAAACAGTTGGTTAGGTTTTGTGTAGACGAAAGCGAGTGCCAGAACCGACTAGTAACCATTCACTATTTATCTTATATATAAGTGAAATATTAGTGAAAAACAAAAGTGAGGTTAGATTGACAAAAACATTAATAACTCAGGAACATTTCTGCCACATAGGAGTTGCAGAAGGGGTAAGTATTAATATAAGTAGTTTCAGCTCTGAAATGTTTAGATACATTTTCTATATCCATCCTATGTATGTATTTATGAAATTTTATGTAAAGTTGTTCATATCTCCAAACTACATATTAAACAGGCAGGAACAAACTGACTTGTTTTCATACTCAAACATATAGAAACTTAAATTAACTAATTTCTATCAATGTTTATTAGTACACTGTACATTAAAATTACACTAAAATAATGACTTTATTCACTTTCAGTAACAAATTCATACTTTGAAACCAGTCCTTTATCTTTTAATACCCAGGTGTCTTAGCCATTAACCTTGGTATTGAAATAGGGAATTGATTTATTTAATTAAATTATGTAGCAACAGACTTCCGGAGGTTTAGATTAACAATACATGACATACTATGAAAATAAACTGTGTACAGAAATATTCGTAAATAATGAAGTTCGAAGTGAGCTGTTTTGATAAAAGCGTGATATCTTCAGTACGACAATCCCATTCGACGCACTGAAGATGTTATCTTGCAGACTTTGTCGGTTGATAAAACTGTAGTTGACTAAGTTGGAAAGTAACAGTTTTTGTTTTAACAAATTAATAAAGACTCACCTGCCCTGAGCTGCCAAAGCAGCTCTCAACCATAGCAATTCTTCTCGCATTTGCTTCACTATTCACTGTAAAAACGAAAATAATTGCATAAAAATTAATTTACGAAGTACCAAAGTTGACGTCAAAGGAAAGTGAACGAAGATCAAACAATGCCAGCAATCACCCACGTAACTATTTGCTACTGTAGAAATTAACCAAATTACTCATAGCACTTATATAAATTAAATCATTGTTTTTAAAGTTGATTAATATACAAATTATACCTAAACGATCCACCATTATCGAAAATAATTTTTCACAAATCCGACTGGGAAAAAATTGTGTCAATCACAATTGGGGTGTACACATACTAGTGGGGAAAAATTCTACAAAACTTTAGTAATTTTTAAAAGTATAAGAATTTTAAGAACATTAGCTATGCATTATAAATTGCGATCGAATACACATTTTATTTTATGGAGTAATCACTAACAGTAGTACTCGTGTAATAAGTGACAAAGGGCGAAAATGTAGTTTAATGTAATATGGAAGTAAAATAAACGTTCTTCTAATTGGTCATTGATTTAAGAAATTGGTAACATTATAAAACGCCCCGTTCTACAAAATTTAAAACAGAAATAAAATTTTTGGGCATTTACTAATTATAATTCTTAATTAAAATTTTGTTAAATCAAACAGATTTATTTCTTATTTTTTTGTAAAATAAAAATTAAAAAAAATCATAATGAAAATTATCAAAATATTAAATATTTACATCATAGCATAGACGAATTGAGATCATGTGAGTGTCCATTTTTTTTGACACCACCTGACAGCCAGTGGTCGATACTTGAGAGATTATTGTTCGTATATTCAATAATTAAACGTATAAAATGGCTTGCAAATTCTGTGGACCTAAACTATCGCTATGCGGATTAGTGTTGAGTGTATGGGGAATCATTCAATTGGTAAGTACATTGACAATCTTGTTAATTGAGTGTAATCTTTCATTTTGCTAATACTCCTTTGCGTTTTCAGACTTTGATGGGCGTCTTTTATTATATTAAATCTGTAGCTCTGTTGGAAGATCTCCCACTAGAAGCAGAGACTGATGAACCACACACTCTCGATCATTTTATTGCCAACATAGAAGTTGGTTATACTCGGGTGAGTCAGGGTATATTGTCATTATTGTTGAGATATCAGCGATTAGGGCAACCAAAAGTATGGATTTTGATTGAAATCTAAGAAAATCATGTTGATTAGATAAAATTCTTGAAGTACAAAACTTCTAATTATTGGTTGGTGCAACGTTAAATAAAAATAGTACCATTATAATTACTAGAATGCTAATGATACCATTAATGAAATCAGAAACATGTTAGCAGCCTGTATTGAAGATCTAATTAATCTAATTTAATCTGTAAAATTGCTAAGCACTTTTAACAGTGTTGCTTGTATAAAACATGCTTTTCATAAGAGTATCTTATTTCCTTTACCATTAAAGTTTCTAATGTGAACTAAGTAATATATAATACAAAATTAGTATGTGATATTCATAACCTATATAGTTTCTGCAATATAATATGTATAAAAGTTTTTAATAGCATAGAATATTATGTATTAGATATTTGAAGGTTTTTAGTGAAATGGAAAAAATCATAAATTTAATATCAGTGTTGTTAATAGAACTGGAAATATGGTCCATGCAAAGTTTTAAGGCCCAATCTTTTGTACCTCAAAGTTTAATTTAGCTAAGCCAAAGAAGTGCAATCTCTAAACATCTGATATTATAAAATGAGAAATAACAAAGCTTAAATTGAAAGAGGCACTATGTTAAAATGTTTATAAAGTCACAAAGTTGCATTTTTTACACTGTTGAAAATTGTATTTCTCATACAAAAAAAATAATTTTGATAAAAGAACAATGTTGCTATATTAACCATGATATTTTTTACTAACATTCTTGCAAGAGGTGATACTCAAGTCTTGTTAGTATTCCTATTAACTGCTGTTATGATTATGATATTTATTATCTAAAATATGTTTAAAGTGCCAACAAGACTATTCAGAACCCAATACAATTGTTTGTTCGTCTAATATCTAGTAATTATAGGGAAAATTTTTATTTTAATTGTGTATCAATTAACTATAATTTTTAGCTTTTACACATAATATAGATTTATTTATAAGTAATCTGCAGAATCTTAAGATGGTTCTGGTAAAGCATTGGTCTGAATATTAAGAAGTCAATAGGTCAGTATTTAAATATTTTTTTTTAAATTTCCTCTTGTTAATTTAATTACAGAATTTACCATATTTACTAGCAAGCATTATAGTTATCTATATGTGGAAACAATTAAATGGTTCTAGATATTTAGGAGTATATACTTAGTTGTAAACTGTTTGTTTTCCAATAAAATAAAATATAACTCAAAAGAACACTTTGTGATAATTTTGTATGTGTCCTTTCAGAATGCTTACAATGTTGGATTGCCGCACTGTTATATGTCATCACATTGGTAGTATCTGGACATCAATTCTGGATGAACAACCGTTCTTCTGTTAGTATGTAAATGGTATTATTGACATGATAATGGTACTGTTGTAAATGTACATGTTGTTATGTTACTGTTAAATAATTCCATTCCATTTTAAGTTATTTTAACTATACCCCCGAGTCATGTTATTTATGGAGTAAAATGTTTAATAAAAAATTTGAACAGCAGCATTGAATAAATTTGACAAAATGTTGGTGTGAATAAGTTAAATAGTGAAATAAAAATATCCATTTTGTCATATTCGCAAATATGTTTATTTCAAATTGTAACTAATACTCCTATTTGCTTTCTACATCAATTGATATAAGTATTTATTGTGAATTTATCTTCCAAAGAATTTCATGAAAATTTATAATGTTTTTTTGTCTTTGTACTCTGCTGCTGTAGTCTATGCAGTTTTGTAAATAAATTAATTGAAAGACCTGAATGTCAACAATCAGACACATTTATTTTTATATATATAATTAAATTTTGTCTTTCATTGATAAGATACTAAGAAATTATAATTGAAGACGTGAGTGGATGAAGGTGATATGTCGCATATTCGGTTTTTTGCTTTTTTTTGCATAGATGAAGGTTATAAGTCGATACTAAATGACTACAGACCATAGATATAAGGCATATTTAAAAAATAAAGAGTGAAAAAGGAGTTCAGTTCAGTTTAAAATAAAAGTAAAACTTTTATCTCGATTTACTCAGAATTGGAATTATGCGACTTATCACCTTCATCCACTTATGTCTTCAATTGTTGCATATATATTAAATTAGTAACTTTCATTATTTTACTAAACTTGTGAAAGTCTAAAAAATATTACTGAGTACTATAACAGAATTTTACTTGCTTATTTAAAAAAAAAACTGCTTTATTCTCAAAATTCGATTTAACCTTATATTCACAAAAGCTTTACCTTTTCATAATAATAATATTATAAAACCATTTTATCTAAAAGGAGCCTGTGAATAAATGGATTATTGTTTTTAAATTAAGTTCCAAATATTGCTAAATAAGGAAGCATATGGATGAATGCTAAATATTGTACATAAAGTATATATTATTGTATGTAGGTACACTGTAAAATGATTAGTTTTTCTTGAAGTAAACATTTAAATGTTCATTGTTGTTTTATTTGTTTAGTATAATTACACTAATCAAGGTTTATAACAATAATATAGAAACACTTATTAAGAGATATAGATTTGTCTATATTTTGTTTTTTAAGAAACCTGTTTAAAAAATTAATGTTGAAGAATGTATATGTGAAAAATGGTAGTGTTCATTCTACACTTAAACTCAATAACCCCACTACTCTGCCAGGTTTGGGCATATAGTGTAGTGACCCTGTATATTCATCTTTTACAATAATCCTTAAAAATGATGACTTATATTGGCCTTTGACGGACATCAAAAGTAGTAGTTTTTAAGACAGTTCAGACAGGACAGGATAGTTGTATGTACGTAATGAAAAAATCAATAAAAGCAAAACTTCACTCTTCAAGTTCCCACCAAAAATTAAGTACATGTAAATCGGCTTCGAGACGTTTTTAGAATTATGTTAGATGTAGTGTACGGTCAGCACATTCACAAATAAAGCAATACTTTATGTATATACTATATATATATATACAATTATATAATATTGTATACATATATATAATAATATAATATTGAAAATATTAAACATAATTTTTGATACCTACTAAATGTTGGCCCTTGTTCAGAAGAATGACATATGGAAGTCAGTGAAATTCCGGCTGGACTGCTATTCCGCTCTTTTTTTTGAGGTATTAGTACAATTTATACAAAACGTCTTTAGTTTGGAGAGTGAAGGCTTGCTTCGACCACGTTTCAACATCCGAACCATTTTTAATATTAAAACAACATTAGTAACGAATGGTATGAATAGAGAGATGAGTAAACCGTCAATCGAGCACTGCCAAATCTGCGGAGTGACGCTCGCGACGCGTTCGTAATACGAAGTAAGAAAGAGAGTTGTCTGAAAGAGTGTCGAGGTGAAGTAAGGAAAGGAATGCTCAGTGTTCGGCATGTGAAAGAATGTATGATGAAAGAATGACTAAACAGATATACAATGCAAAAGTGGATGGATGCAGAAGTCGCGGAAGCACGACACACTTCATGATCAAATTGATCATGTATTAGCAGAAGTGATGTTAGGATCCTTAAAACGAGTGTGCATGACAAGAGCTATGAATGTCAAAGAAGAAAGTGAGGTGTAAGAATGGCTGTGTGCGCTCTGTTGTTCGTGCTACCGCAAGGACTGCGTGAATTATGTATGTATTACAATGTAAATAATTATTATTTATTTGAATTTCATCATGAATTTTTGATTGTAAACATATCTTTAAAATGTAACGAGCCACTTTTTGCTGATTGTACCATCAGCAAAAAGTGGTTCGTTTTTTTTGGAATATTATATTTCAAGTTTAAAATTTCTGTAAATATACAAATACCATACTATATATTACTACAAACAAAAACTTCTCGAAGCTAATAATTTATGTTTACCTTACGTAGAATAATTGGAGTATTGTTTATTGTTCAAAGGTTTTCTATATTCAATATACTCTCTGGTTTTCACTCTGAACAAACTGATATAAAACCTTAATTCTTTGTGATATTCTATTTTTTGACACATCACAGAGTACTTTGAGTACTTTTCAAAATAGTATTTTTGAGCAATAGGAAGTATTATATTTAGGATAATATTAGCTGGTATATTTAATTAAGGGCACTAATTTTAAACAGAAAACTTATGTAGTCATAAGAATATCTTGATTATTGATTACGGTGTACAAATGAGTCTCTTGATGAATTTTGGAACATGCTGTATGGTGTTAAGCTTCTGGGCTATTATACAATTGGTAATTATAATTTAATAAAAAGTTTGTAGATGCAATAATCGTAATAAGTCATTCACTAGATTAATTCTTTGCATTATAAATAGGAACGTACGGTGTGTTTTGATCAAAATCACGCCTATTGTAAAGTCTTATTATTTATATCTTTCGATTGGGATGGATCAATCAAAATGTTCTATATAATCATAAACTTGGAATGATTCAATATAATTGAATTCCATTGTGTCCTTTAAGTTCTTTGTCTTTCAGCCAATCGATCAATTCGATCGATACGTCTCACCATCGAGTGATATTGGCATTATTATCCCCGCAAATTGCTATTGCGCCTGGCCGCCATTTTGGTGACGTAACCGTAGCCGAACACTCAGTACCGTAAGCATCACTGATGACGTCACGTCAATGTTAATTTGAAAAGGTTCCAGCGTATTAGCAATTTGCGGGATAATAGTGGCTAACGTACTCAGGCTCAAGTGTTCTGGGCTTAAATCCTGGCCAAGAAGCATTAAGCATTGTTTAGCCAATTTTCAGACTTAATATGCATATTGTTATAATGTGCTGACGATGAAGAATTTAATCTTGATAAAATGTGTTTATAAAGGTAAGCGATAAGTTTAATCCGGTAATCCGCCTTTGACAAGCATGGTTGATATACTGTCTAAAAATAGTTAGGAACCCAAGCGTGGGATATGTGTGGGTGGGCCGTGTTAAGCCAAAATATGGTTGACAATAGAGTATATACTTAGAAATACTTGTTCAGATCAGACACGACTTGAAGACTGAAACGAAAGTCCAACTGCAATCAATTTGGTTTTATTCTCATAATTATTATACCCGCAAACTTGCGATTATATAGAAATATAATACATAATTTCACACAATATCTGGCAACAACTGGAATGCAAATTAGCATGGAGGGTCAAAGTCTCGAAACAGCTCTTCTACATGTTGACGCCTATCTATGTACCATTACCTACTTCATAATTTGTCGCGACTGACTCACTAAAAACCCATTTTAGTGTATTTTGACAATTTAAATAAATATGATATAAAAATATACATTATAAATAATATAAAATTTATCATCATAATGATTACCAAAATCAGGCGCAGATTTTTCGTATTTGCCATAAAATTGGCCGTTATTTGAATTCTGTATGCAATATACCTTGAATATTTTGAAATAATTTGCAGAATTATCGCAAAATTTGTTTAGTTCAATGAGGCAACTAATTCGATTTATTCTAGGTATTGATGGGAATTTTCTTTAAAGTAGAAACGGTTGCGCTTCTAAGTGCAGTTGGGGCCAAAGAATATGAAAATGCTGATGATTATATAAAGTTAACAAAAAGGAATTATAACATAGTAAGTACTTAAACCATATTAATACAGTTAATAAATAATTCGTATACACACATTGCATATCCTAGATTAAAACAGGGTTACCCTTGCGTTACGAATTACAACGGATCACTCTACCGCCGAAAAATAACGAAATAAAATCGTTTACAAAATTGACCATTGCAGTAATCGAACGGAGAATGTGGTTTAGAGGTTTAATGGAAAGCTATATCATACGAGGAATGACAATGTTAGTAAAAACGTAAATAACGCGCCTAAATTCACATTCGTAATGTTGACGAAGTAATAATTACGAACTTATTAGTATCTAGAGTATCTATTATACACAAAGGGGATGTACCTGTGTTACATACTAATTTTTTTAAATTTAATGTTTTCGAAAGCAAACTAATATAACAAGAATGTTTTATAACCATTATGCAGGCAAAGTAATTAAGTTTATACTGCTACTAAATTGTAGGTCCTTGACTAACGCTAATCCAAGATGTTCTTTTGGCAACTTAATAGTCACAGAATAAAACAAAACCTGTGAGTTCAAACTAAAAACTTACTGTTGTTCTGTTCAATTTAGGCTTAGCACGGTTTGTGCATCCAACCAGAGCTGTGCGGTAAAAAAAAATCAATTTTTTACTGTATTTTCAAGGTGGCAATCAACTGTTTTATCGCAGCGGGTATGTACTTGGTAATGGCCGGTATATCCATTTTGTGCATACGTTACGCGCGAAAGGCTGAAAAGAAACGAGTTGAAAGGTTGCAAGACGACGATATAAGTTGCAGACCTTTGAAGAAAAAAGTTAAATCAAAACCAAAGCTTAAGTAAAAAGATACTTAATAATTTGACGACGATTTGAGTCATTAAACCCATTTTCGGGTATTCTGCGACAATTTAAATAAAAATAATATAAAAAAATGCATTATAATATAAAAATTGATCATAACGTTTGTTCTAGTCTAGTACTACATCATCATTAATCATCTATGTGGCTCTGAAATAAAACGTTGAGTACCTATGGCTGATCTAAAGTTTGCTTATTGTTAGTTAGCCTTATGACACATCTGCGGAACGTAAAGCGCTGAAAGATCTGATAAATACGCTTGGAGTCCCGAGTGCCGGCAGCGGGGTGCAAGCGGTGTACTTGCACCTCTCTGCCAGGAAAGAAAATATTTAGAAAAATACAATATTTTTATTTTTACTGTTTGAATAAAAACTGAAAACTTTTAGTTTGCTGGCCAAATTTGTTTATCATTTTATCAACAAATTCAGTAACCTCCTCTATTCTTTTCCTGTGGACATTGACCATGCGCAGGCCGCTTAGCCTCGCGTCTCCTATCCCATTTTAATTTGACATTAAGTACATTAATCTACATAATATACATAGGTATATAATTCTATATTTTATATTAGATGATGTGTAGATGCAGACGCACCTCCCTAAAAGTAAAAAGTCCCTCCACTCCCTAAAAGTCTGGCGGCGCCCATGCTCGCAGTGCTTTTTAAGTAACCAGTGACACATTAGCGGAAACGCCGCGTTCAGATTAGCGCTGTTCCATAAGTCGCCGAATTTTAGCGCCTTACTTTCCGCAGGTGTATCGTTACATTTATGCGCGGATTTTTGCTTTAGTTTTTTTGCCTTTTACATTAAATGACAAACTTTATCGCCTATTAAGATTTGCTGCATAGTAGGGTACTATTTACTAAGCATTCCCTGATTTGGTATGAAACACGTCTCATATAAGATTTGGCGCAGACGACTATATTAATTACATTAGCTCTGTTATTTATGTTCATTTGTTAATTAGAAGAGGCTCTGTTATGTTACAGTTAATTTATGTTATATGATACATGTTTGCGTAAATAATTTTGTTTTAAGATTAGGTGAGGTGTAATTTCTTTATAGCGAAAATAAACTATCTGAATATGATTTATTTGTTATGTTATTTCTAACACTTTTATGAAGAAAATATCTTTCAATCTTTTGTCTTTATTCATAATAAAAAGTAGGTAATATCGCGTCTTATCGACGACATATTTTTAACTTAGCGATTTAAAATACTTTTAAATAATAATACATACATACATACATAACTTCACGCCAGGTCACTTGCGGGGTAGGCACGAACAACAGAGCGCCACACAGGCCCATTCTTACACAGCTCGCTTGCTTCTTTGACATTCATAGCACTTGTCATGCACGCTCGTCTGTTCTTAAGGCTCCTAACATCACCTTCTGCTAATACATGATCAATTTGATCATGGAAGGTGTGTCGTGGCCTTCCGCGACTTCTGCATCCATCCACTTTTGCATTGTATATCTGTTTAGTCATTCTTTCATCATACATTCTTTCCACACGCCCGAATCACCGGAGCATTCCTTTCCTTACCTTCACCCCGACACTCTCTTTCAGACCAACTCTCTTTCTTACTTCGGTATTACGAACGCGGTCCGCGAGCGTCACTCCGCAGATTTTGCGCAGTGCTCGCATCTCGACCGTGTTTACTCTGCTTTCATGCTCTCCATTCCATACCCAACTCTCGCTTCCATACGTGAGCGTAGGTACCTACCAGAACCGCGTTGTGTATGATAAGCTGGGCCTTCTGGCTGAGGTTCTTAGCGCCTAGAAGTTTACCTAACGCTCCATTCACACTATTCCCCAAATTTACTCTTCTTTCTATGTCAGCGGTGTACCTTCCTTCCCTGCTAAAAGCACATCCAAGATATACAAACTCATAAGTTCCAGCATAACATCATCGACCATTATACTTGCATTCGTTCTGGTTTCTTCTCTTTTAAATAATAATTATAGCCTATAAACGTCTCATTGCTGGGCTCGCGCCTTACGTTATGGTTAGAGGGAATGCACAGATTATTCGCCAGTCGCCACGTTCGTTTAAGGTGGCTAGGCAGGTTTGACATTCGATTAGGAATCTCGATTTGAAAGTTTCATCCGGATGTTTTCCTTCACCGCTAGCATGTGCTAATGTTCATATTGTTACAAATACCGCGTGGTAATTGTAACTACAATATGCACGTTAGGTCTGAAAACTGTGGCGCAGGCTTTCCGGTCAGGATTCGAACCCGCGCCCTTTGATTTTGGGACATGTGCTCTAACCACGGACCTACCACGGCTTTAAAATATTTTGGCATTATTGTTTAAAATTATTCAGTATCCTGATGATTTATCTGTAAGTCGTGGTGGTAGTGTAACGGCTAGCGCACGCGCCCCAAACTCAAAATAGCGCGAGTTCGATCCTGGTCGAACGCATGCACCACTTAGGCAGTTTTCTGACCTAATGCGCATATTGTTACAATTACCACGTGCTAAAATCTGTGAAGGAAAACATCGTGATGCAAGCTACACTTCGAGATAACCGATGTATCAAACCTGCCAAGCCGCCTTGGACAAACGTGGGGGGTGTACTGTTATTATTTATGATGATTTCTAGAAACAGGAAAAGTACGGAAAGACATCATGAAATATTTATTTTTCGAAGTTCATGCATTGTTTATTTTAATAAATTTCACTTGACTTCTTCCAATTTCCGATCGAACGTGACTGTGCCGATATTGACGCTCTTTATCTCTTCTTTACTGACTTGGGCATTTTCCTGTAAGTTGAAGCGTATATTAGAAATACGAACCAATTACACTTAATGTACCTACAGGTAAATTAGCTACAAGACGTTTTTGCGTTTGTAGTAGTGTACTGTCAACACTTAAATAAATAAACGAACACTTTTTATATATTTTTATAAGCAGGTACTTAATATTGTGGCGAATGGTGGTGGAACCGTCTAGACAGTTTTAGAACTTTTGGAAAAAACTAGAAGGATCTAGAAGGAAAAGACATGGACGGATATATTCAGAAAAGGATAGACGATAAACGAAAGAAAGAGATAGATGTTAGAAAGAGATAGACGACGAAAGAAGGAAAGAGATAGATAGATGTTAGAAAGCGATAGATGTGTAAACGAAAGTTCCCGAACAGAAGGTTCGGGAAAGAAAAGACAGAGATAGATAGAACGGTTCCAGGAAATTCTTCCGGGTATATAAACAACGTAAGGCGCGCCTACCGAGCAGTTTAAAGTTGAGTTCAGTCCAAGACGGTGAAACGACAAGTGCGATACTGGAGAGTTATTAGAGAAGGTTAATAGAGGACAGAGACGAATTAAGTGGTGAATTTAGTGACAAGTTTGGTGGACAGATACGCGAAGAAGGTGTGTAGTTCGAGAGAGGAACTAGAAGCGAGCTACACGCGATAATATGGGAGGTGGTCTACGCAATATCGGCGACGGTATTGAGGGTGTGACAACTTATCGTCGGGACTGTGCATCGTTGATCGTGCGCATAGGGGCAACCCTACAGAGAGGTACTACGTGCGGCTGTGTAAGTCAATAAAAGCTTTTAAGTTAAAAACTGGTGTTTTCTTCCAATCCATAAGTACGTACCCGCGCTCGCACGTAACAATATTAATGTAATTATATTGAACGATATTAAAATAATAAATATTAAACATAATTTTTAATACCAAATTTCAAGGAAACTTTAAAGGAGTCCTGTAATACAAATATTACTTTAAATACAACAACGTCTCGAAGCTAATTTACCTGTACACTACATTTTATAATTATCTACTTGTTAAGAGATGCCTGGAAATAACATCTTACAAAATTCCAGAGGCACAGCGAAATGGGAGGTTCTTACAGTTGTTGTTTTAGAGATGATAAGATAATAATGGTCAAGACTTTTGTAAACGTTTGTGTGGACGACACACACTACACCTTCACCGCGCTTGTATTCTGCGTTGTCGACCCTCTCGCTGACCAATGACCATCGCTGACACAGTAAGCGGAATGGCAGCGGCGCAGTGACGATGCCGTGTATACACGCGCTAAGACTTGCGTGGAACTATAGGCTAACACATAATATGGCGTAACACTGACAGACAATTTTCCACGCACCTATGTACTATACGAATGAATCGAAGAACAAGATGTAGTTAGCGTATTAACCATTGTAGAAAATTGGAAAAAGGGTTGGGCTATTGTGATGAATTGCTAATGGACCCATCTACGAATATGGAAGAAATATTACATCGGCCCGTCGCAATGTAGGCATATTCTAGGAACATTGTGAAACAATGTAGTTTAAATGTTTCTAACTCATCATCATCCTAGCATTAGGTCCCGATTGCGTTCGGCACCTCTGCTTCAAAGCTTAGTATCCCATTTCCTACTTCTCCTTCACCACTTCGCGCGGTCTTCGCAATCCCTGATTATTAGACCATTGCTACGCATGTCATCCTTTACGAGATCGAGCGAAATATTTCTAACTCACCTACCCATGATGATAACCATCATGAATTATGTATTTTTATTTACTACGATTGTCTAATAATAACGAGAAATGCTGTGTATGTCTACCCGTGAATTTAAATGCGTGTCTACTTCTTCATCTTTGGGCTGGTTTGATTTAACCAGGGGTCGGCCAGTATTTGAGGAATCTTCACCCGCATCTTCAAAGGCGCTAATATCTTCGTGATAAGTTTGCGACACTCGGCTGACACTTTCGGCTCTCGTGGGAAGGACACCTTGTTTTGAACTTGCTGACAAATGCAGAAAAAGGACGTTTGATCGGTTTCTTGAATTCACATGTGTATTAGTATGACGTATACGGCACTAATTATTTATATAGTTTTTTTTAGTAATTTCTTCTAGTCTGGATGTAGTGCAAATTGTATCTTTACAGGAAAGGATTGAGTATATTAGGTATGTATATTTGGATTTTAAATGCAATTTAGGGCCTGAAAACCCTAAGTTATAAACCACTCATTCTAGCCAGAACCACATTTTTAAGTGTTTTAAGATCTTCACAATCGTATCGGGCGCCTGCTGAATGCAACTAGGTCGCTTAAGTAATGTAAACTAAGCTGGTTAAGTTTTTATTCTTACCTTCAATAACTGAGTATAATTTGTATCATCGAATGGTAGCCTCCCATAAACAATCGCATAAAGAACCACACCCATGCTCCAAATATCCGAATCTTGTGGTCTGTATGGAACACCTTTCAAGATTTCCGGGAGGCATAGGCGTAACTGCCACAGAATGTCTCGCTCAGTGCAAAAACGCCATTCTTCGGCTTCATATGGCCCCGTGCGAAACCAAAGTCTGACAGCTTTATATTTAGGCCGTTATCCATTAGCAGATTTTCACACTTTATGTCACTATTTGAAAACAATAAACAAATAAATTATATCAATTATTTGTTTTAGTTGTAAAGAGAAATATTACTATAAAGTTGCTACTATTTTTATTTTTCGGTTACGCGCCATCTTGTTTTCTTGCCCCTACCACAGTCGACTCGACCGTGGTAGGGGCTTTATTTATTTAACCAATTTCTGTAAAGTTGCATATATAGTAGATCATTTTTCAAAATAAGGTCATAAAGAAGTTTAACTTCTTACGCGTGTACACTACACATTTTTATATATTAAAAAAAAAATTAGTCGAACTTTTTTTTGCTGGAGTACAGCAGATAGGTTGGCGGCCTAACTGATGGAAAGTGGTTGACATAATATAATAAGCGACAAACCAAGAATAATTGGTTTTATTTCATTAAAATTTGCAGTATGAATAACAATGTCAGAATTACTTGTATTATGTTATTTCTAAACATCTCTATGAAAGTAGTAAAGAGTTTTGATAGTACACCACAGTGGTTAGCGTTGTCTATGAACACTTGTAACGAAGATGTTTATTGCCAAGGTAGAAATTAGTACCCACAGTTTATTCGTTCCTGCACGGATAATTTATAAAAAGTAGAAATTAAAGCATCACCATTTTAATAGGCTAAAAACAAGGATGTTCATAAGAATAGTAGGCAATAATAGGCAACAGATTAAGGTTTTAATACAGTAAGCTGAAGTTTCAGGGGACTGGCAGCACCTGTCATAGCGCTGTGGTCGATAGTCGTTTGAACAAACAAGTTTATTTATTTTATTTTATTTAGGTTTATGGCTTGGCAGCTTGGCCTTTAAGCCAGATCTGAGATTAGAATATAGTTTGTTAATTTTCTTAAGCCTTATGTATAGCTCAGCTGAACTGTAGGTTATCAACTGACGCCATTTCACGGAGTTCTTGTGACAACTCGAAAGGCCACATTTGGCTATACAGTTTACATTTCTCACAAAAACATATAATTACTACTCAAAAACTATCAATATCCTACAAGTACTGTTCATTTTAGAACAATTTTACACATAAAAAAAATTAAACTGCACAGCACGACATCTCCTTTCAGTCCCGCCAAAAACTCGGAACAAACATGTCTTGCAGTGAAAAAGTAATGTAGGACGCTCACCAGTTGAAAAGCAACGACCTGCATGAAGTTGCTGGTTGGACTGGATTAAGAAATCACTTATCAGAATATTGATTGACATTAAGACAACAATGGCTGATATTTCAAAGATTAAAGACGCACAGACATACCGGTGTACAACTCCCCGTTCATGACAATAATCTACGGCTTCGACGAGTTGCTTAAACCAGCGGCGACCTCGCATTTCATCTATATGCTGGTCCTTACGTATAATATCAAGCAAGCTTCCATTTTCTGCATACTCCATTACAATGTAAACTCTTTAAAACAAATACGTACTTAGTAGGTGTAAATTAACACCAAAAACGAAGAAAGTACTAAAAGTTTTTAGGGTGCAGTTGATGCCCTTTAAACGTAGGTAATGATTGTCTTCTAAAGTTACGTTAAAATTAGTGTTATATGAAAGGTACAATGTTAATATTAGTTATTACCTATGGGTTGTTTCGATAGCTTGAAGAAATCGAATTAAGTTTTCATGCTTTAATCCTTTCACAACTTCTATTTCACGAGGCAAAAACTTTTTTAAGTAGTCCCAGGAGCTTGAAATTTGCTTATAATTTTTATCGCTACTTGGCAATTATGTCTATCGCTGGATGCTACCTGAATAAAAATTGTGTATATGTGCAGTTCACACGCAGTAGAAGTGAAACAAAGACAAGTGTAACAAAGGGTGGGGTTCTAAATTTCGTGACGTCACATTTCATATAGTATATCGTTATAATATATTTAATCCTTAACACGAAATTTGAAGTATAGCGTTCGCAATATCGGCGGGCAAAGTAATCGCGTTTTAGCCTTAAGAACGAAATAAAGGGTAGGGGATATTAGGAAGGGAGATTAGGAAGACGGAGCAGACAAGAGAGATAGAAGGGACGAGATATGGGATTGGGAAAATGGGATACGGGCTATCGAAGGAGGGTGGAGGCGGGGCGGGTAAGTGGGTCATCGAAACTCTTACTCATCACAGGAAACACGTGAGAGTGTGTTATTACACCGACCGAGTCGGCCTTAAGAACTGAAGTCAAGATAATGATTCTAGCATCCACCGCGTAAGTGAGATTCTATTTTGATGAGATTTTATGTGTTCCAGTTCAAAATTTGATTTTTTTTTTTTTTATTGCAGGAGATCAGCAGACAGGCAGACGGCCCACTTGATGGACAGCGGTTACCATCGCCTATGGACATTTGCAACACCAAAGGTGCTACGAATGCGCTGCTGCTCTCTTTAGGGAGCCTGGAACTGGTCACTAATGCCGGAACAACTCAAGGTTGTTATGCGACATACTCTAGACCAGGGTGGTAGCCATCCAGTCGGCAATGCCCTACCACCTGGCTGTGGTGTTTGTCGCCTCTTACGACAGGCCGCCGGCCGCAGGAATTGTATTCTTTTTCCGTTCCTGCACGGATTGATATACGAGATCGTGCAAATTAGAATAGACTAATGCCAGAAACAAAGAACAGCAACAACCGGATTATTAGGTGCCTAATTGCTTTGCAAACAGCACGGTTTATTTTATGAAACACTGAAGATTTTATTTCCTCTTGGTAGCGTAATGGCTAACGCACGCGTCCCAAACACAAAGGGCACGTGTTCGACCCTGGACGGAACTCATGTACCATATAGGCAGTTTTCTGACCTAATGTGCATATTGTTACAATTACCATCTGCTAACAACGCAGAAGGAAAACAAAGGGATGCAACCTGCATATTGAGATAACCGATGTGTCAAACCTGCCAAGCCATCTTGGGCAAGCGTGGCGGGTATACTGTCAGTTCCTCAAAACTTACATAAAAACTTGTCAAAAACTATCTAACTAATGGTGAAAACCGCTTAAAACCCGTTGCAGGATTCAGGAAGAGTTAGAGGATACGATGTGACTATTTGTACGGATACTGGACGAATAAATCATATTTATTCGTACATTTATTCAATTTAAAAAAAAATTAAGAATGAAGTGGATGATTCGCTTGTTTTTTACGAAGTGTCTAGTCGTCGCTAAACGGATGAATAAAATAATTAATCGTCCGATTATTCGATTACCAGATGACCTTTTAAACTTTTATGAGTACTGGACTTACTACAGAAGGTCACGTTAAAAAATGTATTAAACAGATTTTTTTAATTATTTAGTATAACAATAAATAGATGTTATCGGACGATTAAATTATTTTATTCATCCGATAATCGGACGAATGAGTTATTTTAATTATCCGTTTAGCGGACAACTAGTAATGGTTAGGTTAGGTTAGGGTTTTTTTTTTAGCAACACGAATGATTAGCGTATCTTCTCTGGAGAACTTTTCTTGGCTGAGCCTTTTTAAGAACATTTTCAGTACGCATATTAATAATTATAAATTATTCGTACGGTAACCGTATTAATAATTATAAATTGCTCGTACAGTACCCGTATTAATAGACTAAGCCTAGAGGATATATAGACAGACTGACTGACGCCTAAAGCTACTTTGTTTTATACTATGTAGTAGCAAAGAACTTGTAATTTCAAAAATTCATTTTAAATATTTGCTTCCAAATATACCTTAACAGTTGCATATGAACCAGAACCAATGGTTCTACCGAGCACGTAACCATGAGTTTCTAGTACAGTTAATTTCCTTTCTGTCTTAGCTTCTACACCACTATGCACAGTCGCCGTGGGCTCTGTCGACATCTCGCCGAGGACATTTTCATTGGCTCTAACATCCGGCCCCGGCATATCACAGATAAATTTATTTATATATTATAGCCATTTAATGTTACAAAATAATGAGTTTGACCACATTTTAGTTTTCGATATATATTTTTTGGATTTTATTCATGCTGTCATTTTGTCTCAAAACTGATGTTTCCTATGTCACAAGAACAATGTTTGAATTAGGCGCTAATTGTCATAAAGAAAATCTTAATTGCCAGTGCTATAATACATAAATATATAATGTTATCATATTTCCAGACCAGGGACCATGTGAATGGGTCGGAATTTTGAGAGACTTGCTTATGTCTATGGAGATGCTAATTCGTAGAGACCATTACGGACGACCATAATGAGTTAGCTTTTTCAAATCAAATCAAATCTTATTTATTTGTTCAAAACATGGTTAAACAGTATATTATCAAAGACGTGATTCTAAGCAAAGACGTCATGTTATTAACAGAACGTGTGAAGCCTTAATTCAATAAATAATTTGAGATTCGTTAACTTCAACGTCAAGGCGTCAACTCCACTGTCAATGTCAAGTTATGTGAAACTGAAAGTGAAAATGAAATGGTGGAAAAACAACAACAAAAACATTGGATTTATTTATTTATGTGGAATTAATTTATTGTGTTGAAATACAGAACTATTCAAAGTGCGCAATAGTGACTTAAATTAACTTTAAACGTTACAATTAAATAATCCGGTGTTTTACTGTGATCTATTGGTTATGTACTAACTTTCGAGTTCTAAAGAATTTCTACTGATAAACAATAAGAATAACTATAATTTCCTCGTTCAATTAACAAGTATGTATTTTAATATACTTAATTTAAACACTGTGTTCTATGCATGGTCTGAGCGTGAAATTTTTTGTACACCTCTTTTAATTTATACGGTTTTATGAATAACTTGTTTGTGTTATAATTTAATAACATTTTTTTTACTACTAAATGTAGATTAGTGGTTTGTGTATAATAAATTATGTACTTATCCAATATTATGATTTGTTTTCTTTTTGTCACAATTCCTATACTCACCTTCTAATAGACTTTTCCTAAAATAAAATTTTGCCTTTATATTGAAATAACAACATAATTATTTATATATAATAGACTATTTGTTCAGACTAAAAATTACTCACATTTATGTGTAAATTAAAGACTATGAATTAAAAGATTTTATTACTTAGGCAAAGATTATGTTTTAGGAAAAATCTTAATAAAGCTGTACAATGTTCTTATTATTTTTTCTGTTGATGTTCCTTATTGTACGATTGGTAGATATATAGGTATCTGTAACAGACAAAAATTGTGTGTGTTAGTCCTTTGGTATTTTGAGTATTTGGTAGTAATTTGAAATCTGCTTTAATTAGTTCTGCCATCAAATATGTTTGACTTGATGTAAGTTTATATGCTATCATGCATTTTTCCTGATTAATAGGGATTATTATAGTTAGAAAAATGGCACATTATGAGTAAAAAGAATAACATTGTCTAAATAGCCATGTTTAGTTTTTTATAAAACTAGAGCAAGGAAACCCACTAAAAACCATTAACAAACGATAGAATTACTTATCAATTAATTAAATGAGAAAGGCTGAATGAAATAAAAATCATCAATTTTATTGTATAGGAACTTGTACCAATGGGGATGAACAAGTGACATTCATTATCTGATGCAACATTTCATTTATACTCAAGAAGAGACTATGGACACAATGTTATGCTTATTGCTAATAATAAGTTAAATGGTATGTTGATCTATTTAATAATCAAGCTCATTCACTCCTGCAGCAGACTCCACAAGCCTCCCTCCATCTTCTGGAATGTTATTTAATAATAAAATATACAGGATTACCAAATTGTGAAATGGTGCACATATAGTATGAAATATATGAAATTTGTAACTTATGTGTGTGGTCTTTGAAAAAATGATCTGCATTGGAGCTTAGTACTCTAGCTCATGATGAATATCTTACTTTCTAATGGTGTCCACAAATCAGAGTAGTGGATTTTGACTTGCCACCCATGTACAAGGTATATCAGTGGATTTACTATCCAGATAAACACAATTAACATGTTTGGGTACTAAGCAAGAAACAATGATTATAATATATATGAAACATTTCAGTCACCTTATGCAAAGGAAGACAGAAAGAAGGGTTTTTATTATTTGTTTAGTTTTATATGTTTTTATGTTATTTTAGAGATTACTTGTATTTGGTGTATGGGTTCAGGAAAGAAGTAAAGCATCTTTGAGACTGATGTAAAAGTTATCATGGTCGTTACAGTCATTACAATCATAGCTATAAATTACAGTTGAGTTTGGAGCATCAGCAATGGATGTGGAAAATGGTGGAGTGTTCTTCTGTATCAATTAGTGTTAGTGACACACATATCATTCACAACAATAAGTCGACATTTCTTGGATCTACTTCTATCATGGTATTCTGCGAGAAGTGGCATTCTACCAAGGCGACCTGTGAGAAGTGGCTATGTCTAGTTTTAATTGACTTAAGGCTGTTTTCCTTATAATTTTTAGAATATGTACTTATATAAAAAGGAGGGACAATTTTGGACTGCTGCATGATCATAGAATTTAAAATTTAAGTGAAGTTAGTGGGGTTCCCTAATACAGGGCTAAAATATCTTTGATGACAATTGGTTTCAGTATATTATGTTGAATGGTTTTTGAGATAGGAGATATATTTAGTTACACATGGTTTTGTAGTGCCTAAAAAGCAAATCTTTGTGGATCCTGACATACAACTGACTTGTTCTGTTTTAGGTGTTTAAGTAAGGTCCCACATGGTTTAAATAGTTTTCACGGAACTTATGCCAAATGTCAAAGTGACACAGAATCCTATGTAATGAATATATTGTGCATACTTATATATCTAGATATACCAGTTAAGATTGGTCTATAGTAGTGTATGTATGTAGTAGTAGTGAATGAGATTCTGGTAAGGTCACCAGTTCTAAAATATCATTGTGTATTGTTCTAATGCAAATATATCTATGTTAATTATTAACTAGGTTTAAGTGTATGGTAATCAATAAAGAGTTTTTCATTCATTCATTCATTATTCCACAGTGGTAGGGCCATTCTGGAAGCATTATCTTGATTACAGCTCACAGGCAAGGTTAATCAGTGTGATATCATGCTTTCATAGGATATTGGCGTGAAATGGTTTGTGTGGAGCTAAGCGTGTTTCGTGCGATGAGTATGAGTTCTGATGGCCAATTTCCCCCTTCTCCTACTCTATTCTGGAATCTCATACTCTTTATCTCATTCATTCGGTCTGAAACCTCTATTCCACCACGCTTAAGTCCTAACACATGATATTGCCTCTGCAGGCTTACTCTCAAATGTCTTTCATCATTTGTTTTCCATTTCGAGCTTTTTGCTTGTTTTTTTATATTCAAGTATATTTATGTTAAAAAATTTAGTGTGTATTGAAAAACATACTATATAACATACTATACTATATTACTACACTACCTACATTGTCAGATTAGCTAACAATGTCTTATAAGTTGGGTTGCCTGGAAGAAATTGCTCTAAGGCGACTCTAAGCGATAAGGCCTATTGTTCTGAAATATATTGTAACTGAAGTTGTATGTCTGTTTAGCTATGCAATAAAGTGTTACGAGGGTCGTCTGAAAAGTTTCTGAGACCCGATAGGTGGCGCTGGAATCGGTTTCTAGATATTTATTTTTCAAGGCAGGACTACGTCTTTCGGGACCACTAGTAGACAATATTACTGTAGTTTTAAAGAAATCTTTGGGTTTTACTTCTTCCATCTAAAATTTCATTGCTGCTTCAGGCTGATCGGACAAAAACGAACGATGTAAGGAATTTGAGAGTAAGGCCCTGATACTGTATTATAGGCGACGGTAGCCACTTTTCATTAGATGGGTCGTCTGCCTGTTACGCAATCAAAAATATACAATTGTAAAATTTGAAATATTCTTTGCGTTAGTCTGTCGTCGTTTTCGAAAAAAAAGACAATTTGAGTGATTCCAGTCTCAACTTTGCACTGGTCGTGCAAATCGTGTCATGTTCGTTCCGTACCACCTATTCCACCTTTGTGTCTCCAGTCGTAAAGATCCCCAAAGACATAAACCGGCTACGTTCCCATGTGTCTAGTTATTTTGGTCGCTACGATACTTCATTCGATGACCCATTTTCGTACAGCTACTTTTTTATTTGTTTTCATAAAGCTTTTTTTTTGGTAGATATGCCTCTGATGTCTTTGTTTCCCTAATTGCGTATTCTCTTTGCTAACCTTTTGTGTGTTTCTAGGAATATGGTTTGATAACTATTTTTCGGGAACATTATTTTCATACGTTTGCCTTAAGGCCTTTAATGAAACGTTAGATTTACGTAATTGTGCAAAATCGAATATTTTCTTGTTTCGTTTGCCAGGGAAGGGAGCTTCTATACAATACAAATAGGAATTCTATACAAATATTCAGATATATTGTATTTTATTATCAGCTCAGGAAATCTTGTACTGTGCACCAATATAATACATTTTAGCCTAAAAGGAGGTACTCACAGTTGATTTTGAAAATTTATATAATGTTTTAAGTGGAGCTAAAAATTCATAGCATGAGCTGACAGCTATATTTACATTAATTATTAATTTGATAATTTAGGTGCCGATTCCTTTTCGGATTCAAAAGATTAATACGTTACACGACAGCATTCTTCTGAACAACGACTCTTAATGTTTTTAATATTGAATTATCTTCATTTCGCACGATTTCCTGTATCTATGTAGGCAATTGTTAGGTACTTACATAGTAAAGGTAAGTAGATGAATAACTCTTTATTGTACACCAAAGTATAGACGGATAGCAAACCGACAAACTTATTGCTAAAAATGATCTCTTTCAGGCAACCTTTGGCAGGGATTGATAGATTTTAAATACTAAAGGTGGTGCACTTACTAAATAATGATGAATATGATATAGTTAGATATCAATTTTAAAAGTTTATGACTCGTTCGTATTAGAAACCTATCTCGAAGTCGTGGTAACGAGATGGCAGGGTCAACACGTCTCCGCGAGGCGTCATATCAAACAATTAAGAGTTGAGAGAGTAACTCCTGAAGTTAGGTGCACTCGGCGATATATTGCACACTTGATTACTTTTTCCACTCAAAGAACTAATAAAAGTTGACCAGTACCAACGGTTCGCTAGCTTCATTTTTAATTGAAACACCAGTCTCCTATTCTGTTGACTTAAATAAAGGAATGTAACTAGCCAAGCCTTTGGTTGAACCAACCATATCTGCCAATCCATCAGCCAGCCATTGAGTTGTTTCCACAAAGCAAGTACTTCGTACTGCTATGCCCAATGACACTTGTTTAATATCAGGTTCTCATTTAAGATCGTTGTGAAATATTTATTTTTCTTTGGTATGTATTGGATGAACGTATAAGTCACAGATCAAATAGGATAAGTACCAAGATATTCTGGTAAAATGTCTTTGCGAGGTTCATTTACCCATCATTCTAATCGTCATCGGTAAGATGCTTGCAATACCTCGAATATTAGTATTGCAGATCTAACCGAGGGTGAATTTTTTAGTGATGCTACTGTGCACAGCATATTATTTCACACTTAGAATACTCTTTCTAATTTTATACTACGCATGTGATAAAAGCGTCATCAATCAAGATTTTTTAAATTGAAAGGCTGCTATTTTAACAGCCATATTAAAGTTGTTATATTTAGTTATTACGTTGTTTTGGATCAAAACTCATATATTGCACGGCTCTTTTATGGTAAATAATAGCACAGTTTGACGCGGTTTATGTAGTCACGTAAAAATATTTTATACCAGCAAAAGTGTATGGTGGATAGTTGGGCGAAATAGACAAGTGTCATGTAACACTCGTAACAATTTTGTTTTATGAGCCACAGTTGTTGGTAAATCCTTTAATATTTTGCCTGAAAGCTAAAAGTCATTCACATAAAATGGAAGGTTAATGCTTTAGTAGAAAGTCCGATTCAGAACTTGGACGTCAATAATGGAGTGGAAAGAAAAGTTAGCTTCAGATGGAGTTACCAGATTAAAAGAATAAAATTCCGGATATTTGTACAAAATTCTGGACTTAGTATGGCGCTCGCTTTCAGCCATCATGTCTATCAGTAAGCGCCTTGTCGATATATATTTTGTTAGATAAATTTTATATCATGTTGAAAGACCATTTTATGTATTCTAATCTATACAGGGTAGGCAAGACTTTTTGAATGTGGCTAGGTGTTTATATTAGTTATTATATTCTAAACCCTGCAAGATTATTAATTATCGAAATTGTTTTGATTTTAAGATACAATCCCTAAATTCTGTTACGTCATTTCGGAACCTATTTGAGAGCGATTGATACATAAATGTAAACAATAATTTATGATTCATGATCATGAGTTTATGATCATGGCATCGTACCTATAAATAGAAAAATTCACATAATTTTTGGCAATTATTTTTAAATCATATACTTCAATTATATTGAACATCTTTATCATCATAGTATTTAAGAGCTTACCCCTTGTCCGTGGAGCCTCCTCCAATCCTCTCTATAGTCGGCTAGGTGTTTAACTTCTTTATACGACATGACGCCTATCCTTTCCTTTATTTGATCGATAAATGCCTTCATAGGTCTTCCCTTTCCTCTTCACTTTTCTTTACTTTGTCTTCTTTTATCTTACGGAGAAAGGTGTTATGTCGTAGTAAATGTCCAAACATTCTCTCTAGAATAGGGGATTCTCTATGGTGTATATAATTGAACGCCTTTCTTTGACTATGGTCAACACCTCTTCATTGGTCTTATTCTCCTTCCAGCTTATTCTCTCCATAAGCTTCTAACATAACATTTTAGCCTTTCTCTATCCCTTTTTATCATCGTCCATGTTTCAGATCCTTACAAAGCGATGTAAGTTTTTATGAACGGTTTTTGTTACAGATTGTGATATTTTCGATCGAAATAGGTAATGTTTACAAATAAAAGTCTTTTTTGAAATTGTTATTCGAGTTATATATATGCTATGCATAGTATATTGATGTAGAATAAAAATATGTAGGTATTAATAAATGGTTTTTACCTTAAATTTTCGCTTTCCGAAGGGCATTGCCTCTGGATTCCGGCTAATTATGAGAAAAATCCTGGCGTATGGCAATGTCTAGCTTGAGGCAAGTTATCAATTGTATCTAGAAAGTTATAGCTGCGAGTTTTTCATCCATTTATTGCACGCAGAATGAAGGGAAATTCTTAATGGCATTCTCTTGGTCGTATTTGATATAAAAGTTGAACTTTGTTGCTATCAAGGAGACGCTTTGTAGCTCTTTATTTGTTCAATAAAGTGCAATATTCATAAGTTTCCAGCTCTGGGTTCGTGTACATTGATTTGTTGAGATGTTCAGATGCTAATAGGTTTTCTTAGTAAGGCATTAATTATACATTTTATGTATGCCTGAAGAGATCACGGGACATATAAATGGCCCAGGCTTATGGAGGACTTGCGTGGGGCCTTGGGAAGGCCAACAGGTAGTGGCCCCTTGACAAAAACGTAAGTATGGCGTGACACTGACCGGCCATTGTCCCTGTTTACACCCATATAATAATGCACTCAAGGACAAGCCCCGGCCCGTAAAGGACTACTGTGGGAAATGAGAACAAAAAGTACCGGGTTATTGGGGTGAACTGTTAGTGCTAGTAGGGGGTCTGGGAATGTGGGGACTATGGCGTCTGCCCGTCGCGATGTTCAGGTAACATGGAAAAATGGGCAGACGGTTACTCACCACTCTCTGTATGGGCCCAAGAAATGCCATGGAAGACAGGAGCAACATGGGTTTGAGTGTCTAAGGGGTATAGAGAGGTGGGCCTGCAGGTTCACCGAAGTTACTTCCGACGTTATAACATTCATCATTTCCACCCTAGAGCTTGTGTCTCAACTCTAGCTCCATTCCGTGCCAGATGGGCACGACAGGTCTCCGTGGCCTTGCTTCGGCCTCCAGAGTCAAGGGCGAGGTATGGCTACTCACCTAAGGTTTCGCCACAAAACCCCCTGCGGGCATAATAGACTATTATTGTTATTATAATATAGATATATATTAGCCGGTGGTGAAGTATATAAATAATTACGCATTTCGTAAAGCCATGAAAAAAGTTTATATTCTTCTTCCATGATAAAGTGTTATCGTTTAAATCGATTTTCTAAAGAAGTCCGAATAAAAGAAATACTGTCCTCTTTGGTACGGTCCTGTTTTCTTTGGACGGTAAAGAATAAATCAAAAGGGTTGTTGCTGGGAAATGGCTTTCAATGACGACTTTGAACTCGTATCCCTCGGAATATAATCGGTTTTACAAGAAAAAATATCTTCATACATTTTCATCGCCCTTATCAGGCAAAAATGGATTTGAATGTCCTCGTTTGTTTATTTTTGGCCAATGCGAACTAGGAACACACATATTCCTGGACCTGCACCCCCCCCTTGTCATATTTCATCACACGTACATTATGGACTGCCCCCAAGTATGAATGAGTTGATATACAGTAAATTATATATTTACAAGTCTATTTATTTTGTTTAAATATACATGGAACGCTGCAAGTCGGGATTGCAATTGCACAAAAGAGGTAATTTAAAGGTGTAGTTCTCGAGTCCAATGCATATAAATTAACACCAGCTTTGCTTTGCCCGCAACCTGAACGGAGTTGGACCATTGTTTCTCTAAACGATCCTCAACGAGAGTCTGTCGGGCAGTTGTTAGTTTTACGAGTTTTCACCTGTTGACCTTTGACAGTACATTGACAAACACATACCTAACAAAACGGACAATTTTAAGGGCAATCCCAGTCACTCAGACCCAGAATTTATGACTAGTGTTATGTATTTGAAGAATACGGATTCAAATGCTATTGGAATTATCACAAAGTTTATTACAAGTATGTAATTCAGTTCTTACAAATACAACCGAATAAAACAAAACAAAACCAAACCGTAAAGCAGAAAATCGTAATAACATAAATCAAGGAATGTGCGTCGCTATAAGATATTCGCTCTGAAAGTATACTAGGTAATGCCTCGATCGCAGTTGAAACTCAACTAACTCAGGCCTTACTGACTGACCTTATTTATTTATAAAATTAGACATAGCCTCCTCGCAACATGCCCTCTTCCATTTTCAAACCTGCAAGCTTTAATGGCTTCTAAGAATATGCAATGTCTTTTAACAATAAAAGATAGGATTTATGACATCTTAATGCGAGGCAATACAAAGGTATTTACGGTAACAAAGACTGGCATAATTAGAGCCACCATAAGGAGTTATGATAATTCAATTCTAAGGGTAAAAAAAACACATGTGAAAGATTAATATCGGTTCGCAACATTAATAAATTAATCGAATATAAAATTGTCTGTTTATTAAATATCTCATTTAGTATTACTCAACTTTTAATTGTCAACAGTATAAATGTGAGCTACTTTTCACTATTAAAATATATACACACTCATATTATGTTATTATATGTATCAAATTTATAATATCTTATTTTAGTAGTTTCTGAGATAATCATTTGTGACACAATTATACATCGGAGTAAATTCACGTGTTTTCCAATTTATATTTAATTATCAGCACCTGAAAAATAAGAAGTTATGTAACTATTTAAAAATAATAAACACGCCCAGCATAAACATGAATAATGAAAATAACTTGGATTGTATTTTGTATTACATTCCTTTTAAAACGCGGGGCAGGTAAACAGACGAGGGACAGTAACACCTCTCGGTCCCTTTTGTTATTCGCAGAATTTTAATAGAAAGGTTGTTGTCATGTACCGCGGTGTACCTATCTCCTACTCATTCATGTTTACACCAAAACCCATTTACGGGGAATCACGCGTGTGTTATAATAATGACGGTCGTAATCACCTGCAAAATCCACATGATGTGTCCGTGTCGTATGAGTAAATAGCGCAAACAGAACAACAACTCAAGAATTAATAAATAGCAGTACAATATGATAAATAAATTAGCCAAGTGCTTTGTAGTTTAGGAAGGTTGAAGATGTCCATATTTATTGTTGAGTTTTTGTATTATGTTAGGTACGGGACCATAAAGTCTTTTATTAAAAATATCCCGGTGTCAAAAATATTCAACCAATTGTCGTCGCAGCCTATCATCGTTTACCGAATCGTAGTACTGCAACAGATGTAGCCAGCACACTGCCACTTCAGCTTCTTAATGTTATGAACTACGACAGTTATTTTGAATCTCTTACTGATGTCCGGCCCTTGTGCAACTTTAAATTTGTAGGTTAGTCCGATCATCAGTATTCAAGTCTCAGTACCGTACGTTATTACTGGTAGGACGTACTACTTGAAGACTTTTGTCTTCAGGCACTGCGGGATAGTCTACGTGAAGATTCAATGGACCTCTCCAAATGTCTGTGTACACAAAAAAAACTAACTAATAAAATGTCATTCCTCAATAATATATGTAGTTATATGGCGGAACAACAGGGTGTAACTAAGTTATTCCTCCCAAACGTTAGTGCGGCATACGCAATAGTCAAGAAGATTAAATTAACCCCAACGATGGTTCAAGTGTTGACAGGACACGGCGGGTTCTCTACCTACCTGTTTAGATTTAAATGTTAAAACTCCCCTACGTGTTCACGTGACACGGGTGCGGATGAGACCATACAGCACCTCTTCGAATGTCCAAAAGTATTACCGCTCCAGGTGTGATCTAGAAACAGCCACAAAAATGGAAATACCGGAGCAGACTCTAAATCTAATGTTAAGGTATAAACAGGCCAGATCACTCCTAGAACGGTACTGCTTGAAAATAGCGAATGATGTTATTAAGAGAAATAAAACCAGGTAAATTCAGACTGATACAATAACGTTTTATACAGTGGTTGAAACAACTGCATAAACATGACTATATGTGTACATGTATGTGTATATATATATATATATATATATATATATCCCTAGTTTATGGTTTTTTTTCCAGTTTCACTACACCATAGGACATACACCTAGAATACAAGTTCCTGACAATAATTTCTCGATTCTTCGGTTTATGAGAAAATGACAGTGACATTCTTAGATAGGCGGTCAGACGGATGGACGATTATAGTTGCATAGGTTCCTTTAGCTTAAATATTTGCGGAATTCTAATAAGCTTTCTTACTTTTTATATCGGGAAGGCCTATGTAAGTTAATTAGGTAAGACGACCTCTTTTAAAAACACAGAATTTGCCATGTTGGTAAAGCTTGTTGCCTACATGTTTCTCTGCATTGTTAATGCATCTATGGCCGTGTATATGTTTTGATGCCATTGTTTCGTTAAAGCTCGCGGAAATTATTAATATTGCCATCTCTTTGTTGGCTTGGTGATTTAAAATGACCGATGTGGATGGCTTTCGTTGTAATAACTGAGTTTTTAACCACTCCGTTTATTTCCTGTGTTTAATTTCTTTGATGGATTCTGTCTGGAAATAATATGCATCGAAAATGAACACTCATTATTGGTATACTCGTATATTATTATCTTTTAAACTATTAAAAAAATGTAAGTGTAATGCTGCATATGGGATAACAGTTATTGACCGTTTCACGTAGTTGTAGCGATAAGTTTAGTGCGTTATTTGTGATTCGAAATTATTATTAATTGTTTAATGACGTTAAGACAGATAACGTATGGATATACATTAAAGTAGCTATTTTTTAACGGCGTCGTTTTTAATGCTATAATTAAAACGCATTTTATCGCAGGTAAAGCCCGAGCATTAAAGAGAGTATGTTTGAATGATTATTTACTTGTATTTTTCATCTATTTCTAAGAATAACATCGACAAGGGATAAAAAACAATAGGAATAACCATCTCTGATAAAATGCACTTAGAAAAGCTTAATCCAACATCATTAGATGACCCTACTGATTATTTAAAATTAAATTATTATTTAAAACAAATTTGTACAAATACTAAAACTTTTAATAAATTTGACTTGAAGATTTAACTCGTTTGGTTTCAAAATACAATTATAAGAAATCAATGATTTTTTTTGGCAACTAGTACAATTTTTTTATGTTATATTTGCCTATACTTATAATATTTGTTAATATTATTAACAAATTATTAAAATTTATACGTATTAAATTATAACTGAGGAAATGCGTCTAGCTGATCACTAAAATTAATGACCACGCGAAAAATTCAACAATCCGTAACTCGTTCGTAGTATAACTATAGTGAAGTGCTACTACACACTACGCCTGTAGCAAGCCGAATAAGTAGCTCTTATGTTTGATGAAAACTGAATATATTTTTTTTTATTTTAAATATATTATAAAGTTCTAAATATGCCCTGTCTGTACATAGAAGCTATTAAAAAAAACAACTGTAATAGAGTATACAAACGATGGAGAACACGATGCATTTTTTTTAGCTTTCTTGCCTGTTTGTCTATTTGTTCGAGATTCACGTAAAAACTACTGGGCCGATTTCGATGTGATTTACGCTGGTCGACAGCAAATTTTTAGAACACTGCGCTACTTTTTATCACGGGAATCCCGCGGCAATTTTCTCGGGAGCGGTGTGAAGTTTTCCGGATAGCTTATCCCGACACAGTTTCCCCTAAAACAAATTCAAATTCATTTATTTATATAAACTTATTTCTAGGCCTTATATAATAATATCTAAAACTTATAGTAGTAACACATTTTGAACTAAAATTAAGGCTACATTTTTTTTTGGCGGCGGTTGCTGCACTAGACTCGTGGTCTGTATCGCGGCACCCAACACAATTTCATTATAATATAGAAACTTAAATATAATTGAATTATTAATTAATTACTTAACCTAAAACTATGTGTGCGTTCGTGTATGTGCCTCTGTGTGTGTGTGCATATGTGTGTGTGTGTGTGTGTGTGTTCGTTGTATGTGCCCCTGGTGTTATAGTCGTATTGGTAGTATACATTCTGTGTCGCTGTAATTTAAAGTTTGCAACCATTTACTAACCTGGTGTTTAAACTTTGTTGCTGACATTTCTTTATCAGAGGGTGTGTTTTGGCATACGTTATTATAAATGGATATATGGACGTATGGGGGAAGGCGCTTGGCAAAGGATGTATGTATTTTTGGTAAGGGTATACTATAAATTCTACGGGAAGTGAGGTATTGGAAGTTAGGGGCATTTAAATGTTCTTTATGAATTGCTGTGGCTACCTTGCAAATATAGAGTTGTCGGACAGTCAAAACGTCACTTTCTATGTATAGTGTATGGGTGGGATATATGTAAGGTTTTTTATGCATAACTTTAAGTACTGCTCGCTGTGCTCGTTCTACCTCTATAATGTTTGTTTTTGGGTTTCCTCCCCAAGCAGCAAGACAGTATAGAAGTAGAGACCGGCATAGCGCATAATAAACCATTTTTAAAGTTTTTGGTGTGGCACAGGTACAAAGGGATTTCATTATGTAAATGGTTTTTCTGACTCTCTTAGATAGGTATGTTATGTGATTTTTGAAATTTAAGTTTTCATCTAGCTGGATACCAAACGATAGCTTACATTCTCTTTTTAAATGTTGCGAAACTTTGTGTCCCGGGAATTCCGCGGGAATTCGAATTCAAGCGTATACGAAGTCGCGGGCATATCCTATTTAAAAATATAATGTTATGGGCATATCCTATTTAAAAATATAATGTTATTTTTTTACAGACAGGTTTGCCATACGATTTCGATTGCGTAACATATGATTATGTCCTGCGGAAACTCTTGAATTTTCCAGGATTGAGGTAGTCTAAATACATATCTTTCTAAAGTAGCGTAATACAAAATAAAAAAACATTTTCAACCTTACGTATCAGTATGAATTTTAATCCCGGCACAATGCCGTTATTCCACATTTCTAAAATAATCTGTACAACAACGTCTAGGTTTTATAATAATACTTTCCATCAGTGTCACTGTCTGCAACTATGTACATTAAAGTAAAAACTAGAGCATATCGTCTATTATTATTTTGTTATTGACAATAACACAGTATTTATATCGCATGCAATTGTCCTCTTTGCCAAATGTAAAACAAGCGCTGAAGTACTATGCAATAAAAATGGCACTTTCAAAGCACTGCCAACACTGACCCAACTGATTTCGGTCCAAACAGACAGGGGCGGACTTACCGTGGACGTATCACTGATTTGGGACCCCCGAGATAAGAGCCCTCGATTACTATTAAAAAAAAAGTTTTATCTATATTAAATGATTATTGTTAAGAGATAGCCTAATGAACGTTCTTATAAATAGGAAATCTTGTAGACTAAAATTGTCTTGACCTGATGTTGGAAAAATAGTAGTGTTTGTTTGATTTCATAATATGTAGCTGGACACTATACCGTTATAGTTTCTTATATTTTTTGTTTTTTTATCTATATATTAATACGCGAAGCGATAGCTCCGGGCCCCTTTTTATAAACTCATTGCAGGTAAGCTGTAGTGTCAGACTTGACAAATTAATGTTTAAATGAAGAAAGAGTACATAAACAGTAAAACCTACAATACTGTGCAGATTGTTCAAATTTATATTGTCACGTTAAAAAACTCTGTCTTGGTTTCCTTATTTTGCCTAAAAAATAAAAAAATCACGAAAAAGTTACATTTTTTTTGTAGTAGTAAACTGTTCGTGAATCTTGTCATCATAATTATCACCCGAGCGTTAAACTACGGTTGCGTTTGGAGCGTTCGACTCCACTCGCACGGTCTTCGGCATCCACCATTTGAGATCGCATCATCTATAAGAACGCAAGCCAGCATTGCTTTGGTCTTCTGTTCCGTCCGGGATCTGGCAGAGGCGACATGGCTAGAAGGTCTCCGTAAATCTCTGTCTTTGAATTTTGTACCTAATCAAAATAAATATGAATTGAAATCAAATTAATAAATAATTATGCTCCAGTTTTGATCTAGGCGAACGTTACCCATAAATTTATATAACGCGCCCATGGCCCCCAACTACATACAATACACGGCCCACGTAAAACTAGCTCCGTCCCTGCAAACTGGCTAATGTTTACATAACGCAGTTAGATTTTGTGTTCTGTCAGCGGCCATATTCACCAATATGTACATGTACGTAATTGTCTGTATCGGTTTTAATTAGTTCCATTTAGAAATTTAAATGATAATGACAACGTGGTCTCTGGCTTAACTGCTTATATGCCACGTGTGTAATGTTATGTAACTCACAAAAAGGTTTGTGTTAAGATTAATGTTTAAAAAAAGAGATTAAGCGTTTCGATAATCGTTATCAAATTACCTAAATAGGTATAATAATACCTAAAGCCATAGGGTCCTGATAACACTCAGGCGCAGGGCTATGGCCGCGAGAAGGCAAAAGGACGTAGAAGAGGAAGAAAGGGAAAGTAATTTACCTCGCCCCCAGTCACGACTCCCCGGAGGCTTTTCACAGCATTAGGATTTAAGTCCAATGGAATCAAATTGTTTATTAAATTTTATTCGTTTTCTTTGATTCACGTTCTAACCATATATTTGCAGTACGACACTTGCAGGAAGTTAAAGTTCTTGAATTCTTAGCGCATTCTTCATTTGAAGGTTCATTATTTTCTGGATAGCGAGAAGGTAGGAGAATCTACAAGGAGATATTCCTAGGTGCAACAAAATTCCAACCCCAGCATCATGCAAATTATGGGTCTTGACTAAACGGAGTTTTTGTGGGAACTCGGAAATTCCCTTTTCATTTATTATTTGTAATTTTCTCTTGACACAGTATTATGCAACTCTCTTTTCTCTTATCATCTCTCAATTATTAAGGGTGGTCAAAATATTTCTTTCCTTCCATACTCTTCTATCCTGACATGCATCTTCTGTCATACCACAGATTATTATGTCATCCTTCACACAATTAACCCATCTCTTTTTTGGTGTACCTTTATATTGTAACTATAAATCTTGCCCAATACTGTGTTCTATTGTTCATTATTACGTCTACGAGAAAGAAATTACAGTAAAATGTGAAATTTTCAATTTCCACCAAAATTCCCATGCATGTCCCTATTAATGCATCATCAACAAATATGAAACAGCAATTAATGTGGCCACACCTGAAAAAAGACACATTAGCGCCATGCGGTCATTAGTAAAAAGTGTGAAAATAGCTCTTGTAATACTTTTTCAAATTAAGAATGCGTTGGCTGAAAAAGTCAAGTAATTATAGAAGCATATATAGTTTCTCTTATTATAATAGCAGTAGTATTACTACATATAACACAGGTCACCTGGTTGCGGGAAATATTTCTTCGTTCCTGCACGGTTATTATTAGCTCTTAAAAATGTTAATGTAAATGTTTTTCGATAATTTATTTATTTTATTTAATAAGCAGACTTTTGCTTTCATAGGCGTACAAAAGTGACACCTTCTAGCTTTTGAACTAAGATGTTAAGACATTGTATTAAATTGTATATTTTTGAAATAAAAGTTCTTTAGAATCGTTGTGACTTGAAACTTGATGAAACGAAAAAGCGACACTAAAAAGAGAACACATAAATCTATAGGATTAAGTCGGAAAGAGAATGAGATACGACTTTATATTGTGCAACATAGATTAGAGAGTCTAATAATACCGATGATTAAACATAGGTCCTATTCGGACCGAAATCATACTGAAAATAATATTTTTTAAACGAAAACAGTGATAAATTGAAAGTGATGCTTAAGAAGTTTATTTTGAATTATAATGTTGACAGATATAGGCCAAATGTATATTACAATAAAAGTTATAAAAAAGAATTATGTGTGACTATATTATCTGAAGTTTTACTTCTACAGTGTGAGAACTGCACAAACAAAAAATATTTTTAGGCTCTTAGGCGTTGCCTAATGATAAACGAATGCGGAACACTTTATTGTACGTGACAGAGAAACACACTTGCTCTATTTTAATAAGATTAACTTGTTATTTAAAGAATATTGTATCAGCTAAAAGTGCTGCATTAAAAATAAAGCACGCGACAGTGGACACCGCACCAAAACTAATTCATGTACATTTTTAGCCGAGGACCCTACAGTAGCGGCGGTTGCTCCCAAAAACTCATTTTATGGTGCGTGCACAGAAAAATCTTTTTAATTAAATCTCCGGACAAAAAGTGGGTATAAAAATCTATTATCCACAGCACATTTCGTACAACTCATTAATAAATTAACAAAGTATGGCCGCCCTTCCGACTAACACTCTTGTCATAAGCTACTTACGAAAGGCCCTTTTCAATAATAATTTTGAACGTATTTCCTATTTATAACCCTTCTTCGTGTATTTAAATTTAATGTAAACATGTTTTTGTGAGTAAGCTTAGTAAATACATGTGTAAAATAATAGTTCAACTCCCTTTTCAATTCTGAAGGTATGATATTGGTTATCAACATCTTTTTCATTCCGGTCTGTCTGGTAATGATGTACCATAGATTCAATTTTCAATATCATATCTTTAATGATCAAATAACTTCACAATTATGGTTAATCAGTAACTGAAATTATTTTTATGATGATATTTTAAAAGTAAGATAACATTTGTTTTGTACTATTTTAACATTTGCTCTTTTACATATTATATGACAATACTTTTAAAATTTAATGAAACATGATGTGTGAGCTTAGAGATTTTTTTCGTGTTTTATTAGTAGTTTTTACTAGTCGCTATTGACCGAAGAGTAAGCCTAGCATTAATGCTGGGTGCAAGGGGGTTACTTGCAGTCCTGCAGTGAAAAAAATAATCAAATAAATTCACCAAATATTTTTTAGTTATTATAGTAACTGTTTGAATAAAAATCTAAGGCGAATAGAGTGCTATCCATATTTGTTTGTAATTTTTCTATGAACACCGAGCGTTCACGGTCCATTTAGCCTCTCTTGTTCATTGTTTCTTCGTTCCTTCTTTTGCTTACCAATTTTAACTCGTTAAGCCTGTAGAATACGATGCAACTCTTTGAAAATGATTATGGCCGTGTCCCTGAGACCTAGTAGTCTAGGACAAAAATTTACGGGGCATCCATAGTGACGGCCATGGTGGTTTATAAATATTTTCTTTTTACCAATTTGGCTTCAGAACCAACAAAAAAGACAACATTATTTGTATGCAAGTATTGGTGAATTATGAAGTTTGATAATCTCGGTGCGTCCAGCAAGTAACCTCAAGGGCAAAATTGCAATTTGAAAAGAACGTCTTGCCATGAAAGAAGTCTTACCGGAAGCGAAGAACCTCCCAACAAAAGCACGAGAAACCTGAATGTGCAAGCGATTCACATATTATTCCTTGGTTTTCGCCTTTTCTCTAACCCGTGTCTGCTTTCTGACCTAATATAAAGTACCAACGTATCCGAGAACGTTATTAAAGAGATGACAATAAGGTCCAATTCATTATCCATTGGCTGCTGAACAGAATCGTATTAAAGCTGACAAATTAATTTTTAAAGCCTTTGTGGCGTCTAGGTGTCCACACAACGAGTTATGATGATTGTAGTGGTTTTTTACGACTCGTACTTTATTAGGGAAAGTGGGAGTGCCATCTTGGCCATTTCGGCCATGATGCTAGCTGTATCTTTTATAAGAGAATGCGGACATTCGCGGACAGGTTTATTACTTGTCCTTTCGTATAACGACTCTTTCATCCCAAGTTTGCTTTGAGCAAAAAGTTTTGATAGCCGTTTTGTTAGGCTTAGTGTTTATCGATGTTTCTTTTGTAAGCCTTCGTAATGGCAGTTCTAGTTTAATTTTATCCATTTAAGCAATCGTAAACTTCTTAGACATATACAGATTGGTATCCTATATGCTTATGTAGATATTTCTACAAATAAACACATAAATACAAGTATACACTTGAATATAATATTTCTCGTAATTCATTCGTAAGGGACTAGAAACCTTCGCTGCGTTTTGTTTCTTTGCAAACAGTAAATATGAAAGGATTCGGGACAGAACAGGGTCTCAATATTAATGTAGCTTCCATCTTTTTAGTACATGTTCAATTTCAGGTACATCCAAATATCTGTTAGCCTTTCTATTATTATATACTAAACTATATAGCCAATAGTGCTTGCAGTTATCACTTCTTTACCAAACTATATCTAAGTAACATATTAGGGGGCTGGGAAAAAATGCTAAAGTCAATAACCATTCTTTCCTGACCCTCTGAATATGTCGCGTTTGTTTAGGCCAAAAGCACTTCATATTCCTCGTATTTCATGTTTCTATTACATACTTACATATCACCCCTTTAGTATCTATACGCTGTACCCGTAAATAACCGATTCCTTACGCAATAAATATTACACCCGTCATAAAAATGTTGTCCACTGACCAAAGATTTTATGAGAGCTGTCTGATCGAACGCCAACAGCCATATTCTGTTGGTTTTGTTAGTGTTGGAAACAGATAATATCTTTCATTTTATACTAATCGAGTGTACTCGCTTATAATCGAATCATTCAACTGTGCAACCGATATAAATGTGCCCTTTGTCATATATGTTTTCAAAATTTAATTTGTTAGGCTATTTATACAAATTCTTTGTACATTAATAATATTAGTCAAGAAACATTGGCTAACCAGCCCCACTGAAAAGACGGATTGGCTGGTTTCGCATATCGATTATTTTAATATGCAAGTTTCATGATAATGTTTTCCTTCATTGTCAGCACGTGTAACACCATGTACATTATTATGTACTAATTGTAACAATAAGGACCTTAGTTCAAAAAACTTGTGTATCAGCTCTGACCAGGATGGGATTCTATTCCTTAAAGATTAATAAACATGTGCACGTGTGCGGTGACAGCAGCTGAATACGGACGAATAAAAAATCAATTGCTGTTTGTTAGTCTTTAGTAAGACTAACTCGAAACAGCCTGACCGATTCCTTGAAAAAGAACGTAACGATTTTTGGTTAAAGCTCAAAAATTTCACTCCTCAAAAATTTCCCTACTGGGGGCTTTTTATGACAATAAATTCTAAAGAAGTAAACCCTAAATATTGGCTAAGCGGTGCATGCTTTCCATCCAGGATTTGAACCCCTGTCATTGACTGAGATATGGGTGTGTTAGAAACTAAGTTATCGCGCCTTCCAAGGGATTATATTAGTCTACGTAGCCGACACCAATAAACATTTACCAGACCCTAATTAGGGATTTCTAAATTACATAAATTAAATGTCTAAAAATAATATTTAGGGGAATATATACTGTTCAAACTCCTAACTCTTGACAATAATGAGAAAGCGAATGGACGATACACGGACCACACTTAACGAAAGCAATCTCAAAGTCCTGCCAGGCGCTATAAAATAGTCAATCCCGGGGCTATGGCATGTGGCGAAGGACCGAACACCGATTGGGTTTTTATGGATATCTAGGACATGGATGTGAATGTTATTTCTTCTGGCATGCTGTTACTCCAACGTAGCGTATCCCACACAGCCTCATTGTATTTTTCCCTGGTGTATTACCCGCAATTGGATTTCTTATCCCAAAAAAGGCAATCTCATAGTGCTGGTTCCTAAACAATATTTTCCTTACCTGTCACCACATGTTAATTGAAACAAAAACAAGGGTGTTAGAAATCCGAAGCTTAGACGAGGGAAGCCACGTGTAAGCTCTAGTAATCAATACAAGTATAACAATGCAGGAAATTGTAATCAGGGCTTAGAATCGGTTTAAAATTAACTGATTATTAAGGATTATAATCAGTTTTATTCAACTATTTCGTTTAGTGTGTAAATCGCCATCTCCATTAACCGGTTTACTCCGCGAGATTTAGTTTCTCTATATGTCGACTGTGTCTAGTCTAAATTATGTGTACGAAAATATTTTGAATCCGGTTTATTTAACAAAACCTATTTAACGAATTTTTGTTGTTAAAAAACTATTTAATTGAGGTTAATGGTTGAAAACGGAAAATAAAACCTCCCATGTACTTAGGCTATACCCAGTTTTCGCTTTCCGAACCCTGATTTTAATTAATAATTTGAGTTTGCAAAAGTTGTTTGAACATTATTACATGGTGAGAGTTCAAGGACGAGCGGGCGCCAATTTCAATATAAATATTATTGCAGTGGCACGCTAAACGCAGGATAACATTTGCATATTTATAAGAGAGCAGCCCTCAGCAAACATGGAGGGAATTGGTTACAGGGACGGGCTTGTTTTTGACATAATGGGACCCTTTGTCGATGGAAGTTGTTCCTCACAGTCATTACTCAGTGGCAACTTGTAGTTGATGTGAAAGGAATTGCTTTATTAAAGACGTTGTCTTACCCTGATAAAATTCAAATCTACAACCCGATTTCAGCGCCACCTCCGAGTCTAATTGTAAATCTAAACCATCCTGGGACCCACTTAAACACATAAAATTTCATCAAGATCCTAGAGCCCGATTCTAACGCAAAGTATTTTGTTTACATTGACATTTTTAAATTTGTCATATCTTTTGAATGGAATGTCCGAATTGAAGAAATCAAAAAGTATAAATCTACAGAATACGAAATTATATATTTGGATAAGGATTATTATATATGTATCGTGAGGAATGAAAACAGTAAAATAACCGTTAGGTATGACATAAGCCGTATATGACATAGACCGGCGCAACCAGCCACTTACGAAAGGTATCTAAATAAACTACCCTTTTATTACGCACGAATTTTAATGAGTAGCCGCAACATCCCTACACATTTAAATTAAAAACACTTCCTGTAGTCAACCTTCTTCTTGTGTCTTCTCAGACGGCATGTAGCCTCATTCTGAGCTGTATCTACTGTTTTCGTAGAAGTTGCAGGTTGTGCATATGATGTTTGTAGGGCAGAACCATTTCCACTTCTTGGGCCTTTTCTTTCAACAAGAACTCTCCCTTTGCTCGGAGATTGAAGGTTAACAGGTGAAGAGGTCTTGTTTGATCCTTCCGAATGAGTGAACGAATGCACGTCTAATGCTTCGTTACTTTGCTCACTTACGTCAGCACATTCAGTAGATTTTGGTCACCTTTTCTATCAACTTATAAAATATAAAAAGTAATTATAGTGTAGTTGGGTATAGTTTTTTGTTGTGTAAATATTGATATGTTCTTTAATATTTTAGAACATTTTTTTTACCATCATCAATAGTTTCCATAGCGCATGCGTTGACATTTTATAGCTAATTTTATACACCTTGGAATATACCCCAAGTTTTATATTGAAGTTTTAGTAAGTGTAGTGGAACACTTACAAGCTAATAGATAATGCTGTTCAATAATTGAAGTCGCAAGTGATTCCCGATACATACAAAGATAATGTAGTAATAGGAAATAAAGAAAGAAAGGAAGTAATAGGTGGGCTTAGGTCTGCGAGGCATAACAATAACTTCGCTGGAAGATCATTCTGTGACCAGCAGGAGTATTCCGTCTCGCTCCTCTATCCATTACGGTCATCCCTAAATAGGATCCCTATTTTTTCTAGCAATGAATGTAGCGTATATTATTCAGGGTTAATGTAGCATTCTAATGGTGAATTTTTTGATTTTGGTCCCGTAGTTTTTGCAAACAGACAATAATACAAATCTTTCCTATTTATGATATACGTATAGATTACTCTTCTTTGTTTTTATTCATAGTTTCTGCTTCTAGCTAGTATTCAATGTTATTGTGAAGCTACCCAACAGACGGCCCTTAATGGGAAGTGATTGTCATCGTTCATAGACGTTTCCAAGGGCGGAGCTAACATGTTACCAGCCTTTAGGGTGGGATACAGGGGATGAAATGGGAAGGATGGGATAGGGGGAGAAGAAAGTTGGCCATTGAAATGTCTCTTCATCGTTATAATGACGATATGCCGAAATCTATGAGCGAGTGGTATCAAACTATCGAGCCCTAAGAGCTGTTATAAAGAAAATAATAAATGCATGCACGTATCCAGCATGGCTCTAGTATTTATACCAACTGTCACTTGTTTTCGTTTTCACGAGTTGCTAAAAACAAAATTATGGATAAAAGTGATAAGATATCTCAGCTTAAAAAAATGTTTACGAAAGAATTTTTTCGAATATTCAGCAGACATTAGGGGATGATGCTGAATTTAAAAGAGGTACATCAAGCTGTAAAGATGACTCGCGTTCTCGGAGGCATTCACCTCCATTACGGAAGAAAATGTCAAAAAGGTTGAGAATCTGGTTTTGGTAGACAGAAGAATAACTATGAAACATATAGCGGAGATTCCAAGGATATCTTTTGGTAACGTTCAATCCAGTTTAATTGATTCACTGTGGTTCAAAAAAATGTCGGCAAGATGGGTGCAACGAATGTTAACCGACGAAAACGAAAAGCGACGTTTGGAAATTTCTAAACATAATCTCGAAATGTTCCAGCGTGGTTCGGATAATTTTTGCCATTGCCTTGTCACCATGGATGAAACGTGGGTTCACCATTTCGATTCTAAAACTAAGAGTCAAACCATAGGAAACTACCATCCAACTCCATCCATTAAGAAACTTCGAGTTGCTCCTATCAGTGGCAAAGTTATGCCCTCAGTGTTTTGGGATAGTGAAGGAATCTCTTTTATTGATTACATGCCAAAAGGCCAGACGATTACTAAACCCAACTATGCAAATTTAATTCCGAAAGTGCGTGAAGCGATTAAAGAAAAACGTCGGAAAACTGTCGTTGTGTTTCTTCACGATAACGCTCCCGCTCATCGATCGGAAGTTGGACTCAACGCAATACGCTGTGCTGGCTTCAATCTCCTTGACCACCCACCATATTCTCCGGACTTAGCTCCAAGTGATTTTCACTTATCCCCTAAATTAAAAGAGGAAATTCGTGGAACTGAATTTGACGATAATGACGTGGTTATGGCTGCCGTAGAGAATATTTTCGAAACTCAAAAATATGAAATTGTTTGCAAGGAATAAGGAAGTTAGAAACGCGTTATTCTAAATGTATTTATTTCATTGGAGGGAGATTATGTAGAAAAGTAAAATATGTATGTATAAATTTTTGCATTTTTTAATATTGATTCCAAGAACTTTTTGGTTCACCTAGGTAAAATATGTAAACAATATCTTAATTTTATCAATATACCTAATAACACAAATAAACGGTGTATACGTATCCATTTACCACACAAATACACAATTCTTAAACACTTCAGCTTCAACTTCATATAGGGATTGTGAAGTTTTAACCAGTATACCACATTGTATGAAAAAAAATGTTAAATGAAAAAAACAAAAAGTATGTTTAAATGATATCCCTTTACATCAGTGTTTTTCAACCTTTTTCATGACGCGACCCCTTTAGTATGAAGAAATGTTTCGCGACCCCCCCTACCCGTTGCTTTTTAATACGCTTTTATTAGCTTCATACGTATGTTAGTATGTAACGAAATGTTTCAAATTAAATTTGATCGACTTCCCGGTTTTCGATTTAGCTGAAATTTTGCACGTGTGTGTATATCGCGTGACAATGCAATAATATGGTACCATGGAGCTGATCTGACGAAGTAGTCGGAAGGTGGCCATAGGTACTCCTATACTAAACAAGTAAGCCCCGTCGTGTTTGGGCTCGTTTTACTTGTCTTGGCTAGCACTCTGCTATAATCAAAAAATGTTATCAGACCTTTTTTGTAGAGCGTTCAATTCTCTATAAAGATTGGAACAGCGATTTATCAGTCAACCAGTCGTTTGAACGGTACAAAAATCAGAAGAAGCAAAAAAAAAATTTCCTGTGTTATTCTTATGGGAATTAAAAAAATGCGATGAGGACTATCTTAATATTAATATTATGGGCTCATCTTTTCACATAATTTTTTTTACACCCAAAAGAAACTTTTCAGCCTGTTTGGAAAAAAATATATTTTTTTTTGGATCACCCTAATATATATATATATATATATATATATATATATATATATATATATATATATATATATATATATATATATACGTGTTTCATTTCAAATGACAATAAATCATAATTTTAGCAGTCGTACTCCATACAAATTTTTCGGCACTATTAAATCAAACTTAATGTCAAAATTAAAATCGATAAAAAGGGAATAAAAACAGAACATCTTGTAAATATTGGTTCACTGACCTTGGTAAGAACGGCAACATGTCACACGGATCATGTGTCGGGCTAACAAACAATCACTAATAATATCTACTCAGAAATTATTCACCACAAGGCATTCATTCATTTAATCACTGAGTTATAAGTATCTAATCAAATTATCATTTTGAAATTTTTAGTACCCATACCTTTCACGGTATGTCTGGATAGCCAAAACAGCATTACCGCGATATTCCCCGTAAATCAAAATCATGTCTGCATATTCCGATGCTGTAAAATTATACCGAGGCATTTTGAAAAATCACTTGTTGTTCACACGCTCAATACACTAATTTCTCTTATAGGTATCAATAAACATAAAGTCCTATAAATAGATTCAAAATTACCAACCTCGTGCGCAATGATTCAAACAACGTTATAGGTTCAAGGCCGGCTCAAAACTGACATAAAATAAACAAATAAGTATAGGATAGGTCAGTTTCACAAATTTCTGGTGGTGTCACTTCAGGTTCGGAGTCCCAGTAGTCGATATCGATATTTTTCACTTGTTATAATGTACACTATTATTTTTTTTATAGTATTATAATCGCGCACATATCTTATTAAAGTTTTTTTAATGAGCCATTTTATGAAATAGCCATACTTCATTATTTGAAGATTTTTTTACTTTAAACAATCTAAATCATATCATATCATCATAGCATCTCATATTATCACCATATGCTAATACGTAATAAACTTTTACTTACTAATGATAGTAATAAACTATCCAATAAAATCCACCTAAAAATGCTGGGGCTAGCAACTTGTATCTAACGACATGTATCCATGCTATGGTTTGCTAAATATGTGATTTACTTACTTTTAATTGTGTGTGTAACAAAAAATATTACATACATGCCAGATTTAAAATAATTAATTTAATTTTAGTATTTTACACAATTTAAGAAATTTCATTCAAAATAATATTTTATTCACTATAAAATAAAATTCAACGCTGGTTCCTTTAACTTCTGTGATAAAACCTTTCTTTTCATTGGAACATGGTTATCAAGTCCTTTCGTATTATCTATTCTGTAATTTTTTAACAAGGGTTTTTGAAATTTTTGCAGTTTTTGACGTCTCTGTCGAAATTATCCTCATTACCTGTTTTAGTTTTGTAAATTAAAAATTATTCCTAAGTTATTTTAATAGACTATGAAGTGTAAATTTAACTGAAGTGTTGCGAGACCAAAATCGATAAACAACGATGTGAACTAGTACAACACTAATTAGTACTAACTTGACGGCGCACGCGTTGCGGCATTTGTTTGATGCGCAGATTTTGACAAAAAGAAAAGTATAACAGTTATCATTTACATTTTAGCATTTATTTTGAAATCACAGACTGTCTGTTCATGATTTCAAATCTCCTTCCCTTGCGGGGTAGGCACGAACAACAGAGCACCATTCAGGCTTATTCTTACACCACATCCCTTGCTTCTTTCACATTCATAGCTCTTGCATGCACGCACGGTCAATTTGATCATATATAATATATAGACTTGACATATAATATATCATAATTTAATTGTCGAAATTTCTTCATAATAACAAATAAACTTGTATATACTTATACAAAGGCTTCTATATACTTATTATAACTTACAATAATTAAATTTCACTGGATTTTATGTCGTGCTAAGCGTTATAGACTACGCTTAGCACGCTTCAAATTCGTAGCAATCTAAAACTGGTACGGAGTTCATCCAAAGCTTCACGCGACCCTATTGTTTCTACAGTTCCATAGCTTACATATTTTGTGGCCAAAAAATCGTCTTGAAATTTTTGCAGTGCGTGCCCGGTCTAAGCCTAAAATAAAACAAATATATGAGAATTCTGTGTCTTTGTACGTAGACAGAGGCATGAACGTGACGTGTCGCGTTCAGTGTCATGCGGGTCGTTTATCTTAGATTTTTTATTAAATGAATTATTCAAGCTAGCCTCATATTACGAGACGAATTTATTATGCTAGTTTTAATATTCGCTGAGATGTTATTACTTTAATAATCGCTTCGAAGTATTTTGAAAATATGAACGATATTTTTTTAATTTACATATAACATTATATGTGCCTACATGTGTATTCGTTTTTAATATCCTTTGATATTGAAGATTTTAAATTTGAAAGACGCAATCTAAATAAAATAAAATCGCTACATATATTAATTTTGTATATACTACATGTTCTGATGGTTTAGTAAAAATTTGAACATGTGCGTGGTATTTGCAGAAGGATGAGTAGTAATCCTTTTTATATGATAGGCTATTTATTCAAAACGATTAATTATGAATAAATTTAGATAAAATGACTATAGTTTTTGAATGAAATCGCTCAGAAAATGCCACTACTACTACGTCTCTTGAAAAACACTGAAGTATGACAATTATGTCATGTGATTTTTACTGTCAAAAATGTGCAACATGATGGCGTGCAAACGTCAAAAGTAAAATTAAATCGTTGGATACGGTATAAATTTCTTTACATTTGCACTCGGTTTTTTTATTTTTTACTTTTAGTGTCTAGCTATGGGTAGGGCTACGAAAGGTGCCGCGCAAGAAACGGGAACGGACATTTTTCATAAGAAAAGGTTCATGAAATGGAAACTACTGGGCTAAACTATGTTAAAGTTTTAGGGGACCAAATGGCAACTATTCCGCAACAAACTTAAGAAGAATCACGTAAATCATAAAAAAATCCAATCAAGTTGAGAACGTCCCCCTTTTGGAAGTCGGTTAAAAAGGAATTAGGTAACACTTTTCTAAAAATCCCATAACGCAGCGCTAAAAACTCGGATGAGAATAATTCTGAAGTTAGGTGAGAAAACTATTTGAAAACCGTTATTTAATATAACAGCGTTATCTAAGTATAATTAATTATATCATTTCAATAAACCACTGTTTCAACATTGCGTAACAGTCGGTAGAAATTTCATGAATTCCGTATGAAATGCATTCTTAAATAGTTTCACGTTCTATTCAAACTAATATATTAAAGGTGAAGTTATTCGTGAAATTCAACACTACGTTTACACCTAGCATGACCAGTTGATGTTGAACTCTCTCCGTTGTAACAATGCAAAACATGTTACTTAGACAGTTGTTAATGTACCGTCGGAGTTTATATGATTTTCGCTCTAGTGTTTCAGCTGTAAAGGGCTTTTCGTTGCACTGTTTGGATAGAGTTGACTTTTAAAGTATATTATTGCATTTGGTAACTTTTAAATTTATTTTTTTGTATATTGTCGTCAAAAGTTCACAAGAAATAATTTTTCCTATCTACTTTGTAGATTTATAATGGAAAATATGTAGTGGATCATCGAGGGAGTATAATTTCATATTTGTTCTACGAATCTGGCAAACAGACTGACGGGCTACCTAATGGAAAGTATTTATTGTCACTTTTAGATGTTTGCAACACCAGAGGCAAAGCTAACGCGTTGCGAGCCCTTAGGATTCCAGGGTTTCCTGGAACCTGGAACCATCTAGGCTCGATATTGAATCAATCTTGACTTGGCCCAGATTGATTTAGTTTTAGTTAATTTTAAGGACTGCAGATATTTCACCACCTGTCAGTCGAATGGATTTCGACTGGTATTGTTTTTTTTTGTGAAAGTTATATACTTTTCAGGAAAGATTCATTCTCCGTTCCTACACGTATGTATTTAGTTATCCTCCGTTTTCGCATATCTAAATAGACCCAATACAATTACTAACTCCATATTACCGTTAATAAAAAGCAACGACATTCCGTAACAAATCGCTGAATCCCCAGCGATTTTGGGGTGTGCAAAATTTAACATTGTAATTTATTTTTATGGTCCTGACGAACGCGCCCACAGTTGCATCTTGTCTGGGGTTGGGGATTAAATAATCACAATCACACAAGTCGAGTTTACTGTTTATCTCTGTTTATACAGATTCCTTTAAATTACGCCTTAAACGTGTTGATGGGTTGGACAAAAAACCTCCATCTGAATTAATGTTTAAGGAGTATTTAATAATAACTATATAAATAATGTTTAATTGGCCGACAGACACACTCATTGTATATCCCCAAGCCAAGCAAGGCGCTTGTGTTATGGCTAATATACAACGGACCACTCTGTGGCTGATTCCAGACACCCAGACTACAGTAAATAACGGAAAGTTCGTTTATGAAATTTACCATGCCAGGAATCGAATCCAGAGCCTCTACACTTCAACGACCTCAGTCGGCTAAAGCTTAGCCCACTCAACAACAGAGACCATCAATTGGCCTATGGCTAACAATTAACTTACATAGAGAGAGAAAGCGAGAGAGATAACACTTTATTGCACACCAAAATATACAACTACAAAAAACAGTCCATGTTTACAATATTTTTAGGCAATAAGTCAACTGGTCAAATTTTTCTCTTATTTCTTTATTATATTCTTTATAAGACATTGACGTTTTATCTACACAGCGACATTGGCAAAATTATTTCTAATCGCGATTGATCCATGACTCTACAACAAAGAAGAAAGAAAGAGACAATTTTAAAGATAGTATTTGCAATAAATATTTATAATACTGCACTCCCTGCGTATTCTATATGTATTGGTAAAATATTATTCTAATCGTTTATTAAAGTCTGATTTTTTCTTCACCAGATAAAAGTTATTCATAGTAATGAAATATAACAGGTAAAAATTAAAAAATTCATTGCACGAATGAAACAGTTTATAATTTATAGAATATAATAGAACAGAAAACATTTTATTGTTCACCAAATAAACAATTGGGTTTTTGAAAAAAAAATTTTTTTGTGATAAATGGAAAGATTATATATTAGTTTTATAACAAAACTATTTTCTTTTTTTTTTGCAATAATTCAAAAGTTATTTCAAAATAAAAATTAATTTTTGAATCCAGTACCGAAGACACGCCGACAACTCCCGAACAAACCCGAGCGCGTGTGACGTCATAATGTTAGTTTTCACTCATTGCAGTTGATAGAAAAATAATAAATACAGTGTTTTGATCTATTTCATTTTGTTGTCATTATTAAATATTTAAATTTATATTAAAAATGTCGAACCTCAAAAGTTATCGTTCTTGTTTTGTACCATTATGTACGAATACTACAAAGGCAACTCCTGATAAAACGTTTTTAAATGTTCCCCAAGATGTCAAACGTCGAAATAAATGGTTTCAAGCAGTGCACCGTGATAATCCCCAAACAAAATCGATTTTTTTTTGTTGTGAAGATCATTTCGATGTAAGTATTTCTTAATACCATTTTTATTAATTATTATTTATCTAAGTATACAAATCAAATAATTATTATATATTTAAGTAAAGTTCAGTAAATATTTTTTTTTAACTGGACTCCAAATCATAACCTTTATAATCATAGTATTAAATTTTTTTTTATTGATAATTTAAAGTGCTTAAATAATAAATTTATGTATCTTTATCTTATGATTGGGATTCAATTTGATATATTTATATTATATTATATTATATTATACTTAGTTGAACATAACCTATAGCTTTGTCGCCGTAACTCTCACGCGATGCTCTACAATTTATGAAATAAATAATTATATTTAATGTAATGGAGAATAAATACTTAAATATTTTCATTTATTATATTATTTTTTAACAGACTTACCTTGATGCCTTGGCACCTCGAACTTCAGCAGAATTAAACCGAACGTCATTTTTAAAAAAATCGGTGATCATAAATATATCAACATCAGGAATGTTATCAGACTTTGCCTTAATAAATCCTTTATCACACATAGCTAATCGGAACCAACTAACAATTCGTATTTTAGCAATAAATTTTTAATATTATTGTCTAGTCACGTGTAATAGCCGTAAACGCTGTACTGCTATTAAATAGCTATAACATTATGACGTCACAACTATGGTGACCAATCATGGCGCGCTTATAGTCACGTGATTTTTATTTAAATTTCATCGATTTTTAATTGATCATAATTAATTGAAAAATTTTTTTTTTAAAGTTTTTTGCATTAGATATCAATATTATTAATAATAAAGTTTTAAAATACATAAAAAAATCAATATTTTTTTTTTTTCAAAAACCCAATTGCAGAATAAATAATTACAATAATTTTAGACAAAACAAAAGGCGGCCTTATTGCTTAAAGCGATCTCTTCCAAGCAACCTGACTGAGAGGATACTTTTAACAACTTATGTCTAGGTATAATTAAATTAAAAAGAAGTAAAATAAAAAAAAGAAGAACATTAAAATGCGGATATTAAACAGATAAGAAAGAAGAATTGAAAAATATATTTTATCATAAATTAAGGTAATGGTTTTGAACTGAGCTTTAAATATGGCAATTTATTCGACTGATAACTGAAAAATCGGCCTTTAGTTAAAATAATATTTCTTTATTTATTACATTAATACAATAAAAGTTCATTCATATGTGGCGGTTATAAAGTAGAGTATTTCTTTGAATACCGAGATCACAATTACGATACGTTGTACATCAAAAATATATTCAAACAATTACATTGCGAGTAAGCACGTGCGTTCTGCGTGACGCAATTAATTAAAATTCCAATTTTATCGATTGAGGAATGTTGGCAATTGGCGATTGTTAAGTTTACAACCCTATTTTCCTTGGAGAGAGAAAGTTCCTTTTTGTAATATTTAGAATTCCTTAGTAAATAGTATGTGATAATAGGCTAAGTAAGTGGACCAATAATAATAAAACTAGGTTATTTTAAAAATCAAATGTTATCGTTTTTTACTACATTATTATTTTTAATGTTCCTAAGGAGTGTTTTATTAGCTTTGCTGGCGTGATAGGTGGCTTTATATCCGTGAATGGGCAGAATCCCGCTGCTATATCGGTTGCGTTAGGAAACTTCCACGGACCAGACCCGCGGCCTCGTGAGATCGAGGCGTGTCGGCCGGAAATCTGTCAGTTTGCTAGGAAGACTGCCTAGGCGCTCCAGAGCCGGCCCCGCCACCATTGAGGTGGTGAGGCCCGTCGTGCACGCCTGGATAGACAGACGTCACGGCATCCTGACATTCAGGCTGACACAGGGCCTCTCGGGGCACGGCTACTTCGGGAGGTACCTGTGTCGCCTCAGCGCGAGCCCTAGAAACAAGGGCTCTGGCTAAAAAAAGGAAACTTCCACGGTCATAAGAAAAAAGACCAAATCCGTCCTTGATATCTAGTTTTTATTATAACGCTAATGACAGTTTCGTAATGGCACTGCTTTGTCTAGAGTAGTGTTTTAGATATTGTCCGTTCCACTCAGATGTGCCAATGCATATAGTATTGTTCGTTTTGCGATATTGTTATTAATTGCTAATGACGTTAAATATTGACAGAGAACATATCATAATCATCGTATAGTATATAAACTAATGTAGCTATACAAGAACTATAATATTGTCGCAGGTGGAGCCCAAGCTTAAGAAATCGGTATTGATTCATCCAAAAGTATAATACAAAATTCTTGCAATTTATTTCACCAAAAGTATCAATAATTCGCGTATTTCGTGTTAATCGTGGTTCATGTGATAGGATGAATATCGGAGTGATTTTAGTTGTCTTGCAGGGTCTCGAGTCCTCACTACGTACCCTACCTGACATTAGTCACAACAATGGAGTGTGCATAAAGCATAAAGACTTGAAATGTCGATCCATTGGTATTAACTTTTCATATTTACCAAACATAAATTTACTGGAATAATATTGCGTTAAAACGTTTACCGGGCTCGTGTCGCGTTATTTATTGCGGATTTTTATCGTGTCGACCGAGCTTGCCATTGTAGATATTACGGGATTTAAAATCTATGCGCATTGTATGGCATTGTCCACTTTTAAGTCTTGATATTTATGTGAGTTCTTCTTGACACTGGTCAATAAAAAATCTTTAGTTATCTAACTTTCCTTTCAGCATTTAATTTTATTTGTACTCTTCATCATTATCCGAGCGTTAAATCCCGGTTGCGTCGGAGCGTTCACTCCGACGCCCAGGGTCCGCTTTCTACTTTTTCTAGTCCACTTCGCGCGATCTTCAGCATTCACTGTTTTGAGACCATTGGTACGCATGTCATCCTTTACAAAGTCAAGCCAACATATCTTGGGCCTTCCCCTACGTCCGGGACATGGCGGAGGCGGCATGGCTAGACATTTGTTCCCCACATAAATTAATTAATTAAATATAGAAATATTTCATTTGTAATTGTTATTGCTAAGTATGTGTATATTGGTACCTTTCAGAAACTGTTCTTTAGCCGAACTTAGTTTCAATAAAATAACCTTAGCTATCGCGTAATTGTGGGTAACTATTCGTATTGTTAAAATGGCACCTCATTCGTGCAAAAATAATGTTCCAACGCGATTACGTCATTAATGCCGTAAGTATTGGTGGCGTGATCGCAGTGGTATGGGACACCATTCGGGATATTCCTGTGCAAACCTGCTTCGGGTATGGTATACCCTGCCTCATTTTTGATGCATTATTTTTACGTAATTATCGAATTATGATTTTTTACTGTTTTATCAGTTTTTTTACATTATCCTTTGTTCTTTTTTATGACTTACTACATCGGTTGTCTTTCATTCCTTTAGTTGCGTTTATTTTGTTGTTTTCAGTTTTTGATCAAAATGGATCGAATCGATCAATACGACAAGAACAGCGAATTTGTGCCATGTTAGAGGACGAACTAAATGATTACTCTGATAAATCCAGTTCAGAAAGTGAAACTGATACTTAGCTGATCTTATCAAATCTAATCGACAGATTTTGACAGATCTTTGGCGAACTGATGGAACTAGGGTTGATATATTTCGCAAAACCATGTTACTCCAGAGATCTCAATTTCTACAGAGTAATTTTGGCTCTTTCGATTGGTGTTTGTTCATATAAGAAAAACTAAGCATCCCTGTAATTCTTGTGCCAAATCCATATGTATGGAGCACGCAAACTTTATATGCGAAAATTGTGCTCATCTTGATAGTAACTAAAAACTTAAATAATCAATCATATTTTCCGCAAAAAAATACTTTTAAGTTTTATAAGGAAGGAAATCTCATTACCTTTCAGTTTTAATTTGATTTACATTCAAAAGGATAATATTTTTGTTAAGTTGTTGATTTTTGTAAACCTCGGAATTTTTGTTCCTATAATTACAATGTATAAGATTAACTTTATTAAAATAATGATTATTTCATAATTAAAACTTTCTTTCATTGAATTCCATTAAATAATTCATTATTTAACAAAATAAGATCAACACAATTAAGAAAATCATAATAAATACTACATTATGGTACATGAAATTATGGATATGCGATACCCTGCCACATTCTTGACGTAACTTTTTTTCACCTCATGCTCGCCGGGTTAAGCGACAGATAATATATTAAAGCTTAGTACTTGGAAAAAATCAGTAGAGCGTATTAAATAGATTTGCTTGCATAAACTTTGTTCGAAAATTTTCACGAGTTTTATAATTTCGGGGATAAAAGCATCCTATATTCACTTTCAATCCTAAATAGAAAACTTTAAATGCTGCACGGTGAAAGAAGATGAACAAATAAATAGTAAATATGCGAACAACATAACTAATATATGTTTATTTACTACATTACAATTAGGTTGTAAACAGCAATGTCAAAGCGAATATCAACTAGAAAACGGATATAAGAATAAAGGTAGGCTAAATAGAGATAGATAGATTGTGTAAAGATGAAAGAAAATAGAGAAATGTGTCGGAAGGGAACTCTTACACGATAATTAAATTCAGATAAACTTCGAATAAATTGTTGCAGTCATGAAGAGAACTCTTCTAGTATATTTCTTTGCTATTTTTTCCCATTTCGTAATACGAGGCGAGTCAATTTACGATGCGGTTAATCGAAGTCACCTAATAATTAAATGTCTAAGTATTTGTCTACCCCTTAGATACTGTTTACCCCTTAATGAGTCACTTTGAAGTCTGTCCAAGGATACTTGGTTCATTGACCTATGATTTTGCTCACTCGATTTTCTTTAAGCTTTAATTCGCTAGATTAACTACATTTAAAAGACGTCTTTATGTTCTGAAGAACATTGTAATAATCTTTAGAGTTAAGTATCAAATTAGTAACAGCCCGTTAATTACGTTTTAGAACTCTATCCCAATTAGGTTTTATTTAATCTTTTATCTTACATTATCTGCTTAAACACTAACTGAAAATAATGGTTTAATGATTAAAATGTTATTCCTGATTAAGTGTTCCTTCTTTAAGAATCCTAAGGAAGCCTACAAACTTACTTTAACCCGATATAAATAAATAAAATGGCATTTATGGACTTCTCATAGTGCGAGGAGTCGTTGTGAGGAACTTCCTTCAGACTATTGTTATTCATAAAAAATACCTGTTTTCTTATCTATTACTGACACCTCAGTAGGCTTTAAAAATTACTCCCCCTCTTAATTATTTTTTCCTGTTAATTAGGTTAAGTGGTACGCTCTTGTGTTCACCTCAGGCTAATTCTGCAAGGCTTCTTGTAACTCGATGCGATATCGTCGGTAAGCGGGGGTTTCGGGGGGCGAAATTAACGGCGTCCCACTTATTAACCCTTCCTTGGCTCCAACTCTATTTTGGGGAATACCCGACTCCGTATAATCGTGTCGCAAGGTTGGGTACTAGTAATTTGCCTGATCTTGCAACTGAAGTCTCCTAGACATTTACTACGGATGAATTAATGGGTCTCAGATTAATTTATCAACGCTTGGGTTCATACATTACTGTCAGATAAATCAAAAATTAGATTTGATTCTATTTAATAGACGTATTTAATAATGTTGTTACATATATTTTTATAAAATTTAAGGTATATTTTCTCTTCATTAAATGAAGCTGGTAAATAGGCAGATGACCCAGCCTATGAAAAATGGTTGCCGTCGCTTTTAGACGTCTGCAATACCAATACTAGGGGCGATGCCAACGCGTTGCCACCATTCTTTAGGGTGCGATAGGGATTATAAGATAAGAGGAACAGAGTGTATAAGATAAAGTCTCTTATTTATCAGGAATAACAAGAAATAAAGTTACTCATGATTGGCCGGAAGATTATAGATCACATAATCATACGAGTACATTTTTTTGCGTCACTTATAATAGTAACTAATTTTCCTTGGATGTATATTTATCAACTGTAATGTCTTGTATTCTCCTTTAGGTTTTGAATATTAGTCTACAAGTAAGAGAGGGAGGAGAGTTTATTTATGTCCATAATTGACTTTTCCTCGGTTACATTTCTGGTGATCTGCGCTATTTTTTTGCGACACTTATAATAGTAACTAATTTTCCTTGGATGTATATTTATCAACTGTAATGTCTTGTATTCTCCTTTAGGTTTTGGAATATTAGTCTACAAGTTAGAGAGGGAGGAGAGTTTATTTATGTCCATACATTGACTTTTCCTCGGTTACATTTCTGGTGATCTGCGCTATTTTTTTGCGACACTTATAATAGTAACTAATTTTCCTTGGATGTATATTTATCAACTGTAATGTCTTGTATTCTCCTTTAGGTTTTGGAATATTAGTCTACAGGTTAGAGAGGGAGGAGAGTTTATTTATGTCCATACATTGACTTTTCCTCGGTTACATTTCTGGTGATCTGCGCTATTTTTTGCGACACTTATAATAGTAACTAATTTTCCTTGGATGTATATTTATCAACTGTAATGTCTTGTATTCTCCTTTAGGTTTTGGAATATTAGTCTACAGGTTAGAGAGGGAGGAGAGTTTATTTATGTCCATACATTGACTTTTCCTCGGTTACATTTCTGGTGATCTGCGCTATTTTTTTGCGACACTTATAATAGTAACTAATTTTCCTTGGATGTATATTTATCAACTGTAATGTCTTGTATTCTCCTTTAGGTTTTGGAATATTAGTCTACAGGTTAGAGAGGGAGGAGAGTTTATTTATGTCCATACATTGACTTTTCTTCGGTTACATTTCTGGTGATCTGCGCTATTTTTTTGCGACACTTATAGTAGTAACTAATTTTCCTGGGATGTATATTTATCAACTGTAATGTCTTGTATTCTCCTTTAGGTTTTGGAATATAAGTCTACAGGTTAGAGAGGGAGGAGAGTTTATTTATGTCCATACATTGACTTTTCTTCGGTTACATTTCTGGTGATCTGCGCTATTTTTTTGCGACACTTATAATAGTAACTAATTTTCCTTGGATGTATATTTATCAACTGTAATGTCTTGTATTCTCCTTTAGGTTTTGGAATATTAGTCTACAAGTTAGAGAGGGAGGAGAGTTTATTTATGTCCATACATTGACTTTTCCTCGGTTACATTTCTGGTGATTTGCGCTATTTTTTTGCGACACTTATGATAGTAACTAATTTCCTTGATGTATATTTATCAACTGTAATGTCTTGTATTCTCCTTTAGGTTTTGGAATATTAGTCTACAAGTTAGAGAGGGAGGAGAGTTTATTTATGTCCATACATTGACTTTTCCTCGTTACATTTCTGTGATTTGCGCTATTTTTTTGCGACACTTATAATAGTAACTAATTTTCCTTGGATGTATATTTATCAACTGTAATGTCTTGTATTCTCCTTTAGGTTTTGGATATTAGTCTACAGTTAGAGAGGGAGGAGAGTTTATTTATGTCCATACATTGACTTTTCCTCGGTTACATTTCTAGTGGTCAGCGCAATTTTTTTTGCGACACTTAAAATAGCTGTGACATGCACCCATAGGGCATTCAGAAGCACGGAACGACATGACGATTATACAAGGATCTAAAAAAACAAGGAAACTCAAATATTTGAAATAACAACTGTCCAAATACTTCCAAATGGAATATATTCCAAAACAAAGTATCTTATAACAACAGGACGCGAGCAAAACAGCATCCGTGACCTTTAATTAATTGCGTTATCCGGAATTTCGATTTGAACAGGAAAAATATTCCTCATTATCCTCATGTCAAAAATCATTGAATCTGGTGTTTTCAATTTTCCTTTTTATTCAAGAGAATATAATTCAACTCAGGTGGGGATATAGCCCGGGGTGCTGAGGAAAAATGCGAAATTTAATTAACAAAGTTATCTGTGCTAAAACACAAGTTATACGAAGAAAAACGAGCGAACCGACATGTTAATTTGATTCTGTTGAATTACAACTGGTTGAGAACGTGTGAAAGAGATCGTGGTCAGAATATTAATCCATACTTGCATACCTGTCCATAATAATACAAATGCGAACATAACTCTGTGTCTGTTATGCGTTTACAGAATATCTACGGTATTGATGTTCCTGAAATTCGGTAAATATATTTTCTCAAAACCGAGTATTGACATGAGATATCTTTAATACCGGATAATTATGTACTTTCTGGGATAAAATCAAGTAAACTTTTCAAGGGCAAATAGGGCCTAGATACAAATTTAAGCTATGTAATCTGTTGCTGTAAGGGTTTTTAGCGCGATAAAAACTAGGCCTGTCGTACGAGGCGACAAAGCAACCCACAGCCAGGTGGTAGGGTATTTGCCTGATTGGATGACTGCCACTCCTGGTCTCGAGTAAAAATTAAATGGGGAGGGGGGGGTTATTATTGGATAGATTTTAAAAATCACGTTGTATTTTCACCTCTAACTTTTGAATGGTTATTATTAAGGGAATATTTAAAAAAAAAATAAGTACAACAAAAATACTTTTAATGACCATTGCTTTTAATAAATTGCGTTGAGCAAGCAGTTTTTGACACATACCGAGCCTGTTATGCAAAACATCGTAACCGACATAACTTAGAGATCATCCAAAAATTAAGTCACGCGGTAAGGGGGTGGGTCGACGAAGTGGGACTTTGTGTGACAAGGGGTGGGAGGGGTCACAAATTTCGTGACGCCACATTTCAAAAATCTAATTTATTTATTTTTTCATAATAGTATTTAATTTCTAAGCTTTTGTTTGTAGTGTAATTTGATATGTATGTCTTTCAAGATCACGGGCCATAACAATGGCCCGGACTTTTGGAGGGCTTGCGTGGGGCCATGGGGAGGCCAACACGTAGAGGCCCCTTGACAAATTTAATGTAAATATGTGGCGTGACACTGACCGGCGATTATCCCTGTCTACACCACATTATAATGCACCCAAGGACAAGCCCCGGCCAGTGTAGGACTATTGTGGGAAATGAGGACAAAAAGTACCGGGATATTTGGGTGAACTGTTAGTGGTACTAGCGGTCTGGGAATATGGGGACTATGGCGTTTGCCCGTCGAAATGTAAAGGGAACATGGAAAAATGGGCAGACGGTAACTCGCCACTCCCTGCATGGGCCCCTAAAAGGCAGGGGCAACATTGGTGTGAGTGGCTAAGGGGTGTAGAGAGGTGGGCTGCAGGTTCACCGAAGCTACTTTCGACGTTAGGCCGTTTATCACTTCCACCCCTGGAGTTTGAGTCTTAGCTCTAGCGATCTCTACTCCATGCCGGCTGGCTAAGGCAAGCACGGAGGTCTTGTCTTGGCCCCCGGAGTCAGGTACGAGGTGTCGCCACTCACCTAAGAGTTCCACAATGCCCCCCTGCGCGTGTAGTTTAATTATTATTATAATTATAATATACGTACACAATTATCTAAGTATAAATAATTTATTTAAGCTTAAAAATGTGAAATTTGAATTATTATCGATTTTTTTATTTACAACTATCTGTATGAGCAGTGTTTGAATAATTAATAAATAATTTAAATGGAATTAAACTATTTACAGAAGTGCTGTTTTAATACAATAATTTCAGGATATAAAATTGCAAAATATCTGATGTCGTAATTGGGAGGGAGGAACCTCACGAATGTTACCAGCTTTGACAAGGACGGCGACTGATCAAAAATCATGAATTTTATGTAACGTAATTTATGGATGGTTCCTTAGGCATTTCACTTTTAAAGTGATAACTTCTTATGGGAGAGTAAAACGCTTCGGTATGTAACGCGTTACGGCGCCAGTCTGGTCTGGCTTCCCTTTCTCTCATGTTAGATTAGTTTAAGTTATCACTTCTGTCGGGGGTTTTTATGTTTGCTAGTAGGCAAACTGGCAAACGGACCACCTTGTTAGTGGCTACCGTCGCCCATTACGTCTGCTACTCAAGGGGAGCCGGTGCGTAGCCTACCTCGTTGAGACTTTAGGTATCTGTTCACGCCCTTTTTGAAGAGCCCATATTGTAGCGCTCTGGGAAAACCGCGGGAGGGAGCTCATTCCATAATCCGGGCACATATGGCATGAAGGAGAGTCCGCCACGTACTGTAGAGGACTTCTAAGTGTCCAGGAAGTGTCGATGAACTCCCAGTCGCCGGCGAGCGGTGCGATGGTAGAAGGGCGACATAGGCACCAAATCAAACAGCTCATCAGAGCACTCCTCGTTGTACAGACGGTAGAACACGTTAGAGCGCCAACGTCTCTTCTGTGGCTGAGAGACTCTAAGCCGTCTGTAATTTTGGGATCGTCGACAATCCGAACCGCTCGGCGCTGCAAGTAGTCAAGTGGGAACAGCTGGTACTGGGGTGCACCAACCCAAAGATGGGAGCAGTACTCCATATGGGGACGGACTTGAGCTTTATATAGTACCCTTTATATAGTTTATATAGTGAGCTTTATATAGTAGAGGGGTCCCGAGTTGCACACCATTTGTTTTTGTTTTAACATACAGCTAAATAATTTAGGATCTTTAGGCGTCTGCAATATCGGTAAACTTATGAATATACTAAAAATCGGAGATATTATTACACGTACAGGATGCCTGTAAAATTTCATATATGTCGCTTACGACGTTTTTCCATTCTCTTTTCGTTTCTTTCACCTTCTCCCAATTATTTGGGGCCGGCAAATTATTCTTTTATTCAAACACTCCTCTATTCTGATATATATCATCTGTCACACCACAAATCACCATATCATACTTCACACAATCCATCCATCTCTTTTTTGGTCTACCTTAACATTTTTACCCACCAATCTTACAATGTTTTTCCATAGCATAATTATTTTTCGTTATTTTTTGTATATAGCCATAGCTAATTGACGTAAATAGTGTACGTTTCTCATGTTTATGTACTCTTCATAATTCGAGAACTGCCAGGTTACCAAGTTCAGTTATTGGTATACATTTAAATTCATACCATATAGGTACAGTTTTTTTTCTGCGAATAAATGTCTTCGAAAATAAATCTCTATCTAACTGAGAGTCTTCAAGGGCCAATTCATTTTTCTCTGACACTGGATTTTATTGGGTTACGTTGACCAAACTCAGCCGATAATTAGGTTTTAGGGCAAACTAGCCCTTGACCTTAATTGCCTTATAAATATTCGGAGCCAAGCTATTATCTTAAAATTATTCCTTTAGATTTAGATAGGCAACTATGTACTAAAAGCAATCCATCTTAATTAGTTGACCTATACTTTGAACTAACATTCAAATTATAGGCTTTGCTTGTTCAGTTACCTTTCGATTATAACCGAAAAGAATGCCAATAGTGTTAGTACTATAATATTGTCTTAAGTTTTCGCGACTTGCATACACAATAAAACTACGTTTTTTTAAGCGCGATAACTTATTTGATTTTGGACACTCCAACTTTTCGGCCGCCTTTCAGTGGCCGTGGTTACGGATGGCGAGTGTTAGTACTGTTACAACTTAGCCCCCCGACAAAAACAAATTCCACCTGCATATCTGTAAAGAACACATTTTATTACCTGTCGGTATTTGTATTAATTGTGATTCTTTTATGATCGTCTTCTTTTTTAACTTATTTATTGGCATACGTTTCTAGAGACAGCCATTGTTTTATTGTACTCGTTTTTGGCTGCTGCGGTCGAATAATTAGCCAGGTGTTGCGGATTAAGTCGACTACGATACGGGCACAATTGCATTTGTGCAGTATAAGACGATGGCCTGATTGAGGGAGGGGGTCAGTTCAGCGACAACTACGATCAAAGCGTGACATGTATACAATCGGGAAACTAATAGTGATGGACTTTGCGCGTTTAATTGAATTGCGACCTTCCGCATTATGTTTGGATTTGTTGTGTTCAGTTATATTTGTACCTGTGTTTTACGTGTTTGTATAGTTCTAATAAACTACAATAATTCCAACGGTATTTTAATTCGAGTCTCGCAACCCGTAACAGTACTATAGTAGTTCTTAACGATAATACTGTCCATTGTGCACGTTTAGAATAATTTTAGACTATAGCTTCTGTGTTTCTATAATGGTGTACAATAAAGTGTTATCTCTCTCTCTGTACAGCAGTTTCAACTGCTCTAAAAATATCCGCTGAACGGTATGGGAGTGTTTTTATTTATTTTTTTTACATTCGCTAGCCAAATTGTAATGATGATTCGAAAGTCATTCCATCCTTTAATTACGCGAATATTGGCACACACGTCCCACTGCAGGTTTTGCGCATTAAAAGGGAAATCTACACTATAACCGCCACACTTGTCTAAGACAGATTGGCGAGTTTGACATATCGGTTATTTCGATATGCATGTTTCATCACGATTTTTTCCCTAATATTTAGCATGTTGTATTTGTAATAATATACACATTAGATCAGAAAACTACCAAGGGGTCGTAGGGAACATTTACAAGTCAACAGATGGCGCTGTATAATAATTGAGGTTGTAAACGATTCCCGAAACGTACAAAGTATATATATAAAATTCCGACAATTATGGACGGGCCTAGGTCTGCGAGGAACGGCAATAGCCTCGCTGGAAGATCTTCCTTAAGGAGCACTGCATCTCATTTCTCCAACCAATAGGGCCAGGCTTTAAATGTGCCCTTTGAGTTTGGGACACGAGTAATGACGAGTGAGCTAACCACTAAGCTACCATACATTTTTGGATTGGCTATTATTTGAGTTTAATTTTAGTGTTCTTAGAAAAGACGGACAAAGGATAAATACTTACATATTGTCGGACATAAAAATCCTAGATATGCTCTCATAGTAAGTAAGCCTCAAAGAAATAATGAACCTTATATCTCTCCACAACAAAGTGATATAACAAAAGAATATAGAAAAACGTCCTAATCCCAAATCTTTCACATAACATAATAATATCAGTGTATAATGCTAAACCGAGGTCGCGTTCGCTCTGTGTTTATTTTCCCTATAAAGTGGGACGGCGATCGATTCCGGTTATTCAGTAGCCAAGGATCGGCGGCACTTAATCTAGGATGTTGCACTTGGCGAGATAATTTCATGCCAGAGCGGTGTCGACTTCGAGGTCGGTTCCTTCACATCAATTCAATTTCATACCTTAAAATTTTATCGGGAACCATTTTAGCTTGTTATATCTTGGTTACTTTGGGTTGATTGCACGTGATGGCTTAAGTTGCCTACACGTATACCCACAATAAGTAAGTTGGGAATTGAATCGACTGATATAGCTTTTATTATTTTATAAACTTCTTTGATTTTGTTTCAGTGCGGTCAGTTAGGATATGATAATTTTAACTAGTCTTGTTATAGCAATATCGGATTGTTACGAATTAGCAGGACTCGAATTAAAATGCCGTTAGAATTATTATAGCGTTTATTAGAACTTTGTAAAGCTGTATAACAAGAACAAGGACAAGATTTTGAAAAAAGGTTTTAGTACATGAAAAATACTTAAAAAATTTTGGAGAAGATCTGTGGAGTAGTTTTCGAGATATGAAGTATTTTGAATTAAATGAGTTGTTAGGCTCTCGTACCCAAATGACAATAACCAATCCCTTTACAGAACTTCCACTATGTAGTATACGTGGACTAACACAAATTTAGGATGATTTTTAAGTCCATCGTATCAATTTATATTAAAAAATATTTTACAAATCGTTATATAATTATCAAAACATATTATTCAAAGGCAAAAAGTACCCAAGTATCGTACATCACCAACTTTTTCAATAAAAGGAGAAATTGAAGTATTCTTTATATCACTCCAGGCCCTGCGGCTAGCATTCAATTTGTAAAGTTCAACAATAAAACTTTATCAAATAATTGATTTATTCCATAACAAGATAAAATGTGTACAAATCTATTTATATCAATAAGGGATAAAGTCGCGTCGAAAAGAATTCGTCTCTCTGCTATCCAATATTGGAGTTACCCTCTGCATATATCAAATGAAGTCTTTCTAAACTATTCGTCAGAGCAACGATTCGATTGACGAACTTTATACATCGGTTTAATCGAATTGATACTTTCATATTTGCATAAATAGATGGATAGATAACACTATATTATATACCAATACAAAAATGAACTTAAAGACTAAAATTATATCTAATTATGTACAAAGGGCGGTCTTACGGCTAAAAAGCAATCTCTTCCAGACAACCACGGAAATTAATTGAGATGATGGCGTTACATAAATATATATTTTACGTACAATTATAAGTTACATATATATAATCAAGGAGAGAATGGAAATTGAGGGAAACACTTTAAGTGTTGGTCGACATGCGGTCCAGGACTTCAGAAAGGAATGGAAAATAGATATGAGACGGAACTGAAAGAAAGAAACACGGTTAGGGTTTTTAGGAAAAGGCATAATCTGGGCTTCCTTTCAGGTGACTGGGAAGGTACCAGAAGCTAAAGAGGTGTTGAGGATATGGGTGTGAGGATTGATGACATCTAGTAAGGGCAAAAGCATGTTACGGTTAATACCATTGCTACCGACAGCATTTGATGTAATGGATGTTACAGCGCTCCTAACATCAATATCAGTAAATCGACTTAAGTAGAATGGAGGATAATTGGGTACTGGCAGGGCGAAAAGAGTACTTAATGTATTAGACTTCAAAAGATTAGACGTCAAAGTCAGGAGTAGCTGAGAAATATCAATTTAAATCGTCAATGTTGAGTTCTTTTGGTATTTAACTATTGTTTGCTTTCCAACTCCTAGAGATCGTAGAAATTTCCAAACTTTAGCTGAGCTTTCACTTTCGACTGACTCGTGCATGTAGCAGCGTTTGGCATCCTTACACACTGTATTGTGCGATTATGAATACTCACAAACGCCATTCGGTTGATTTTTGTAAGGTTAACTTTGAATTTTTTTAGTCTTGGTCTCTTTGTTAATCCGTGATTTGATGCCATCGGTGACCCACGGAGTTGGCAGATGTTTGATTTTTATTCGGCGTAAAGGTGCATGGGAGTCATAAAGTCTCAGAAAAGCAAATATTAACAAATGAAACTTTTCATCAACGGTAGCTGCCTTAGCTACCTCAAACCAGTCAAACTCCCGAGCATCCTTAAGAAGAGCGTCCAGATTCATACGAATAATATTTCGCTGGAGAATAATTTTGGATTTGACTTTTGACGGACGTACGTTGTAAGAAAGGTAGTGTACGGTTCAATGTACAGCGTTTTGCTGACGCTGCGGCCTACTTTAGGCTACACTAATATAATAACATTAGTATAAATAACGCTCAAAAATATATTGTGGGTGAGTCCCTACTAAGTCGCTACCGAGTCGCTATTGAGCTGCGACCAGGGATCAGCATCCAAACTACTACAAGAATAAATCCCTGAAAGCGACAAGGTGTATTTCCTTCATCCTACTCCAAGAAAGCACCAGCACTCCACCAACAACTGCCAGCATCCACCACCACAACCAAGAAAAAATGTACAAACTGTACAGGTAGATTAAATCATGATATGAAAAAGCGTCCGCCGAGCATTGGCCATGTTTGGAGATGTTAGAAGGTAACAAGACGATCATCAAGTCAAGAAAAAGGATCAAGTAAAGCAAATCAAAAAATTCAAAAAAAATAAGTCACTGAGAACACTTGAAGTCATACATATAGGTTAAAATTAATTTACTTCTAGTATGTACAGCTCGCAACGTGTATGCTGAAGGAGAAGAAGGCAAGAAATCAGCAAAGTCTAGCTAAAATTGTTTTTTTATATTGTTGTTCTATTTTACATTAAGTACTTTTTTTTTAATACAGAATTATGTACAGATAACTTTGAAATTAATGGATGTAGCAATAGTGCATATTCAAAAAAAAGCAATAAAAGATAGAAAAAATATATAAATCTAGTCGATAGTACACATTGCGTATGAAATTCGTGGTCGATAAGATATATTCACAGACTACAATCAATGAATGAGACGTTTTAAGCGATGACTTTCGAAAAGTATCAAACCATTTTCGCTGCTCTATACTCAGCAGGGTCGATACTCATATGATTGTAAATGTAGATTGATTGGCTGCATCTAGCGTTTCTTTTTCACACGGAGTCAGCTCGAGTCGCTCCATTACGACACTATTCTACGATTTACTGAGTGCGCTTGAATGTTGCCTTTGTAAACTATGGTGCTTTGATTTGCATGACATGTTGCACTCTTTTGTAACTTAACACCAAGATGACTACATTTTTGCTTTTGTTTATCGAGGCGCCGAGTTGTTTTTAAGATAAAGAAAAATAGTATGGTATTACTTGTTTTTATAGTAAGTATCTTTTAATGTTTTGCGATTGTTGTGCGTAATTAAAAGTAACTTTTAGGCATTCGTTATGATTTTGGCAAAAATAAATATTTCCGGTATTTTTGAAAACTAATATGTTTCGAGAGATTTACTAAGCCTACGTATTTTACATGTCCCCTACATAATGATAATATAGTAAAACTGTGTTTAATTGTGTTGTTTTGGCGACAGAATTGAAAAATTATGTAATGAAAATTTTGCAAAATCTCGGATTTTTGCTTTTTGAATTTTGGTGAGCAGTAAAGTTTTATCTATCTATAAAACTTTACTGTTCACCAAAATAAACAAATACAGAAACAAAATGCATAATTACAACACTTCTTGGCAAAACAACAGGCAACAGAATTTGGTTAATTCTTGTTGGAAGTTCACAGTGGACTATTATTTGTACTTATTGGTAGATTTGTTTTAAAAGTCTGAGATAAGTGTGATACTTGGTAAATTTTTTTGGGGCTTCACATTTGAACTTTCGTTAAGAATTTCTCAAAATCTTTAACCAAATTAATTTTGCAGTGTCCAGTATTTTTGCGAAAGAATAAATAATAGCCCATTAATCATACAGGTCTATATTTGGTTTTGGTGATTTTACAACTTATCAATATAAGAACACATAACAAGTATCTCATTTTATTAGGAAACGATAAAAAGAAATACGCCAATGTATTTCTTTTTATCGAATACTACTTTTAATCGAAATGTGTGGAAAATAAGTTGTCCCAAGATATCGCAGTACTCAATCGCTGTCAATATTTTCAAAGAACTTATTACTTAAGAGTTTAAAGCCATCACCTTACAATATAATATATTTTTTGTAGAAGTTTTATACCACGAGTTCGTTGGTTCTGCTTTTTTTGTTTCTATGGCGTAGTATCATGCAGTCGGAAAGCCAAGTAACAAAAAAAGAATTTTCAAATCGTGTTCAAGAAATTTGAGAATTGCTCATTTTGGCTTACAGGTAGGTACGAGTTGTTTTTTAAAGTGATAACTTCTTAAACCGTTTCGTTACGTAACGCGTTACGGTGCCAGTCTGTCTGGCTTCCCTTTCTCCCACGCATACGGCAGCGGTAGGCAGGCATCTCTCTCACTTTAACCCACAGCGCAAGCAAGTAATTAGATTAAATAATTATAGTAATAATATACATACACAAAATTTTAATGCACATATTCAAGAATTGTAACTAAGAATAAAATACATTTTATAATCAATAAAATATTTTATTAATAAATGACCCTTCCTTACATTATCATATAAATATACATCTAAGTAATAACCTAAACTTTTCTCAAGTTAAACAATTTCAATATTAAATACTTCAACTTAGATTGGTTTATATCACTTCTGTCGCGTCCCGCTGCCGAGACGTACACGTTTTTTTTTTAAATACACGCATTTCATAACGACACACCTTTTTAGATTTTAGTTGCTGTCAGAGAAATTCTGAACTGACCAGACTTGAAGGTAAATCTACCATGAATACTGAGAAATGTTCAGTAGGTACGTCTTGTGAATAGTTTAGTCCAGTACAGCAATTTGGTCAGGCGTGAATGCCGAGTCAGTCAGACAGATGGACATGTTTCGCCAAGTTTAGGCAACAATTAACGGCTTTGTTGTATTTAGCATTTCTCAGATTAAGTTGCAGTTGGTGACTGAATATTCTAAGTTCAATGTACTTTGAAAGGCAATATGTGCTCAACTGGTGGTAAGAGCCGAGTACAATTCGGAGCTGCATCCCGACTTGCATCGGTGTTTAAAGACGTACAGTAGAACATCCAGATCCCGTGATCGTAAAAATAATTAGGGTTCGGTTGATTACCGAGTGCAGTGAAGAAGAAGAAAAACTATGAAGTATACTGATTCCTTAAACCAAATTTATTTAGGTCATTTCAATTGTAGTCGTCGATGCAGGTGTCCGGATTTGTCACTCCGCACTCAGATGCGGGTTTTGTGGTCTCGCGTAAGATAGCCAGTACTATCGAACCAGTATCGGAATTGGTGACGGTTGTAAATCCATCAATACGGATGCAAGCAAACCGAGTAGTCGTATCCATTCGGACCTACCCATCTCTACTTAGCTGCCCTAAGTAATAAATAAGTCTCCATTTTGGTATTCAGATATCACAAAAAAAGTCTTGTACAAGTCTTCACGATATTTTAAGTGCTTAATCAAAAATGTCTAACAGCTCTTGGGCTATTAATATTCTTCTTCCATATAGATAAAGGCGACTCTTTTCCAAATGTCAAGAACATTGAATAAATCTTTTCGTGGATGATTTTGTTCAGTCCATAGAAATTATACCCTACTACTATTATAGAGCGTAAGTTTGATGGATGTTTGTTGCTTAACCACGCCGGAATGGCTGAACGGATCTGGATGAAATTTGTCACAAAGATGGATTATAGTTTGGATTAGCGCATAGACTATCTTTTTTATCCCGTATAATTTTTAACACGAGCGCAGCCATGATTAAAAGCTAGTCGAATATATAACAAGTATCTATTGAAGTCCATTCACGACTTTGTTGAGGATCGAGGTTCACATAAAAAAGTTTCATTCAACGTCGGTAGTACCGAAATGAACGCATATTTGTATTTCGGTCGAGAGCCCGTTTCATAAAGTACGTCTTTTGGCTTCTACGCCCACGGTACGGTTTGTTCCACCGCCTATGTACACAGGATTTGAGTAAATAATGACATAACGTATCGACAAACTTTTAGTATACAACCTATGTTAGTTAAATACTATTCCTTGGCAAGTATTGTTGATACCTCATGTTGTAAAGATACGACTCTTGTTTCATCAGGATGTAGTGCAATTGAAAATAATGAATAGATGAAAGGGAGAAGATACAAATTCATTTGATGAGAAAAGAGGCAACACAGTTTTGTTTGATCTTATCATTTAGTGTAACTCTATAACTTTAACACCCCTTGATTTTTTTATATTTTTTTATTTAGGTTTATGTCTTGGCAGCTTGGCCTTTAAGCCAGATCTTAGTTTACAATAGTTTACTTCATATTTTATTCAGCTGAACTTTAGGTAATCCGCTAATGCCATTCTACGGAGTTCTTGTGACAACTCAAAAGGCCACATTTGACTATACAGTTCACATTTCTCACAAAACACATAATTACTACTCAAAAACTATCAATATCCTACAACTATTGTTCATTTTAAAGTAATTTTACACATTTTTAGAAAATAAAACTACACAGCACAACGTCCCATTTAAGTTCCCGCCAAAAACTCCCCTTGATTTTTTAAATCCAATGTGAAATAGAAAGGTCCATAATGTGATTTGTATGCACATTACACCTTCACACGATGTAAAAAAATCTTAAAATATTACATAACTCCTTCATCTACTTATGTTTTCAATTACCTGTGTGACATAACGGGAGAAGAAGGTGGAAAGAAGATAAGCCCTGGTGGTTAGTTCCACTTTGCTAAATGTAACTAATTCATCTTAATTTTCCTAATTCATGCAATAAAAGGTGTTTTTTCCGAATTATATATTGTAATATTTTTATGTTTTCAACAATGTTACTTTGTACTATCAACGCGAAATAACTTAATACAATTTTGGCAATAAATTATTCTATTATATTATAGTCTAGAATAAAACATTATTCATTCTTTTGGGACTTTAAATGAAAAGTTATATAACGACTAAGAACTGAAGGAAATTCGAGTACTTATCTTATATTTATTATGTTTTATCGCAAAATTCGCGTTCCTTGGCAGAAATATTAATATTAATGAGAAACGTAAATTACTTACTCGAATATAAAACAAGTGAAATATCGTGTCACTTAGTTTAGATCGTTCCTGTTGGTAAAGGAAAAATGTGTCAAGGGTACCCGTATTTTTGCGTGTAAAGAATGGTGCTCCGAATGTTTGCTTTGTCCCAAATCAAGGGGAGCGATGTAACTCGATGGAAACATACACTGACGGCCTTTGTCCTGTCTCACTAACACTACACTATTATACGTGACTTCGTCTGAATTTAGTTTTTATACTGAATGCTAAAACACGTTTTCGAGGTGAAACTTTTTATCTGTGCCGGGCGGCCTGTCGTAATAGGCGACAAAACAACCCACAGCCAGGGAGGGCATTTGACCGACTGGATGGCTACCACCCCTGGTCTAGAGTATGTCGCCATAATAACCTTGAGTTGTGTTCCAGCATTAGTGACCAGGTTCCCGTCTCCCTTAAGAGAGCAGTAGCACATTTGTAGCACCTTTGGTGTTGCATAGGCGACGGTAACCGCTTTCCATCAAGTGGGCCGTCTGACTGTCTCCTGAACTCCTGCAATAAAAAAGAACTTCTTTAAAATCAAATCGTTGTGATTTGAAACTCAATGAAACAAAAATGCGAGACTAAAAGAGGTAAACATATAAATCTCAAGGACTAAGCCTGTGAGAGATTGCGATAGAATACCTTATCTATATCTATACTAATATTATAAAGAGGAAAGATTTATATATAACAAATAAACTCAAAAACTACTCGACTGATTTCAAAAATTCTTTCACCGTTAGAATGCTACATTATCTCAGATTAATATAGGCTATACTAGCTGTCCCGGCAGACGTCGTCCTGCCCGGTAAAAAATAGGGGTTGATCGTAGAGGGTTGAAAATTTAGGGTTGTATGTATCATTTAATGCTGTATCATAAAAAAATAGAAATTAAAAATTTTGTCTAAAAAATAAAAAATAAAATTTAGGGGTGGACTACCCCTAACATTTAGGGGGATGAAAAATAGATGTTGGCCGATTCTCATAGATACCGGATAAGCACAAAAAATTTCATCAAAATCGGTCAAGCCGTTTCGGAGGAGTATGGCAACGAAAACTGTGACACGAGAATTTTATATATTAAAGATTTATTAATAGAAAATATTAGAGATCCCTACTAAAACTTTTTCAAACTTGAATTTGAATTTCGTGTTTTAAAGCTAAAATATATTATTATGATATAATATATGAAATGTGACGAAGAAATTTAGAATCCCTCCCACCCCTTGTCACATTTGTAAGTATACCTGCCACCTTTAAAGGTTAGATTTCATACATCGGTTGTCTCGATGTTTGGTATTCTTTACGATAATAGTGAGGATGATAACAATACGCTTATTAAATCAAAACTCTGCTTAAGTTAGGCCAGGATTGAAACTAAGGTCATCAGAACTAATGTTAACAACTACCACAACTTATTTATGTATATTTTTGGATTATAATTTGTTTGAAGTTATTGTCAGCGACTCCCTAAGAAATTTGGTTATTCTATTGCCTATATCCATTTATAGACCTACTGGTGTGGGTCTCTAAATGTTTGCTAAACGATACACAAATTAGCATAAAATTGTAGTACAATTGTCATATGTTTATAAATTTCAATTTCCGGCACGTTTTTCAATTGCATGCTAACTTTTGCTTTTGTTTTAGTGCTTGTTTCATCGCATTTAGTGCTTCCAATTAGATTCTATGTGGTAACTGATACGTGAATTTATGTTTCTGTAATAAGATGGTGTCTTGTTTTAAACTTGTTTCAACTTATTCTCACTTGCATATTTAGTTTATTTGTTTAAGGATTATCAACATATTTTTACATTTATTTAAGTACAATAATAGAGTTCCAATTAAAGCTTAACATTGCAATGTAAATGTTATAAGAACTTATACTGGTTGCACTCAAAGAGCTTAAGAATTGCGTTTGAACTGTCTGCTTTGGAGCCTCGAGTCCGCTGTATTAGTTTTTTGTCTACTTTGCACGGTTTTCTGCACCTGTAACTGTAGAGACGGCCATACACGGTCCAATCGGTAAGATCAAACCAAAAGAATGGCGTTTCGATTTTTCTCTCAATCAGTACAACTAACTGTCATGCCAAACCACTCCCACACACGTTCAGTACTACTTGATCAAGTCGGCAGCATCTTGCCGATTAGACGATAGGTAGCATGGTGTATGGCCACCTTAATACTATTGATATGCACGTCATCATTCACGCCGGCATGTCACATTTCTTGGATTTACTACTACCGAGACAGCTGAGGCGGCATGGTAAGAAACTTGTTCCTCACATACATGAACTATGGCGTGAACTTCCAAGGTTTTGAAAGAATTGTTTCTATTACGCATTGAACGATTTTAGCGGTCAACGGTAATTTGACGATCGCCTTCAAAAAGAGTTAGTCTTTCGGTTCATCATCGGTTATATCTCTAGATATCGTAAAAATTTCACATAATTATGTGATGAAGTATAAAAGATTCGACTAGTCAACATGTTGATTAGTCGAATCTTTTATACTCCAGCCACAAATATAGTAATCAAGATTATATAGGAGATGGTTGTATTTGTAAGAAACGCTTTAATTCTATCCGTGATCAGAAGGCTGGCTCATACTTTGCCCAGGGAATTAGCATTGCTATACAACGTGGCAATGCAGCCAGCCTTCTGGGCACGCTCCCGCTGGCATTGATCTGGTACATAATTTATAAGTTTAGATTTAATTTATTTGAGTTACGTTATATTAAGAGTATTGTATAAAAATATAGAAAATGATAAAGTTTGTTTGTCACGCAAAAACTATTGAACGGATTTTAGATAAATATACCTTATATATGAAAATAACACAAGCCTCCACAGATAGTAGATCAAAATTGAAAGTTTAAAATAAGGTAAAAACAAAAATTGAAGACTAAATATTTCCATAATTTTCGAGCAGGAACCAATTATTATCAGTATAGAGTTTGATTAATCAGGCATTTAGAGATGCTAGATAATCCGCATGTAAATCAATGTAAACATTATCCAAATTACTTAATCTGTTGAATTCGTTGACTGTTCTGACAAAGGTTGTATGGCGACGTGACACCGTGCGTGTTAAACTTTGGAAACATTCCCTTGAATGGTATCATTTTCTAGAGCGTACAGGATTGGATAAATACAGTGAAACTTGATTAAGTGGAACCTGGATAAGTGAGAAACCTGCATAACTGCTACTCATGCTGAGGTCCTAATACTTCGGCACTGAATTACCCCTGTTAGTACGAAGCAAACCTCTATATCTGGGATTCGTTCTTTCGACTTATCATCATAGTTACCTCTATAATTGAGACAGAGAGAATTTTATATGCATAGACCTCTGTAACTGAGATAAAATCGTTTTGTTTACTTACTTGTTAACTACCCGCAAATTCCTAAATAACCTGTATTCTGACCTCTATTAATGGAACCTCTGTAAATGAGACAGATATTTATTTACACCTGGATATCTGAGACACTGGGTAAGTCAAATACCTCTATAAGTGAAACCACATTGCAGGTCCCTTGATGTCTCACTTAACCAGATTTCACTGTATTCCTATAGCCAGAATATAACAAGTATTGTCCATTCCGAGCGAGCGAAATCGTTGACACAGTTAATGTGAAATTATTTAATATTTAAAATAAAATTATGCTTTTCGATCCCCAGATCAAATCAAGAAAGAAAGCCATCACTTAATTGCTTTGAAACCAATAAAAAAGAATCATGAATTATGTTCACGTAATAAGTTACGGAATGGTTCTTGAGAAGTGAATGGGGAGGACCCTCTGGACAAGATTTGGGTCCGGTCGCGCCACATCTTGGATGGGATATTGTTAGGGGAGTGACAGTTAGACGGTCAACGCACTGCGGTTTATTATCGATGCGGTCATTGAACGAGGTCGAATAAGAACTGACACAGAAAACTCAATATTTTTTAAATAATATTTACATAAACATAAGAAATTTTAAAAGTCATGATAGACGGCTTTGAATCTTGCGTCTATTCGAGTAATACAGGCTGTTGATCAAAGATTCAGTATATTGTATACACCGGTTTTTTTGGCTGAATATGCATTGCGCATATTATTACAAATACCATGCGATGACGGCGAGGAAAAATAGCGCCAATCATCAAAATATCTGACATGGGTAACCCGCCAATCTCGTAACAACATGATGGCTGATATTATTTAGATACAAAAATCTAAGCAATTTACCTTTGTTTCTTTATTTACCTCATTCAATTCTGAACCTAAACAATGAATTAGGATAAGAAATTCAACTGTCACTATTTTAGAGGTAATGGACCTTACCATCTCTGGTGCAGTGGTTTGAATTTTGAAAACCAATTTTAAGTTGCTAAAATATCGACCGTATTTATTTTATTTGGCATAATAAAGATGCGAACTCATTTTAAATTCTAAAATTGTTTTAATATTAAAGCTTAGATCATATAAACGTCATAAATCAATATATTAAAGAAAGACTTTAAAATAACTTCTTATCATATTATTTTTTAATTATCGTGAAAGAAATCATTTCATTTACCGTTTAAACAATAATTGCCTCCTTTTACTTGTATTTACTATTATAATTACAATAATATAGTATATTATTTATTTCGTCATATTATGTAGGTCGCAAGTACAAAATCTATGAAACGTTTTGTAAGAATATAAAATGTATCTCAGATTATTTATTTGACTGTCTATAGTCTACACCCTTGTTATGATCGTTTATAAAATTCCAGTAAACTAACTGGGAGAGTCACTTCCTATTCTTACAATGTAGTTACTACGCCAGTATTAAACCGCTGCGTTTTCAGTCCTGCGTGCGACTTCAAACGCCTCGAAGGTTTTGTGGGTAGGCAGTCAATAGGGGGCAGCAGCCGAGGTCGTTATTTATAATTTATTCCCTTAATTAATACATCTTGAATGCGATTGTTCAGCGCTTTTGTCTTCAACTAGGTTGAACTTCAAGCTGGAACAGAAGGCGGGATGGCAGCAGTTCTTATTGTTTTATATTATTGCAGTTTGTATCTATTATTTTAGACATTTTTTAGAAACTTTTGGTTTGATTTATACCGCTAAGCGATAGTGATACCGCGAAAAATCTAAAAATAAGATGGGGCTCTCATAATCGTTATTAAGGAATCAAGGAATAAGTGTGTTTTTAGTATATTAAACGTTTGGGATAAATGAGTCATATTAAAAAGACAATGATTTTCTTTATCCTCAACCAACCGTTGCCAATTGTTGAACATAGGCTTCTCCAAGCGCCACCTATCCTGGTCCTCCGTTATTCTTATTCAGCTCCCACTAGACCTTGATCTACGACGTTTGCCGAGTCGCGGTCTTCACTTCATAATTCAGCTTGCTAATTTTAAATGGTAACATCATCTCGGTAAACTTGGTTTTCTTACGGAATTCTCGTCTTGTTTTATCCATTAGAGACAATCCCAAGATAGTTCGCTCCATAGCTTGCAGAGCGACCATCATTTTGTGGACCAATCTCACTAGCAGTATATCGACACCATACCTTATGACGAGTAGGACGCACTACTTGAAAACTTTCGTCTTCTGGCATTGCGGAGTGGTCGCCGTGAAGACCCAACGGAGCTTTCCGAATGCCGCCCAACCTAATGAATCTTATTTATAGAAATTGTGTTAATAATTTTGTCATTCACTTTTTCTCTAAGTTAGGTCGGGAGATATTTGTTTCCAAAGTTGTAAAAAGTGTGTCCTCCGTCTAACTTTTGAATAGTTAGAGAGCCAGCTTAAATCTGACAACACATTCTTTACGGTATCTGAAATTTCGTCCAGTGAGACTTCTATACCCAGTAAACAAGCAATGGGTACTAGCTAAGCCGGCCGCGGTAGGTTTGGGTCCTCAGGTGATCAGGTATGAAATTAAGTAATTTTTTAAAGTATTTTACGGCGTCTGCCGTTTTAATATGTCATAATATACCTCTAGAAAATTGAACATAAATATGGCTGCTGATTTTGAAGGTTGCAACATCCTGGCAGCCACTTCAAAATTCGGAAAAAAAAATTAAAGTATTTTACGGCGTCAGCCATTTTAATATATTATCTATTGAACTATTTTAAGCTAATTTTAAAAATGGCTGACATTTTTTCCGGTTGTAACTATCCGGTTTACAGCGAAACATTACCTGTAGTCCGTGCATATGTATATCCACAGTTGTAATTTTCACATTCGTAAAATTTATATAACATTAAAATTATATTAGTCAATGTATTTTTTTTTATAAATATACAATTAAACGAACACATCTACTACTTTAAATGTGCATAATAAAGAAAGAAGGTTCATTATAAGGCTGTAACAAATATAAAATTATTATAAAGAGGTAAAAAAAATCAAACATTAATTAGATATATTCATTATTCGTATCAGAATATATTTATTTTTGGAAATAATCTATAACGATGAAATGATCATGAAATATTTTATAATTAATTTTCATCTTCAGAATCGTCTCCAGAAAGTGACAAGTCATCTTCATCCACCAAGTCAGATTCTGTAAAAATAAAATACAAATTTTTAAATAAGCTTATGATAATTAAAATGCTGTTACAATAAATGTTACAATGCTGTCATTACCTTCAGGATTTAGAATCAAGTCGCTGACAAAGGAAGGAAGTTGGTCTCCTTCGAACCACTTAAATACGTAACGGTTTTCCATCTTCATCCAGCCATATTCAAGGGGATTCAGTGATGTGGGCTCTTTCACATGAGCATTTTTCCAAATGCTGGAAATATAATGCGTCCTTAAAACTTGTTGGTACAGTTCAGATTTACACGGAGGGATCAAACTTGCATCAAAGCTCCGGACTTTTTTTGTTATAAATTTTACGAATGTGAAAATTACAACTGTGGACATACATATGCACGGACTACAGGTAATGTTTCGCTATAAACCGGATAGTTACAACCGGAAAAAATGTCAGCCATTTTTAATGTTAGCTTAAAATAGTTCAATAAATAATATATTAAAATGGCTGACGCTGTAAAATACTTTTTTTTTCCGAATTTTGAAAAGTGGCTTCCAGGATGTTGCAACCTTCAAAATCAGCAGCCATATTTATTTTTCAATTTTTCTAGAGGTATATTATGACATATTAAAACGGCAGACGCCGTATAATACTTTAAAAATTTACTTAATTTTCATACCTGACTCACCTGAGGAACCCCAAACCTACCGCGGCCGGGCTTAGCTAGTACCCATTGCTTGTTTACTGGGTATAGAAGTCTGACTGGACGAAATTTCAGATACCGTAAAGAATGTGTTGTCAGATTTAAGCTGGCTCTCTAACTAGAATGGATAGTAGACAATTTTGGTAATATAAAGGTGTTGCTAGAGATTAAAAAATACTTAGAACAAAAAGAATTTAAAGAACACTTTTGAATCTTTTTTCATCGGCAACACATAAAAATTGAAAGATCAAAAATAAATTGTTTAAGGTGCAAGGTACGCGCATTCGTCATGACTAGTACATATAAAGGTGTGAATACTATTAGTGTTATAAATACTTATGTTTTATAATATAAGTACTGTCCTGTATTGTTATGATAATAAAATATAAATCTAATTTATTTATAAATTAGATTAATTTTAGCTACTAAGTTTAATGCAAATTTTAGTTACCTCACGTGTGTGTAAAATGCCTTTATTTTCATATATTAAACCTTATTCTTTTGTTCTTCGTTAGCAACACCTTTTATAGGAACTAGAGTTCGGAAAGTTCTTTGCTTAAATAAACATTAACTTTTACGCTCATACAAATGCAGTACATATAGGGAAGCCAGCCGAGTATTCATGCACAATAAATGTTTATTTTATTGATTTTCACACGGGCATGCTACAATGCATCTCTGGTACCCATAATACTTTTTACTTCGACAGAGTTCTAAACTGTACCCATAAAATTATTAGGGTACAACTTTGGTCAATTAATAATAATGAATATCCGCTACGGCACCCTATTGTTGAACAAAAAACTTTTTATTGCGATAAAGTTCTATTCGCGCTTTCATTATAAACCGTATTGCCGGGACCTTGTTCAACATACGTACTCTAAAGTGTTTTGTACTTATATACATTTTTAATGTAGCTCTGGTCGAATAATTAAATTTATGGTAATGTGTAACAGTTGCAAATATAAAGCATTATTTGACAACCCTAACTTGAACAAGACAAATTAATTAAAGTACACAGGTTGTCGAGTCAGTCATTAGGAAACGTTCTTGCGACCTCATTTAGGCGAAATAGCGTTGAGTTCCGATTTTTCCCGGAAGGGGGAGCGATAGGAGTTTACGCGTAGCATTGGACTTACATTCCCATTGTTAATCATCAAAGTTGTAATTGCGACCTTACGGCTCGTTGAACTGTCACGCCCTCGACGTGCCCTTACGAATTTTAAATACAACCGAAATCGCTTATAAACAATGGCGCACAGCCCGAGGCGGCTGCATGCTGCTTGTCGAGTTTAATTGCAGGTTCAGTGTCTGCGTTCATTAGGATATGCAGGCGCTTTTTTTAACGCGATTATGACTATGCAGGGTTGGCGATAGCCGGCGAGGGTGCGAGGAGGGCTGCGTCACGTGCGAGGTCCGCACTCCGGCACTCCGCAGCCCCACGCATGCGAGACCGCGGGGCGCCGGCAGCGCACGCGCGCCCCCTGCCTTCACCCGCCCGGCCGCCAGTCCGCCGCCGGCCGCCGTGCCTCCCGTTTGACTGTGCTCCCATAAGCCGTGCGCCGCGAGTGCTCTTCGAGTGATGACGACTTGTGACTAGTGCCATGCTCGTGCTGCGCTGTGCTCTGCTAGCGGCTCTGGCCGCCGCCGCCACCGCCGCCTGGCAGGAGAACGTCAGGCCCAAGGTCTTCGCACAATTAGGTGAGTGCCAGTGAGACCATCATATGCGCGGTTCGAAAACGTGCCCAAGTTAGTGAATACGATGCAACAATAGGTTTAATGGCCCACTGTGACGTATATGCAGAACACGGGAAGTTCACTGCCGCGACGTGTGTATTATACTCATTACCAATGTTTATGTTTGACAACGACGCGCGAACTAACTCAATTCAAAAGTTCTCGTGTTTGTGTCAGAAATGTCATGACTACAAAGCGTACTTTAAATGTTTGATAATGATCATTTAGAAATAAAGCTGCTAGATCCAGCTTTATTTCGGTTTGGCCGTTTATAGGAACAAGCCAGGTTTTTATGACTCTTTAGAACAACAACAGTGTCTTGTTATGTATGATTTTAGTTCAATTGAGCTTTTAAAGCTTTGCTATTCTTGATTTTATGCCCGCAGATGTGCGATCATCGTTTCAGAATTTGAATTTTCTAATAACTTCATTTAGGTATATGTTGTGAAACCAAAGCAGATTATTGATATCTCTTATAAAAGTGCTTAAAGAAGGCACTAACAAATGCCTTTTATACACACGCATACTTAGACATTAAATATTTGTATACTAAAATAGGTCCATGAAATATAAATAGTTTGACAATTTCAATGCCTTCTTAAATACAAACCAATTAGCGTCCTAAACATAATAATAAAATTCTGTTCGTAACTTTGACGTCCACGAATAGCATAAATAGAAATGACTCTAGGAGTGCGCCTTGCGGTATGCCCCGTAACGAGACAGGATCACGCGACAGTTTGTCGTATCCGAATAGAGGCAGAGAACACAACTGTAGACCCATTGTTTTATTGTGCAGTCTGCAATGCGGGGGACAGCCACGTGGCTCTCATTAGTGCAACACAAAGCTAAGCATTTCGTTCTGCGTTTTGCAATGTTATGCTCGGATTAGCGATTCGCGCGATGTATAACTGTACCGGAGAAAAGTTTGTCTTTAGCTTTGGCAAATGTGCGTTCATGGTCGGTTTATATGTACATCTAAGTAGACTTAGATCTAGTTAGACTATAACACATCTCATCTAAAATGATCAAATAAAATAATTGGAAAATTATTTTATTGAAAACAAAGCTCATGGTTGTTTTCTATGTTTGGTTAGTGCTGCTAGAGATATTTGTTTATAATTTGTTCTATTTCGTTTTAAGGACAATTCCTGAAATAGCAATCATCGTCTTATTGCTACTGTATTTCTGAAATGGAAACTGATGACGTCACCTTTGGAGACGCGAATGTGTCGGGCGCACATCCTGGCTCACATCCGTCTATTGTTTCCGTTGCCACTTTCCGATTCGTTGAAATGTTAATGGACGCTTACAAGCCTAATGCAATAGGTTTTGTTTTAATGAAGCATCGCCTAAAAGCTTCTCACTTAGGCGCCGAATAATAATAAGCAAACTCAGTAATGGAATAAATACTCGCAGACTGTTGATGAGGCAAGTTAATTAGAATGTAACAGTTTGAATGTTTGATCTATGGAGAGTCGTGAATGAGTCAACACCTCTCTAGAAATGCGATCCACTGAAATTACTAGGGGTCAACGTTACCGCAACGTGTGTGGCTTCATACAATTACGGTTAATACCTTTAGAGACGTACGGAATGACATAGTGAGATAATTTGATATTTTGGGCTCGTATAAGCTTATTTATCCTGGGATTGAAAAATTGGTTAGACGCAAAAGATAATCTATAACTATATTACAAAGAGGAAAATTTTGTAATTTGGTATGTTTGTAACGAATAAACTCAAAAACTCTCGCCATTCCAATGCTATATTATCCCTGATTAATATAGGCTATATAAAAATGAGTGATCCTTACTAAACATTAATAATGTAATCCATCAATTTAAACAAAATACTTGGCGCTGGAATCGGGTTTATACAAAACATTTTTGAGTTGGTCCCGGGGTGGTTTAGATTCACAATTAGACCCCGTGGTTGGCCCTGGAATCAGGTTCTAGATTTTTATTTTTCAGGGCAGGACAACGTCTGCCGAGACCGCTAGGAAACTATGAATCTTGTAAAGGTGTATAATAAAACTAATCTCCTTTAGCAGCTTGGATAGAGAAATTTGAAGCCATATCTCTCGGAACAAAAATATTCTTCTATATTCCTCATCGTTATCAGAAGTACTTATGTAATAATATCAAAATAATTCGTTCATTCACATGCATATGTTTTTAATTCTGACTACCAATCCGATAGATTGAAAATTGTCCTATGATCATTCTCATTATCTGATATATGTATGCTAAATTTCATTACAGTCCGATAAACTGTTTAGTCGTGAAACGGTTTCCAACAAACCTGTTTTCGCATTTATAATTGTTGTAGTATTTATGTATAAAACCATAGAGAAAATCATAGTATACATCACTGTGTATAAACATAGTAATCTAGTATCCAATATGTATAATACCACTGCAATACGATAATTACAAAGTAACTTGAAATATAACAGACCCCTTACTTACTTGGAGATAAGTGGTTGCAATCTCTCTAACCTAATTTGTACATAATGATAGTGCACTCTAGTTCTATAGAAACTAATATCTGTGCTACATTATTCCAAGTATACCAGTAATAAAACTGACAACAAGCCCAGTAACTGGTGAATACTGAAAGTAGTTATAGAAAGTGTTTTTTGATCATTAGTTCTCTATTCACAGCGTGGACAATAAACTGATATTTTACTTGGATAACCTAAAGTAATTGGCAGGTGTATACTATATATATGTACATCTTCCAAATGTGAGAGACCAAAATCATCTGTATACTTGTACAGGCAAGATAAGGAGAATGTTCAGATGACTATGCGGTTTTACGAGAATAGATAAGGTGAAAACGAGTACAGCAGGAAATCTATAAGAGGGACATTTCAAAAACGATTTAAATATTGAGAGTAAGATATGGGTGGTATGAGCAAAGAATAAGGGGGGATAAAAATCTGACAATACTTTAAATATAAGAGTAATGAGTATAATAATGATTAAGGTAGGTCAAGAAAGAAATACATGGACTTTGTGAAGGATAACTTAACAATTAATGAGGAAGAGGACACCTGCGAGAATAGAGGAGGAATATGGTAGCTCCCGTGTTATTCATCATTCTCAGTACCACTTTTAAAAACTAACTATACAAAAAACACGTTTTTATACCGTACTTGCCGGCAATACAATGCACTATTTACAAATGTAGATCCTTTCATAGGTAATTTATATCAATATTATATATTTAAGAATATTAATTATTGTATGTTTTCCAAACAAATCAAAAAAGCACAGGTATGGACAATGGAAAAAGAAGAGAAAGGGTACTTAAATATAAGATATTTTTATCTTGGTACCTACCTAAATACTGTAGTTTCCATAGACATTTATTCGATATTAACGCGACCAACGTCGTACGAAAAGAAAAAATATAGTAGAATAGAGATTCTATTAAAACAAGAAACTCTTAACTTTTAACAACAAACAGATGGTAACGGTCAAGCAAGATTTTATATCTGGGCCGGTTCTATGAGTGGGCAGCGAAGCAAGTATTAAACGAAGTGTAAGCTGGATGAAATTTATCTGAGTCAGAAACCGGTGACTCACTATCGCAGAAGCTTAAGTTAGGTCACTATTTAAATCTTATGAAGAGGCTGGAAATATTATTGATATCTTGCAAACCGTATTTAATTAAACAGATTAAAAAAAATCTGCTCACACAATGAACAGTTTTGATAAAAAGCTCTAGAAACGAGCTATGAACAGAAAAGCTCTTAAATTTAAATCCTCTGTGGTAAAACAAGATTTATGGACTCAGGTTTAAACAGGTGCCTGCGTCTCAATAATTTTTTTTATCGTACCTCGTGTTGCATTATGAGCTTCCACTCCCTCTTTTATACTTTTACTGCAAGGCTTATAAACGTTTAAGTGTTTCCATATAACCGTTCGGTTACAACCTAAAGAAGTAATAAATTACTTAACAGGATAATGCTTTTATATCGGGGAATGTTGTACGTGTCGCTTTTTACCTTATGGGTATTTATTGGGTCATTCATCAGGAACCAATACTCTGGGGAGCAGTTCTGCGGTTGGGGTGCATAATGCCGATATGACGCAGCGTTGTTTATGATCATACTTCATACGGCACCGTTTATTAAGTGCTTGTGGGGCTGCAATCTGAGATGTACCTACCTATTCAATTGGCTCCATTAATATAATTGAAGCAACTCATATAATATGCGTATCTTGCAATAACGTAATTAATGTTCCAGCTGTCAATAAAAACGAAGTAGTAAGAAAGCTTAAAGAAAATGATTAATTATATGGTTGAATGTTATTGAGTTCGTAGACATAACATTTATAAAAATCGTACAAGTCATATAACCCGCTAATCAAAAAAGGACAAAAGTTCAAACATGCATCGACAACACGATCGCTGTGAATGTCTTGGTATGCAGTTGAGAAATAAAACAATATGTGTTTAATGGTAACGTGATATGGTGACAAATGGATTGTGCAGCATCTCGCTTATTAAGATAAACAACAACGGAACTTGAAAAAACAGTGGTAAGGTGTTATTTTGTTTGACCTGAATTTTAATGATGGGACAAGTAGCACGCACGTGCGTGCGGCGTCGCGGCTGTGGTGTGCGGGGGACAGGCACTGGCGCCGCCTGGCGGGAGAGGGCAGCTTTATGACGACGCAATGTATTGTCTTCTTCTAGTGTGGGATTCACCGTTGGCTTTGTATTTTATTTATTGTTTATAGGTCGATTAATTTACCTTACCACCCTTCTTAGGTCAACTCGTTGAGTAAGTAACACAAATTCTTGCAATTCATTTTAATCTTTTCAAGTTAACAATTTACAAAATATGTTTTTGAAAATATGTAATTACAATTGTGAAATTAGCCAAACAATTGAAAATATATATGATAATAGGTGGAAGCGCAAAGTTTTAGAGTCCTTTACTGATATGTCAAGTTTTTTCTTTTTGCGAAATGGCTAAATATCAGGATATCATAGGAACGATCTTTTCTTTTTATCATCTGAATTTCCCAATATATTTAGTAAAGTATACGTCCGAAACATAAAAAGAAATTTGCTTGCGTTCGTTCCTGCCAGCTGTTCTATTCATATTCTCGTGAAAAATGGGTTAGCATCGGAATTAAAGAAAGATGGCGGATGAATGGCGGTTTTATCCAACCCTTGCTGACGAGGGCAACGCAAACATTGGTTTAGTAATAAAAATATTTGTCGAAATCCTCAACGGGGAAAGGAAGCGTGCGTTTTTTGCAAAATAGATCCCGGGAGTGTGCCTAGTCCATTGTCATGCATTTTTAAACCGGGATTAAAGAAGCTAATCATGAGGAACGTAAAGGTCCCCTTTCAATTGCTTCTGGTGTTGTAACTTTTCAATATAAAAAAGGTTTTTTTTATAAACAGTTAAAACATTAATTAAATGCCTCAAATATCCATACTCCTGATACATCGGCTGCAGCTTATACTGATGTATAAAGCTGGAGAGTTTGTTTGTTTGTTGTTGCTGAGATTAGCACGTTCAAGCAAACGTGCTAATCTGAAGAAGTATTGTTCTGATTTGAAAAATTCTTTCAGTGTTAGATAGCCCATTTATCGAGGAAGGCTATTATCACTATATATTATCACTCACACATTTTTCGAAATCGGGTGGTATTTTAACTTACTTTTTTAACTATTTCACGCGGGTGAGTCGGGGGCTGAAGCTAGTTTATTATATACCAGCTTTGCCCAGCATATGTTTTATGTGGAACTTAAATATTCTTATATTCATATCTTTTGAATCAAAACAAATAAAATATACATGCAAATTTAAAATAAATGTCCTATTTTAATCTCAAAATTTTTTATACCAATCCGTGGAGCTGTTTCGACGTCTATTCGCGATAAACTTTCAGACCGAAATACTGCCAAATTCTAAAAACGGTCATTTATAATAAGGCGGCGTATAAATAACAGTTTTCGGTAAAATTTTAGCAATTATATACAAACTAATAGTGTTAATGAAACTTCGTATGCGTGACTATAACGATAACATATTTGTTGGGCACCAAAAGAACGCTACTGCACAGCAACATTTTAGGCTAAATAAAAAGTATTGGCTCTGGGGTATAATCTAGTTCTGTGTCGACTTTCATTTAAATCCATTCAATTGATTTCACATATTAGAGTACTAACAGACAGAAAAACAAAAATTTTAAATGTTGCGCCTTCGAAATCTTAAGTCCGAATTGGGTCCCTGTTTTTTTTTGTTTTTTTATACTCATTGTAAAAATTTAGCCTCTGTACGGGCTTAATATATTATTGATAGATAATAGAAAATACACATTACAGAAATACTTCAAATTGTTTAGTATATATTATCTCTATTGTTTCTGTATCTATTTTAACTCCATTGTTTATATTTGTTTTGGAATTGAATAAATAGAGTTAACAATGTGCTCAAATAATACCTATTATCAGTACCTAATAAATTTTCATATTCGCTCTCATTTGCAGTTAGGCGCGTTTAAAACCCTTTCTCATTTGGAAAGGCCCGGATGAATAGGCGGAGTCAATGGCTCGTAAGAAATGAGCCAGTGACGTGAGGCAGTAGGCAAGTGAAACGTGTTTCATACCAGCCTATGTTGATCTCTTAGAGCTTACTGAATTTCTTAGTTCATCAAGTCAGGTGAAATAGCGTGAATATTTTTTTAAATTTATTGCGTGAGTTCAGCAGACAGGCAGACGGTCCACTTGATGGCAAGCGGCTACCATCGCCTATAAACATTTGTAACACCAGAGATGCTAGGTACCAATGTGCTGTCGCTTTCTAAAGGGAGACTGGAACCTGTCTACTAATGCTGGAACACAACTCACGGTAGTTATAGCGGCATGCTCTAGACTGTGGGTTGTTTTATCGCCTCTTTCAAGAGGCCGCCCGGTCGCAGGAAATTGTATTCTTTCTCCGTTCTTGCACGGATAAAATATTTTAAAATTAACTTTAGTGGCTCAATGACTCGAAATAAATCTAGGCCTGCGATACGAGAATATTCCACTCTAAACTGTGATTGTACAAGCTCATGCAGGCCAACCTCTATTATATGACTCCAGCGACATTTGGGGCGAACAACTAAACCATTGACAATTTTTGACGATTATGGGTGGGTTTAAATAAGTAATACACCTTAAGTCGGGGTAGCGTAATGGTTAGCGCACGCGTCTCAAACTCAATGGGCTCGTGTTCAAATCCTGGCCGAAACGCATGCACCTTTTAGGCAGTTTTCTGTCCTTATGTGATGTGCATATTTTTACAATTACCATGTGCTAACAACAGTGAAGGAAAACATCAAGATAACCTAGGTATCAAAACTGCCAAGCCAACTGGACAAGCGTGGTGGGTATACTGTCGCTTCCCCTATAGTGGTAGGCCTGAGCCCAGCAGTGTTTTGCCAGGAATGTTTTTTTATTTATTTAATGTAGTTTTTATGTTTAATTATATATAAATATATTAGCATTCGTCGCTTCTTCTCTATATAAACTATAAGCGTGCGAAATTTTAAACTCCTGCGTTCGGGCAATTTTCTTAAAAGGGGTACGAAGTTTTTGCTTCACCTATTAATAAATTAGATAAGCATCCTTTTAAATAATGTAAATGTTATATAAGTAAAGACAAAAGAAAATGGTATTTAAAGGTCATGTAAACTGCAGTAAACTTCATTTAAATAAATATGTCTATGAGACTAGTTCCGTTCTTCGCTTAAATAAATACATAAGGTTTTGGAATGTGACGTAACGAAATTTAGAACCCCTTGTCACTTAATTTCAGACTTCGTCAAACGCCCCCCCCCCCCTCCCCCACGTTTAACGTATGAAGATTTATGGGTGGCCCTTAAAACAAAAATCGATTGAAAGCATAGTGTCAATTAGATAAAATACTGTTTTAATATTTGCAGTTTTTTTTTTCAAGAAATATCAATTTGTTTTAATACAATAAAGTCGATGCGATTTAGTCTGATAGACCTCAAAAATGTTGAATAGACTGGCGTATGTATAAAATAATTCAAGACACATTTGCGTAAGAAAATGATATTTTATATACGCATCTTTTCGTCCTAAAATAATGTCTGCCGGGGTTGATCGAGGGATCTTGACAATTTGGATGTGATTCTAGCTCCGTTAATGAGCCAGGTGGTTCCAGCACAATGTGTGCCGGTAACAATGGGATGTAGCGGCTAAGGGTGGCCCGCACCCTTATGTGAGGTTGATTTCAAAATTTGAATGTTTATTTATTTCTCGCCTCTAAATGGGCCTATCAAACTCTATATTATTACGAAAAATGTTTTATTTAAATTTTGGTTCCGTAGTCTTGATGGTGTAGTTCAAGTTATTTATTTACAATATTTTTACGAGTTACGGGACTTGAATTAAAATGCCGTTGGAATTATTATAGAATTTATTAACCTATAAAAACACGTATAACACAGATACAAATATAACTGGACGCAACCAGTACAACCGTGATGTACGATTCAATAACACGCGCAAAGTCCGTCACTTTATAGCTTATCGAATGTACACACACTTGTTTCGCTTGTGCCTATCGTTAGACTGACTCATCTCTCAGTTGGGGCATTGTCTTATACTGCATCAATATAATATGTCTCGACACAATACCATAAAATATTACAATACGCAATAGGCTGTTTATCTAATTACAAATTTTAAACAAAAGAAGTCCAAATGCCGAAAAGGTAATAAACTGCAGATGTGAATTGGTCTTTTCGGTCGTAACAATTAAGTTAAATTTTTGAAGTGATATCATCTTATGGGAGGGTAAACCGCTTCGTTATGTAACGTGTTACGGGCCCAGTCTCTCTGGCTTCCCTTTCTCTCACGTTAGATTAGTTTAAGTTATCACTTCTGTCGGCGTTCCGAGACACACACCGTCTTTTCTTTTTATGCATTACTTTAAAGTCTAGAAATGAAGAGGCCTCGACCAAACAGCTGGAAGACTTATAAGCTGCTATTATAAGTACATTAACAAATATATCAGACTGGTAATAAATATGAGTACTTTGATATTTAAACTACACACTCAGACAATTAAGTAATGTAGGTACGTTACTAAGAGCTGGGTACGAATGAAAACTTCGAAAGTTTTTAACGTCTGCACTATCATAGCGAGCATTGCAACTTTGTTTCATACAATTTTTACTGTTCAAGTAAATTGAAGTTTTAAAGAAATTCGGTCTCAATTATCAAATCACTTGCAAAGTTTCACCGTTTGCGCACTGCAGGAGTAGTTTAATTTGAATTTTCACACTGTACGACTATGAAATTTGCGTCTTTCTTCCATACTATATGCAGTCTCATAAACGTGACTTGTTCGTCTTGAATAGAATTGAACTTTTATGTTTTTACAAGATTGCTAAAATGAAATTGTTGTTTTTGAAATACGGTTTATATATCCACCTAATGGCAAGTATTTATGAATATTTAAGTTTTAGGACAGTGTCTAAGTAAATACCAGACCAATCCTAATCCTAGCTTCAGTGAGATTGGGTACACTTACCCAATCTTATGTGTAGTATTTACATACTACACATAACATATGGGTGGTACACAGAGTCTTTCAAAAATTCTATAAAAAGTGGCCGTTAAAATTGTCAAATTTGTCATTGTCATCAACTTTCAAAATGGCACGAAAAAAAAAATTATGCAATAATCAATATGATACTTAAATAGTCAAAGATGTAACGTCATAACTCGCAAAGTTCGTACTAAAGTCTGAAAGACCCCCCAAATCATGAAAGTTTTTTAGTAATCGAGCAGTCACATAAGTGAATGATTCCAATTTTCTGCACAAACAATTTCTATGTAATAGAACAGGCATGGTTTATTTCAATAAAAAAAATAATTTCATATGAAACAGCACAATAAAACTGTGTATAATATTTCTTTTTGGTGGTAGAGCTATGGGTTGGAGTCTTGGTGACCTGTCGTACATATTTTTTATAATTCTGCTTTAGGCAGCAGTCTCACACATCAGGTTATTCGTCAATTTGTTACGAGAAAAATGAATTAATTCGTTTCGCCCACTTTTCAAAAGAATAAAAATCAAATAAAATGTCGCGCATAAAACCGTTAGAATGTAGTTTTAATTAAGCATATGTATTAGTAGCAACAACTTAAGACAATGCTAGTTTTATTATTATTACTATCTACCTTTTACACCTTATTTTTCTTACAAGTTAAATCTTTGGATAAAATTTTAGTTAAATTCTGTCTTCAGATGATTAATATGAAAAATGTTCTACTATAATAATATGAATTCATTGACAAAATCCTGTTTGAAATTTTCCATAATGATTTTCTAAGGAAAAACAATGTATGATAAATAATACTTTTCAAGTTCCCGAAATAAATCTCAAAGAAAACATTGGAGTAGGATATAATATTGCACTATAAATAAATGTAATTATTTATTTATTATCTATGTACAATTTGTACACTTATGTTTATTTTCATAATGTTAAACTTGTATGTGTTGAAAATAATTTGTGTATACAACATCCATTTGCAATGTCGTTTGAGTTAATCCTTGCCTAACAGGAAACATTAGTTGAAACGGCAAACGGGGTATATTTAGCAGCTTAAAAATAAACAGGGAGTGTGCGGCCCATCTACACTTGAACTTGACTTGGGTTCAATGAACGACGAGCTTTGATAACTGTGCACTATGCTTTAGAAGTTTTATTTTACAATGAGTTAGAAATAAATCATGTTGAGATATGATGGCCACTGATTAATTTGTCTTTTCGAATTCTTTGTTTTATACATAGGTATGCTAACCATGAACATTTAAAACTTGAATGGATAAAGGTGCTATATAATAATAACAATCCATAACTGTCTCACTGCTGGGCTCGGACGGACAGTATCCTGCCACGCTTGCCCCAGGCGGCTTTGCAGGTTTGACACATCGGTTATTCGATGTGCAGGTTGCATCACGATGTTTTCCTTCACCGTTGTTAGCCCGTGGTAATTGTAACAATATACACATCAGAAAACTACCTAAGTGGTGTATGCGTTCTGGCCAGGATCGAACTCCCGCCCTTTGAGTTTAGAACGCGTCCGCTAGCCATTACGCTACCACGAATTTTTAGCTGTTGTATACGGTTTTAAAGATTTTATTATGTCAAGTAAAGGTGTAAAGTGCGTACAAACCATGTTAAACCTTAAACTACAGTCATTTGAGCTTAGTTTTAAAAATATAAAGTATTGAGTGAAATAAATTTCGGTGGCCAATTGCTTACCGTATCATGTTCTCTTCATCCATTCATATCTTTAACTGTAATAAAAAAAATCCAGCAAAAAGAAAACCGATTTCAATAGTAACTAAAAAGCAAAAAATGAATATTTTCTACAACATCTTGAAGTCGTTGCGATGTAAAACATAAATATTACTACATTTTGCAAATTTGATGTTGTTTTTTAAGTTTTACTTAAAGAACGTAAAAGCCTTTTCATTTTGATTTTAATAAATTTTCTATGCAATATCTTTGTAATGTGTTTGAATTAACTTTGAAGTTACTCGTATACTGAATCCATAAGAGTAAAAAATAAACGTCGAATGAACAATCTCCACTTTCTTTTTTAAAATCGCTTTAATCAATTAAATTAAATGAAAAAAGTGCGTAATAACAGATAAAACAATCTACTTTTCTTCTACTGTTGGTCGCCTAATTCACGCCATTTGAACGAGACGATAGTCATGGCGAATTTTGGCTAAAAAACTTGCCATAAATGGGTAAATGTTTATAAGTTTATAAACATATGATAGTAAATAGTTCATTGTCAATATTATGAATACTTGTGATATCTGTTCCCAACGGTAGCTAGCCTGGTATAGGTGCTGTTATATCTCGAATCGGTTCGTATCGATTTATCTATATTAGGAAACTTGCCCTCGGTAGTTTAATACTGTCTAAAATATTCCCTTTTGTAGCGTATGGTAATGTATGCCATTTGATATGTTTTATTATTTCAATATATTTTTTGAATTTTTTTATGCTTTTTTAATATATATATAAATAGCACATATTAAAAAATATGATAGTAGTATAGTGTTATTCAAACGGAACTTCCTCACAATGCGTGTCGTGCTCAGGATAACCGCCTTCTCTATCTGGCCCTTCACCCATTTACCGAGCGAGAGCCTCTCTAGGTGTCGGTCGAGGCTCTAATTATTATTATTATTATGTGTTTTCATAATATATGTAAAAAAATGAATTCAGTTTTTATGTACGTAAAATTAAGCCACTGCCTGTGTTTTGACACACGGCGTAGTCTCGGGACAATCTCTATTATTATAATTATAGAACTAATGATGGTGACAGAAAAGAAATGTTTGTGATTTCATTTGAAGAGTTTAACTCATTTTCAAAGACAATTGAATTTTTGTAATTCAGTTACTGCCGATGTGTTAATAAAACATTCAATGCAGTTGTTTGTAGCGAGTTGTTAGTGCTGGCCTGTTTTACTGCGATCAATAGGAAACTGTTTAGACGGTGAATAATTGAGGCAATCCTAACCGGTTCTGAAATAAACTTGTTGAAAGAATTTCTTCAGTTTATATGCAGTTCCTGTTATATTTGAAAATGCATAGATGAATACAATTGTTAAGCACTAGCCTCTTACTATTGGGCTATATACATATAATTTAATAGAAAAATATATCCAATATGTTGCTCTTCCATCATTAACTTATAAGATGGCGCTAGATAATTATGATGCGATTTCGCCTAAAAATAAAAAAAAACAAATTATAATCTTAATCGCAAACTATATATTTCATCACGTGATGATCTTTAGCAAAATTGATGTCATAAGCCAGAGGTTTCTGAGTTGGTTCACAATTGGATCCGGTAGGTGGCGCTGCTGTCGCTATATATATATATATATATATATTTTTTTTTTTTTTTTTTTTTTTTTTTTTTTTTTTTTTTTTTTTTTTTTTTTTTATATATATATATATATATATATATATATATATATATATATATATTACGTGATTGTTGTTTTAAATGTCATTTGTAAAAGATCTCTGTGACTTCTTTAAAATGTGTAGTTATAATGTAATTGCCTAAAGAACGATCAGAAATATTCTAAAAATAATTAAGAACATCTTCCATTAGCGAAATAAAACACATCTTACTCCTGATATTATACGTCAATAAACAGACAGGGAAAGTCACTAGACATCGGAAAACCGTCGCGGAAGTTTTGAGTACGGTCACCAAATATGATTGATGGTTTGTAGGTATTAAGGCCGCTTGATTGACAACTTGGTGTATATGGCAAAGTTGGCAACGCAATGTTGTTGCCAAAATAGAAAGTTACACAGTACCAGAGAAAACTACACAAACATATAATAGTAGTATGTTTTAATCAAACATCGAAGCTATACAGGTCTACGTCATTTCATTCTAAAAAACCTTACAATTAAAAATACGGGATTCCTTATATCTAAGTCTAAGAAACTGTAATATTCATATACGTAATTTGCCTGATTTGTCAGACCTCGATTACATCAAACTGAGTTTTGACTGTCCAAGTTGGTCAACCCTAGAATTAGACTGTCCAAGTTTGTTAATCCTAGAAAAGACAAAGTCCTTATCAAAGGTCGAATAATACTGTTGGTTTTCCATTTTGGCTTACATTTCTTAAGCGATTTTTGATTAGATAAGCCGGAGTTTCCAAGTTTAAAGAATGTATTTTTCTATGTACATAAGCGTGGCGGATACCATTAGACGCGTTTTGAAAAATCAAAATGCTTTTCTTTCATGACCTTTTGTTAATGAACTTTGATATACGACGTGAAAAATTATGAAAACCTGTTAGCAGAATACAACAAGGTATCACCTACCTATCACAGAGGTGGCAAAGTCTCTTAAGTTATTATTAATGAGTTTCAGGAAAGTTAGTCGATTGGCGTAAGTTCAGAGACCCTTCGCTATACGTCTTACGCTCACTTACTTCCTTAGTGACATTGGATTAGTTCTATCGCATAGTAGTTAACAAGTTTGCTATGATATGATCATCTCTTGATAAGCTTTCTGTGTGTGTGGTCTAATGCATGTAGGAGTTGGTTTGTTGCTGTTAAAGATTACAATGTCTAATGTCTAAAATAATATGTTAAAGCAAGGTATACATTTTTGTTATGAGGCATTTGTAGTTTATTGTTATAAGAGTTGAGCCTCTCTAGTCTGCGCTACATACCCTGTTCCTCTATTTTGCCAATCCAGTCCCTAGCAGCGACATTGTATATGTGACTGAAGGGTGTCTTGTGTTACGTACCTATTTCTTGGTCTAGTAGTGAAAATACTGGGATTTAGGGTTCCATAGTTGTCTTTAACCGACTTCAAAAGGGGGAAGTTCTCAATTTGTCTGTATATTTGTTACGCGATTTTTGCGTTAATTGTACACCGATTTACAAATTGTATTTTTATTCGAAAGAGTATACTCCGAAGTGATTCCATTTTCACCAAGTAAGGATGTGATGAGTAGATCTCAGGGAAATCGAGACAACCCTTGTTGAAGAGCGCCTGCACTCATCGAGATGGCAAACTTATGCGTGTTGGTTGTGTGTGCCAGTAGTACAATTTCTACGGCACTTAATATATTATTTCTAAAGGTATTCTATATTTGCACAGCTAAAAAGTAAATATTTTTTTTTAACAATATAAAACCGACTTGAAACTAAAAAGCTAAAAAATAAATATTTAAGCGACTTCTTTATACAGCATGTTAAAGTCGGTGAGTGTTGTTGTTGTTTTATGTTTAACTAGGCACCGACTTCAAGATGTTGTAGAAAGAATTCGGTTAAATATTTGTTTTTGGCTTTTGAGTTATTCGGTTTTGTTTTAGTTAAAAAATATATATTGTAAAAACACATACCTTATTATAAAATTACTCACGTACCATCAGTCGCTGAAAATTTGACAAGATGTATTTATATATAAGCCGCTATAAAATGTGCGCTGTTTTCAGACATATAATATCCGGTAATTTCTGAGAAAAAGGTTAAAGACATACATATAGATGGACGTATCTGATAAATTTATAAAGGTATGTTTTTGTAATGTACAGTACTCTAAAACATTCGAACCCGCAAATTGGGACAAAACTCATGTTTCCCAAATTTATATGTCCATTTTACACAGAATTTACGTTCCCCAAGAGGTGTTGTTACCAATGAAAGTTGGGAAAAAATACACAGAAACCGCTGATATTGGCTTTTATTAAAGTTATTGTGTGCGCCCGCTGTCATATCGTTAGAAGTTGTGGCTTTTTACGACACATGTCATAAGTAATTGCTTAGGAGCTGTGGAAACTTCCCCGGGGCTCCTCTTAGGGTTGCCAGCAGTGAAATTACGTTTTGTATGAGGCAATATTCGTTTTTTGCTCTCGTCGTTATTGTGAAATGGTTGCTGTCCAGCTGCGTATATGAGCTAGTATATTTGTGCCATTATTTCTATTTTTTCGAACCAGAAACTACGTAAGTCTTTGGTTACATGTGGCTGTGAAGCATGGCCTGTACTTGTGTGCATAGACTTATAATTTATAAATTAAAGTATTGTGATTTCAAAATGATTTTCAAAAGTGGAGGGCTTAATTTATATTTATGTCTAGCTGGTCAGTAACCTGACTAATCCACTTATTTAGATATCTACCATTAGGTCTCCTGCCTTCACATTTTCCAGTGACTATCAGTGTTAAAATATTATGTTTTTAATTTATTTTTTATTGCACTTGTTCGACAGACAGGCAGATGGCCGACTTGATCTAAAGCGGTTGATGGTAACCGGTATAACCTATAGACATTTATAACACCAAAGGTGCCAACAATGTACATACATACATACATACATACATAAAATCACGCCTGTTTCCCATGGGGGTAGGCAGAGACTATGGATCTCCACTTGCGACGATCCTGACAAACAACTTTCGCTTCACCTACTTTCATTAACCTCTTCATACATGCGCGTTTATTTGAAATGCTTTTTACCTGGCCTTTTTTAACAGTTCTGATATTTGTTCATGGTATGTTCGTCTCGGTCTACCGGCAACAGCTTTACCATTGACAATACTGTCATATACCTGTTTTGTGATTCTATTTTCATCCATCCTCTCTACATGCCCAAACCACCTTAACATTCCTTTTCAACTCTTGTTATTACATCTTCTTTCAAACCACATCGTTCCCTTAGCACACTCTTTCTTATCCTATCATTCAAGCTAACCGCACATATACTTCTCACAGTTCTCATTTCAACTGCGTTTATCCTACTTTCATGCTTCTTCTGCCATACCCAACTTTCACTACCATACATCAGGGTCGGCACCAACACTCCTTTATGGACAGCCAAGCGTGCCTTTACAGCCACTTTCTGGCTATTCATAAAAGAATTTAGCGCTCCATTCACACTATTACCTACCATAACTCTCCTTCCAATATCCCTTTCATGCTTTCCGTCTCTGGTAAACATGCAGCCTAAGTAAACAAATTCACTAACTTGCTCCAACTTTTGATTTCCTATCTGTATATTACAACTTGTCATTCTTTCATCTATTTCAAACACCAGAACTTTCGTCTTGTTCACATTAATTTTCATACCCTTTCTCTCAAAAGACTCATTCATAATTGTTACCATCTCCTGTAACTCCGTTTCCGATGACGCAAGTATAACTAGATCATCGGCGTAAAGTAGACATTTGATAAGTAACCCATTCATTCTTAAACCACTTTCACTTTCTTTCAAATCGTCCAAGCAACTGTCTAAGAATAGGTTGAACAGCCACGGCGACGCTACACAGCCCTGTCTAACACCTTTTTTAATGCTAAACCATTCAGTGCAGGCGCCGTTAACCCTAACACAAGCACTGGAATCGCTATAGAGGGACTTCAGTGATCGTATCAGGTTGTCTGTTATCCCATACTTAGCTAGCGCTGACCACAGTTCACTCCTTATCACTCTATCATAAGCTTTCTCCAAATCTATAAATGCACAATACACATTTTGCCAACAATGTGCTTTCGCTATCTAAAGAGAGATTGGAACCTAGCCACTAATGCCGGAACACAACTTGGTTGTTATAGCGGCACACTCTAGACCAGGAGTGGTACCCATCCAGATGGGCAAATACCCTACCACCTAGCTATCTGAGTTCTTTATACATATCTAGCTAAAGTATTTCAGTGTGCGTTGTGTACATCTTTTGTAGTTATTTTTAGTCAATACATTTCTTTTAGTATGAATACAATAAAATTACCAGTAATTCCAGTTTTGTCAGTGTAAAGGTTCCTAAGTAGTCCTTAAAGGATTCCTGCTGCGTGATAATTTTCTATTGCCATATTCCTTAGTGATCCCATACTGTGTTATTGCTGAACCGTAGATAGCAGAAAAGTTGGAGAAATAAAACTATAATTTATACCTATACAAAAGTCGTTAGATACACGCGGGGGTGTATAGGCCAAAGCACCAACGTCGCAATGCCACAATGTACATGTGGGTTTTTAGGGTTCCGTAGCAATTTTGACAAAAAGGATATTGATATGCAGTTATAATGTCCAACCAGTCTGTATATAAGTATATCACAGTTTTTTTTCAGAAAAAACTGGGTATACCTGGATGAAATTTGACAGCAAGGTGTAATCTGTCTGTCGCCACAAAGTTAGAGAAACAGCGAATAAAGTAAATATTAGGGGTAAAGCTATAAATGTATTTTTTTATTGCAGGAGTTCAGCAGGCAGGCAGACGGACCACTTGATGGAAAGCGGTTGCCATCGCCTATGGACATTTGCAACACCAAAGGTGCTACAAATGCGCTGCTGCTCTCTTAAGGGAGACTATAACTTGGAACACAACTCAAGGTTGATATGGCGACATACTCTAGATTGAGGGTGGTAGCCATCCAGTCGGGCAAATGCCCTACCACCGGACTGTGGGTTGTTTTGTCGCCTCTTACGAAAGGCCGCCCGGCCGCAGGAAATTGTATTCTTTCTCCGTTCTTATATGGATATAATGTAACTGGGTGTTTATTTTTTTCAGTATAGATAACACAGTAGTATGGATATTGTTAATCAAGTAGTTAAAAAGATTATGATGTTTTTAATGGGGTATTTAATCAAATAGATAAATTTAAAACAAGAGGTATGAAGAGTATTAATGTCAAAGACAGCGATGTGTAAGATAAGCCTGTATGCTTGTTTACTACCAGGTTGGCTTTATGTATGTAGTATTTTCACATTGCTTTAGTAGTTTCCAAACTTGCATATAAGTCCTTATCAACGTTTGGACAGCTAATTACTTAACCGACATCTGTTAGTTGACTGGAAAATTATTGTCCAAACGAGGATATGGACTTAACAGCCAGTGTCACAATTTAACTAACAACGCAAGTAATGCAAATGTAATGAGGCTTTAAAGACTTGAAAATTACGTGTATGTTCCACTTCGAAATCTTGCAAGTGTTCCGAAAATATGAATATAAAGTCCAAGTCTCGCGCAAACGAAGAAGCAGACATAACCTAGTTTCACAATTGTAAGTATCAAATATGTGGACTCTGCAAGAAGTGGTGGAAAAAATTAGCAAAGGAAAAATGATAGTTATTTCTTACTTTTATTAAACGGTATTTCACGTAGCCTTCACGCCATCTGCCAAACATCTGCGTCAAACGGTTCCATTTTTTACTAGCATCAACTTTTGACCCCACTTCGCTACGATCACTCATATGGGAATTGGATTCTATGTTCACGAATAAAGAACCTTGAATCGTAAGCTATTCGAGATAAGGTTGCGTTTTGTTTGAAAACTGTAACTTTTTTATTTAAGAGGGCGTTATTCTTACTGCTGCATATTAATTGCTTGGAATTATTAACGAAATTAAAGTCAAAATGGGTCGGTTTTTGTGGAGTTCTCTTTGTATAAATTAATTGTCGTTTCATTAATGCAAATAGTACACTTGAAAGCAAAATGTTTATAGTTCTACGCTTTTTGTTACGAAGTGGAAATACTTTATGCAAACCTCTCTGTTGGGGGACAGACAGTGAGGTTAGTTCTACAGCCCAACCGTGATGGAAAGTGGTAACCATCGCTTATAGACATTAGCAACACTAAGGTGCTACTAATATGCTGCCAGATTCATAGATGGGACTGATACCTAGACACTAATGCGGAACACAACTCAAGCTATTTATGGTGGCATACTCTAGATCAGGGGTGGTAGCCATCCAGACGGGCTGATGCCCTACACCTGCTGTGGGTTGTTTTGTCGCCTCTAACGACTGCTCGTCCGGCCACAGTAATTAGTATTCTTTCTCCGTTCCTGCACAGATAAAAATGATATTTTACAAAAATTTTGGTACATATTCGCAATTCAGTTTCACAGTTATACCATAACTGATTGTTTAAATAACGAAAGAAGAATTTTAGAAAAAATAATCGCCTAGTATTAGGACAAATTTGGATGAGGAGAAGATGGGATAGAAGAGATGGCATAGATAAGACGGATAAGGAAGACAACCTAAAATGGGTAAAGAAGCCTGGAAATGCGATAATTTTATTCGTTCACACGCTACTCATGTATTTTTTGTTACAACACTAAAGATGTACTGCCATTTGCAATAATGTTCTGAGTGTTAAAAGCAAATTGATGTTTTAATTAACCTACATACTTATTAACATTAATTTATTTTTATTTTGTGTAATATCATTAACATGATATCAGTCCTTATTGTTGCTTCAGGCGTCACCGTTTTTAGAGGAATAAACTGTATACCCACCACGTTTGCAGATGTTGCATAGGTAGGCGAGTTTCAATCATCAATTTTCGTTTTCTAAATGTAAATCGGGCTTTTAATTTGGTCATTTTAAATCATTCCAGAATAATTTCCGCGGGATTCCCAGGGTAAAAAATTTGCTGTCGATCACCGAAAACCGCATCGAAATCCATCCATCGTTCGTCGTTATCCATCGTTTATATTGTCTATGCCAGTTGTTTTTTTTTGATACTTTTAATGTACGGACACAGAATGCTTAGAATTTTATAATATTATGAATGTGTTCTTTTATTAACCTACTTCAAAAAGAAGGAGGTTCTAAATGCGTCTGTATGTTTTTTTTGTAGTTCCTTACTCGATATCTCCGTCAATTGTGAAACAGTCCTGAGTAGATCCCAGAGAAATCGATATTAACCCGTATAAAAAACGCCGAAAGCTTATAGATATTTTCATATTAAGGAGTAGATTCCGTATTGATTCCCTTTTTAAAAACGCTGTGGGCCTTTGTATTTACCACAAAAAAGTGTTAACACGATTTCAAAGATTATATTGTGTTAATATCGCCGAAAGGAAGGAAGCTTTCAAAAACTTGGGAATTGTTTTAAAACAGTTCCCTTTTATAATTTGGATATCGTGTTTCCTGAAAACGGTTCTACAAAAAAATATGGCCTAGATAAATTCCAAAGTTTTGTAAACAAGTTTCGTAACTTTCCTTCAGAAGGTTCTTTGGACGGATTCGGTAATTAGGGGCACAAGTTTTGTTTGATTTTTTGAATTAGAGTTATTTCACTACTATCATTGGATAGTTTATTGCACTATATTTTTAAATAAACAAAACCGACTTCAAACTAAAAAGCAAAACATAAATATTTAACCGCCTCTTTATATACATCTTAAAGTCGATCCTTAGTAAAACATAAAAGACAACAACAAATTTGCAAAATATAGTAATTTACTCTTATATATTTAACGTATAGACTAATTGAGAACCGGACTTTTTGAAGTCGGTAAAAAAATCGCTGTACTCATATATCGCATACTACCAGTTCGAATTGTATGACAGTTTTGATACTAGTACGTGGTTTTAGTAACCATCGAATTGTACAGTGGTCTGTCTCTAGAAAATTTATTTTTATATCCATTGCTCATAATATATGATATACTGGCTTTGATATAAAGATTTTATCATTTATACTTTCTAATTTGGTTTCTACCATAATATTATTATATCCGTCTACATTCTTGCGTTGTATGAATCAGAGTTACGCAGTGGTCTTTCTGCTTTTATTTTTCTACAAGAGCTTCCTGTATTGCTTCGCTTGCGTGAACTTTGAATCCTTACGAAGAATATACTATTCAATTTTCAGAGTAAGAACTACTTATATTCATTCAAAACTTATGTTGTTGCAATATATGTGTAGATGCAGTTCTTGCTTAAAGTCGATTACCGATATCTTCCAACCATTGTTTATTTTTAATCTATATTATATATTTTTGAAAATAAGTCCACTAAAATTATAAAAAAAAAAGTAACTTAAATTAAGATGAAGAAAACCCATCCTATATATAAAATTCTCGTTCACAATGTTCGTTCCCATACTCCTCCGAAACAGCTAGAACGATTCTCATGAAATTTTGTGTGCATATTGGGTAGGTCTGAGAATTGGACAAAATTATTCATTAAATTAAAGTACAAATATTTTTTTCTAAAAATGTATTAATTTTTTTATTTTTTTATGATACAACATTAAAAAATACATACAACCCTAACTTTTCAACCCTCTACAATCAACCCCTATTTTTTAATAGCGATATTAGTATTTTTATAATTTTCTACAGGGATTGTTTAGATTTTAATTTGAACCAGGTAGATGGCGCTGCAATCGAGTACCAGAATTTAGATGTTCTTTTTGTGGTTGTATGTGTCGAAGTTTAGATTTGAGAATAGTTTAGATTAACATTTGGTCCCGGTAGATGAGGCTGAATCGGGTTCTAGATTTTTATTTTTTGAAGGCAGGACAACGTCTGCCGGGTACAGCTAGTAGGTATATCTATAAAACAGAATGAAATCTCAGTTCCATAACTCAAAAGGCTTCACAGAACCTATTATGCTAGGTTTTACTGTTTAAATTAATCTCAGATATCTGTCCTTTCCAGAACTGTAAGTCCGTTCGCATCCATAGCTATTAACTAACCGCAGTCAGTGTTCATTCAGTCGTACATCTCGCGTTTGGCTACAGACTATTTGTCTCAGTCTAATTACTTGAGAGCAGATCTTAATTACGGCCATCCGGTCCGTTTGATTGGGCCCCCGCATTGTTTGTATTCTCAGCCAACAGGACAATTGCAACTGCACTTAGTCACTGGACACTAGTTAATAATACGTCACCAAGTTTAACCGCTTTAAGGTTAATGTCATATAGTTCAACTAGTTCATGAACCCAATGAATTCGATAAACCATATTATTTTTCCCACTAATGAGTTAAAGTTCAATATCTCAGAAAACATTGATCTAAGCAATTAGGTATCAAAGACCTATCCTATCAGGTTCATGTGGGCAATTAAATTTCCAACAAATCTGTCATTTAATATTTTTGTTTGTTATGTTTATTGCTTTGGAGAGAACATCTAAAATACTATTATAACACTACTTTTAGGTGAAAATCAACTTCAGTGACGTGTACCAACACACCAGTATAATAATATAATTTCGCAGCAATGGACATTATTGTAGATTGTTTAATCCTGAGTAAATTGCGACCAAACTCGAGGTGATAGCATGAAATGCGGCTAAGTTATAGAAAAAAACTTTATTTACATGTATTTTATATAAAAAAATTTCAAGCTCAGGGTAAGTACTTAAAATTAATATTAAGAGTTGTAACTTTCAGGGAATGTTTTTTTGAACATATACATCAAAATTCGGGTGGGGATCGAAAATATACTATTGTAACGAGATGGCATACTGATTGTATAATATTTGCGGAGAGTTATGACTTCTGCCCCATGACTTCTGCTCTGTGATTACTGAAATAAAAACGAGTGGGCGTGGTGGCAACGAGCATTTTCATTCTGGCTTTGGTTCGATGCACATGTAGTAGTAGCGCTCGAATGTGGCTGATTATTGGGGGAAAATCACAACCTATAATTGGTTGAACATAATTATATCAATAATCTAACTGCGACTGCAGGGAATTGAGACATTGTAAATAAATATGGTTGATTAGTGAGTACGCTATTTTATTCTCTGTAAGCTATATAGCTTAGGAGCCAGTGATCGGCTACCTGTATGTATTTGACCAGACCTGAGGTTTTGTACATTGAAGCACCTATACCCACCATGCATGGTACGGGGACTCACTAAGCTCTAAGTGGTGGACGCGACGAGCGCGGAGGTAAGACAGTATCGATTTTTGACGAATTTTAAAACCATTTGACCAGGTCTGCCGTTTTGATATTTGAAAATATAGGCTTATTATTATCGGAAAACAAGAATGGCAGACCATTATCACGCGGTTAACTTTGTGGCAGACCATTTTGAAAATGATGAAAAAATTTGAAAGTAATTGACCAGATCTGCCATTGATATATTTTGTTTATTAAAGTCTTAAAAACGTATATTGATCGCGGCAGACGTCTACTTTGCGTATACACATCAATAATTAATAATAAAATATTAGCTACTACCCAGTAAGATGTATATGTTTTCCGTTCGTTGTTTTACATCAATAATTATAGTTACTTGATATTTACTTTATCACTGTATTTTAATACTCTATATGCTAAACTTCATTAATTAGATGTGTGGAATGGTTCTTGCAGGGTAACAATTTAAAGTTTGGGCAAGCGAAACTGAATATATATATATATAATATATATATATATATATATAATATATAATATATAATATATAATAATATAATATATATATATATATATACTGAATATATATTTTTGATAATGAAGATGACCATAGGTTATATCTTAAAATATGGGGTTCCGCGGGATGTGATTCCAAAATGCACTCTTCATCTCTTAACGTCCCATTTCAATAAGTCGGCAAAAGAGGTCTCCAGAAGGGGTTTAGTGGAATAATAAAAAAATAATAACAAATACTAATGTGAACTAAGCTTTATAAGTCAGTGAAAGCCTAGGGCCGTGAGTTTCTAATTTTGCTCGTTACATTCATTGCGATATCTTTGGACATCGAACCGGTCCTGTATAGAATAAGCGGCGTTTACTGCCTTACTACACTTTTCTGTAGCTAACAACCTTCTGATTTTAAGATTAGCTTGATGACAAGTACAAACATTGCAGTCACTTGTAAGTGGTTCAATACTGTGCATTCACGCTAATTGACGCAGGGTTATTATTAACTCTTAAAAATATAAATCCCTAAAGTTAAACTCAAATTCGCTGCAATCGTCATAATTACTTGACTACTCCTCTGAACAAGAACATCAAAGAATATAACGTTCTGTAATTTTCTTTATTTGTAAGAATATTACAGAACGTAAAACGCTAAGTATAGCAGTACGGCAAGAAAGGGAATTAAATTGCTTAACATGTCGATCTCTTGGCTACAAATGCATTGTTTTATTCTTGACGTTGAATTTTTATTGATGATCAAATATCTACATTAGATATTTTATCCGTGCAGGAACTAAGAAAGAATACTATTTCCTGTGGTCGGGCGGCCTGTCGTAAGAGGCGACAAAACAACCCACAGCCAGGTGGTAGGGCATTTCCTCTACTATATAGCTACCACTCCTGGTCTAAAGTATGTCGCTATAACAACCTTGAGTTGTGTTCCGGCATTAGTAACCAAGTTCCAGTCTCCCTTAAGAGGCCACAGCGCATTTCTAGCGCCTTTGGTGTTACAAATGTCCATAGGTGATAGTAACAGCTTTCCATCAAGTGGGCTGTCTGCCTGTCTGCTGATCTCCTTCACTTAAAAAAAGCTAAAGCAATGATTAAACGAATATAAAGGAATGAAAAGATATCAACCTTAAGTTATTATATAAAAATAGGGATCTGTGACCATTGGAATATGATAAAGATGCAGTATTGATACTATGAGCCCACGCAATCATGCTTCATATTGTATATTTTACCGTATGTTGTTATTGTAACACTATTGCATACATAATGTATGGTTCTTTATTTTATTAGTTCAAGTAAGCGACTTTGCGTAGGCTTAGAGCTTTGAATACCACTATCATATTTGATGTTATTATACTATCGTAGCCATGAAAATACATACATATTATAATCCGTATTTTCATATTTATTTATACGTATTGATATTATCTGGCCTATATAAAGCAAGCAATGATTCATGTATAACCATTTAATTTGAATAACGAGGCTTTGGCGACGTTTCCATATATATGAAAAGTGGAATATTTAATTTAATAGATTTACCTACTTCAAAAATCAAATTATAAACAACCTTAAAACAAATGACTGAACTGTAGTTCAGTCATAAGTGTGTACACTTATGAAGCTAGTTCGTAATCCTGATTGATGTGACTATAGTGGTATCATACTTGTTAATGATTTTTATAAAATTGCCTGCATGAGGCCTGTGGAAAACTTGATATAATAAAAGTAATAAAAAGTGATAATAATATAATATACGCACTTTTCTATCGATATTGTTACGAGTTGCAGGACTCGAATTAAAATGCCATTGGAATTATTATACAGTTTATTATAACTATACAAACACGTATAACACAGGTATAAATATAACCGAACACAACAAGTCCAAATGTAATACAGATGTTCGTAATTCAATAACACGCGCAAAGTCCGTCACTAATTAGATTACCCAATGTACACAAGTCTTGCTTCGCGCGTGGTTATCACTCGACTGCCACATCTCTCAATTAGGGCATTGCTTTATACTGCAAAGATGCAATATGTCTATGTCTGTAAGACCTAATTCCCTAAATCAGTTTGTACTTTCAAACCAAGACATCTGGCAGTGATCACAATACAAGAATAGGCAGTAAAAGATAACAATACATAATGGGCTGTTTTTTTAAACACAATATAAACAAAAGAAGTCCAAATGCCGAAAGGTAATGAAATGAGTTTCTGCAGGTATGCAGGTGTGAATTTGTCTTAGTCGGCGTGTAGGTCGTAACAATATAAATACACTTAGTATGTCTGTAACTCATTTTGTTTTTTTCTCTTTATTTATGTAAGGCTCAGCCACATAGGTATGTCAGCCTCATCATCTCTTAATCATAAAATAACTTATATATTATAAATTAAATAATGAGCTGGCTAATAAATTAGCCTTTTTTGAGGCTGGCGCTACCAATCTCTATAAAAATACCAACATCTAAAGCCCCAACTCTCTCATTAGTTTGTTTCCACCGTCTTTATTTTTGCTGCATTCCATAAAGAGATGTTGGATATCCTCATGAGTTACAACAGTAGGAGAAATTACTATAAATTGCTATTTATACTATGCTTAATTTAGAATTTTGTCTCTAAAGTCGCAACGGATTTCAATAAATATTTAAAGTTGTTTTTATTGCCTGCCTCATCTGTCTTAGTTCAGGGCAGAAGGACTTATTTTTCTCTTATCTTTTTTCGCTTTTTTTATTTATTTATTTTTTCTTATGGAAACTAAATTGGGTATGTTTTTATTCGTTTTTTCCTTTTCTCTCTTTTTTCAAATTCCTAAATCTATTACCAAATTTCCTATTTCATGACTTCTTTATCTACGAGTATTAAATTTTCTTAATAATATTTTAACAAAATGTTATAGTTTAAACAAGAATTTCATCTTAAATTTTCTTGTGTTTCATTTCGATAACTTTGGAGTTTACAAGATATGAATATAAAGTAGATATTATAAGATAGTTAGGCACACACTACAATTCATATTTATTCCACACACCTAAAAAATATCTTTTACATTTTGCACGGTCTTTTGCCTCTTTCTAAAGTGCACACAATAAATGAAGAAAACCACAAACAACTATACGCATTTGATATACATAGTACCACGTATTCATTTCATAGCATCCACCCAATATCCCTTAGGGTATCGGCTACACAAAAGCCTTAGAAACGTTTCCCTGGAAAAGCGCTACGTCAGCATAAAAACACACACAATGGCCTTGGGGCCGACAATACGTCCCAACCAGTTGTGAACTGATCACTCTGTGGTCCAACCAAAATAACAAATGAATTGAGAAAATCCGACCCCACGTACTGCACGGCCAGTTTAATGTGATCTCTTATAGGACAGTCGCATACCTACTCTAGCCTTTAGTATGTGTAACCATTTCTTGTAATTTCCGTTTGGAACGTTTTTGCAGAATTTCACTTAACTGAATTAATATTTAAGTAGCTCATCGTACCCTGAAAGCTTAAAATAAACTAAATTAATTTTAAATTTCAAGTATTACATATACATGATCCTTACAATGATTTGAAAACTTTTATAGTGAGGCTCAGAACATTAAGCAAACAAAAAAATATACTGTAGCATCTTTGCCGATTATTACAATAATTTCAAAACTTAGAGACTCGAAAATTAAACAGAAAAGGAAATTTCTACTGCAGCGTCTTGTCTACCGATTCTTACAATAATTTGAAAACCTTTATAGACAATGACTCAGAATATCAAATTAAAAATAAAATCTATACTGTAACGTTTTCTCTACCGATTATTACAATAATTACTCATTATTACAATAATTTGTCAAATTTTATAGACAGTTACTAAGAGACTCAGAACACGAAACAAAAAAAGACAATTTATACTGTAACGTTTTCTCTACCGAGTCTTACAATGGTTACTGATTTTTACAATAATTTGAAAACTTTTATAGACAGCGACTCAGAGACTCGGAACACAAAACGAAAAAGAAAATGTATACTGTAACATTTTCTCTACCAGTTACAATACTAACTAAAGAATAGAATAGTATAAGAAATCCGATGAAAAACACAAGAAAATGAATCACAATCATACCATATCACATGCCATTCCTTTAGGAACTTTCATTTTCAATACAAATCAAGTTCTCTCCGTGAAGATTTTCCGCTCGTCTGAGATCAAGTTTGTCCGGCCATGTCATACTTTTTCTACCACGCGAAGGGGTTTTCAGGAAAATTTAATTTCCGCAGTCAGATCGAACAATATCGCTCCAATGTAGTGTTCGCGGAACATAATTGGGTCAGCCTGTCGGACAATGAAGTCTGACGATGTTATTATTATAAGTAGATATTGTTATTCGATTACAGTCTTCATGAATGTATGGTAAAAGATTTGCGCTTTGCTCGTCTTTGCTGATGAGTTTAAATAGTAGACAACAGGGTAGTATGATCATGTTTAATGTTGTCTTGTCGAAATCGGTTTACATGATGATGCATGTATATATAAATAACATTACACAACACTAAAGTGAAGACTATTATAGCTCTACATAATGATATATAGTTAAATAAATTTAAAAAATATAAGTGTCCTCAGTACATGTAACCGAGGGTTGAATTCTTTTTAAATATTTACAGTGATGTGGGGTATCGTTAGACAGACCTTGAAAATTCTGGAAAATGATCCTTATGATATTTTTGTTTAAGCCAATAGGGGAGGGCGGGGGATATTGTTTGTTTAATATTCGAGAAAATTGTCACCCTCTTATTTTTTAAATATGAAGTGGTAAATATAAAAAAGGCAGTTGTCGAGCTGCAGAATAATTTTGAACAAAATCAGTTTCAATGATATTTATTGTTGATTAGTTTTTGAGATATATATAGTGTTTTTTATTAAATGCTCTTGTCATGGTTCCGTAATTAAGTGACGAAAACAGTAGAAGTTTTTCATACAAGTATATGCACCAAAGCATAAATAAACTTCTATTAAATTTCTTATAGTTCATGGAGTGCTTACGTATTGGCATGTTATAACTTTTGACTTATATTAAAAAAAGGGTTTCATAGGAATTGTCCAGTTGTTTGTAAACAAAAATTGTCTGTCGGCACTAAGTCGATAATTTCATTCATTTCAAAATTTATCCGAGCGAATTGTATCGAAGCTTTTAACAAATCGTGTAAATCCTATTCAAAATGAATCTGTTAATTGTAAACAGACAAAACAGGACTATTTATCACGGATACGTCTCAGTTTTAGCGGGGGTAATGAATCGAAAAGATTAAGACACTGCTTTGTCGAGGGGGAATCTAATCAGCACTTCAATTTACACAAATCGGTCCGACCACTCAAACGTGTGAAGTAAGAATGTCTTAGTTAATCTAACCAATAGATTATTCTGGCGGGTTAATAAAGATTGGCAGAGGACCTTTCACACCGCACCGGAAATCTGAATCATCGACGCAGAAATACACTGTGTTAGCACTGTGTTTCTATTCTCCGTGCTTATAGTTAGACACCCAGATATTAAGTTTGTAGTTGGAATACGCTAGAAGCGTCCTTTGTGATTGGGTAATACAGTTATAGATTTGATTATATGTATCAAGACGAAATGAACGTCAATTTTGGTTAGGTTGGTAAACCGCAAGGCGTTCCGTGACGTAAACCTCCGATCAATTCAGAGTTATTTGATACTGCAGTATTAGCGTCTTACTTCCCACGGAGTCCCACAGAGTTTATATAATGTCCTACGGGGAGCATTATATTTTGTAATAGTATTCTATGTTCTTTTTGGGATATAAGCTACATCTGCTGGATCCAAATCCTCTGATTTATGCTTTTGTATTTTTCTGAGCAAAATTTTGTTACACCGCACTTGTTAAATATGTTATTATTTTTTTTTATGCTGGTGTGCACCAACATTTAACCGACGGTTAAAATAAAATAATCACTGTTTATGCATACATTTTTAGCGATTATTTTATTTTAACCATCGGTTAAAGTCGGTGCACAACAGCCTTAGAATCAAAATTATTACAAATCATTGCAATACAATATCTATAGGTAATTCTAACAATTTTCGATTACAACTATTTGTGTATAATATTATGTATCAGTATAAGCTGCGTCCGCCACTTTGCTTACAAGGCTTTGTCATTAAATTCATATCTTCTCCTCACGATATCGAAATGAAATTTAAGACGTATTTTATTGTCTAAATTGAAATTTTCAATTAAATTTGACATTCATTTTGAAATTTGACATTTAATTTTACTATCATACACTAAACGTACATACGTTTAGTAGTTATTAGAAGTATTACATATTATTTGTTTTTAACTTATATTGCGGAAATTTTAGGCGGCTCATGTCTCATGTACTGAACTATTATTACCAGACATGTTGCGACTATGCCGGACCTTTTTTAGTCAGAGGAAATCCGATTGAGAATTACGACAAGCGCTGAAGCTTGGGGCGATAATTCGCGGCTCGTGTTTGGCATTCACCAGATCGAGGGTGGCCCTAGCAAGACAGAACTAAAGATGCCATTGCCACTCCCCAGTTAGGGATACAAACTAAAACCCCTGGGTGTTTCGTCCTTCGTCTTATGCCAGGGCTATAGGAAAGCGGAAACTATCACAACTCTACGTACCCTATTAGCCTGGGACTTCAAAGACCACATCTACTGCCGGGGGACTACTTTTACCCCTTGACATCTTCTTTGTCTAGTCTGCGTGGGCGGTTTGTAATTCGCCCTATGGGAGGAGAGGTTAGCGTGCGCGTAACACGTCGTGCACCATCTCGACGGCAAAATGGCGGGTGAGAGCCCTATTTCCTAAGGGACCCACTCGCGCCACCTGCTCACGGCGGCCGAAGGTCGTAATGCTTTGGTGGGAGCGGTGTAATGACGTCCGGTCAAGCTTCCGCTCCGCCTCCTCCTTTGAAAGCATAACACGCTCGCAGAAGGAGCAGACAGTGTCTCAACCGGGTCTTCATATTGGATCTATGACAACCCTAATACAATATATATTTTAAAGTTAGTAAAACGTTCTATTTTCTAAGAGACCATTTAAGCACCAATGAATTTTGATGGAGGTTAAAAGATTGAATCTATTGGAAGTTCGATAACCGATTTAAGGGCAGACGTAAATTCAATCGTGTCCATATTGATAGTCTGATAGGCGTGTTTGTTTGTGTTGCTATGTAAATATACTTTAAACTTGTGTTTACCTTATTTGGCATAATCAATGTATCGTGGTGAATCTTGTTATGATAATGTACTGTAAATAGCAAACGTGATTTAGTAAAAATATGCAATTTAGTCTTGCTTAGTTAAAGTGTTCATACTAGATATTTATTTCGAGGCGTTCGGCGTCAAAGATCAAGAATACATCTAAAAGCTAGATATTTAATGGCATGGAATGAAGACCTTCTTGGTTTTTATCGGGCTAATAAATTCCGAAAAGATTTTAATGAACATTATAAGGACCTTCGAATATTTTCAATTAGTAAATAATATTATTACTTTAAGATTTACAGAGAGATACAGTCAATGCGTTCCTACGATGCTGTTAAATATCATAAACACTGCAGCAAATACTCATTGTAAAGAGATTCTCAGTTTCCTAGCAATAACCCTTACAATGTGAAAAGTTAGTCATACAATGGAGTTATTGTGGATCGGGTAAACAGAGGGCCGGCAGACGGGTTTGCCACGCTCGGATGACTGCCCCCCTCGGAGTAGCGACACACGGGCTGAAGTTTTGCACAAGGCCGTCTCGTTTTTGCCTGTCTGTTTTATTAATTTCAATCATAATCCGATCTAACAATTACGCAGCTTTGTGAAGTCCGAATGAGTCTTCTTTGTGCGAATATATCATTCTGATCGTCTAAAAAATATAACTTCAGTTTTATGTATTACTTTTTTATTTTACAATTTTTACATGACTATCAGCTATACTTATTATATTAATGACAGATTAGTGATAGTAAGCTTATTGAAGAGTCATCACAGATAGAACTAAATTAAAATATCTAATTAGAGAAATAAAAAAAAAGAATAAAAATAGTAACAAACTTACAAAATTAATGTAAAATAATGCACTAACATGATCATTACACATTAAATTTCAAAACACGAGCATTGAGTTTTTTTTTGTAGAACTAGACACCGGAGTACATGTTAAATAAAAATCGTAGCTGCGAACTCATTTATTATTCATAGAATAATATTGATTAATGAATACAAATACAAACATTTTGAATATTCTTCAGTAGTCTGTCATCTATAATATTATAAAATTCTAAACAAGCCCTGTCTGCACATTGAAGCCTAAAAAAAACAAGTGAAGTAGGCTATATAAACGATGGAGAACACGATTCATTTTTTTAGAGTTCTCGTCTGTTCATTCGGGATTCACGTAAAAACTACTAAATCAATTTCGATGCGGCTTTCCCTGGTCGATAGCTAATTCTTAGATTTAAAATCTACACTACTTTTTATCTCGAGAATCCCGCGGGAATTTTCCCGGGAGTGGTTTTTGGTATTTACCACCAAATAAAACCACCCATTTTTATGCACCCGAACAACTACAAACCGCTATTATTACGACACAGTTTTCGCTAAGATGATAGCCTACATTTTTTTAATGCTACGGTGCTTAGTCACCCAGGAAAACCGCAGGAATTTAAATCAATCATCGATGAAGTTGTAAGCATATTCTAGTTAGTGTACAAATATGATTTTTTGAGCTTCGAAAGGGAAAAATATGTTTATAAATAGTAGCTCATCATACAGGGATACATTTATATTTTATTTTTTATAATACACCTCCAAAAATTTTATATTTAAATTTCGTTTAAAATCTCCTGACACAGGGTTGCTTGAAAGAGATCGCTATAAGCGACAAGGCCGCCCATTGTTCTAATACAAATGTATCCATATCAATTGTCTAGATTTAAGTTTATGGTGAAAAATAAAGAGTTTTCATTCATTCATAATTAACTATTTATTGTATTTCATTAAAAAGAACCTACAACGCAGCACTATTCTAATTGTGCGCAAATAAGTTATGGCTAAATGGTCTTTGAAGCAACTCGAGACAGAAGTTATGGTTATATTGACTCACTCCATAACATAAACCTAGAAGTATAAAGTTTAATAAACGACTAATAAATTCTGACAGAGAGACGCGTCATCGTCTAGTCTGTTGTCGCTGCAGTGAATGTCCCGATATGACTTCGTATGTGTCGAGCCCCTTGTTTGGCATAAACGCCGCTTTGGCTAGTATGCTCCACAACGGGTACGCTTTAAAAAATATGCAATACTTGCGAAAGTACATATAATCGGATCATGAGATTAAATATGTGGGGAAATGAAAGCTTTATCCACTTACCTCGGCGTCTTTCTCGAAGCCTACAATGCGACCGAAAGTACTTTCACTCTATTTGTTCGACTTGTTGATACTAAACTCTGACCGGCGAAAAAGCAAATACACTTTATGGCGAACGTTAGCGATACTTTTGACAAATTGATTGCAGATACAAAAGAGTTCCTTCACGAAACCTTTTCCGCCGGCCTGTCAAGCTTTGCAACAATGCCGCCGACCGACGCCTACAAGGCTCTTTGAATCGGCGCCTATTTGGAGCCCAGTAACAAATGGTAGTGATCGCTGATATCGAAAAGTAAAGAAATAAAAAAAGTTTAGGCTAAGTTTAATTTCCGCTCGGTTGCCGACAACACAAATTTAGGGAAATATATTTTTTATATACGTACATGGAAGGAAACTTTTTAATTGAGTCCTCGAGGAATCACGGTTTATCGATTTGTCGTTGCCGGTACTTAAGTGGTATTCCGATTTCATTAGTATCCGGCGTATTCGAGTTGGAAGTTACGGATAGTGATCATTTTTACGTTGACTTCAAGACCTTATTTAACATGATTAGATTGTTCAATTTGGGTCAAATATGCACCGTTTTGTTCTATGATTTGTAACCATTTTAAAGATGGCTTTTTAATGCCTCTCTCATAGAAGTCTTGGTGAAAGACTCTAGTGATCTATTTTCACAATTTTCTCTTGATGCCAATTTATTATCACTAAGTAAGTTTTGAAATGCAAGAAAGAAGATCGGCAGCAACCTGCCCAGACCGGTACCGGTTCTGGATTATATGGTGGATGCATCAAAACTTCCCAACCAAGCTCACGGAGTTTCTGGCGACAACGCCACGTCTATAATGACTCACCTATGCTTTAATATACAATGTATGTATTTGTCTGCCGATTATTATTATTATCGATTATCATACTGGGTTTGGGAAGAAATTGGGAGGTTACGTCCAGAGAGCTTCGGCTTCATGCTTCGATGCTTACGACGCTGAAAGTAGCAATTTTCTCTATGAAGAATATTCACAAACTTTAATCTTGTTTGCATATTCTTAGTCACCCCTTTTAAAACATGTCTGCTTAAGACATCTTCTGTAAATATTTTATACTCTGAAAATTTTTCTATTAAAGTTTTATAACGATTAAGCCATGAAAGTAGAGGTCACGCTAGAACGAGGCTGCTGTTTGAACCTTTTTATTCGGGCTTTGATCTATAATTAATCAGAAAGGATCCCTCAATTTGAATTGGTAAAATATTAAAGTGAACTGAATTAAATTAAAATATGACTTCTCATTTGTTAATGTACGGACGTAGATTCATTTGAGGAGTTTAGTTAGGGAAGAGTTGGTTTGAGGCATAATCAATATCCAAGGATATCTATTGTGATCATGGGATTTACGTATTTTTCGCGTATCTTTGTTGAGTGAGTGATGATGTAAACGAAGATTGAATGAGTTCTGAAAGTGCCAAATCACCTCCGAATCGAATGGGCTAAGTGAACGCTTATTAAAAATATCTGGAGCGTAATCAAATTTGGTCTGTAAAAAATATTTGTATATAAAATCTATATAATATTATAAAACTGTAAACTTGCCGTGTCTGTTACATTGAAGCTATTTAAAAAAACAACAACAACTAGAATGGACTACAAGTATATAAACGTCGGAGACAACGATGCATTTTCTTTTAGATTTTTTGTCTATTTATTCGGGATTGATGTAAATACTACTGGGCTGATTTCGATGCTGTTTTGCTGATCGACAGCAAATTCTTAGACTAAAAATCTTTGCTGCTTTTTATGCTGGAATCTCGCAGGATTTTTATGGGAAATTGGGAATGATTTAAAATGGCGAAATAGAAAGAACGAATTCCAATGTGAGTTTTTCACTGACTGATTACAAATTTTATGTAATAAAATGTGTGATATTTTTTATCCCGGGAATTTTCCAGGAAGCGGTTCGAAGTTGTTCGGGTGCATAGAAATTAGCTTATTCCAACACAATTTTCAATAAAACGATGGCTGATACTCTTTTTTAAATGATACGGTAATTTGTGCCCCGGGAATCCTACAAGAATTTCGAATCAAGCGTGGATGAAGTCACGGGCTTATGCCTAGTAATACATATATACAAAGTTAATTATTTAACCTTTATATCTGTTTTTATTATCATTCTTTCGAAGCCCCGAAAGAATGAGAATAAAGCAGATGCTTGACAGATAATGCTTGGAGCGATGTTAGAAGCTGGCTGAATTATTTTTTGATTAATCAAATACGTCACAGATGAACGCTTTCTTGAGTTGTACTTAATCCAAAATATGCAACTTTAAAAATATAAGAAATAAAATTAAAACAATAACAATCTATGAGTTTCAAAATCATTTTCCGATATAATAAAGCACGAAGCTAGAATAAAATTGTAATTACTGAGTTTTTTTTTAATACAACTTATTGAAATCGATTATATCTTCATGAACATCAATCGACCAATTTTTCAACATTTTTCATATTATTTTTTATATTACAATAAAATTTAATTATATATTAAACTAAATTATAATTAAATTAATATATAGCATGTAACAAATCGCTGCCAGAGGGAAGCGTGCCTTGCCATGCTGTATGGCAATGTTGATTGCAATTGAAATCTTAATTATTTTTAGGAAATCTGTTGTATGTATATGAGGTATTTGACATATAATATTGTGATAATATATTCTGAAACCAATGTTCACACAAAAGAGCGGTGTATCAAATACAATGCCATTATCATAACTTTAAAATATCATGATAGGAATAAATTTAATTATCCCTATCATGATAATTAAAACTATAATAATTCTTAACGGCCTCTGTAGTTGTGCGAGCTAAGCCTTTGACAGCTTACCTCGCAGAAACGCAGAGGCTCCCGGTTTAATTCCTGGTATGGTAAATTTCCGAAAAACGATTTTTCTCCGTTATTAACTATGGTCTGGGTGACTGGGACAGGCCCAGATGAGTCCGTTGTATATTACCCATAACACCAGCGTAATAACTTGCTTAATTTGGGGATATGCAATGTGTGTGTTTATCTGCCGATTTATTATTAATATTTAATAAGCTATTCGACTCCCTATAAAAATTACGTCATCATCTGCAATGCTCATACAAAATCTAGATGGCTTCGATGTTTTGTAATATGAAAATAATCGACATAACGAAGGTCAATAAGAATTTATTGGTTTGGGTCACTTGCGATTTGATACAGGCTGGTATTGCAAATTAGCGCTGTGTTTCTGACACAGCATTATGCTGTACTCAGCTCACTCAACTCAGCTGGTAACTACCAGCCTCATTGCGGTGAATGTTATCAAACAATTCGTTCTTAAATATTTTGTATGTTTTATAAAATACTTATATCTATATTTTACGAGTATATTCTGTTAATTTATTGTATTTTTAGTTTTGTGTGCATTCATTCTCGACAATAAATATTTTTCTTTCCTTGTTTAGTTAATTTGGACAAGACAAACAAAACAAGAACGTACTGGAATACGGTAGTTGACCTATTCGAGTACGTTATTGTTTATCATAGAACGAATAAGGACTTCTTATTCGATCGTACAGCTCGAAGATAAAATTTAAATAATCTAAGACGTTTATTATCGTTCATTACTATTGTTGAAAGACAGGAAACCGTCAACTTGATAGCGGAAATCGGGTCGGCTCGCTTATTGTTAGAATACTGATACGACTCACGATTGTATTGTGAGATCCCTTTGTTTTTTAGGGATATGTGGTTACAGAAAATAATAGTATAATACCTTATTAATGGGTTCTTGAAATCAGTGTGGTTTGACGAAGAACTCTCGTTCATATTGCTCTTAAGGGGTTTAAATATAATTTATTGTGGATGATTAATTATTAATTAATTATTCAATGATTGGGTTGTTTTCATTGCCGCGGCCTCTGTGGTTAAGCGGGCTAAGCCTTAGCCGGTCTTCTTCATTGCGAAGCAGAGGTTACGGTTTGGATTCTGGTCGTAATTTATTACGGAAAGGAATTTTCCGTTATTTACTATGGTCTGGTTGTCTGGGATTGGTTCCAGAGTAGTCCGTTGTATACTACCCATAGCGCAAGCGTAATTTGCTTAATTTGGGGATATAACATGTGTGTTTGTCTGCTGATTCCTTTTTTTTATTAGGGCGCGCATACTAGCCATATCAACGAATCAAGAAGTAGGTTTACAAAAATTAAAAGTAACTCAGTAATTGCCTTTACATTGCCTTATGCGAACAGAGCATGGCTTGACAGATGCTGCTTGATTACAATTTAGCAATATCTATTAATTCGGTTTTGACTGCATAATTCTGATTGTCGGCACTTGTATTGTACATGCTTATTATACATATATATAAAACATACTAGCAATTCATAGCATAGTAAAACATACAAGATATTTAAGCAGGTACTTTTAAAAGTTATATTTTCCGAACTCATGATCGATCTTGCACGGAACCTTCATTGCGATAAATTAATCTCCTGTCCAAAATAGCCACACGCTACTTTAGCTTATTTGAAATTATTAAAGCTAAGCTATTCGTGACATATAAACAATCTTAAATAATGCTATTTGTATTCTATTTTAGTTATACTAAATGGTCGTAATTCGTGAATACTAAAAGAATTGCGAATTTAAACTATAAATGCTACTTTACATTTTTTACATTTAAAATCGTTTCGCAATGGAAATTCAAATTCAAAAGTTTTTATTCAAAGGAAGTTCAACTGTAAAACACTTTTTGACGGTCATACATATAAGTTAAAATTTAGATTTACCTTCTATTCTACGATACCGCTTCGCGATCTGTTGATATTGTTGTTAAGGAGAAGAAGCGGCAACACGTCTAGTTGAAAAAATGTTTCTTTCTTTTTCTCTTTCCTTTTTAAATAAAGTTCTTTATACAAATAAATTTTATATATATATATATATGTCGGAAAAGGCCTCGTTCTCACGACATCTCCTTTAGTTATTGCAGGATAAGTGGGCGTCATCAGGGTAAAATGCGAGCATAAAACACGATAGCCACGGTTTATACACTTTTAATTTAGATTTAAAAGACATTTTAACATAGTTTAGACCGAGCAGCGGGTTCAGGGCACCGCTCATACTTCCAAATTCAATACTTTCTTTACAATTCTCAAAGGTCCAACTCGACCTGTAGTCACCAACCAAATGTGTCACAAAAACTCCCCAGTCTACCGAAGTAAATACTACCAAAGTATAGAGGGCGTCTGACCCCGCTCCGCCATATGCTCTGCTCTGATTGGTATTTTATTAAATCACAATATTCATAACTTTTATTAGGTTAGAACGATCTTTTAGTTATAGAAACATTTAAGACATCAAACCAAATTAAATTAACAATTTTAGAAGCAATTAATAATCCATCCAATTATAGCTTCCCTCCGACATATATATATGTCGGAGGCGCTAAGGCGCTTCTAGGCGCTAAGAACCTCAGCCAGAAGGCCCAGCTTGCCATACACAACGCGGTGCTGGTACCTACGCTCAAGTATGGAAGCGAGAGTTGGGTATGGAATAGAAAGCACGAAAGTAGAGTAAACGCGGTCGAGATGCGAGCACTGCGCAAAATCTGCGGAGTGACGCTCGCGGACCGCGTTCGTAATACCGAAGTAAGAAAGAGAGTTGGTCTGAAAGAGAGTGTCGGGGTGAAGGTAAGGAAAGGAATGCTCCGGTGGTTCGGGCATGTGGAAAGAATGTATGATGAAAGAATGGCTAAACAGATATACAATGCAAAAGTGGATGTATGCAGAAGTCGCGGAAGGCCACGACACACCTTCCATGATCAAATTGATCGTGTACTAGCAGAAGGTGATGTCAGGAGCCTTAAGAACAGACGAGCGTGCATGACAAGAACTATGAATGTCAAAGAAGCAAGTGAGGTGTGTAAGAATAAGCCTAAATGGCGCTCTGTTGTTCGTGCCTACCCCGCAAGGGACCTGGCGTGAAGTTATGTATGTATGTATGTATATATATGTTGCATAATAAAGTATGTGGTTATTCACAAACTCCTTACATGTTTGGCAATTTATAAACGTTATACAGAAGATTTAAATAAATGAAATTTTGTAATTTAAATATTCTTCAATAGTGTAATATCCTTTTTAAGGAAGATAATTTTTAATTTGGTTCTAAATTTAGTGAAAGGCAGATCTAATATTTCATTCCAAATCTTATTGGAAGCGTATACCAACCCAACCAACCTAGAAAGAGGATAATACTTAGAGCAAGTACACGAGTTTTGCCTCTTAGTTCCTTACGAGAGAGCAGTGAAACGCACTACAGTCCTTTTTCCCGAAAAATTTTAGGTGTCTAAGCCTTGTGTTATGAAGGTTGAGTCATATAAAAATGAAATAAAAGAATTTTAGACAGGCATGTTGTTGACGAGCTTCGAATACGTTTCGAATCGGAGTGCATAGACAAGTTGACTTATTGCAAGCTTTTTATTAAACTAGCAATGTTTGTGTGTATGTATCAATGTATGTATGTTCGGGTCAAATCTTGCAACTGAATTTTAAAGCAGTTATTCTCAGCCGATTGAGATGAACTTTCGCATACAATTTAGGGCCGCTTAAATAACGATCGCCTTTAAATAGAAATTAGTTTTTACTAAACTGCATGCATACATTTTACACAAAACGTAACAGAATCAAATCAACTTTGACAGTTCTTTAAACATATTTAGCGACACATTTGGCGTTGTGTAAGACTCTAATTGCATTTAAGGGTACTAAATGCGTTTAGTGTTTCTTAAATAAATTTTAGCAACGTTATGAAAGCGGCCCTTATTTTAGGTGATAATGCATGATTAGCTAAGTCGCATTATGCTAAATCCAGTATGACGAACTAGTTTTTTGTGCACTACCATGATCAAATTCAAGGGTTTGCTGAAAAGAATGCGAAGAACTAAAAAATGTTTTGAAAAAAAAAACATCTTTAAACACAAGCTTTTATTTTAAGTACTAAAATGAACAAAATAAATTTTAAATTAAATCAAACTTGTCAAATTATTACATTACACAATTTATGTGATATAAAACTAGTCGCGAGATTTACTTGTGTAGATAAACAAGAATACAGTAATTATGTAACTTGATCCTGACATAGTAGATCTAAGAAAAAATATGTATTTTATAAAATAGGTTGAAGGAAAGGAAGGAAATCTTGTAAAAACATTATATCACTTAAATTCTATAATGGAATTGTGTGTGTGTAGTAATATATGGTAAGTGAATAATATATTGGTGGGTTTGATTTTATTTAAAGTTTATTTTTCTCTGATACTTCAAATAAAAACTTGTTTATAAATATTTAAAAAAAAGTTATGTATATATGATCCTCAACAATATTTTCCAGTAGAATTAATTACGTTTCAATAAATACTTTTGAATTACGAATAAGTATTATCTCACGTGATTGCTTAAATGCAAGGTAAATAAATATATTTGATGTCATTGAAGTAGACCCGACTGCTCGATTTCTCGTCGTGTCTATCATTTTTTGTTCAGACATTTCGAAGCACAGGTCACCGGCAACGAGGACAAGGAATTACGTGACTCTTTGTAAGGAAATGCCTTATAAATCTCGCTTGGCAGCGTTCAGAGCAATTGAAAAAATCAGTGAAGTAATAAATTCCAGACGGTCCGCTCTATGTAACACGGGGTGAGCGATTCATTTGATAAGGATGCAATGACGTTTCTAACGCCTCTCAATGAAATGTGGAGTGGAAATATTTCTTTGGGATCGCGAAGCTTTTTAAGAAAGGATTGCTCTCGATTCCTTTTCCCGAGTCTTGTTATCGTTCTTTAAAAAAAGGAACGTGGAAATTGGTTCCATTCAATTCTGGAAGTTATCTTATAATTGCTTTGTTAACAATTTCTATAATTGTTCATTTTACAAATAGGTGTCACATACAAATATAAAAGAATACTAAGAATGAAAATCCCAGACCTTTAATGAGTTTCTTTTCTACTTAGATTTCCAGTAGTACCGCAATATTACAGACCTATGTAATATGTTCTGAAACTAATTGATTCTCTCTCTTTTTTAGTTACTAATAATCTGTTTAAATCTTCTACTATATATAAAGCTGAAGAGTTTGTTTGCTTGAACGTGCTAATCTCAGGAACTACGGGTCTGATTTGAAAAAATCTTTCAGTGTTAGGTAGTCCATTTATTGAGGAACACTATAAGCTATAGGTATATATCATCACGCTAAGGCCAAACTTTTTTTTAACTATTCCAAGCGGATGAAACTTTGCGACTCAATTTGCTACTAATTTGGTCTTGATTTATGTTTTAAATTCAATATTGGTGGGTAAATTTTATTGGTGTTCTCTATATAAAATAGCGAGACAAAACCATTGAGTCCGGAGTCTAGAAATGTAGTAAAACTAGATGTTTCTTCATATTTACGTAGCATACCTACCTCTTACGTAGTCATAACCATTAATTATAACTTATTTTTCAAATTTGTTCATGGATGGTGGATAGTGCAGTTTGGACCGAATTTGTTCCATCGATTATCAGGATTTCATTTCTTTTAACTGTGATAAGATAAATACATTGATCATTGTGTCAAGCGCCAAATTTATTCCTCAATCTAAATCCAGAGAATTAATTTAAGGGATGTAGCGTATAAAGTTGCGAATATTGACTAAACAATTTGTTTGTCAATTTTCCAGAGTACCAGAAAAAGCGAAAGTTTTGATTAAAAATACGAATTGATATCGTTAACGATAAAAATTTTCCCGATACGGAGACGTCTTTCGCTATCGGCAACTTGACAGTGACTGATCGTTCGGGCCATGTACTGGTATGTACCCCTATTTCCCCCTACCCACTATATCCTCCCCATTCATCCCATCTTCGCCCACCACCCCTCGCTGACTTCACCCGTTGGATCCGCGCCACTTCTATATTCACTTTGTTAGAATATTCTTTAAGGATGTTTTGGGTATTAGGTAATACGACGGCTGGTTTGATTTGATTAACTATGTTAGAAGTAAACTATTGAGTGGATCAAGGGTATATTTCTTTTATCCTTTATGTTTGAATTCATGTAATGTTCATGAACCAGTATTATAATGAAATTACGTAAAAGCATTGTAGTATTATAATAATAAGTTATTTATAGATATAGTAGGCATATACGTACGTACATAATACGGCCTCTGTTATTGAGGGAGCTAATTCTCAGTCGGCCGAACTCACTGGAACGCAAAGGCTCCGGGTTCGATTTCTGGTTTGGTAAATTTCGGAAATAAACTTTCTGTTATTTATTATAGTCTGCGTGTCTGGAAACGGCCCTACAGTGGACTGTTGCATATCACCCAAGCGTACTCCACCACAACACAAGCGTAACTTGCTGAACTTGGGATTATTCGATGTGTATGTTTGTCTGCCGATTATTTATTTACCTTATAGTACTTACTGTTGCCAGCGGCTGCGCTCGCATAGTTTAAAAATAATTACAGGTTGTTAGTCAAAAACTGGAAAACGGTAGCCCTGTCTCGCCGTCTTAGGGTCGCATTTCCAGAAACGCCGAAATAGAATATGTGCATATATTTCTAATCAGAAGCAGATGTATAAAATTTCTTGCTTCTCATTTTTTGCATACAGATTTTCATTCCTTTTTCAACCCCTTAAGGATTGAATGTCCAAAAAAAAATATCTTAATGTTTTTTCAGTATAGAAAGCTTCCGCATGCATTTTTCACGGTGTTAACCTCAATAGTTTCGGTTGTGCGTTGATATGTCAGTCAGTCAGTTAGGTCAACTTATATATCTAGATAAAGATGATTCCTGAAACTGAACTGGCCACGCGGATCAACAGATGCGTTTTAGTTTATTTGTGGTCCAATCTCTACGATTCACAAATCCAATCAATTTACGATTTCTGTAAATACTTCTTACATTCAAATACGAAATATTTTATTCAACCTAAGTTACTATCCGCTGGAGAACTTTTGAGTTTCATACTTCCTACTCTTTGTGGACTATGGAACCTAGTAAACTATATATATAAGGATCACAATTACGTGCTACAATTAAATCATTGTTACAATTATTGTTGGTAATATAGTTTGGAGCAACAATACAAAGTTATTGCTTTGAACCAGTATACAAATTGCCAAGTTTATGTTCACTTACCCCGTTTGATATTAAGTTTAGATAACTTAGATCGAACACAAGTTTATGCGTTTCAACTAATAACAATAATAATAATTCTAGCGTACCATGCCTTGAAATAATAGGTTTTATTTTTAGTTATCAAGGTAATGTGACCATTTTAGCATAAATGGAAATCTTATAAAATTACCAGGTTCCCAATTCTGCTACTACAATAGGGTCAGAATGGTTGACGACTGGCGTCATAATGGCTGTTTTTTTTAGAAAAGACAGTCACTACGATGCCAGTAAAAACATAGTCATGACGCCAGTGGTTGACCAATCTGATGATGTTGTAATAGCAGAATTGGGTCCCAATTTAACCGTTTGTCTGTCTTTGAATATCGCATACTTTTCTGTCCATAATTATGGATGAAACATGACAGCGAGTTTTTGTGTTTATGGCGCTACACAATGGTTACGTGAAATCGTGGTAACATCTCGAAAATATTAAATATGGTGGTCGCCGTATATATAACCGACAGAATATAATATTTCTTAAGTTTCGCGACTTGTATACATAATAAACTACGTTTAATGGTTTAAGCGCGGTAATTATTGATTTGGTTTTCGACGTTTCGGCCGCTTTCAGTGCTTAACCCTACTGATAGATAGATAGATAACACTTTATTGTACACCAATACAAACATGAACTTAAAGACTAAAATCATATCTAGTTATGTAGGTACAAAGGGCGGTCTTATCGCTAAAAAGCGACCTCTTCCAGACCCCACAATATCTCATCTGAAATAACGCATTAAACTGTTGCCTACATCTGCGTGTCACAGTTACTAATATTAGCTAGCATTATCTCAGGTCTAGCAGGAACATTAGTGAAGTGTTTTACTCTTATGAGAGAGAATAGAGGAAGAGGTACCTATTCCAACCAACCAACCAACCGCTATTTTACGAAGCAAAAGATGAGTTGTGATGCTATCTAATTATGTAGGACTTCTATTTAGAGATAAGTTATTTACTGCAATTTTTTGAAATGTGAAAATTACTAGTTTGTTAAAAACTCTCAACTATCAGTCCACTAAAGACCTCTTGTATATTACTATATGACAATACTATTTTCCATTACCAATGTCGTTTCTTTTCTCCTCCATAATTTTACAATACATGGAACCACATATGGACACACATATTCTCGTACATATTCTTGCATCACTTTTAGTGGCTTACACACAGACAACTCACAACATCTAAACACTTGAAGGGCTCACAGAAACGTAATTACTTATAATAATTATACCAGTTTTTTTAACTAGCCATTTATCTTGGCAAACGGGTTAATCCTGGGACCTGTGCCATAGGTTTGTTTCTTAACCTAATTCGGGCACCAGCCTCTTACTCAATGTTGTTACTTGTTTTAAGTTTCTTAAAGAGGAAAGAAATTATTATATTATTTATAACTTTGAAAACCACGGGCCATAAAAATGGACCCGGATTTTTGGAGGGCTTGCGTGGGACTACGGAAAGGCAACACGTAGAGGCCCCTTGACAAATTTAACGTAAATGTGGTGTGACACTGACCGATGATTCTCCTATCTACAACATATAATGATATTATTTATTTTTATTATTACTATTTATTTTATCAGACACTAGCGGCGCCTGCGACGTCGTCCGCGTGGAATTAGCTTTCAAAACGCCCCGCTTTTGAGACATTTTTCATTGCTTCTGCGCTCCTATTGGTCTTAGCGTGATGATGTATAGCCCATAGCCTTCCTCGATAAATATACTACCCAACACTGAAAGAATTCTTCAAATCGGACCAGTGGTTCCTGAGATTAGCGCGTTCAAACACACAAACAAACTTCAACTTCAACAAACAGCTTTATAATATTAGTATAGGTTTAGTTGGTACTTACTCTTAAATTTTTATTTCCTTTACTCTCTAGTGAATGTAGATAGATAACACTTTATTGTATAACATTACAGAAAACTTACGTACTAGTATTAATCTAATTGGGTACAAAGGGCGGTCTTATCGCTAAAAAGCGATCTCTTCCCGACAACCCGTGGCAAGAATATTCTGATTAGGAGTGGCGATGGTGGTATACGTAATTATTGTACGATTACTTACATTTATTAATAAATATATAACTATACTATATATACAAATATACACATAAGTTATGTATTGAATATATAAGTAATCCTAGGATTTTCCATGTTTAAATTAAGCCGTACTCGTTGTGATTTCTTTACTGCCATCTATCGGGTCTGGTTAGAAACATGCGCGAAAGTTAGAAAGTGTTTACTAAATAATGTTTACTCTGTTACATTGGGATCTTTCTTACGACTTCATTCCCAGTAGTTTTGAACGCATGTCCTATTAGAACTCTTTATTGTCGAGAGCGAAAATGCTTTTACAGCTCTGGTATTTAAAGTACAAAACTTCATGAAAGTGGCTTTATACAGGTATTGAAATATATTTTACATTATTTGATAAGTATTGACCTATTGAAATAGTCACAATACAGATTTGTATATGGATTAACACTTCACGGAGTTGTAATATGCAGTTGCGCAGTAGTGGTACTAGATGTCGCTAGAAGTTTTTGGCAAACTGAAAAACTATATACCTGACATAGGCAGTAAAATTTAATTTTAACTTCGATGTACGACCTCCAAAAAGTGTTTTCCAGTGGAACTTATTTAAATAAATACTTTTGAATTTGAATTTCTAGCTCACAAGTTTTAAATGCAAAGTAATTTTAGTTTTCTTTATGCAAATCTAGTAACGTGCGTATTGATTAAGAATTCAGACACCAATGCTCTTTAATTATTTAACAAAAGATAAGTGCATAGAAGCAGCGCTAACATTAAAGAGAAAAGTTATGCATAAATTGTAATTAAAACAGAGAATTTAAAATAAACGTGAAGCAGATACCAAGCTTTATACGAATCTAAGAGATTCAGTAATTATATTGAAATCTTAATAATAATACTAGTACTTTAATAATAATCAACTTACTTTCTTTGTTTCAGGTAACATGCTAATTTCTTGAAAAACACCGCATCGTAGTCTTCTGAGAAATTTGATATAATGGTCCTAGTGCTATCAAAATTTATTCAATAATCATTATGCTAAATAATTAGTTATGGTTACGTCTAACGTCGCTGTGGTTTTGATCATCATTTGAAACATAATTTACGTAGGTAAGTGTTTAAACAAAATAATAACTTATTTAATCTGTAGTTATATATTTCTAATGCTCGGGTTCTATCTGGGATAAGGTTAAAGTTATTGACTGTGGCCCAATGAGTTTTATTTATAGCGTTAAAATAAAAAAGCTGTTAGTGTGTGTAATATATACATTATCTGACAATTTTTAACGTTATTAACAATTAATAACAATATCCATAACAAATAACGCAAGAAATATATCACTTCAATTACATGAAACGATCAATATGTATAACATTTTCCCATATGGAGAATTATGGTTAAAGAGAGAGAGTACAACTGCCTGACAAAATGGCGGAGTGAATACACAGCGTAACGAACAACAATCTGAAAAGTTCGGATACATTGATAAATCTATATCTGGAAACGATAGCCTATAAATAGTATTTTTCCATTCTGTGTTTTTGTAATCCAATATTTGTTTCGGATATTCACCATATTCATCATAGCTCGTTTTATGGTCTTCTGATTACTTAAGGTATGTCGACCAGCCGCACTGTCGGTGTCCATGCGAACATTGAAAAATGTTACTCGTCTAAAATGAAGTTGAACTCATAGCTAATAGGCATAACTACCAATCAATGGAACTTGTTAAAGCAGGTACTAGGATTGCCTTTCCATTATCTTCTTGCATAACTAAACTATACTTGTACGAGTTAATCAGGCGTGCTCCGGTAATATTGATATTAAACTCATGGAACCCTGTCTTCTCTTCTAACAACATATCGTTTCTGTGTCACCTACATCATTCTTATATACCTTTTCGCGAAATTGTACCTTTCAAGACGCAGGTAGCAGGAGCCTCTCGTGGTTTTACTTCCAAGATCGAAGGCTTATCGACTCTGCATAATGTCAATACTTCAATAGTCTAGGCTGGCTTGCTGGCGTGAGAGCCTTTCAAGCTCCCGTAGGGCTATGTTACAAAATGATGTTTAATTCATTGTTTTGTGATTTAGGGGTTAACATAAATTGTTAATGAAAGTAAACTTTATTATCGATAAGGGACTTTTGATATAAATGTTTATGACATAATACCGTGGTTATAATTACTTTGTCATGATGATATTACAAAATGCCTATTGACCTATAAATAATAAATATTAGCCCACAAAAATTTAATTGTTAGGCTTAAGATCGGTCATGTTTACCTAAGAGGAAGACCCGTACTATGGTATTTTCTTAGGTTTGAGGAAATTTAAATTGTGTTTTAATATCACAATTTAAGTATTATTTACGTTTCCCTATTGTTCGCTGCTCGCAACACATTTGTGAACAATTGAAAACGTCTAATATAATGAGCTGAAACCCTCCATTTATATGGCAAATGAATGCCATTGGATTCTTATCCAAGAACATTATTTTAATGTGAATATTTTCAATCAGAGCTAACATGAACATGACAAACAATACGAGTAGCTCTCGGAAATATTTAATTTATTTTAAAATATCAGGAATTTATATATTAAAGCTCGATCTTCTTTTCTTTTATTTACTACCTGTCCCTTTCTAACATTTATCTATCTCTGTTTTTCCTTCCCGAACTTTCTATTCTAGAACTTTCGTTCATCGTCTATCCCTTTCTAAAATGTATCCGTCCTTGTCTTTTCTTTCCAAAACGTCTTGAGATCGGCTTACGCTGCCAGAAAGTTCTACCCTCGGTCGCCACAATATAGTACATAGACAAAAGAAAATATTATATTCTTTTTTTTATTTGCTTAAAACATGGTACATAAATTGGAGGTGACATTGGAATACTAGGTTCACATGTTTTACCTATGAGGCGTGCAAATGTGCTTTAAGATTACTAAAAACACATCATCATTCTTCGTTCAAGAAATGGGAGCTAATAAAGATTCTGTTAAATTAGAATCCACGGTTCTACTTCAATATTTTACTTTTACATGCGTCTTACTTTGACATGTTTTGGTCAGAGGGTAAATGTCTTAAATTAATTAAATCAAATAATAAATATTTTTTATTACATCTAATACACAGTCCTTCCTTGTCCGCAATACCTTTCGTGTTAACCCTATCCTTGTCATAGTTTACCCAGATGCCACTGATGACGGTTAGTTGGACCCGTAATGTTATTTCGAATTCAGTTAATTATTTAGGATTGTTTATAGTCGCCAGCCGTAAATTAAAAATTTAATTTCTTATTAATTTATATTACACAGTTTTTAGGGTCCTTGTACCGGTTTTGGCAAATTGGAACCTTTAGGTTTTCGTTATGCCGTTTGTCCGCATGTGTTTATATTTGATAGTCGTTTTTCTTGAAACTTATTATGACTATATGTGTGAAATCATCATCATCATCATCATCATATGTGTGAAATTTGTTGTTCGTGTCTACCCCGCAAGGGTCCTGGCGTAAAGTTATGTATGTATTGTTATGTATGATATTGTGAATGAAACAATATTAGGCGTCTTCACCTTACATGTAAATAAGGGTTGAATTTTATCTTTGGTGTACATTATCGTATGGAGTATCATTAGTCAGCTATTACAATATTATGTATGACGAGATTCTGTAATGATATTTGTATTTAAGTCAATAGGTAGATTTCAAAAAATTTGAGTATTAAAATATTTTCAATGAAAATTGGATAAGACTCGATCAGTGGTTTTTGAGATACTATATATATATATATATATATATATAGTTTTCACATGAATTCTGTAATAATTTTCATATAAAAGAACTAGTACTACCTATACCTACTTAATAACTAGAATTATCTTATTCACGTAAATTTTTTTATTGACTTTGGATAAAAATTGGAGAAGTAAAATGGATTCGTGGATTTTTGTAAGTGATTTAGCGAATTTTTTTTCTTTAACATAGAAAATTATGAAAAGCCTTGTCACGTATCATATTGTAAAGATTCATGATTTTTTTTTGGCAAATTCATCATCGTTGTCATCCGGGGGTCGAATTCCGGTTGCATTCGGAGCGTTCACTCCGACGCCCAGGGTTCACTTTCCTACTTTTTCTACTCCACTTCGCGCGATCTTTAGCATTCTTTGGTTAAATTATTGATCAGTAATTACGATCGAAAAGTTGTTTCGTTTGCGCCCCATTTCCTACCTTTTGCGAAAACCGCAGTCTTAATATTTGTTCAAATAAATTTAACTCGTTTAAGTTAAGACGTCACCACTTGTTATTTTGTACAAAATCTAGGGGGCTTTGGTGATTTGTAACACTTTAAACAGCCTATAATTTTCGATTATATACTTCTAATCGAACGATGAGAACAGTGGAATATTGCTACTTCTACGAAACCCTTCGAAGTGCGTAATGTATCATATTTGGCAGGTAGGTATATATATTGTAGTCATGTAGGTGTAACATTATTTATTTAAGCATGTCATTAATAAATCAACGATTAAACATGTTCAAGCAAAGCAATTCCCTAACGGCTTAGCAAAAAAGCGGTCTAGACTGAGCTAGCATTAATCAAGCTTGGGTATAGTGAATTAAAGATTCATTACATACTGTATTGAACGTGGGTTCATATAACTATAGAACTTTGAATGCGAATGATTAATATCAGATTCATTGTGTCGTAGGAGTCTGTTTAAGACGTACATATATTTCTTACTGTATGAACTACCTACTGAAATGAAAGCAAAGTTTAACTAAAGATATTTCTTGAATCAAAATCTATCTATATATTTATAATGATATAAAATTCTGAACATGCCCTGTATATACACATTTAAGTTATTAAAAAAAACTACTGGAATTTGCTATATAAACGATGGAGAACAGGATGCATTTTTTTAATTTCTTGTCCCTTTGTTCACGCCCCTTTCTTGGGATTCACGTAAAACGACTTTACGACTGGGGCGATTTTGATGCGGTTTCCGCTGATTAACAGCAAATTATTAGACTTAAATAAAATCTGCGCTAATTTTTATGACAAGGTTTTTTCTGGGAATTATTTAAAATGGCCAAATAAAAAAAACCGTATTCCAATGCGTTTTTTTATTGATCGATACCAAATTTATGTAATAAAATATGTGCGATATTTTTTATCCTAGAAATCCCGCAGGAATTTTTCCAAGAGTGGTTTTTAGTTGTTCGGGTACATAAAAAAGAGCTAATTCTGACGCAGTTTTCACTGACCTTACATTCTTTTTAAATACTGTGGTCCTTTATGTCCCAGGAATCCCGCAGGAATTTAAAGTTAAGCGTGGACCAAAGCGCAGGTATATCCTAGTACTATATATAAAGCCGGGTTTTTATACTAGTGTCTTGGTTTATTCCTTCTTCACAATTTGTATGAATAGTAATACTCTTCTTTATTTACTTTAGTCGTGCAACTGCTTTGTCGTAGTCAGATAGTCACAGCCCACTGCTGGACTTAAGCCTTCCCAAGTCGGCGCCACTCATTTCGGCCCTCTGCCTGCCCCATGCAGTGCCTATCGGCGACCTCAGGTAGGTTTTCAGTCCATCGGGCTGGAGGGCGTCCGACACTCTTTGCTACAATTCAATTAATGCTTCGAAAAGTTTGTATAACTTCGTTACTTTAAATTAGAACCTGAGATAGATAAATATGAAGTGAAATAATTCTTAGCCCAATGCGTTGCTGCCTTTTTACTGCTTGTTCTCCTTAAACAGCCATAATACGTTGCGAAACGGTGTGCACAGAACATGAAGTTGACAATACATAAGTTTTAGTTATATGATCTTAAAAAGTGTTCTCCATTGGAACTTATTTTTATTAAAACTTTTGAATTTGTCTAAGGTAAGTTAAAATAATGGATAGTAAGTTATGGAAACCAGGCACTAGTTATTATGACTCTCGTTACTACATAATAAGTCGGAAATATTAAACCTCCAAGTTTTACCTGATTCAATTTTCATACTACATTCTTATTTATCAGTCCTTTGAACATTCGTAAAAGAAAGTATTTATCACATAATGTCTACGAAGGATGTTAGAAGCTCGCTCTGAGAATGTATGCGCCGCGGGCAAACTTGTGACTACATCGAGGATGTGTCAAAAAGATTCCACTTTTGTGCAAAATGGCGCACGTATTTTATACGTATTCCAAATATTCGCTCTGTGGTTTTTTATTCCGCTAGTTGTTAGTCGCAATATTTATTTTCTAAATAGGGTAAGAACATAATTGTAACAGTTATTACTTGCAGCCTAAATATGGATTTTCATATCCCTATGACTTGAGGAATAATGGATTAACCATATAAATTTTCAAGCTATATAAAATTTTGACCATCTTCTAGAACCTAGATACTTTTCGAAAGCAGAGGAAGCCTAATCCTACGCCAAAACACTGTCTTCTAACCTTCATTAACATCTCTTTAGTCATCTAGTTTTGATGAGGAACAGAGTAATTTTTCTCATGTTAACGTTGAATTTATACATTAATATGAAAGAATAAAATAGTATAGATAAATTGTGCGATGTAAACATTAGTAGTAGCAATAAAATTTGCCACAATGGCAATCAAGTGATGTGGTTGAAACAATGCAACAACAATTTACTTTGTGATTACTACTCAAAAACCATAAACATCGTACAAATATTGTTCATTTTATTTAAAAAAAATAAAACTGCACAGTTCACCGTCCCCTTTCAGTTTCCGTAAAAAAGTAAATATAAGTATTATCGGTCGTAGACAATTAGTTATTGATGATATAATGCTTATCTTCTTTTTTTAATATGGCTACGCATAGTTTGTTGATCCAGCTAGTGACAAGTTAGGGTATATATAGATAGATAACTCTTTATACCAAAACACACAGACATATCAAGTATATTATGAATCATTCTCGCGACCTCAAAATTTTGATATATACCGACACAAGCTACAACCACCAACCGTGCGAAGCTACATATGTTATACTAGGGCATACCCGCGACTTCGTCCACACTTAACTTGAAATTCCCGCGGGATTCTCAAGGCGCAAAGTACCGCAACTATCGCTTTAGTGAAAACAGTGTCGGAATAAGCTAATTTTTATGCACCCAGACAACTACAAACCGGCCTGGGTAAATTCTCGCGGGTTTATGTAATAAAAATAACACACATTTTATTACATTTAAGCTATCGATCAGTGAAAAAATCACATTGGAATTAGATTTTTTTAATACGGTCAATTTAAGTAATTCTCAGAAAATTTCCCGCACGATTCCTAGGATATAAAGCAGCGCAGATTTTAACTCTAAGAATTTGCTGTTGATCAGCGAAATTGGCCTAGTAGTTTTTATGCAATCCCGAACAAACAGACAAGAAATTTTTTTGTCCGTGCAGGAACGGAGAAAGAATACAATTTGCTGCAGCCGGGCGGCCTGTCGTAATAGGTGACAAAACAACCCACAGCCAGGTGGTAGGGCATTTGCCCGATTGGATGGCTACCACCCCTGGTCTATAGTATGTCGCCACAACAACCTTGAGTTGTGTTTCAGCATTAGTGACCAGGTTCCAGTCTCCCTTAAGAGAGCAGCAGCGCATTTGTAGCACCTTTGTTGTTGCAAATGTCTATAGGCAATTTCCTATTGACAAGTACAACCACTAAGTAACAATAAACAGTGCTATCTCTGACGGATTTTGTTGAATTAGTTAGAGGAAATAAACTAATTAGAATCGCATGTGTCGTAAACCATACAATAACACTTGTTCTAATTAAGAGCATTCTATTTTTATACTCATCGTCCATTGCCACACAAGAAACGGTTAAGGATTTCGCCTAAACAATCGTAAAGGAAATACTAAACATGTTGGGCACATATAGGGGTCGACGACCGCGATCGTCACACCCAAGTATTCGTAGTTTGTACCGCGCCCTAACATTATTCATACGAATTGGGACATCTTAGACCACTCACTTTTTGTGTGTACGAATAGAAACGTATGAATAGTCTTGTTAGAAGCTGTTTGGGGAAAATTGCAGGCTAAATTGAGAGTAGCCTTTATGAATTCGTCATATCCACTCTTTAATTTGTCTTTCTATGTCACAGTCATTTTGCTCAAAGACTATTTGGTCCATATCCATATATAGACAGATGAAATTTGATAGGAAAACTGTAGCAGAAATACAAATTATCCGCCAGCAAGCTATTTAAATTGTTCCGCCCCTACCGACCTCTACAATTCGATACCACATTTTTAGTTCACAATCATATTATTTACAATTGGCCTCAATGAAAATGATACTTTATGATTTGTGAACTATCGCCGTAATTACATAACATTTTCCCTTTAAAAAATACTATATTAGTAGTGAATTGTTTATGTGGACATAATATTTAAGTATTAAATATGCATCTTTAAATTTCTGTGAGACTCAAACAAAAATATCGCCTCAAATTTGTTGCTCCTTTAAAATCTGCCTGAGCTTCGTATCTACTAGTGTGCTGGTAAATCCACCACAACAAGATATTACATATTTTATATCTTATGTAGGTATGTATGTATGTATAATGTTGTAGTGAAATAGCAAACACGATTAAGGGCGGCCATCTTTTCATTCATGTAAATGAGTGTTGTAAAACAACTTTTCAATGTAAATTGTGCCTATTCGTCTAATTTACGAACTATAAGATGGAAAAATCTGTAAAAATGATATTGTGGCGCTTTTATAATACTTATATAAGATATGTTATTTATGATGTACTGTATTTTCCATTAAATGATCTATATAGAGTTGCGTAACCAGTAGAGGTTTTGCCTCTAGAGATCCCTTCAATGTGCGTGATCTGATAGATAATTGGCCGGTGTTTATGTTTAATTATAGTCTCGTTCCGAGATTTCGATGTATTGAACTTGAAATGAAAATTTTAATTTCAAGCCATAAAGTTTATATTGACTGAAAATTGCGTATAGCAAATTGTTTGTCGTATAAGCAGCCCGCAGTAATATTAGTTGCATAGTGGGTGCACCTATTCTGAACCCTTGTTTACCAACATTTACGAACTTTGTTTGCATATTATGGAAACTTTTAGTTTGTACTGTTTATAAAATACAACAAAACTCAAACAACAAGACTACTCCCATATTATAGTAAATTCTGTATTAATCTTGATATTGCTCTTTGACACTTTATAGATTTTCTCATTTGAGGAGGATTGGACAAGATTTTACTATTTAGATACCATAGTCACTGGCAAAAATTAAAAAAAATATTTTCATTCATTATATCCGATTTGCTCCTCATTTCTTTTTACGTACATAATTTAATAGGTGGCGGGATATTAGCTATCATACGTGTCCCTATCAAATTTTAAACTATGCGTGGAAAGTCTTAAATAGTTCAAGGTGGCAAACTTTAAAAACAATTTTCAACGAAATATGGTTTGAATATCATACGATGGGTAGCTTTTTATAAATACTTTGGGTTTGCTTTTGTAAATAGTATATACCTAACAATCAACGTTCGTGATCTCTACGTCATGTAGTAGCACTGATTATAAACTGACAAGCACTCGTCCAATTTTTTTTATACAGATCGGCTAGTTTCACCCATCGGTTATATATACAGGTGATGAAAATAATTTATGTGTTCACGCTTCTTCGTGCGAACGAGACATGTAACCAGGGCACAAAATTGCAATATTCCCAATAGGGGGCGTCAGGGTGCTAATCAGAGCGGGGCGCGCGTTAAGCGCGTTTTTATAATTATCTCTCATATCCATATCTTAATAAAAGTTTTTCAATTGAACGTAATATATATACGCTATTAAATTATACATACAGTTTTTTGGATTTATTATTTGATATTTGGCAAACCCGTCTGAAGGCTTTATGTTTGTGGCGCTAAAAGTTTTAACAATATTTTACTACAAGTTTGTCTTAAGTAATCAGATGTTTGCTATTTTATTGGTTTAGACATTATTCAGTCTAGTTACATTTTTCTTTGAAGTGTACTGTCGCTGAATCAACAGTTTAAAAAAAGAAACAAAATAAAAGCATAGTATTTTACTTTATGGACGTTTTCGCGTTTCATTTCTTCAAAATCCTTGCGAATAATTCGCCAAGAGAAATCTGATGTTATTACCTTAGACTAATAACTCTAGGGAGGCTCTATCTTGCCACTAGATGGCAGTTAAATAAAGCAAATTGGGCCATCCTTTCAACAGCGCCTTCTTTTATGGCTCTTTCCATAGGCTTCCTTGTTTTAGATAACATCGACGCTTTTGTATACATATATTTGTTTATATACTTGTTGTTAACCGCTGTACTCAGAGTTAGATAGTATCTGGTATACAGGGTAAACTGTACCAATGTCGGTGCTCCACTCTATGATTGGTACTCAATCAATTTATTCAAGATATTAAAAATATTATGATTATCATTGTATGTCTACAAACTAAAAAAATATTAAGCGCGGCATTTTATTTGATTTATATTTTGACGTTTCCGCCACTTTTCACAAGCTTTGATCGCGGAAGGCGAAAGAAAGAATTAATTACGCGGATGCACTTTGTGCGAAAACTTAAGAAAGTAGTGATGATGTTTCATGATCTTTTGAATAAAATAATAGAATATCATCAATCATTGTACTGGGACGCTAATAATGGCCTAGTTTCCCCTATTTTTTTCACTGAATGACTGGCGCACAGACCACACATATTCTAAGCTTGTTAATTTGAGTTGCATCTGTCTTGGTGAGTAGAGCAGTGAAAAATAAAAGAATTTTAAAGTGAAAAATTCTTAAGGCACGTTGGGCACTATTTGGATAGGGAAACAGCACTGAACTCCCGTGAATTTGTAACTGACGTGCAGTCCTACGATTTAAAGTTTTCTTTAAATACATGTAGCGTATTTATCTGTAAAAAATTGTTGGGTTGTTCTAGAGACTAGCTATTTTTTCCTTTTTTTATAGAATTTTGCTATAACTTTTGTTAATATTTCATAAGAAGTAAAAAAAAGATAACTTCAGTTGTGGCTAATTATAAAATTATATCGTGAGTGATATTTTTTTTACTTAATACATTTATCTGAGCATTTTGAAAACTTAAATATTAAGCAAAAAAATCTGTTTTTTAATTTGCCTCAAATTGATTTTTGGATACAGTTTAAGACTAATTAAGAATTATGTTCTATTATTTAGTCATTGCACTTTACAAATAAACATAATTTCGTTATATGTAAACTAAATGCTAAATTAAGGAATTGTACGTTTTCGACGTTTAGCTCCCTGCTGCAAGGGAGGCGGAGGGATAGCACCCCACGATGTCGTTTGCTCACAATGACGTAATCTTTAAAGACGATAACTAATCTTCTTAATTGATCTTTTCCTTGACGAGTTAAACAAATGAGTCTGATGCGGTGTAGACAATTATAGACGTTATTTTCTTACCTACAGAGTCGTAATTTGGCATAAATATCAATCTTTTAATTCGGCGGTGTAATGGACGGATTATGATAATCTCTTAAATGTTTCTTTATGTAGTCGAAATAATTTATCATGTTTTTAAATAAAAGACCTTATTTCTTTTTTATGTCGATGTGTAAGGCCTATAATGTTTTAATTTTTTTTTACATTTGCAGAGCTCGGCCGTACCAATTGTAATGGCTTCTGAAAAAGACCCTAAAGGCCGGCTCCTGTATCTTACTATTCAATCACTTGCTTTACCATGGGTTGAATTTTGACATTACTCATATGAAACTTATGTCAAATTTTAAACGATATTAATATAAATGAACGGTCTGTAAAATGTAGGAACCAGCCATAAGTGATTATTTATTAAAAACCGATTACTGCGTTGCAATCTCACAAGCAATTAAAGTAAATCGTTCTTATGACCTTTTTCCATAAGGAAATTTCACACAAATACACTCCCATACTGTGAACTCTTTTATTAAACCAATTAGAAAGAGACTGCAATTGAAATCATCATTGTAGTATCACACAGCATAAATATCCAAATCGACGAATATAAACATAGACAAACTTTTTTATTTATTGCATGAATTAGACATTTGCAACACCATTTTTTAAAAATTTATTTATAATTTTATTTCAGGAAAACATGTCCCATAGTATTAATTCATATTAAATTACACTATTCAGATTAAAATTAATATACAATTTTAAAAGTTACATATACACACATATTCACATTCACACTTATTCACATATATATATACACAAGTTATACTTTGGCTATTATACTATTATGCATAGCGCAGCTGTGCCTAACGTAGGTACAGTACCCTATCGGCAATCATCACCAGGACGGCGTTGGTGCTGGCCCGCACCCGGCGCACCAGGCACGCGCACCGCTTCTTAATGGTGGTCTAAAGGCAATCGGTACACGTCAGGGTAAACATGCCCGAAGCGCTGCAGTAGTGGGGCAGCCCCAACACCGCCCTGAACGCATTATTTTATTGGGCACGAATGCGTTAAATGATGCTACGATGCGCTGCTGTTGTCTAAAGGAAGACTGGAACACAACCCAAGGTTGTTATGGCATCATACGCTAGACCAGGAGTGGTAGCTATCCAGTCGGGCAAATACCCTACTACTTGGCTGTGGGTTGTTTTTTGCCTCTTACTACAGGCTGCCCGGCCGCAGGAAATTGTATTCTTTTCCGTGCCTGCACGGATAACTAAAATGATACCGATAAATAAACTACTGAATTTATGAGCCTTAACTTGTACTTATATAAAATAATATCAGCCCATAAATGTCCCACTGCTAGACTTGGGCCTACCATTATAGGGGGAACTTGTACTTACACACTACCAAATGTCAAAAGTCAAAATTCACGTTCCATCTTCAAAATTCTACAAGAAGCACGTTCTAAGAACCATATTGTTAAGCAAATTAATTGTACGAGCTTTGGATTATCGCTGAAGACGGTCAAATACGGACCGAAATGGTCAGAGAAGCCTTCAAAAGCTATGGAACTTCAAAGTTCTGAACTCTGTCTAGGAAACAACCGGCCAACTCGGAAGTGGCAAGTAACTGCAAACTTTTACTACTACGTAAGTAAGTACATAGAGCGTAAATTTCGAGAAGTTCCCAAACCTCTTGTATTGCTGTATAAAATTTCTAATAATACTGATTAATTAAGGTTAAGGTTTCTTCTTTATATAAAATCTACTAATTTGTTTTATTTAAACTAACTAAAAAATGCATGGTATGAACATAAAAATCATAGCCTCAGAGAGACAGTGCTACCATCTATCTATACAATACAATTGAATAACAATGGGCAACGACCCTGTGGTTATACAGCTAAGATCAAAAATTTTAACATACCAAGTTAACAGATATAACGTTATATTGAAAAAAGTCGATAGTTTCTTAACCTTTTATTAGCCATTTCTCTTGCGCAGCTTCTATATATTATATTTACAATTATTCATTCAAAATTTTCCTGCTTCCATTTTCTTGTTGGAATTTAGAATATAAATTGTATATACTTATATATGAAAGCATTATTAATGAGTGTCATAAAAATATTATGAATGAATATTATTTTTAATAAAAATAAAATAATCTTAAGCTCTTTATTAGTCACCCTTAAAAGCACAAATACCAAAAATATGCTCAATTTATTTTATATATATTATATTATAATAATATTATAAAGAGGAAAGACTTTTATCATTGTGTTTTTGTAAAGAATATACTTTAAAAAAAAACTGGATCGATTTCAAGAATTCTTTCACCATTCGAATGCTACATTATTCCTTAGGTAAGGTTAAAAATTAGGGTTCTCTACTAAAACTTTAGTAATGTAACCCATCAATCTAAAAAAATGCTTAGCGCTGGAATCGTGTTCCACGATTTTGATGAAATTTTATGTGTGTTTATGTATGGGTTCTAGATTTTTGTCAACGTCTACCGAGAGTGCTTGTATCCAAATAAGATAAATGAGAAAGAAAGAAGAAAATACTATATTTGAAGAAACTGTGACGCACTTATTTATTTGCTGCAAAAAATAAAAATAAAGAATTTCAAGATACATAGCATCTAGTATAAATTAATGGTATCTGGTAACATTGTCAGCCTCTCAATAGATTCATTTTAGATTTTATAGCTCGCGACTGTCGCCCCGTCCCACTGAGAGGCTATGCATGAAATAAACATATATCTGATCAGATGTAGAGCTTCTGTATATAATGTTGGGGAAAAATGTTGAAGTACCTATTACATTTTGTTACGGAACAAAGTGGTTTCGCAGTTTTATTAGCTTTTCGGTTACTTTATTCCTTAAGTTTATTACAAACGCTTAAAAGTCTTGCGAAAGGAAATTCCCGCAAGACAATATTTCTTCACTGGAATTTTCTTACATTAAATATTAACTATAATGCTATAAGTGTATGTATTTTATAATGCAGCAAGTCTTGCTGGGGTCTTGGCTTTTGTTAATATTGTTACAAGTACAGGACTCGAATTAAAAATGCCGTTGGAATGACTATAGAATTTATTAGAACTATAAAAAACATGATAACACGGGTACATATATAATTGGACTCAACCAGTAAAAATTGTACGATTCAATGACACGAGTGTACTGTGGCGCACCCAGGGCTCGCGTGGTATGGATCTTTAAATGATCGACTGGTTCAGGGAATGTATTCTTTATATTTTAAATCAGGAAGCTTTTACATCTGTTTCGTGCGCGGCCGATACAATAATGATCTCATTTGTTTTGCGAGGCGTTCGATGTAATTCGATTTGAATTTTTATATTTCTTAATTTAAACGACGACTATAAAGGTTTTAGTCGTTACAGTACACACGTCTTGCCCGTAACGAGATCTTCGCTTGACTGCCTCACCCCCTCCGTTCGGGCATTGTTTTATACTAAATTATACAATACAATACTCGACCGCGTGGACTGAATTTTCCAAGAATTACACCTGGCCAACGACCATCATAGAGGATTAAAATACACAATAGGCGGCTATTCTAATTACACATTTTAAACACAAAGTAAACAAAAGAAGTCCAAATTCCGCGAGGTAATAAACTGCAAGTGTCCATTCATTTTTGTTGGCGTGTAACAACATGAATTATAATTATTTGTAAGATACATAACAAGCTTATACATGAGTTTATAAGTTATTATTATATTTCTGTTTTATAATGAATCCGTTAATTGTCAATTAGAAATTCAATGACTCTTAAAATAATCTGAACTGCAGCAAATGTTTAATATTAAAAAAAATATTTTAAACTGAGAAGGGGTAGCATTTTTTACGAATTTAGTAACAAATATCTTTGGAGATTTTCGATAAATTAAAGTTTTTATAGTTAGGGACTTTTTGACTCAAATAAAAAGGTTGTCTAGGATCATTCATTTTTTAATCATGTTTAACGATAATCGATATGCCTATGTACAATCGCGGTGTGAAACGGTACGTCACCTTGAAGTCGACTTTTGCTTGCACGAGAACAAGAAACAGGACTGCAACATTTTTATAAATATTAAAAAAAAAAAAAAAAAAAAAAAAAAAAAAAAAAAAAAAAAAAAAAAAAATATTATAAATATTAAAACCAATAATAGGTTTTACATCTCTAAACAATCAATAGACTTTGATCTTTGTAACTTGAAACCTATTGTTAAACAGTTAAATGCAATTTTCTGTGAAACATTTTCTTCTGGCACCTAATTCAAAAGGTAACATGTGCTCGCGGAACGTCAAATGACTAAATTTAAGAACTGGCGAACCTTTTAATACCACGACTGTACGAAGAACAAAATTCATCACGCATGGGTTCTGATTACTTGTATTTTTTACAATTTCGGTTTACCATTGTGCAGCGATATATTTTTCGATTTTCGAAGATTTCGTTTTCCAGCCAAATTACATCGATATATATAAGTTAACTTGTTTTTTGAGACCATTGATTATCATCCAAAGACAGATAGAGAGGCTAGTGGACAGATACATATTGTTACGACGGACAAAGACCAATTCACACCTGCAGTTTATTACATTTTTTGAATTTGGACTTCTTTTGTTTACTTTATGTTTAAAATTGTAATTAGAAAAATAGCCATTGTGTATTGTAATCTTTTATGGTAGTCATTAGCCAGGTGTGATTCTAAGAAATTCAGTGTGCGCGGCCGAGAGACATTGTAACTGTGCAGTATAAAGCAAAGCGAGACGTGTGTACTACATTCGCTAATCTATTTAGTGGCGCACTTTGCGCGTGTTACTATGTTTATACCAGTGTTATATGTGTTTTGATAGTTCTAATAAATTCTATAGTAATTCCAACGGCATTTTAATTCGAGTCCCGTAACCCGTAACAATATAATGATTAAAAGAGTTAAGCTTTTCCCAAAAATTGTACGTAACACTAAAAAATATTTTAAGAAATTAAAAGCTTGCTACACTGAAACATTAATTCACGGAAAACTTGCTAATAACAGATGAACCTTATCACGCAATTTCAATATTTTCGATAGAGAAATTACTGACCCGCATAATTGGTTATCGTGCTTAATTTAAAAATTTCATTGTGCCCGTAATTCGCTGGAAATCAGGTGGCTTGTTCTGCATCGGCTCGCATGACTTCACAACATTAATAACAAAAGTTTCACTGTGTGCTTTCCAGCCTGCATTGTGCTTTTGGTCGATACGTCATTTTCAGATACGGTTGTACATTTATTAATCACTAGATTCTGGCTGCGACTTCCTCCGCGTGGAATATTTATGAAAAAACCTCCTGATTTTGAAACATTTTTCGTTGGTGCTCCGCTCCTATTGGTCTTAGCGTGATAATATATAGCCTTCCTCGATAAATGGGTTATCTAACAATATTTTCAAATCAAACCAGTAGTTCCTGAGATTAGCGCGTTCAAGCAAACAAACTCTTCAGCTTTTTAGTATTAGTATAAGATTATAATCGATAACTCGCGAAATAAATGCTTAAAATTTCCAATTATTCATTAGTCTGACGCCGGTTTATTAGTGATAATATGTACATTGTACCCATTTGTTTTGAAATATTATTCTGCCGCGACGATATCAAGAAGATAGTGTGGATTTAGCAGAATTCGAATTTTTAACACTATCGCAATTGAATTGTACTTTTATTATCTTCGCAGCGCCTAGGTATTGAAATAACAGAATTAGTTGTCATCAATAAATTATTTGGTAGCTGTAGCAAAAAAATTTAAACTCTAAGATTTCATATTATTATATTAATTTTACTTAATTGTGTTTATTATAGCCGCGCATGTAGCGCAAGTCCGACTTACACACAGTTACTTGATTTAAATGTTTTTATACGAAATTAAAATTAAACACATTAATAATGGATTAATTCAAGTCTTGCATTAGCTACACCTGAAATGCTGACCTAGTTTAGCACAAACGGACATTAATTTAATTAGCAAACACAATTCGTTAATGTAGACCTAATCACCAAAATGTTGCGGCTTTGAACGAATACTCAACGCTATTAAATCTTGTCCAATCAAATGCATTGAAATGTATAGGTACTGTAATTGAAAATTGCTTATTTAGTCCAATTTGTCTACATAAGCTCATTATGTGCGATCGACCACGTAGATAAATTAATTTATCTGACGCGACTGGTCGAAGCTATTGTTCAGTGAAAATGAACACCGAATAAAATTGCCTTTTGGCACGCCATCTTGATTTTAACACTATTAATGTGGTTATCAGGTGTGTCATGTATGAATGTTTGCTTAACATAGGGGAGAGAATTTGATGTGCGAAATGTTTTTTATAATAATTTTATTAGAACCCTTGAAGGCTAAGTACATACCATCGAAGTTGGCTATTAAAATGTTCAGATGGTTTTTTTCTTTTTTTTATTGCAGACTTCAGCAGACAGGCAGACGGCCCGCTTGATCGAAAGCGGTTACCATCGCCTATAGACATTTGCAACACAAACGGTGCTGCAAATGCGTTGGTGCTCTCTTAAGAGAGACTGGAACTTGGTTACTTATGTCGGAACACAAATCAAGGTTGTTATAGCGACATACTTTAGACCAGGGATGGTAGCCATCCAGTCGGGGAAATGCCCTACCACCTGGCTGTAGGTTGTTTTGTCGCCTCTTACGACAGGCCGCCCGGCCACAGAAATAATATTCTTTCTCCGTTCCTGCACGGATAAACAATTTCTGCGAATACACTTTATCGAACAAAAGTAAGACAGGAAGATATAATTATTTATTAGTTGTAAATTTTTGAAATTTTTACTATCAGTAATATATTATCACTATGATATATTTTACTACACTACTTTCCAGGTTTTTCGTTTCTTACATAACTAGCCGATATTCGTGGAACGTGAATATACCAGCATAGGCATTTTTTTGATATGTCACAGTCATGAAGGCTGCCGCGGATGCGAATGTTTCTATCGCAGCCCCTCCATGTGATTCTACATATTCATTGCAGCGTATTCATCTCAGATGCACACATCAAATAATTTATTTAACATTCTAATTAAATTATTTAACAACCGCGAATTGATTAAATTTGACGGCCTCTGTAGTTGAGCGGGCTAAGTCTATGTAGGCCTACCTCACTGTAATACAGAGCTACGGGTTCGATTCCTGGTATAGTAATTGCGGAATCGTATTTTCTCCGTTATTTACTACGGTCGGGGTGTCTGGGATCGGCCCCAGAGTAGTCCGTTGTATATTACCCATAACACAAGCGTAACTTGCTTAATTTGGGGATATACAATATGTGTGTTTGTCTGCCGATTATTATTATTATAGAATTAAGAAGATATTATGCGTTTGCTTCTATTAGCAAATATGGTTGGGTTTAAAAATAAAATAAGAAATTAAAAATGGTATCATTGTATTATCACAGTGGATTTAAACAATGTTTATGTATCTTCTAACATATAAGTGAAAATACAAAATTCTATTTACAATATATACACGAAAGTAAACCGGTATAACGGTTACAGGAACAAGGATTTAAATACCTTAGCCAAATATTGATGATTAAAGAATTAAAATTACATAAGGTTTGAAAGGTGTGTTGAAATTCACTGCAAGTAATGAGAAAATATTCAGTTTGAAACTATATCAAGCCCATATTAAAATTCTAATATTTGATGGAAACTGTAAAATAAGGCTTAAATGACTAGCTTACTCTATATTACATGAATAAGAATAATTCTTTTTAAAGCTCTTACTTGGAATTACTAAGTCATTAGTAAAGTAATGTAGTCCTTGTTCCTGTTTGAGGTTACAAATATCAAGGACGTTTCGAGATAGACCTATTTGTAAATTAACTTTCGTAAGGTTTTTAGTTCCTTAGTTGACAAAATTTTCTTGAATTATAACATCTTGGGGTATGCTTATTCTTTAACCATTCTTTATCATTAAGAGACTGAAGAGATATTACGCTCAAGAAACTACATGTATTGGATTAGACTACTACTACCATACTTTTTATTGCGGTTTATTATAATAGTCTTTAATATAAAAAATGAAAGTTTTGCATTTCAAATTTATATCCTATTCCTATGGTAATAACCGCTTCTTTGAGTCAATAAAAGGTTTAACTAAATGAACTGGATATCGGTGTCAAATATTTAACAGAACATTGATAATAAAGAGAAACCGAAAAACAGTCTAAGTTAAAATAAGGATAGCAAGTTAGAAGTAGTTGATAGAGACTAGAGACCGAACTTATATAATCAGAGAGAGAAAAGAGAGAGAGAGATGAGAAGTCGCGACATATAAAAGGTAGTCTTACTGACCTATCTCAAGTCACAGTCACAAAGCGAAAGCATTTATGGTTCCCAAAATATTTTCCAACTTGAAACGTCCTTTCACATTATCTAGTAGAAATTACTATAACCTATGTATACATTGCTTAATAATAATATGGATGATGATGTTCCTTAATTGGTACAGGTACAAACAAAGGTTTCTCAACATGTACAGTGTTCACCACAGGTACTGGCACATGATGTAAGACTGGCAGTGTTTTGACGATGGGAACTTCATGGTAGATCGGTACCTCTTTGATGACAGGTTTGATCACTGGAACTTTTTCGATGTGGTGATGATATACTGTACGAATATGATACGGCACGTGAATCTTCACGCTGAAAGTAAAATATAGGTTATTAGAAGTGTATTTAGAAGAATAATAAGTAACGATAGTACTACCGCCTTTGTGTTATCTCCATCATTATATATCTTGGACGTAAACACCCTTTATTCATAATAATATATGAGGTTTATCGGTTCATTTAAAACAATACTTAAAAATATTTTTCATTTTGTTGTCTTATATGCCTATAAACGACGTATAACTATTATGAATAAGGGGGTAAAACTCTGATTTATTATCCGATGTTGTGCTCGTTTGTGAATTACATAATCTATTTTAGTCAGGAATGTGCGATCGTACTTCGGACAAATCAAATCGCGACCGAAATAAATGTAAGTTATGATGATAGTAAGGCGGGCCATTTTTCATCGCTCGAGAATAACAAGTTCAGTTAGTAAAAAAAGTAAGTAGTGATCTTGAGGGAGGTCTTGAATCAGAATACAATAATACTAATAATAATAAATTTGGTTTAACTATGGTTAAATTTCTTTATTATATTAGTTAATAATATTGTATATTACAGTGTTTTTTTTGTATAATATTAATAATTAAAATTAAATAAGTTGAGGGTAAACAGTAAATTTTAACAGTACTGCTTACAATCTTAAATACAATTTGTAAATTGAGCAAATCAATCGCCATATTAAGGGTTAACGGACAATTATTATACCTTACTGCTGCCCTAGAAAAACAATATAAAAGCGGACTAAGACGGGTAAAACTAATACACTAAATTCATAATAGTTAAATTTTCATTGTTGAAACTTAAACTGACTGCAAGAAATGGCCACATTAACCTTTAATTTGCTATAATTCACACATTATTATATACTATTTACGTAATATAATGAAAAATATCATTTACCGCTACTCCAAATAATGGTCTTAACCTTCTTTGTGTGCGACAATGTTTACTTGAAAATGAGGTCTTTAGGTATTTAAATATTAAAGTATTTTAGTAGAATAGAACATATGATTGATGTTTATGTAATAAATAAACTAGTTAAATCTGGCCAAGATTTTCTATGCCATAAACTCATGGCTCTGGGATTAAGGGCGAAGGACTGAATACCGGGGTTTTAGTGGGTATCCCTAACTGTGGTGTGCCAATAGCATTTTGAGTTCTGCCTAGAGGTGCTAGTGTCACCCGACTTGGCGAATCCTCAGGCCGCGAATTTGGCTGATTGGCCACTGCCTGCCAGGGCCACACTGGCCCTGGTATAAGGGGAAGGAAGAATCTCTGGGGGGTTTTAGTGGGTATTTCCGACTCGGGCATCACAGCAGAAATACTATTACTACCACACTAATGCGGCGAATCCCACACTTCACCACCGCATTTCTTCCGCGGTGGACTGTCCTCATGCGGATTTCCCCTCTGAAAAAAGTCACGCTTTACTGTGACTCCATCTTGGGCTTTTTCAAATTGTTTTTATTTACACCGCGCACAAGGCTTGGGTGTTTCAATTCCATGGGAACTTTGTAAAGAAAATTATATTAAAAATAATGCATTAAAATGCAGTTTTACGTAAAATTTGTAAGACGTAGAAATTTTCGAGTTGTTACGACCACATATGGATTTTATACTTTGTAACTGCGCCATACAACTTTTGCATAAATTTTCTACTCCATTGCTATTTTTTTGTGTGCTGCTTTATATTTGCTTTCTATTTTTATATATAAAACATTGCATATACATTTATGCATGGATAATTAACAATGTATTGTATTTACATAAATCATGTCATACGAAAACCATTATCCCTTATACGTGTAATAAATTTTGGCGGTGACAGATGTTTCGTAATAACCTACATGGATTCAATAGATACCTATATAATGTATATGTACTAATAATATTGATATTAGCTAATGGATACGACAGAACAGTTTTATTAAGGTAAAAATTGTTATTTATGCCAATAAACAAAACTGAATTTGCCGACTGCAATATTTAGTATGTAAGTGAAATTATATATAATTAAACAATGCCTAAAAATGAAGAAGCTTTTTTTAGACTTTTGTCTATTTGTTTGAAATTTAATAAAAAAAAAAATTATAACATGAATTTTATCTTGAATTTAACTTATTTATATAAAAACCTTTGAGGCTTAAAGAACATGAATGTAAATATCACTAATTAATTGATATATATATATATTATTAGAGGTCGAACACAATACAAGTTAAGTTTCCTTCGTTTTACTACTTAATAGTGTAATGAAATCTAATATGTATATTTATAGAGGATATATATAGAAATGATCGTAGAATGTATAGGATAATGAGTAAGATGAATGGTAGATGGTAGATTATTTAGATTCACAATTAGAATCAGTAAGTGGCGCAGGGGTCAGGTCCTAAATCTTGTTTTTTTTGAGGGCAACGTCTGCAGGGATCTCCAGTATAATAAAAAAATCTAACGATGTCTGGACGGTATACAAAAAGACATTTTGTTCAAGGTCCACACGAATGAAGTCAGCTAGTCTGTTATCTGAAAATCTGATTTAAATCCTTACTAACACAATAAAAATATCTAATAGGGTACTATATATAGGGTAGGGTTAAATCAACTGAGATATTAATATCATCTACAAAACAGTTCGATTGTCAGTATATATATATAATGTTGGTTATAATTGTGATACGTCAAAAAACTTATAATTGTTTAAGAATAATTTAAATACAATTAACTAAATTAACATTTTTGTAGTGATATTCCAAATGAAATACAAGAATGGTATTTAACGAAGCTATTTAAGAAGTTGATTGTTTTAAAATTTGTAACATTTGTCATAAACTAATTGAATGGATTTATATGTTACAATAAAATATACAATTATCTACATAATTATATACAGGCTGGAGCTAATATCTTATTTTTAATTTAACACAAAATAGACAGTTATATTAATATTTTAATCACTGCTTATTGCTATGTGTCTTCGTATAAATACAAAGAGTATGTTACGTTTTGTAAGACAATAAAATATATCTTAGATGATCTGGTTGTCAAGTAGCCAATAAGCATATTGCATGTTCCTTCGAATTTTATTAAACTGCTACTTATTAATTACTTTACTATCTATAGTATGTTTATAAAATATTACTATGTATTAAGCTTCTGCTACACCTAAGTCGTAAAGCTTTAACTAACGCACTAATAAAGACGAGACTATGCAGATGCAAGGTTTTACCGCGTTATTTTTTAGCGCTATAAATAAGACGCATTTGGACATTCAACGCTGGTGGTGCAAGGGCATTACAATAATATGCAAGAAGTAGTTCAATTATCAATACTTACTGTGTTCTGTGACTATGTCCTCCAAAAGGTTCAGGTACGGGGCTTGCCAAGCACATATGGCTGGCGATGACAACTGCCAATGTTAACTGCGTAAAGAAACAAATATTAATCAGTACCTGAGAACCTGTAATTTCATATTCCTGGGCACGAACTTTATTACGGTAATAGACAGTCCACGCTCCACGTTTAGTTAAGGCGGAACAGCAGGTTTCCCATAAATCTCGACGATGACTTGTTTAACAACTTTTAAAAGTTGCGACGGTTGCTGTTTTTGGTGTTTGTCAATGAAGGTTACAAATAAAACATTATGTTAACCGAGGGACACGGGACATGTCGCGAATAAACAATTATTCTTGGCACACTTTGGTAACGTGTACTTGTGGCTATTACCCAGTCTAAGGACATAAGAAACTTGTATATGTAAAGTCGAATTACGACGATGTGTCAATGTCGTTCTTCGTATTAAATAGACTTAAATCTGTACTGTTAAGTTTTTACTATAGCGTTAAAACGTCCAGGAATTACCAATTATAGGTCATTTCATAATAAAGTTTTGAATATTTTTTACGTAAAATGTTATACAGTTGCAGAACTATTCAACCAAATTAATATATAACCTGCAAAAGGCACCGCTAAATTAAAACTATTTGGTTTATAGGTGAGGAATAATATTTAAATAAACTTTAGCTACATAATTATGTTTTCCATACAAGTAAAGTATCTTAATGAAAGTGTTTTTAAATTTACATACATACATATTGTCACGCCTTTTCCCATTGGGATAGGCAGAGACGATGGATCTCCAATTGTTACGATCTTGACAAACACTTTTCGCTTCATCAACTTTCATTAATCCTCTCATACATACACGCTTATTTAAACTACTTTTTATCTGACCTTCTTCAAAATATCTTTAATTTGATCATGGTGAGTACGTCTTGGTCTACCGGCACCGACTCTTCCAGTCACATTGCTATCATATACTTGTTTTGTTACTCTGCTATCATTCAATTTAACTCTATTTAATAGATAAATATTTAATATATGTTATTTGTGTTCTGATAGTTTTTTTAAGCAAACATTATTTTAGTTATATACCCAATGATCAGGTTTACAAATGTGTAGCTATTTCATAGTATGAAATTGATATAGACGTCTAGCTTTAATTTCTAGAAATTTAAGAAGATATTACGACTCTAGAAGATTATGTAAATCATTTTGAGATGAAAAAATTAATAATATTTTTAAATTGCGCTTAATGTTTAAGTTGTCAGATTCATTAACTTTAGTCATCTTTTATGCATAAGAAGATTATATAGCACCTATTAAAATTGACGTTAACAAGTCAATTAAGAATTCCAGCGTCTGTTATTAATTACAAGTAGTGTAATAAAATTTAAATATAATCTATATTTAACACGTCACGTTAATAATATTTACTTGGAATTTAAATAAATAATTTTTGAATATTTTTAAATTAATTAAGGTCACATTAGCCTGCCCAGAGTCAAAACTGTATTAAAAACTGATAATGATTCATAAGAAACTGTTATATCGATATTTCCCACAATACACGATTAAATTATGGATACTGTAATCTTGATCTATAATAATAAATATAATTGAAGCATTTGTTTATGATTCAAAATTTAAGTGAAACTTGTTATTTATCGCCAAATCATAATAAGTTTTTGGACTGTTTTTGGAATTTTTGTCTCGCTGTCTAAATGATTGTCGCAACTAGGCGAAAGGACTCTACGGAATTAAATTTAAAAAATAAGGATTCCAAGGAATTTATATAATTTCTTGAAGTTTTATTTCAATATCATTGCATGGTTCAGAAGATACGAATATATATATACTAGTTATACTAGGAAACCAAAAGCGTCCCACTGCTGGAATTATAGGTCTTTGTTATTAAGGGGAGCGGAGGTGTAGTATGCCTATGACATAGAAACTGCGCATCTATTATCTGGATGTGCAGGTCTTAGTAAGATTTATCTTTTCACCGTCAGCTGTTTGGTTAGGACAACTGCCCAAGTGGTGCACGCTTCTCCGTCAGGATTCGAAATTACGTCATTTAAAACGAGTGCTACAAGACTTAAGTGCGTTAGTCACTAAGCTACAACGTTTTAAGTTTAAAAAATAAAAATCCAATATAATGATACTCACAGCGATGTTACGGATCATGTTGGCTTGTGGTGTGCTGTGGTACTGTGCTGGATGCCCATGCGCATCGAGTTAATATGTAGCATGGTTGTGCAAGACGCCTGCCGTTACGGTTCCTGGTTGTCTTGCGACGCACTATCGGCTGTGTAAGTACGCACGTTATCCGCATTACTGGACACACGTACAAACGTAAAATGTAAATTAGTGACAGTTTTCCCTTAATTGAGTAAGTTATTTTGAGTTACACAGTTGGAACTTTTCACACGACTTCGCTTTTAATAGTCGGACACTTTGGTTCCTTAGAACGTATATAACAATGACTCCCAGGTTCTTTTCCGGTTTAATAAATATATGCCTTTTGAAATCAAAGATGATCTGTGGTAAAGAAGCGAAACATATATTTAATGAAGGCCACTTTTATACATATAATTATGTTGGTAGGTACTAGATATTTATACTTTCCAAGCAGATACGCCCACGTAAACTTTAGTTCAATAACTCAATTTCTGGGTTTAAAATAATCATATTCATCCTCATTATCTAAACAGATAGACCAAAATTAAAGAGAATAAATGCCTAATGTGAAAGAAGCTTGTATCGGAACTACATTTTCGTATTTTGGGCCTAATTTTAGGTTCTCTTACTTGAACTCTCTTAAAAATTAAAGACCCCGTCAAACTTCAGTTTTTTTTAAATAATTCGGCAGACAAACACACACACTGTATATCCCTAATTAAGCAAGTTACCCTTGTGTTATGGGCAATATACAACGGACTACTCTGGGGCCGATCCCAGACACCCAGACCATAGTAAATAACGGTGAAAAATCGTTTCTGAAATTTACCATACCAGGAATCGAACCCGGAGGCAAAGGCTTAGCCCGCTTAACCACAGAGGCCATCAATTAATAAAGGCATATTTAAAATTAACTTGTAATGAGATTGAATTAAAATGTCTTAGGAGCAGTTTGGTCAAAAGAATGTTAGGGCGTCTCAAATCATAGACATAGTATAGAACACGGTAGCCCTAGTTTAATTTTGCTGTCCCATAAAATCCATCTAAGTTGACGTGTCAAACGTTGTATAACTGACTTCATCTATTAGAGCTAAAAGTAATTTCTGTGATCTAATAATATGCCTCAACTAATACCTGATTATTATATACTATACTTATGTATATCTCTTGCGTTAATATGTTTGTAAATAATACTAACTGGTTTTTGTGCAACAATTAATCGAGACTAAAAACAGATTTTATTGCGATGGTTGACATGTAGTATTAGGAAAGTAGGAAGTCCAATCAACTGTTAACAAATGTGTGACAAAAAACCTCAAAAGTAAGAGTCATTGAAAAAAAACTGAATACGATTTTAAATATAAATACGAAATCACGCGACCAACATCACGTGGTGTTCTATTCATCTCTCTCTCTCTCTTTTCAGCTTCTAATTATTTGCGGTTGGCACAATTATATCTTTTACTTCCATACTCCTCTAGTCTGGTATATCCTCTGTCACATCAGAAATCATCATATCATCCATCACACAATTCACAAAATATTTTGATAGACCTATAATATACATTTGTACCCATCAATCTTTCAGTTTAACATTATTTTCGTCACGTGACTTTTATACATAGGACATATACAGAGTTTGACAAGGTTCTTAAGTTATTTTAATGTTATTTTAACCTACATTGTCTAAGAAGTCTAAAACTAAGAATGAGCCCATTAACGTTGAACTTATTGTCTCTATATAAGGTAAAGTATTTTGTGCATGTCCTCTTTTAAAGCCTTAAATTAAAAAGATTAGTAAGAATTTCAACAAACAGACATGAAATGTGTATCATATGCATTATTAGTGTAACACAGATTATTGTGAAAATATTGTAATTATCTTGTAATGATACGAAACGTAACTGAATATAAATATGATTAAACATTACTCGTTAATTTATTTCAGTTTTTATGATTTATTTTCTTAATTATTATTTTGATGTCAGACATTCTATTTATATATTGCAAACGAAAGAGTAGTCACGAATTCCTCACTACTTCACTGTTTGTTGCTAACTAATGGGTCCTATATTAATAATTCCCAGTTTAAAACAATAAGGGGCAAATATTCATTAGAAGTATATTTTATCGAATAAATCTCCAAATCAATTCTTTATTAGAATTTAGTTTGAATAGAAACACTTGAATTCTGACTTGCTTTATTATTAAAACACAAGCGTACTGTATCTGGCTACCAATAAAAGTGCTATGAAGTCAGGATGCACTGTGTTGGGGCCATCAGAATAGCGAATGAGCGCAATCAGGTGTATTTCCCCCGGGATCTGCACTCAGACCGACTGGCGTGTGGAAATCTCAGCACTGATCGCATTTACAGATATTTTGTCCTTTTCTAATGCATTTTCATGATACCTATAACATGTCAAAGAAGCAAGTGAGGTGTGTAAGAATAAGCCTAAATGGCGCTCTGTTGTTCGTGCCTACCCGCAAGGGACCTGGCGTGAAGTTATGTATGTATGTATGTATAACATTTTAGGCTTTGTTCTTTTGTGACAGTATTGTGTTTATCTACAAAGATATAGTTGGAGACATGAGTGGATAAACGGCATATATTACGCAGACACGAGACGGTCGTTTCTGTCATTCAATTTGGATGAATCAATCAAATTGATCCATATAAACATAAACATGAATGATTCAATGTCACTACCGTCGTACCCTATTACTTCTGTGGTTTCCAACCAAATTTGTTTTTAGTGTGAAGTCGGTTTTGTTGTTTGTCTATTTGGTGTTGTTGGTATTTGTTATTTTTTAAATTAATTTAATTCGATTTATTATGACTTCTCGTAACGCACTGCGGCGCAAGCGGCATCTATTCTAAGATCGGCATCCTTTAGCCGGCTTCACTTTGAGAGTCCGAAACTCCGTTTATATGTTATTGTTCTAAGTGCCACATCAATAAAAAAGAACTTAGATAATGTAGACTAAGCCTAAACAACGATTCGGGAAACCATGAAACAGAAATATATAATTATATATAGAACATAGAGTTGATAAAACCTCCGCAAGAGGTCCGTAAGTCGGTCCCGGCTTGCACCGCGATCTTAGAGCGGCTTACCTCTGTAATCCCCTCACAGGTCACTCAGGACGTCACCTGTGCCCACGGATTTGCTTTTTTCGATTCAAAGTCATATGTAGTGCTTTTACCGCCTGGGGAATATGTTACGAGAGAGTATCGTTTTTCTATTTATGTTTTTGTTTTCGGCCAGATTGTCAGAGATTTGTCGGGGCTAGTGAGGGGTTGTTACCACCAATTTATACCACTTTGCACTAGTTTTCACATTCCCGAATGCGAATGTAAATGCGAATATTCAGTTCCAATATTCGCGAATACGAAGTTGACCGTTGAAATAAAGCGCATATTCATTTCATAAAGTATAGATTAAAAATATGTAATGGAAACTAAAAGTTAAATTTATAAACATTATGAATATCAGAACATTACATAATTTTCTTCGGTGTCCTATAGCCCTTAGGTACACTGTATATCTTCGAACCGAATCGTCGGGTGAATCTTGCATTATCATTCCATATATAATTTCCTCTTCGTTTGTCAAGTACAGTCGCCAAAAATTCGCAACGCTTCTTGCGAATGCGAATGTTGGAACTTAGTCGAATATTCGCGAATGCGAATTTAAGTGAAAATATTTGTTATATTACTTTGCATCAGGCACTTTGCGTTGTACGGACCACGTACATTATTTACAGGTTTTCTTACTTAGAAGTATTCGAATGAACCGAATATAGCGGAACCCGCGAATACAACACAACATACTATAATTTTATGAAACATCATTTTATACAACTTATCATTGTTATTATTGTTGATAGCTCTAGTATTATCATTTATTTCATTTATCACTATAGCCGCCCAAGTAATTATTGAAATTTACTATCATTTGTCATCATATTATATCATCAATCTCTCATCACCTCATCACCATGACGACATCTTAAATCTTTGTACGGGTGTCGCGCTGTAGTTTGTACACGCACTGTTTTACTTGTTACGTTTTTATCAGAATGTTTTAAGAAATTCCCTTTTGCCTCATCGTATAGAAGTCATGTAAAATTTCACAAGTCATCGAGTTTTCGTATTTGTATGCGCTAGTAGTAACCCTACAAATCATTCAAAGCACACGTCACTAGTATTGGTGGACATTCATCTCGCGCACTTTTTGACAGTCCACTCGCAATCACCATATTGTTGTGACAGGCAGTGAATTTAAATTTTTAGGCCAATTGAAGTCTGATTTTTTGCAATTGTAAAACTGAATCTTTTTAAAGGTACAGCTTTATTTAAATATTGTTATTAAGTCATTTAATCGAAGGAGAACAAGTTGCATATAAAATACTAAAATTTATCTTTACTTAAAAGACATCCTTAAAACAGTTTTATACGATTTACTAATCACTTTATCAAATTCAAATTCAAAAGTTTCTATTCAAATAAGTTCCACTGGAGAACACTCTTTGAACGTCATACATATAGGTTAAAATTTAATTTTACTTGTGTATGTACACCGCTTCGCAACATGTTATTGCTGCTAAGGAGTTCTTTCGGATTGGAAGAAATCTTTTAAGATTTTATAAGCTGAAATTAATTGTGGATTTTTGACTGACGCCAAACGAAGAAGTTTCTAAAGGCACGTTTTCCCCACAAATAAACAATTCTTTATTAAAAAAGTAATATCCTAAGGTATTGTTTCTTTTCACCAATGTTATGGATATCATTTTTAAAACAAAACTGCCCAGCAAAGCATTATACCCTTAAAGTCGTCTTCAAAAATTCTCAAAAATTATCTGTGTTACCAGAAATATACTATGTGAATATTATCTTTTTTCGTTAGCATCATTTTGTCGTTTAGGTAGCTTCGTGTGCACGGAAATTTTCCTTATTCTTTATTTATGTCAATCAAAGTGATAAGCGCTTGACTCGCAGAATAAATTTATTTTGCTTCTCATGTTATATTGTGATGTTGAAAAATGCGAATCTGGTTTTGATATTATCTAGTTAAGATACTTTTTTGGATTTAACATTGTTACGAGTTACAGGATTTGAATTAAAATAAATGCCGTTGGAATTAGGTACTATAGAGTTTATTAGAACTGTACAAACACATATAAAACAGGTAAAAATAAAATTGGATGCGACTGGTCAACACTGCACGATTCAATGGAATTCAACACGTGAAAAGTCCGTCACATATCGCTAATCGAAAGTACTACACACGTCTTACTCGTATCGTGGTCGTCGCTTGACTGCCCCACCCCTCCGTTCGGGCATTGTTTAATACTAAACTGTATAATAGAATAAAGGATCGCGTTCCCCGAGTTAGTCCCGCACACTTGGCCAGCTTCATCGGCCATAAAACGAGTTCAATAATAATAGCAGGTTTTTTTGTGGATAATAAAATTCTAAACACATAGTAAACAAAAGAATTCCTAAATGAAAGAAGGCAATAAACGGCGTTTTACGACAGGCAAATATGCGCATTTCTTTGTCGGTGTGTAACAATATTAATTGGCCCAAATTTAGATCTTTTGTAATAAAATATAATAAGACGAAACCTTCTTTCTTTACAGGACTTTTTATCATGTGTGAACAGATTGTAGGTAACAACTTTCCTAAATGTCACGAGAAACCTAAAATAGCGAAAAAGGACTGATTAAATAAGTAGAACCTTACAAGGTTAGGCATACATCTTCCTTTACATCTGTTTAACATGGCATACGTCCTGTTACTTGACCTTTGCTCTTAGGATCTAAGCCATAACTTTCTTCAGTAATAAGGTTATTTAATAATAAAAAATAATCTGGCAGATCGTGAGATTATACTGTTTCCACGCATTTAATTTACTCGTCTATCCAAGACATATTTCTTGACGGTAAAGCCCACATGAAACAAATGACATAATTGTCGTACCTTATTGTTGTGGGTTACGTAATAGTTATTTCTGTGAGTCATGAAACGCACATACTATAAAACTATCGACTCTATATGTGGATAAATCGAAAGTAATCGATTTGAAAATAATATATAATTTACTTTATTGCAAATATTTTTTTATTATATGGTTTATTTAATATATTTAAAATATATTTATGGAAATGTGGGAATATTATTACACGAAATAGTATTTTTAGCAAAAAATATACAGCTAAGGTAAATTGATTTAAACTTGTTTATAAATGAGGTCGATTTTTTTAACAAATCAAACCTGTAACGCATTAGGACATTCTAATTGATTCGTCGGCGAGCTGTCACAAGTAAAATAAATGTTTAGAAAGAGTATTATAGTTCATTCAACATTATATGCATACCTTTAAAATTCTTCTCCTTTAACATAAAGTATAGATAGGTAAACAATATTGTTACGAGTTGCGGGACTCGAATTAAAACGCCGTTAGAATTATTATATATTATTAGAACTAAACAAACACGTATAACACCGGTACAAATATAACTGAACACAAAAAATCCAAACGTAATGCAGAAGGTCGTAATTCAACAAAACGCGCAAAGTCCGTCACTATTAGATTCCCGATTGTACTCACGTCGTGCTCGTATCGCTGTAGCTTGAGTGCCCCCCTCTCCATCAGGCCGTTGTTTTATACAATACAAACACAAATGTGACCGTATCGTAGTCGACATAATCCGCAACACCTGCCTAATGGTTCAGTCGCAACCGTCCGTGAACAAGAGAACAATGGGCTGTTCTCTAGAAACGTATGCCAATAAATAAGTGAACATAAGAAGACAAACATAAAGGGATTAGTACAATTACTTCAATTGCCGACAGGTAATAAAATGTGCTTTTACAGTCTGTACGTGGAATTCGTCTTTGTCGGGGTTCTACGTTGTAACAATATGTTTATTATGTATACATATTTCATGTAAAAACGTTTGATTTATATTGCATATGTTTAGCCTTCCACGAAATGGGAACCACAGTAACTGGTGCAATTAATCACAATATCGACATAGTTTTGTAAGTTATCGACAAACGTTTCTCGATATTGCTAAACGTCTTTGAACATCAACTGAAGATTGATTCGCAGTTCCTTGTATGGTGTAGGTTGGAACGTAGCAGTTGGGAAGTCTGTGAAACGAGCGACATATAATGCAGCTGCATTAGATGAAGAAAATTAACTAAATGAATTGAAATTAATTCAATACTACACTACATACAGTTATTCAGGCTATAGATACCTTTTTATTTCATGAGATTTATTAATTGTGCCTGTTTGAAACATATTGTCTTTTCTGTTTCAAGAGGGTTTGATTCAAATCATTTGAATAATAATTTGTCCCAGTAAACCATATATTGCACTGTGATATCCAATATAAAGTGATAAAGAATAGTATCTCCCTCTTTGTAGAGATGAACACTATCCGAACAAAATTAACATTATGTTTTCAAAGAAATTTAAATTTTGATTTTTGAAGACGTAGCGTAGACAGGCAATATTTACAAACTTGCATACAGACATATTGTCATGCCTGTTTCACCTTGGGGTAGGCAGAGACGATGAAGGGCCTTCTAACATCTAGGGAGCAGAGAAGTGTAGATTTAGATGAAGATGAGTTGGTCTTTCCCGGGGCATTCTCAAGCACTGATGCGCTAGGATTAGCGTGGGTGTATCTACGTTCTAAGTTTCACGCTCTTCCTGCCATAAGCGCCGGGCACATGGGAGGAGGGTGGTTTTAATGGAGTATTGAGTAGTCGAGTCTCCATACAAGCCGGCGATTTGACTCTGCTGCCCATTCGTGGTGTCACCTCTCGTCGCTTTGGTCTAATCCCTAGTAAAGGACCAGGTAGTGTGCGAAATGCATTTCCCCTGCCTCAAAAAAAAAGGCAGAGACGATGAATTTCCACCTGCTATTATACTGACAAACGCCTTTCGTCTCTACCCACTCCATGGGAAACAGCTGTGGTAATATATGTAGGAATTTCCTTAGGTGTTTTATTTGAAAAAAAAATGGTGCAATCACTTTAAGAGGAATAAAGTTGTAAAAAATTCAAATTCCAAATTCAAAATTCAATTGAATTTACGTGAACATGAATACTGTTATAATACGGCGAGCTGCAGAATATTCCACTTGGCGTGACTCGAAGCGTGCTGGAGTGACCTATAATAAAAGATACGGTTACCACTTGTAGCGTGGATGGCTCTTAAAGTATTGAGTATCGGTCAGTAAATGGAATTTCAACAATAATATTATTGCAGATATGGTGAGGGTTTTTCTTATTTAGTATCGACTTTTTCTTTTTGGGACACAGGCAGGCGAGCGTCTAAAGTTGCCCAATGTTGAATCATTATTAGATATTCCCTTGTGAAGTTTTATTCGATTCATTTATTATTTATATATTATTATCGTCATTGACCTGCTTTTAATTCGGTTTTTAAATCCAGATCGTTCACATCTGAATCAGCTTTTCTACTTTCTATTTTCCAATTCTCATATGCTAATGGGATTGTGTTATTGTCTTACAAAAAAAGGAGTAAACATATTGAAACAGACCTAGGACTCTTATAAAGATCGAGCTTTCACTTGCATTTTATCGCAAGCGACATTTAGTCCTAAGTATATATTTTGTTGCAAAAGGTATTGTTACAACCTAGGCGCCGACAAAGACAAATTCCACGTACAGATTTGTAGAAGCACATTTATTACCCGTCGGCATTTGAACTAATAACTATTAACATTTTGTAATTCTTTTGTGATCGTATTCTTTTGTAAAGTATATATAATGTTATGTATATAAAGTTGAAAATCTTTTGAATTTTTTAGTCAAGAATTCAAATTTCGTGTTTTAAAGCTTGAATATATATAATGATATATGAATGAATAATATGTAATATATGAAATGTGACGTCAGGAAATCTAGAATCACTCTCACCCCTTGTCACATTTTGTTTCACTTCTACTGCGGCGTCTGAACTGAACGCACGCACACAATTTTTTTTTTAACGTTTTCAGTTTTCATGTCATTTTATTCAGGTCCAAATGTTGCTTACGATAAAATGGTGGTATAAGCTCGTAATATTCTGGACGCAACAGATATTTTTCGCTATTATGTGTCGATGCATACAATCTTAAATTCATCAAAACATAAACCAAGCCTGTTTTTGAGGTTTCCAGTTGAAGTGAAGTATTAATTATTATTTGAATAATAAGTTTCAATAATGCTTTGTTAAATTATTGATTTGTTGTTATTGTGTAATTATTGTTAATATATGTTATTTATGTTATGCAATTTGACTGTATTTACTTTTGAAAAAATATTTTTTAAGTAATTTATTATATTATAATTGAAGTGAAATACACGTTTAATTTTTCCATCATAATTATAATCGCATATGAATTAGAAACAAAAATCAAGGACCGAAAAGGCATTCTTTCTATTAACATAGGTACGCAATTCATTGTGCATAAGCTGCAAAGAAATATTTTATATGTTATGTCGCTAGTAAATATATACATACATACATAACTTCACGCCAGGCCCCTTGCGGGGTAGGCACGGACAACACAACAACAGTAAATATATAGGATAGATTATTTGGTTTACGTAGGTATTACTATGTATTACGAAGGTATTACCTGAATTACTTTCATTACCTTTTACAACATGTTATTTGAAGGGAAATGTTACATGTTCTTACATCTACGTTTAGTCTCTAATATTATATCACATCAGTTTTCGATAAGCATCAGTTAAATTAACAGTGTAGATAGTCGTTTTGAACGTTTGGCTTGTCTATTTCACTCGTACATGGAGGTTCGTTTCTCAGCAAGGCTTTGCTGAACGGTATTTCTGATATATGTTATTTATTTATCCATGCAAGGTTACAGTAGACAAAGAACACTAATTATCGTGAGGCTGGACGGTTACTCACAATCAGGTATAGCCTTTACACGTCTGGATGCCCCATCACCGCTAATCTCGAGTAGGCCACCATAACTTGAGGTAATGCAAATGTCCATAGGGTACGCTAATAACCGCTTTGCATCATGTGGCCCATCAACACCAGAGGAGAAGTCAGCATGTTGCCAGCCTGTAAAATGCGATAGAGACGGAGAGAGAGTTTAAGGACGATATTATGTGAGAGAATTGTGTCACACCGATATAGTCGGCGCTAAGAACTGAAACGTTACTTTTTCAGCTCGGAAAAATGTATGAATTAAAAAAAAATGATTATCTTATTCACACGCAGTAGAAGTGAAACCTCAGAGAATATACTCACAGATTATTTTTTCTCTTAACTTTGATTATTATAAACATAATTAATTTAACCTACATCCGTCAACATACAATATAATTCAAATTAAACTTCTTAAATATAGCTTTAAAATGTTCACTTTTGTAATATAAAAAATATTGTTATCAGTTTTAGTTCGGTCTAAATTGTACCTATGTTAATCATCGGTATTAATGACTCACTAATCAGCAGCTGGCTTTGGGCCGGAAGGTTTTCTGCGGTTTTGTGGATCTAGAGAAAGCATTTGACAGGGTTGTGCGGAAGGACCTCTGGGACATATTATCTGGATATGGGATTAATTTTTCATCACCGTCTGCCTGTTTGCCTACTTAAGGCAATAAAAAAAAAATAATGGCCAATTGTTGCGTGCTGTCCAGTCCACTTACGAGGACTGTATGGCATGCGTGCGGGTGGACGGCAGCCTGTCGCCCTGGTTTGACGTCAATATTGGCGTCCAGCAGGGTTGCGTGCTGTCGGCTTTGCTGTTTATCCTATATCTGGACAATTGTCTCCAGAGATTAATGTTTCATCGAGTTTCAAACGACAACGATTCTTAACATATTCAAAATACCCATTTCACAATCGATATAAGTACTTGGAAAAGTATATCAATTTAAAAATTACACTAGACTAGAAAGATCAACGTAGTGAGACGATGGATAATGACTAAACTGCATACAAAGCAAATATTGGTCACACCAAAGTAATGCAGTAACAATAAAGATCGTTACTCAATAATGACGTAATGTAGTACCAATCTGTCCGTTTCACATGTGACCGATGTACTAGATTAACATTATTATGTATTCTGTATCTCCACGGAATATCGATTGTGTACTACGTCATTCGAATAAGGGAAGAATAAATATCAAGTTGAATAACTGTTACGTTTAATTGGTCGAGAAGTGTCGTAGGATAACTTTTAATAGTCATGTAATAACAGTTACTATTTAAATATTTTCTCTATCATGATATTCATGATACTTAGAATTAATAACCAGTCGTGACTTAATAAACGTTCGCTCGATTAAAAAATAGCATTTAGGTAAAGGTAAACAGAGCCTTTGTGCTAAATTCCATGCAGTTCTGTTCAACCGTTCTGGCGTGATTAAGCAATAAAACATCCATCCAAACATTCGCATTTATAATATTAGTGAGAAGTAAGATAACATCGGCAGACAAATATATAGATTGTATATCCCCAAGCTAAGCGAATTATGTATGTGTTTGTGAGTAATATACAATAGATCACTCTGGGGCCGATTTTAGACACCCAAATCATAGTAAATAATGCTAAGTTCATATACAAAATTTACTATCCCTGGAATCGAACTTTTTGCGTCTCAGTGAATTCGGCCCACTCAACCACAGAAGCCGACAACTGCATAGATGAATTCCGAAATTACCTCCCTAAGTAATTTTATTAATCCTACAAGATCAAAATGGTGATTCGCCCTGACGTAGAATTTAAAGAAAATTTGACTTGTAGGTTTCATTCTTTCTAGATGTAGAGTTAATATAACTTGTTTTTTAAAAAGGTTTTTAAATACAAGCCTTTGAGATCCTGGATATGTACGTAACAGCAGTGTGCTAGCCAAGACAAGTAAAACGAGCTAAAACACGACGGGTCTATCTTGTTTAGTACAGTAGTTCTACTGTACTAAACAAGATAGACCCGTCTACTATGGCCTTCCGACTCCATCAATAGATCAGCTCCACGGTACCATATTATTGAACTGTCACGCAATAAACATATGCGTACAAAATTTCAGTTCAATCGGAAACCGGGAAGTTGGTCAAATGTAACTTGCAAGATTCACCCGAACTAACATATATATACATAGGTACACCCATTGCAAGTTAAATAAAAGCTTGTAATTAAAAATATCAGTTTTATTAATATTCGTATGTACTATTTCTTAGATGTTTATTTCTCTTGCGAACGAAAGAGGTGTGGAACGTGCTACTAGTCTTACACTTGTATAATCAAGTTAAAGTGATTACTTGAGTAAAAGTAATTACTTAGCAGGGATTTTTATTTTATAATATAGTATTTACTTGAATCTAGAGCTGTCGAAAGTTTCTTCAAGCTATCACAAATTCTTAGCTTAGTAATAGTTACCATTTCGTTTACTTAATTAGAATTTTCTTAGAATACGGACTAATTTGTTGATTTTGTTGTATTGTGAAATTATTATCGGCATTAAAAATGGCAACAAGCATCGAAGCACTTTTTGGTATTTTAGACGATATCGATATATTTTATTGATATTACTATACATATTTATATTATCTGTATATCTATACTTTTTACTAAATGCATGTGAAAGTATATTTTTGTCACTCTGTCTATTTGTTCCGGTTAATATTTAAAACGACTGGACCGATTTTGAACGAACTTTCACTGGCTGATAGCTGATATTATGAGAAAAAAAATCGTATTATATATAATATTTATGATATTATAAAATTATAAGCATGCCCTGTCTGTACATTAATGCAATTTGAAAAAACAACTAGAATGGACCATATTCATCAAGAGTCTATGCTAACTTTCATAAAATTCTTCGTAAATGGAACAAACCAAACTCACTTTACTTCGCTCTCGAGTAGGGAAGAGAAATTCTCGTCTTTTGTTTTAAATTCAGAGTAATTCGTAACCTTCAACACAGCACTTTCGTAAAAAGTAACTATTACTTGTTCTAAACCCAATCGGCATACTTACCTAGTTGTTTAAAAACATTGTAACATTACTATTCCAAACATGTTTTTAACATTATGTTAGCTAAATTGACTAGTAGACCGTTCAATGAAATCTGTGTACAAGGTTATTTCATTACCTGCGATATATGTATTAAAATAAATTGTGATATATATTAAGATTTATAATTAACTTGATTTATAATTAGTTAACAGTTATAACTTGTCTTACTTAACGTTATATATTTTTAAATTTTTATGCAATGTAAGATAATTTAAGAGAATAAATACTGAATATTTTAAGTCGTTTTCATAATTTAATTTCATGTTCTTGTTTGAATTTGCAATGTTATATATTATATAATTATGTATATTAAGATAAATATATATACTTTGTCTTAATAAACATTAGTATATTTTCATGCAATGTATAATATTTTGAGAGTATAAATTCTGAATATGTTTGAGAAGTTTTTGTGTAGTAATTTAAATTTTTAGGATTTCGTAAGCAATCGAAATCCTAATTAACGCAGGCGTCTGAGTATGGTTGCGAAGGTTTTGAAAATCATTGATTTAGTGACTTTTATAAACGATGGTTTTGCGTGTTGCAATGGACGTGCGTTTTTTGTTTGTCCTATAAAGTATGTCCCCATTCCAATGTTAATTGACTGAAAGAATTCTGAAAATATTCAATTTGTTATAACTACAGAAATAATTAACGAAAATGTTGTGATCAAGATCTTGTTGAGTGTTTTTTAAAGATGTTATGTATTTTACATAATATGTATTATGACGGCCTCTGTGGTTGAGTGGGCTAAGCCCTTGCCGGCCTACCTCGCTTCAACGCAGAGGCTCCGGGTTCGATTCCTGGTATAGCGAATTTTGGAAACGTATTTTCTCCGTTATTTACTATGGTCGGGGTGTCTGAGATCGGCCTCAGAGTAGGCCGTTGTACATTACCCATAACACAAGCGTAACTTTCTTAATTTGGGGTTATACAATATGTATGCTTGTCTGCTGATTATTATTATTATTGCACATATATTATTATTATTTTTATTTAGAGTTCCATAGCCAAAAGAAAATAACAGTGCGTGTTTGTTACTGTCACTGCCATGTTGCCATTCCAAACAACTCTTTACTGCGTGTGAAATTCTATTTCTCTGTTGTCTTCGAAGTAGTAGATAAGGCATATGGAACAAGCGTAGATCTTTATTCTAGAACATCCTCGAGAATACAAAATGTAATAACATTTATATAATTCATAGCTTGGCTCAAATGTTAATCTATACGTCTGTCATGTTGCTTCGATTCGCAAACTCAAACTTCATAAACCCGTAATACCTGTCGAGTTGGAACATTAACATTCTGGCGGATGGAAAGCGAACCGGCTTTAACTAAACTATCTCAAGCCGGTTCAATAAGCAATAGTTGTGTTCAAATCCTGCCTTTTGCATTTTCCAACTGACTGAGTCGATAATGTGTTTCTAGACTTGACTCGGATTATTCGGGTCTATTCTTGACTGTATACTTTCTAAAGTATAAAATTATTATTTCGGCTGCGATAATTGAAATCACGCCTTTCAGTTCATTTATTTTTGGAGGTGAAATGAATGCGAGATATTGCATTGCTAGTAAGTAGTGTTGCAGATAAGATTAGGAGCGTTCAAGGACAATTAGTATTTTTCGCAGATTGCTTAGTGCCGATTAATATGAGCATTGCTATAAAAATGAGATAAGATGAGGGACGTTAGATGGCCCCACCAAGTTGAATCAATTTGGTTGAACCGCATAGAACTGAGAGACATGACGGTCTTCAATGAAATTAAATGACTCAAATTTATGTTTATATAGATCACTTTGATTGATTAATCAAAATTGCTTTATAGAAAAATTACCTCGAAATCTACGATTCTGTCAGTGCCCTTCCTTATTGTTTGCACATTTGACATGCGCCTAAACAGATGGATGGAAATGACGATTATGCCTAGGTGAATCAAAGAGCTCTTGGAAACAATTTTACAAAAATAATAATGAAAAATATTTCCCAGTTCATGGAAAGTGTTACCGTCGCGTATAGACGTTTGTAACACCTAAGGTGAAGCCAATGCTTTGCCTACGTTTAGGATGGGATAAATAGCTTGGATAGATCGATAAAGTAGATATAGACGAGCGTGCATGACAAGAACTATGAATGTCAAAGAAGCAAGTGAGGTGTGTAAGAATAAGCCTGTATGGCACTCTGTTGTTCGTGCCTACCCCGCAAGGGACCTGGCGTGAAGTTATGTATGTATGTATGTATGTATGTAGATCGATAAAACAAAAGAAATGGGATAGAGTAGATGAGATAATTATGGGATTGCATCATGGGTATTGGATAGGGAAAGATGGAGGATGTGGGTCATCAGAACTGCGTTTTAATTACGTGCGTTTAACGGTTTTAATAAAATTATGTGTACTAGTCACGAAAACTGAAGAAAGTACTATGGCTACTGAACTTTGGAAACGAGAATGTATTTAACATAGAACTATAAATTAATCGCTGCAATAGCGGACGAGTATACTGAAGACTTAAGCTTTATAAACATAAAGCAATAAAAACAAGTTTATCCCTAACCTAAGACAACAAAGCGAGCACACGGCGCTTTAATATAATCAAGATGACGTAAGACACTGACTGACGCATGATTTATGGAGAGCAGCGACACCGCCAAGTTGATCAGCTTTAATAACTGTAATGAACGCGCGATGCAGTCACGTCACTTGTCGGGGCTGAGGAAGCGTGTTTAATATCGAATTACGTGCGCCGTGACAGCCCGCCTGCTACCCGCCGAATTATAATGCGATAATGGCACGGCTGTACGATAGAACGGGTATAATGCAACTAATTTCGGATATATAGTCACGTTAAGTGCAACTTGTTTGTCAAAGTTATAGGGAATTACGGAACTAAATCCGAATAACAATACGTTTATCTTAGTATAAGATATATAAAGCTGAAGAGTTTCTTTGAACTAGCTAATCTCAGGAACTACTGGTCTGATTTGAAAAATTCTTTCAGTGTTAGATAGCCCATTTATGGAGGAAGGCTATAGGCAATATATCATCACGCTATGACCGATAGGAGCGGAGCACCAATGAAGAATGTTTCAAAATCGGGGGGTTTGGAAAACAAATACCACGCGTACGACGTCGCTGGCACAGCTGGTTCCTTTCATAAAGATGATGAGAAACTAACTTATGATATATATTCCTTATCATATTCAATATGTTCGCACCATGTGGGGTGTTTTTTCGAATCTACTGAGTATGACTTTGGTTTAAGAAGGGCATAAGAAATCAATTGTGATACAATTACTATCGTACCATAGAATTTAAAAGACACAGACATTGATAGTCCACAATCTCGAAAACTCAGCTTTGCAGTGGGCTATATTATTATATAGAACGAGTTATGATGGTGTTTCTCTTTCGGATTACATTCGAAACAAGAATATTATTACGAGAACCAAAGTAAGCGAAGTAAATCCCAAAAATGGTAAGCTAATATAGCAGTGGGCCGGTCGTATCAGTTGCAGGATGGTAGATGAAGTAGACGTCCTGGAGTGGAAACCGCGCTTTAGGATGCCGCCCAACAATATCCTTCCAAGACCGCTGGTAGGCGCTATTAAGAAAAGCGTAGAACTGGGTTTATATAGTATCCTTATGGAAGCCTACATGATGCAGTAGATAGCTATTGATGATATGAGGTGAATAAAAATCTAATTTGCAGCGCTTCTACTCGAAACGGGTTCAATTTAACGTTCTGGTCCGTTCGTTTATGCACTTGGAATTTTTCAACGCCATCTTAATTTATACGTGCTCCCTGAGTTAATTAGTGCAATTATGAGATCGAGTTGAGTTTTTATGCAACCTTCGTTCTCGTATTCAGCAAGCTACTTTGGATAATTAAATTAACTCTTATATTTTTGTACTTTGAAGTAAAGATAAGTTAATATTTACTCATTAGTTATTGTTTTTTTTTATTCGAATCGTTGTAATTTGAAACTCGATGAAACGAAAAAGCGACACTAAAATTAGTTTTTTTAAAGGTTTTTATAAATAAGCTTTTGAGATCTTGGATATTATGTAGCAGCAGAGTGCTAGCCAAGATAAGAAAAACGAGCCCAAACACGACGGGTCTATCTTGTTTAGTACAGGAGCTCCTATAGCCACCTTCCGACTCCATCATCAGATCAGATTCATGGTACCATATTATTGCATTTTCGCGCGATATGTATATGCGTGCAATATTTCAGTTCAATTGGAAACCGGGAAGTTGGTAAAATTTAACTTGCAAGATTCCACCCGAATTTACTTACGTACATACAACCATTGGAAGTTAAATAAAAAAGCTTGTTAAAAAAATATAAACACATAAATCTATAGAACTAACCCGCGAGATTTATACATTTGCAGCACAGATTAGAAAGTCAATAAGACAGATGATTAAACATAGGTCCAATTGGGACCGAAATAAAACTGATAATATATTTTTTTTAGACTAGAACGGGAAAAGATTTAAAGTGATATTTAAGTAGTTTATTTTGAATAACCACTGCGACTGAACTGCACACATACACTATTTTTTTTATTATTTCACACAAGAGAAAACAACCTTGAATATACATTTGAATATTTGTGACATAAATTTAGAATCTATAAGTGTTATTTCTAAATCGGGCAAATATTGCGAATTTAAAATGCAGATGTTGCGTTATATTAATAACTAGAATATGCCCGCTACTTCGTCCACGCCTGATTCGAAATTCCCAGGAGACAAAGCAGCAGCATTTAAAAAAGAATGTAAGCTATCGTATTAGGGAAAACTGTGTTGGAATAAGCTAATTTTTATCCATCCGCACAACTACAAACCCCTCCCGGGAAAATTCCCGTGAAATTCCCGGGATAAAAAATATCTAACATTTTATTACATCAAATTTGCTATTGATCAGTGAAAAATCGCATTGGAATTCGATATTGTTTCAATGTTTCAATCTGACCATTTTAAACCATTCCCAGAAACAGTCCCGCGGGATTATCGGAATTGAAAGTACCGCAGATTAAGTAAAAAAAAGACGGTGTGCGTCGCGGGACGCTTGACAGAAAACATAATTTAAACTAATCTAACCTGAGAGAAAGAGAATTCCGAACGATTGGCGTTACGTAACGAAGTGGTTTATCCTCCCATAAGAAGTTATCACTTGAAAAATTGCTGTTGATCACCGAAAGCCGCATCGAAATCGGCCCAGTAATTTTATCGTGATCGCGAACAAACAGAGCAGTAACCTAAAAAATGTGCATCGTGCTCTCCGTCGCTTATTTAGTCTATTCCCATACGGTAGTTTAAGTTATGTTACAATATATTATCATATTTAGTGATTTTTGAAGTGATAAATTATGATGGGAGGGTAAACCGCTTCGTTACGTAACGCGTTACGGCGCCAGTCGTTCGGAGTTCCCTTTTTCTAAGAATAAAATATATTTTAGAATCAATAAAATATTTTATTAAAATAAATAACCTTACCTTAGATTATCATATTAATATACACAAAATTTAAGTAATAACTTAAGCTTTTCTCAAATCAAACAATTTCAGTACTAAATAGTTCAACTTCGATTAATTTATATACGATTTTATTTATGTACATGTACATATATTTGCATTTTACAACAAAAATACCCAATGATAAGTTAAATGAAGTAGAAATAAATAATACAAGTAGCTATTATGTCTATTTTTGTTTTAAAAGTAATGTTTACGATAATATGTATGTATAATAAATATTAATGTGAAAATTAAAGTCAATATTAAACAAATAACCGAATGCATATTAATTTACTTTTTTTTGGTGGGTAGATTTGGAAAAGGTAACATCTTTGAAAATAACTTGTGCAATTATTTAACCTTTTTAATTAACTAAATAAGAATTAGTGAGTGATTATTACATGATTACTTACAGTTTGTAGCAATAATAACTGTCAGGTGTTATCTCCTACCAATTCACAATACAACACACTTTTTCACATTTTTTCTTGTAAGTACATATTCCTACAATATGGATGCTATACAGGAAGCTATGACTCAGCTTTCTTCAACATTTGATGAACGCATGGATGCCCTGGAGGGTGAACTACACAAGGGTGCACCAGCAAATACTTCTACTTCTGCTCTGAGTAGTGACTTCTACAATTTTAAGACCTTTATATTGAAGTCTCTTCGGCTCTACAGGAGCAGATAGACCTTGTGCAGCAGTCGGTAGACCAGGTGGAGATGCGGTCTAGAAGAAAAATTCTTTTGTTACATGGAGTCCCTGAGAATAAACAAGAGGATACCACATCTGCTGTTACTAACATCATTTGTGAAAAACTCAAGTTAGAAGGCTTCAAAGAAACTGACATCCGCCGGTCGCACAGAATGGGTTAGGCACCAGCTCCAGCCGAGCGTCCGCGACCTATTCTATTCAAGCTCTGTGTGATGATGTGATGTGCTGAGTGTGATGCAGTGGACCGTAACAAAATCTGGTTTGCTAAAACTAAGCTCAAGGGCACCGGGATCACCATGTCGGAGTTTTTAACTAAACGACGACACCAACTCTTTATCCAAGCTAGGCAGCGCTTAGGAGTGAGGAACTGCTGGACGTAGGAGGGCACTATCTATGTGTTAGCCCGCGACGGTACACGCCAACGCATCGAAAAGTTAATCGACTTGGAAAGCTTCCCCGCTTCGTCTAATTTAGACCAGGTTGCAGCACAGGTTGTGACCAAAGAACCTGTAGTTGTTCCCAAAACTCGTCGTCCGACAGCAGGAGCTAAGAAGTAGCGATTCTCAAACGAGCCTTTTGCTTGTTTTATTTCGCTCCACTTTATACATTTCTGTTTATTAATTGTTCTGTACTCCATTTCTTGCTGTGTAATTTATAAAATATGACAAAAATCTCATTACTATTATAACTTTCGTTCTTTTATAGTTTTCGCACATTGACTTTATGTTAACTTAATTATTATTATGTTGGTTTGTTTACCTTTTTTTTCTCTCTAGTCTCTTTTTCTTGTAATTCTGTCATAATTGTTAATGTCATTCATATAATTTACTTTTTTCCCCTGTGTCTTTTGTTGCGTTTTGTTTTTGCTATTATTGTGTTGTTATACTCATATCAACTATCTCATCCGCACACCTGGCAGATACATTCTGACTGATTTGTATTTTTTATAAACAATATTTGTGTATTATTATATATTTGATTATTTATATATTTGAAATTGTAATTTATTTATATAAAGTATTTATTTTATTCTATGGATAACTATGAGAGTTATAGTGATTATGACTCAGATTTTCATTCCTGTTTGTCTTCATCTGACAGTTCACATGGCAGCAACCATGATTTATCTTCACTACAAGAAGTAATTGAAAATCAATTTTCAGGCCTTTCCCGTAATTTCAATGTGGCACACATAAATCCTCAGAGTATTCCAGCTCATTTCCCCGATATGCTGGCGTCATTTAGTCATAATAATTTGCACGCTGTATTAGTTTCGGAATCTTGGCTTAAACCTTGCCTGTCCTCTACTTCATACTCTTTGCCAGGATATCGTCTAATTAGAAATGACCGTATCGGTACTGGCGGTGGAGGTGTTGCTATATACTTGCGCTCCCATCTAGCATACAAAATCTTAAGTGCATCCTCACAACCCCCAACACCGGATAACGGTGAGTATTTATTTATAGAAGTAGAACTTGCGCATACCAAAATTTTACTTGGAGTATTTTACGCATCGTCTGTTCGCATTAATTACTTCTCCTCTTTTGAAACTTTACTAGAAAAGTTTTCTCCTTTATATAAGCATAGTATCATCATGGGTGATTTCAACACTTGCCTCCTTAAACAAGACCATCGTTCTTCTGCTTTAGAAATTTAACAAGATCCCTTAACATACATATTCTTCCTCTGAGTGCTACTCATCGTTTCCCTAATTCATCCCCCTCTCTTCTCGACCTAATAATGGTTTCATTACTACCTCACGTATCTCATTATGGTCAATGTTCGGCGGATGCTTTTTCCTATCATGACATGATTTTTCTCTCATATAACTTACATCCGCCGAAAGCTAAGCCCAAAATCATCCTGCAGCGTAATTTTGGCGGTATGAGCCTAGATGCCTTACTTAAGGACGCTCAGGAAGTTGACTGGTCTGGGGTGGTCAGTGCACTCACTATTGATGATAAGGTTCATGTGTTTCATGCTGCTTTGATGAAGCTGTATGATACTCATGCGCCTTTACGCCGTATCAAGGTCAAACACTTGCCTGCACCGTGGCTTACCGATGATATTAAATCGCAGATGCACAAGAAATCTAAAGCTAAAACTCGATATAAAATGAAGCCAACCGAAGCAAACAAAGCTGCTTATGTGAGCATTCGTAATCGCTGTAATAGAGTGTGTAGGGACGCTCAACGCCGTTATATTCACGAATCAGTTCAAAATGATGATCCAGCTAAAGTATGGAAGTTTCTACGCTCTTTGGGGATTGGCAAACAAACAGAAAACTCCGTCAATCAAAAATTCAATATTGATGATTTAAATCAACACTTCTCAACCACTTCTGACTTTGATGTAGTAATAAAGTCTGAAACTTTGAAAAGAATCTCGTCCAAGCCAACACCCAAGCATTCTCCTTTTCTTTTTAGTCGATTTACTGACAGTGATGTTAAGAAAGCTGTAAAAACCATTACATCTAATGCTGTCGGCAGTGATACCATAGTCGCAACATGATCCTACCAATACTGGATGTCATTAATCTTACCCTTACCCATATCCTTAATACATCCATAACATCTTGTGTATTCCCAGCTGCCTGGAAGGAAGCCCATGTTACTCCTCTACCAAAAAAACCCAACCCCGCTTCCTTTTCTCAATTTCGTCCTATTTCTATACTACCTTTCCTTTCCAAAGTCCTCGAACGCTTAGTTCATCAGCAGCTAAGTGTTTTCCTGAACCGTAATTCCCTTTTGAATCCTTACCAGTCTGGTTTTCGTCCTGGCCACAGCACCACCACAGCCCTCATTAAAATCACAGATGACATCCGGCATGGCATGGACAATGGCTTGCTAACTGTGCTATCGCTGCTCGATTTCAGCAGTGCTTTTAATAATGTTGACTTTGAAGTGTTACTCGGCATCCTACGCTCTATTAACATATCTCCTGAAGTAATCGACTGGTTTCATAGTTACCTGTATGGACGCCGGCAGCGCACTCGAGTTGATGACGACTATTCGTCGTGGTGTGATCTCTCTGCCGGTGTTCCACAGGGCGGCGTACTATCTCCTTTATTATTCGCTGTTTTTAGAAACTCAATTTCCAATGAACTTACTTCATCCTATCACCTCTATGCAGACGATCTGCAAATTTACACGCAGGCACCGGTTGCTACACTAAATCAAGCAGTCGCAACGATAAATTCTGACTTTGACCGCATACTGCAATGGAGTAAATCGAACGGACTTCTTGTGAATCCTGAGAAAACTCAAGTAATTATCATCGGTAGCTCGCGGATGCTGTGTAAAGTTGACTGGACCTGTATGCCAAGTTTTCTTTTTGATGGGAAGCTTATCCCTATCAGTGATAAAGTTAGAAACCTAGGAGTTATATTTGATAGTGAGCTGTCCTGGAGACCCCATATAACGGAGTTGAGTCGGCGGTTGTTTCTCTCCTCCAGATCATCTGGCGGCTGAAAACTTCCTCGCCCATTAGCTAGCGAGTCGTATTTGCTATTGTTTCGACGCAGTTCTAGTTTAAAACTTTAACTTGCGACTCCAATTTCATATTCATTTGGTTACCAGTATGACCTTTCTGAATTCGAAACTCATGTGCATCGTATTCGCCGAATACTCAATCTTCATGCTTACAGTATTTATTCATCCTACTACTCCACAGTACTAAAACCTTCAATTATTTGCTTCAATTAGTTATCAATAGATTATTATTATATACGTTTTCATAATTTTTCACTTTTACTTTAATTCATTGCTGTTGCTGTCGACAAGCAAAATCCCTAATAATATTTAAGAACTCAGTCAGAAAATTCTATCTGCAATATAATGATATGTAATTTTATGTAATTATTATATATTATATTGCATATAGCTATATGTTTATTATGTTTAAATAGTTGCATATTATCGCTATATATTATATATGTATATAACTTATGTGTATATTTGTATATATAGTATAGTTATATATTTATTAATAAAATTGAAGTAATCGTACAATAATTATGTATACCACCATCGCCACTTCTAATCGGAATATTCTTGCCACGGGTTGTCTGGAAGAGATCGCTTTTTAGCGATAAGACCGCCCTTTGTACCCTACTATTATAATACTAGTTCGTAAGTTTTTCTGTAATGGCGTACAATAAAGTGTTATCTATCTATCTATCTATAGTAATTTATAATATTTATAAGATAATGTTTAGTTTAATTTAATTTTTATTTAACTTTCTTATAGCTGTGCACATTTTAAAAAAAAGCTGAAAACTGTGAAAGAAAATGTAATTGAGTTTATTTATGAAATAACAATGGCATGTCGCAGGTTCTATGATAAACAAAGAGTACATTGTTGTTTGTATTATCTCAGTGAAGCTAAGCCGAGATAATCCCAATGGAAATCTTAGACTCAAACTTAACGCCGAAATATACAAGAATAAAGGCAATTTCTCTTTAATATTGTGTTTTATAATAAATATATTTAAAACAATAATGTAAGAAGTTAAAAGTCTTAATATCTTTCTTTGCGATTTCTGACTGTCTTTCTCAGAATAAAAACTGTCAGTCGTAGGACTTACGTCAGAAGTGAAAATTTTGTATTTGAGCGTGACGGTCACGCGATTTCAGTGCTTTTTCACAATCCTAAAAGAACTATATATACGCACACATACACATTTGTTTCTATATGTTTCTTAGGGTAACAACGGTCATGCGAGTTCTTATTCCCCATTATAAAAGTGTAGTGACTAAACCGGCTTGAGCATATAGCGTAGCGCACCTCGGACTTGGATCAGTTGACCGGCAGCATCCGCCTACGGCGCACTTTCTTATATGCGCAAACGCACCGCTATTATATTATTATTACTGTTTCATTTCGCAAATCCCTCAGTCATCCCTCACTTGAGAGCCAGCATCTTCTAAAATCTCATTAAATAAAAATAGTCATGAATAAATATCATTATATATGTTTCAAATTCTGTTTAAAGAGACCTGTATATTTATATGTTGGTTTTTTATTTCCAGGTACGTGTTTGCCCTTAATTCGAGTAAGAAAATTGGAAGCTTTCAGAACGGTAAGTCAGCAGAAGCCTCAAAAGTTTCCGAAAACAGACATGTGTCACTTAACACACTAATTATCTTCTCATCTTAATATACAAATACACCATTAGAACAATATGCGACAATAAGCATTTCGGAAACAGTCGGTAATTATCTTATTCATTGTCACATACGTGCAATTAACACGAGCGTGCCTAAATGGGGAATAAATTACTTTAAATTCCACTCGTAAACCGAGTCGAACATCAAGCGTTTGCTGAACAGCGTTTAAGATAAAGGTTGTAAAGTTTATTGGCTTTATTACGCTTTAGGTTGGGTGTGGCAAAAACCGACCCCTAAGAAGCTACAATGTGGCGTCGTCAACACACGACGTATCACAACCTCATGTCGAGTTAATGTGTACTGCTATTACCTATATATAAGGTTCGAATTTCTACAAGCAACAATGGTCGTTAGATTCTTTTAAGGTTAGGAATGGTGATCATAAACGCGAAGACATCTTTGATGTGCCCCTCTTGCCTCGAGCTCGAAACGCTCTCCTAGATAAGTGCATTTCGATATTAGAAGTTTGAAACGTAGTTGTAAAGTAAAATTTGCGGTGTGAAATCGTAGTCTACCCTCAAAGACATTTACGGCACTAACCGCAAAAATATTAAACGCTATGTGCTAATATTATGCCGGTTATGTAGTCGATGTTTATTTTCTAACTGAACTTCTGTTTATCTAAAATTATCAAATATTTTTCTTGGAATTATTTTTTTATATTTTAAGGGTTCGAACCCTTATGAAATCGTATTATATGTCCGTCGGTCCATTTGTATATCTAGTAATTTTTCTCTGCAACTACTGGATTTAATTAATGAAACTACGATACAAAGTATATCTGTACAGCGCTACAAAGTTTTGTAGTGAAATCACCAAAAAATAAAGAATAGTGACGTAGCCATACATGTACTTAAGGGTTGAAAAAAAACTTTTAGTGTACATAATCGTGTGAGGTATCATTGCAGGAAATACAGGGTAATGTTTCTTAATGACTTCTAATAATTATTTCAATAGGTAGCGAGTCCTCGAGTTGTGTGTGTTTTTTGATTTGAACAATATCTATTTAGATGTTACAGATATATAAGGTTATTTCTGATCAAATTATTTGTATGGTTTCGAAGCCAAGCAACAAAATCAAACCATATTTGTCACTTATAATGAATACTTCCTTGTGCGTGAACCACGAAAAAACTACCCGATTTATTCAAGTTATCGAAAGTACATTTATTTTAATATCTCGATGCTCAATATATTTCTCAGACCGTGAAGAAGGAATAAATTCCTTTGCATATTTGCATACTAGTATACATAGAATAACTTCTTTATTCTGGCATATATTCTCTATCATACCATAAAACCTCACAAATCTCTCATTGCTTTAACTTTCTTCCAATTATTTGGGGGCACAATGTGTCTTTCCCTCCATACTCCTCTATTCTGGCATACATCCTCTGTCACTCCACAAATCATCATACCTTCCTTTACACAATCTAATACATTTATCTCTTTTTTGGTTAGAATACACTTTTCTGAAATGAAAAAATAAAGTCAATAAAAAAAATCTCTCTAAAACAACTTGATTCGTATAGCAAAACAAGTATTTACGCAGTTCTCAGTCCAAGGATATCGCTCTCAAATTATATAACAATCACAAACTGATTTAAACAATAGGGTGGCCGTTCAGAAATTACTCTGCGAATGTTTTAACAAGAAAATTGACCTGTAAACTATGTATAAGGGTCTCGCAAGGGTCCGGGTGGAAACTAAGCAACTAGTTTACCATATTGTGATTACCCCCGGGAGTTGACTTCGCCTTTACAAATGTTGGAATGACTTCTGTAGCTACTGTGTGGTTGTTATCGATTTGTTGTTTCAGCGTTTTGCTGATTTTTTAGACCAAATGAGTCAAAGTAACCACGCATATTCAGATGATAAACACGTTAAGATTCCTCAAGGCGGAACGTGGGTTTCACACATCGGTCACTCGGATTGATTTCTCTCTCTCTCTCTCTCTCTTTCTTTTCTTTCACCTTCTCCCAATTATTATATATAATTTGTCACATCGCTCTCATCTTTCCTTCAATACACACATACATACATTGTACGGAATTATAATAACTATATGTAATTAGGTCTGAAAACTGCCTAAGCGTCATTGGAATGTGTCGTCGCGTTAGCCACGAAGCAACCACAATTTAGACTGAACGACGAACACTCAAATTTTTAGATTAAGCGAGTGAAATTGGAATGTGTGTGAGTGTCTTATTAATACGTTTGTAAGGATAATTCATCAAAGTCCTAGAGAATTACCTGTATGTAGTAAATTTATACCATGGTAATACGAGAATAACACGAAATTGTAATAAAAGCATGTACAGACACACAGACCTGTGTTCTTATGCTTACGAAACTATAAAATGGAGGGGTAAACTTCTGTAGGATATCATGTTTAATTATTCAAAACTAACAAGCCAAGACTTCAAGAAATTAAAAAGGTTATAGAACCACTAATGTAGGTGCTAAGTTATTTCCCTTCGAAATGTTAATTTTAACGAAGATTAAAATGCAAGATTGATGAATGTAAAATTTATATTTACATCTATATTATAAATATAAATATAGACTAAAACATTACATGTACGGATTGTGTGTGGGATGATATGATGATTTGTGGTGTGTCAGAGGACGGATGTCAGAATAGAGGAGTATAAAAGGAAAAGACATATTTTTTTTATGAGGTCAGAGACAGCAGACGCCACTGATGAAGAGGTACATCGTATGAATGCAACAGAAAATGTACAATGGCTGTCTTAAGGACTGGACTGTCATAATGGAACAATCAAGGTTATGGACATACTTAGACCATGGAGCCATCCACGCAAATAACTGGCTGGGGTGTGCCACGACAGGCCCCGCAGAAAGTATTCTTTGACGAGTAAAGTAAAAAGAAAAAATGCAGAAGGTAAAAGAGAAGAGAGACTAATTAACTACTAGTTAATAATATATATATATAGACTAGTTATATATTTATAAGCATGATAATAATAATTCCCACTCTTTTATGTGAATATTGATTTATATTTTTTTGTAACAAGTATAATAACCTACCGCATAACCAAGTCTTGGGTGACATACGTGTTGACAAATATAATGCACTTCACAAGTGTGTTTTCTGTCTATACAAGATTTTCGTATACGTGTATATATTGTTTGAGGTAAATGTGGCGTGTACATTGAAATCTCGATACCGACTCTGTGAAAATCGGATTATCCGATTATTTGTAAACCGGGATTGGGAGTGAATCGGATTCTGTTTCGTCGCTTATTTGTTATCATACCTTGTTACCGTGTTTATTCGTACTCTACCTACGTATACAAATATTCTGTTTGCAAGGAACCGAGGATTATGAGATGCTGTTATTTGTTACTTTTATTACACTGCTTTCTATCCGTGCAGGAACGGAGAAAATATACAATTTACTACGGCCGGACGGCCTGTAATAAGAGGCGAAAAACAACCCACAGCCAGGTGGTACGCTATTTACCGTTCTGAAGACTATTATCCCTGGTATAAAGTATGCTGCCAAACAACCGTGTGTTGTGTTCCAACATTAGTTGCCAGGTTCCAGTATCCCTTAAGAGCACAGCAATGTATTTGTAGCACCTTTGGTGTTGCAAGTGTCCATAGGCGATGGTAACCACTTTCCATCAGGTGGGCCGTCTGTCTGTCCACTGAATTAATTTAATAAAGAACTGCCAATTTAAGAGGTAACTGGCGGATCCGTAAAAAATCTGAAATCGAAGAGCTGGTGGATATGCCCAATATTGTAGGCGAGAGCAATGCACATCACTTGCACTGGCTTAACTACCTGCAAAGAATAGCGGAAGATCGTGGATTGAACAGAGCCTATATGGTCCGAATAGATAGTTGATCGCCTCAGATGTCACTGAAGTGATGTAGTGTAGGCTTAAATCCCGTCAGCCTAATAATCGCTGACAGCGAAGGAGACAGCGTTGAATAGAAAGGAGTGACTCCAGGATTCATTGTGATCCATCGAGCCATACCACCAGTTTAGTTATTAAACTGTCGAAGTACTGATGTGGACATCGTGTGATTGCTAAAAATCGATTTAATTTAAATTATTCAATACGAGTAATTAGACTTAATATGTTAAAGTCATTATATGTATTTATATTATGTGTATACTGCAATGTTTTATTTAGGTATAAGTATTGTTGTAACAATAAGTATCATTTGGTTCATTTTTCATTTCAATAAAATGTATTAATACCTTCAACCGGCAAAGCGACAATAATTCTAAAGACAATAATTTATAATTATAAATGAAATGCTAGATTTGGCATCATATAAATAGCAATTGTTGCTTAAATTTTGGCCTTTACTTTGAAATGTTAATTTGCCAAGTTTTTCAAATATATCACGCGAAAAAATCATATTTTATTTGTGAGTTACCAAAAATTGCCTTTGATGTTGTGAAAATTTAATAATAATCTCAACTTTTGTTGCGTGTTGGTGAAAAACAAATTGTTTCCGTAACAGGAAAAACTTTCGCGTGGATCGTATGAAAACATGAAATATAGGTATGTTACATATATATATACATATTGTACGTCTGTTATAAATAGTTAAGTATGTAATATGAACGATGTTTCATTTATTAGAACATATTTTGAAAAAGAAATAGGGCAAGTGGGTGTTGATCGTCGGAAGTGTCGTAAAGTCCATTGCTTTTATCATTTGGCTATGAAATTCTATAAAAAGGCAACCAATAACACGTCATATCGCAAACACTATGCCCAGCAAAATTGGTTTGAGTAGAAACTCAAACCAATTTTCAAAGACGAATTCATTTGAAATGTACGTAGAACATGTGTCGTGGCGATACTTAATTTCTTTGCAATCTCAATATATCTGCATAAAGTTCCATATTACTCTTCAATTTCATACGAAAAATCAAGTCGTTTTCGATGTACAAAGACTTGAACGACTTAAATGATCAGAAGGCTGGTTTCTATCTCGATCAATGGATTAGTATGGCGATCCAGCGACGTACCGTAGTACGGTGCCTTCTGAGAACTTTGCCCATTGACTTCCATGACCTAGGCTTCATAGTCTACTTATAGTCGTAATGTATTGATAGATAGAATATAATATAAGTTACCTTCATTGTATTAGTTTATTATTTCTATATAAAACGATTTAAATAACAATATTTTTATTAAGGAGACAAAGACATACTTGCAGAGTGTTTGCTAAAATGTGGGATCTTCAAAATAAAACTGTCATTTAAGCCGCGCGCTCTTAAGAGAGCAGCGGCGCATTTGTAGCACCTTTGATATTGCAAATATCCATAGGCGATGGTAACCGGCATCCATCAAGTAGGCCATCTGCCTGTCTGTTAAACTCCTGCAATAAAAAATAAATAAAAAGTATATACAATAATAAATCAAAAATTGTTTCAACATTTCTTACAACAACTATTTATACAACTTTTTTTTCAACCCTGCTGACCAACGACGCGTGACATCATGAGGCTATCGGCAAACCTTCTGCGCACGGGTAGTATGCTTAAGAATTGTTTACAAGATTTTATTTGAATGGCTTGTACTTTTAAATCTCAGACACTTCAATTGTTTTTGCTTTATACCTACTGTAATTTCGAATGATATATTTGACTGGCATTTCTAGCGTTAATAAATTAGTTACTTCGCCAGCAGTAAGACCAGCCCCTTCCACCCCACCATAATCCCCTCCCTTTTAGTTGTTGCCATACATTTAAGTATCATAATGATCTGTTTTATGCAAACGGATAAGCAGATTTTGTGGAGTTTTCCTTTTGATGGGCTTACTTTAATGGATTTCCCTGTTTGCCGACCAACTTTGCTCGAATCACTTAATCAGCCACACTTGGGATATATTTTTGTGTGATTTATGAACGTGCGACGCCAACACGACTAGACGAAAACATTTATTTTGGATTTTCTCAAGTATTTTATGGGTGATACGAAGGCGGCATGTTATTGTCAGTAGCGGACCGTTTCCCCTCTTGGGACCGTATGGAATGACATACACCGAACAATGATTCCATATTTAGGCTTTGGTACATTGTACGAAATATCCAAGAGAAAATATTATTGAAAAACTACACACAGAAAACTAATTTCTTACACCCTTATTCGCATCAAAATACACATAATTAGACTACTGAGTCTAGGTCATTCCAGTCAATGGGTAAAGTTCCCATTGAAATCATTTTAGCTGCAATTGGCTGTGTGTGAGTCGGGCTTGGAGAGTTCTTCTGCAAATTAAAATAAGTACGTATCTATATAATAAAAATATTAAATATTCAATCAATTTATTCCTTCTAACAGTTCAACATATTCTATCACTGCAATTTATGGGCATGCGACACAACTAAAATGTTACTAGCGTAATGTAAAGTCGTCTAATGCAGCTGTCAGGTTTTCATGCCGTTGGAGCTTAACGCTTTATGGAGATCTGACATGCCAGAAATTGGAGTACTGGAGACAATTTAACTAAACCGCCACATGTAGCTGTTTTAATGTATAGTCAATTTAATAGCTGTGCTGGAATAAAATATTACTACTGGACTAACTATTGGAAAATACTAACAGTCTTGTAGGTTTCTTTAAAACCTTTTAACGGCCTTTAAGGCCGTAAGAAAGTATCTAAACGGTAATAACATTTTTTTTCTTTGTTACCACTCACCCATTCTTCGAAAAGGAATTGTAATACAACTTCTATGCGTGTATTGAATAAAGAGCCTGAGAATATATTATACATAACACTATCTTTATGCACTAACTTATTGCTTACCAAAATAAGCAAATACATTTTCATACGAATTATTTTTTTATGTTTATATATGAAATCAAAATCAAATTTACGTGATGTCTTTTATTTTCTTTATATCTTCCGAATTACACTAAGTTAGCTACTTAAAGTACATATAACCAAATTGTTGCTAATAGTTTAGGAATTTTTACAACTTATATCTCGGTGAAAGACAGTCGCTTCAAAGTATAAAACATTTCATTTATAGACTTATCAAAGAAATTTCCTATAAACAAATATCACGATAAATTTTAAAGACTTTCATTTAAAACAAAACACATTGTTACTGTCGTTCCTTAATACATTCAATAGCAATATTAATGGCAGTGCCATTCGATTCAATTGCACGTCGTACTGAATACAATTGATTACTAGTTCATCGAACGTGGTCAACCACTTGTTATTTGTTCATGGGTTCAATGAATTCGCGTGCAGTATATTGCGAAGACCTCTTTTATTGCAATTTTAATGTTCATTATACATATGTTCATCCATCCATAGTCCGTACTTAATATAATGTGAATTAAATTTTCTTTTAATGTTGAAAATCAGCTTTTTCTCAAGGCTGTGAAGAAAGAACAAACACAAAAGGAAAACTACTTTGATATTTGTTTGATTAAGACTTGAAATGATTAATATGACAAAATTAATTAAAAAAACGGGCAAGTGTCCCAAATTTAAAACTTTTTGAAATATTACCAACGTGAGAATATTTAGCGGGAATATGATACGTGACGTTTTGTTATTTTTTTTTCAATGTACACGATGTACATGTATTCTTTTGTATTTCTGGATATTTTCTTATGCAGTTTTTTAAAAACTATCCGGGCGGGCGACATGGTCAGACACCTTAACTTAACTAAATTCTTATAACTCTTTTATAGTGTCAGTTTAAGTCCTATAATTCAAGTGATAGTGGCAATAACAATGGCTATATACACTACCAGAGTTTACCCCGCGGCTGCACCGGGTCAACCTCTAGTGCCTGCCAATTATTTAAAGAAGTTAAAACACAGGTTAAATTGTATTAAATTTTTATGTTATTGCTATTTGCCCCGGATGATTCATTTCATTTTATATATATTCTATCCCTAAAATTATCCCATTATCCGAGAAGAAAAGTATACCTTGTCAACCCTCGGTATTAAATTTACACATATACCGAATTTTAGCCAAATCAGTCCAGTACATTTCCGTAATAACGGAACAGACAGTCACATAAAATACTTTCGCATTGTAATATTAATTGGCATTAGTTAACAATGGCTATATCTACTGATATACTTGCTATGTACTGATATGTTAACATACGCTATATACACGAATAGTACAAATCCGTATTTGAAAGTGAAGAACTCATATTACCATGAATCTGCTCATTACAGAATAACAAATAGACAGTATTTACCCTAACACAATTACCCTGTCAATACATCATCCACGTACCTAAATGAGCACTTACTTGCCTTAATCCTACAATTATTTCAGACCCAACTGGCCGCCTTGGTCAGAACAGACATGGCTAATTTGCTCTAATGCCTCCCTACCCTTGTCTGCATTAACCATTAACTTGTGACATGCTTAATTCGCTAAGTGCCGTGGTCAGTCTGTATTGAGGTGGGTGCCCTATTAAAGCGGTATGATACGCGGTTGCCGGGCGCTTGCCTCATACAGAAATATTTTTATATATAGTTATAAAATTCTATTCATGAAACTTAGACGAACGCATTTTTTTTGAGAAATGACGGCCATGTTTTATTTGCGTATCATCAATTTGAAGCGAATAAAACCCTTTTCGCACTATGGTGGTGATTTTGTACGAGCGTACAAACGTCATAACTTTGTACAATTCTGAGGAATCAAATGAGTTATTCATTATCATTTAAACAGTAAGTAAATCATATTATAAAATGATGACGATAAGTGGTAAATCTTACAGCTGTTATATGTACTAAGGGTCGATTTTTGAATCATCAGATAAAAATCATTCATTGAATAAAATGCAACATAGATAAATTAAAAATTACAGTTGCGTTTATAAAACAGTTTAGCTATTTCACTTTCACATTCTGTCATGTTATAATTTATTTGAAGGATAAGTTTTATATGGCGATTGTAAAAATCGGCCCTTAATGTAATAATGTTTTGTTGTAAAATGTTTCCACATATATACATATAACGTGTTAATTTGTGCTAGCGATAATATACATTTTTCTATTGACAGATATCATGGAGAAATTATTTGAGCCGGTATTATATTATTCGTATCGAATAGGTAGTTTTATTGCTGAATGAAATGAATAACAAATAAAATTGCTGTAAAGGTGTTTATAAAATTAAACGATACACAATATATTTTACACAAATAGATCAGTAATTAAATTCTGAATAGCTTTCCTTTATGATGCTTCTCGGAAAATATTATATTATGTAGGAGTAAATTTCCAATAAGGCTGTTATGTGTAACTATATCGAAAAAACCATATTATTATTTACATTTAAAACAATTTAAATCGTGTTATAAACGTTTTATAACAAATTCAATTAACATTAAAACTTATTATATTTTTATCTAGACGATGTTATTTGCGTACCCGCGTTTTAAACTCTCTTTCATTGGAGCCACGCACTTTAATGGTTTGTAGAAATGACCAAAACGTATTAGCCTATTAACTGGACCACCTTTGTTTAAGTAAATCTCGAAATTCAAGTCCTATTTCAATTATTTATTCGGGCATAAAGGTTGGCAATAATATCTTTGGAAGTACACGTAGTAACTTTACGACAAGGATTAGGTTGCTTTAGGAGCATGCCTTAATGACAATTGATTTATAATAAAATAGTTTTAGTACAAACTAAAGCTTTCGACTAAGCTTTGACCATGAAACTTATCATAAAATATGGGAGGGAAATCTATACTATTTTTGGGACCCCTTTCCTATAGAATTTGGCACTCTATTAATTTATTCCAAATATTAAGAAATCTTAATAATTTTAATTTATAGCCAAACAACAAAATCATTATTTTTATATATAAAATTCTTCTGCTCGTGTATATGTGATTGAACTCCTAAACGACTGGACCGATTTTGATGATTTTTTGTGTGTTCAGGTGGATTCGAGAATGATTTAGACTCACAATTGGGCCCGGTAGGTGGCGCTGCGATCGGGTTCTAAGTTTTATTTCTTCAGGGCAGGACAACGTCTGCTGGGACAGCTAGTATGGCTATAAAATACTAAAAAAATATTAAGATTTCTTAGTTTTGAATAAATGAATAAGGTGCCAATCAACCAACCTCAGTATGCGAAATAATATTGGTTGAAAATGTTATTCATAGCTTACTAGTATTTTTTAATCTATTACTGGTAGAAAATTTATTATTTTTATGGAGTTTATGCCCATTTTTAACTAGTAAGAAAGCAAATGATAATAACAATCGGAAGACAAACACACATATTGTATAATCCCCAAATTAAACAACTTACGCATGATTTATAAACAATATACAAAGGACAACTCTGGAGTCAATCCGAGAAACCCCGACCTTAGTAAATTAGATAGAAAATTTGTTTACGAAATTTACGATATCAGGAATCGAACCTAGAGCGTTGGTGTAAGCCGGCAAAGGCTTAGTTCGTTCTACCGCTGAGGCAGTCAAAGGAATGGTTAGTAAGACATAGGAATCAGTGAGTTTACATACTTATATACAGCGTGTTTCAGACCTTACGACAATAAATCAGACCACGTTTTCTTCATGATGTACTCTGCCCAAATACAAAAACGAATCAAGGTAGCTTCTTTGGTTTAGCCACAGGACCTCATTTTTCATTCAGAATGTTACAACAACATGTATCAATTATTGTGTCTAAATCGGTGGGTTAGCGACCAATGTATCATGTTGCCAACTCGTCTCTTCATCATTAAACGCGGAAGTTGTTCATTCTTACGCTCTCGCTCGCGAATCATATTTAGAAGATGTTCTGTTTTTATTTCCTTTTTATCGTAATTAATTTGTTCGGAAATTACTTTTTTTAAATTTTGACTTTACGGTTGATTTAATAGTGCCAAAAAATTTGTATGGAATACGACCGCTAAAATTATGATTTATTGTCATTTGAAATGAAACACGCTGTATAAGGTCATTGATAGGAACTGCCATTAGTGATGTTTTAATACACCAAGAGTAAAGAATGATATTGTTACGAGTTACGGGACTCGAATTGAAATGCATGGAATTACTATAGAATTTACTAGAAATATACAAAAACGTATAATACAGGTACAAATATAAGTAGACACAACAGGTACAAACTACATGATTCAATAACACGTGCAAGCCCGTCGCTATATAGCTTATCGAATGTACACACGTCTTGCCTTGCTGGCGATTATCGCTTGACTGACTCACCCCTCCGTTCGGGCATTGTTTTATAATTAACTATACAATATTTCTCGACACAACACTCGACCGCATAACAATAGTTTCTAAGAATCACACCTGGCTAACGACTACCATAAACGATTACTATACACTATGGGATGTTTTTCAAATTACAAAATTTATACACAAAGTAAAAAAAAGAATTCCAAATGCTGAAAGGCAATAAACTGCAGGTGTGAATTGTTCTTTGTAGGTCGTAACAATATGTTTTTATTAAATACGTTTGACCAACAGTAAAATTCGCGTAGAAGTAGCAAACCTTTTCTTAGGTTTTTGCAACTGTTACATAAAATTGTATAATAAAATTAAATTTATGGTTTCTTCTCCAAATGATAAACTCGGTGCAAAGCTATTTCTTCGGAAACTATTAAATGTTCATGTGATAGACACTCAGTCGATTTCTTGTAATCAGATTACTGAATTTTTACAGTGATATGATATGATAATTAAAATTTATCTTGATAACAACGTCCCGGTAGGCTTAATATAAAAATATAAAAATCTAGAACCCGATTACAGCACCAAGTATTTCGTTTAGATTGAAATTTTAAAATTATATATAATAAAAATAATTTATATCTTTTGAATGGACTGTCCGATTTGAATAATTCAAAAAGTAATCTTCACATATTGAAACAATGTTAAATACGAAATTAGATATTTGGATGACGATGAATGCAAAGTATGTATAATGTATGATGTGTATGTTAATAGAATTGAATCCACACAACGTAGGTTTTTAAGATTATTAGAGTTTAAATGCAAGGTTAGCGATAATAACTACGAAGCTAGATGTCTCAGACATCATATTGTGTCATTTACAAAAGGAGACAATAGCAGATATAGTGATGCTAACTGAAATTGCACAGTCTAAATAGACTCGCCTTATTTATTATCTAAAACATGTTTAAAAGTGCCAACAAGACTATTCCGGAATCCAATACAATTGTTTGTTCCTCGAATATCTAGTAATTATAGGGCAAATTCTTATTTTAATCGTGTATCAATCAACTATTATCTTTTACTTATTGGTAATATATTTTTTTTTTTTTTTTTTTTTTTTTTTTTTTTTTTTTTTTTTTTATTGTATATAAAAAAAAAAAAAAAAAAAAAAAAAAAAAAAAAAAAAAAAAAATGATCTCAATAAATACAATAAAATGAAATGTCAACGTCGAGAGTATGATCGAAACTGTACAGAATTTATATTAAAGATTTATTATTAGTAATCCCCAGAACCTTAAGACGGTCCTGGTAAAGCATAGGTCTGAATATTATGAAGTCAATAGATCAGTTTTAAAATAATTTATTTTCTTTTTTTTAATTTCCTTTGTTATTTAATTTATAGAATGTAACATATTTACTAGCAAGCATTACAGCTATTTATATATTATTATGTGGAAACAATTAAATGGTTATAGATATTTATTAGTATGTACTATGTTGTATTACAAACTGTTTGTTCCGGATAAAATAAAATAATATGCTCTGATTTGGTCGGCATATCTATCAAGTTTAAAAATTTAAACAAGTAGTTATATTGACATAACTACAATAGTTGGACGGACATATAGTAATCCCAAGTTTTTTGTAGATATTATATGATCTTTAATAGTTTACAACATTTTATTGTTTTATCATCAATAGATTCCACAGCGTATGCGATGAAAGACATTTTATGCCTAATTTTTTTTAAACCGTGGATTACGTTACGGAAGTTTTAGTAGGGATCCCTAATTTTTTCTAGTAATAAATATAACCTATGTTGCTCAAAGATAATGAAGCATTCTAGTGGTAACAGAATTAATTTAAAAACGGTTAAGTAGTTTTTGAGTTTATTCATTACAAACATACAAAACTAGAAACATTTCCTCTTTATAATGTAAGTATAGAAGTATTGATAAAAAGGTGTCGAAGCAAGTTGTTATAAATAATTAGGCATTAAACTTTAAAACATTCCACTCATAAATTCATTTAACTTTCTTTTTAATGTTATTCAGGCTTCAGCAAATTCTGATTTAAATTGTTAGATTTCTAGAAAATTGTTAAAGTTATATTATAAAATTGCTTTAATTTGTAAATATAAAATAACAGAAAATAAATTAGACTTTATAATTTATCTTTCATGAGTTCAAAATTTTTTTATGTTCCAAGAGTGAAGTATATATAATAAATGAAATTGGTATTCAACAAATTATTTGCTTAATATAATATAACTCAAAGCATAGAGAGGCCAAAAGCCACTATTGGCCAGTTAAAGCCCGAGATGGACATGGGACGCCACAGTTTGGCTAACCGAGTTGCAGACCGACCCAGCCTAAATAAACGAAGGTTACTAGAAACCGCAGTCAGACAAACGAGTGTCACTGTATAGTCGCTGTTATTAAGAAGCATCTAGAGACTTCTAGACTACGTCATCTAGTGTCGTTGCTCTCTGAGTTCAAGCCGGGGAAACTAACTCTGTCCGAAGAAGCTGAAAACCTTACGAGAACTATGATTTCTGATGAAACTGTAATAAAATCATAATATCCGTCCGTTCAACTGTGCATGTCATAGCACCTTAAAAGTTACACATGGGTGTAGTAAATTCGTTAAAACCAAAAAATTAGGAATCATCCCTCAACTACATTATGATAGAGATGGTTTCTTTCTAATATTTTTGTTGACGTATGCGGGTATTGTTAGGCACATCTTGAAAATTCGTATGGAGCTATTTGCTTCCAAAATCATAAAAGTATCCCTTTGTAGCATTCAGAAGTGTGGGTTGGAGAATTATGAAGAAATAATTGAGATTAAGTTTAAAAATATTTCAAAGGAAAATTGCTTACAACAATATCCTTTAAGTACTTTTTGGAAATATAAATATTATTGGGTGATTTCCACTGTGGTTGTTCAGGTTAAGCCTTTTTTACTAGCCTACCTCGCTGTAAAGCAGAGCTCCAGGTTCGATTCCTGGTATGGTTAATTTCGGAAACGAACTTTCTCCCTTATTTATATGGTTTGGGTGTCTGGGATAGATCCCAGAGTATATAAGCCATATTAATGCGTTGTATATTAGCCATAACACAAGCGTAACTTGCTTAATTTCGGGATATACAATATCTGTGATGTCTGCCAATTATTATATTACTATTCATCCAAATAGATTATTTTCGATTAACCAATTTTAATTTCTCCATAGCTAAGGATGATAGAGGTTGTGCATATACTCGTAATTACTTTTACAGAACCATTCGTAGTTTCATATAAACAAACTTACTTTCATCCCTATATATTCAGCATGAATATAAAATTTTAAGTCACATTATAGATCAGTTTGTATTTAAACTTATTAAAATTAAAATAATAGTTACTTTTGAAAACCTTCACCTTCATGGAATAGAATAGTGCTTTCTTAGTATGGGCACTGTAAATTAATTTAAGTTGTATATAAAATACTTAGGACTGCTTGCAAAAGGTTGCTTAAGTTTATTTAAGAAACACAAAACGTATTCAACACCCTTAAATCCAATTAGCGTCTTGCACAACGCAAAATTTGCTGCTAAATATGTTTAAAGAACTGTCAATACGTTTTGTTTAAAACGTATTTAATATAGTTTAATATGATTAACTAATTTTATTTAAAGGCGATCGTTATGCAAGTGGCCCTTAGTAATCGTTTTAAATTCGACTGTAATACTAATGTGGTTAATTTAAATACTTTATTTATTCATATTTAAAATGCAGTTTCAATACTTGTATTAATAGTGTAGTTTTAAAAGGTTCCATTGATTATTAGTGCCTTAGCTCTATATAAATGTAATTTTAATAATTTACAAAGAAACAGTGTCTCGCATCCTCGTCTATTATTCAGGACGGGGAGTAGTTACGGAAACTAGCAAACTAGATAAGTTTTAAAAGGACTAAGTTAGATGAATCTTGACTGCATAATGACACAGATTAAAAGTTGCTGATTGTGATATTCAGACCAAGTTTCAGATCATGGGACGGTACCGTGTGACGATATTAAAGCCTTATGACGCGGTCATTTAAGTTAGATCGTTTTATCTTTTAAATAATTTCTAGTGTTCTAAGATAAACATATTCTATTGTAAACGATGAGTGATATAAAAGACATGATGATAATATTGTTACGAGTCGCGAGACTCGAATTAAAATTCCGTCAGAATTACTATAGAGTTTATTAAAACTATACAAACACGTATAATACAGGTACAAATATAACCGAACACATCAAGTCCAATGCAGAAGGTCGTAATTCCATAAAATGGGGAAGTCCGTCACTAAAAGTTTCCCGATTGTAGTACACACGTCTTGCTTCGCTCGTGGTTATCGCTGGACTGATTCCTACTCCAATCAGGCCATCGTTTTATACTGCACAAATGCAACGTGCCTGCCCGGCAAGGGGCCGCATTTCCTAGAATCAGCTTGTAACATCTGGCTAATGATACTAATGAGCGAGTACAATGGGCTATGCACTAGAAACGCATGCCAATAAATAAGTGAACAAAAGAAGACGATCATAAGGCATTATAATTCTTCAAATTCCGACAGGTAATAAAATGTGCTTTTACATTCTGTACGAGGAATTTGTCTTTGTCGGGGCCTAGATTGTAACGATTATTCATAGGAATTATCTCAAATGAAAATAATTTTGCGTTAGATAACACGACTACTAAGGCAGTTTAATTACTTTAACATGATTACGGTATGACATTAAAGAGAGAGAAAATATTTTTTAGCTTAAAGCTTGTATGCTAGAAAATGTTTCATAATTTCTTTACCCTATTTTGCAACCGTCATGATTTTAACGGTATATGTTTAGAAAATTTGCTGATACCATTATCTTTTCGTTGAGCCTTATAATAGGCTTATTATATATAATAAATACCTCTTACTTAAGTACGGTACTTCATAAATAGGGATTACGTCAAAATAATCCCCATCAAGTGTTTTATATTGTGTGCGATCTTCAGTTTATGGCCGTGTTTGCTATTAGGTACAACAAGGTTTTATCCGTTTGTGTACCTAGTACATACAAAGTTAGAAATATTATGTTAAGTTTAAATACTGTTTTAAAAGGCGGGTATAATTGTTTAATTACTCACATATTATGCTCAAAATGTAAAAGCTTTATTTTGAAGAACTCGAATAACTTTACATGACTCTACTGCATTAATTTCTGTCATAAATTATTTTATGTTAACTGAGTATTTTTATTGCAAATATTGTTAAACTGTGTTTTTTTTAAAAAAAAAATGTTATATTGTACCTGTTTGTTACTCTTTTAATCAAAATTTAAAAAAATACGAAATGTCTGCTCGGACACGAACTTACTTTTTTTTGCTTTTACGTGACAGAATAAATTCTTAAACACCCCCTTCCTGTACATACAGAAGTTTCACTTCAATAAAAATAAACATTATTATGTACTGGATAAATAAACATTATTATATTATATACTGGATCCTTACCTAGATGTTGGTAGGTCCGAGATTGGTCTATTAATGTGGCTATTACTCGCCATTTCAAGAATGGATTCAAACACAATAACAAATGGAGTTGCTAGGTGGAAAATAAATACAATTCAGGGTTCTTGTGCAATATTATCGCAGTCCATAATTACTATGTCAGTATACGCACGTGATCAAATGTTGCTCTTATCGATCAACTAATATGGACACGAATGTTTGTTTAGGAACCATTACTCTCTAATAAAGAAGAAGTCTCAAATGCCATTGCTGGTTTATATCGGAATCATCCTGTTATTATAGGCTTTTGAAGGTAGTCGAAAAATTTATTTATTTATGATTAAAAATTATCCAACACTATCCATAATTTTAAGGCATAACAATAAATCTAAACCAAAACTGGACACTTATAATCTAGAAAAAGGAACAGAAACAAATAGTGTATTACACTACACTAAAATAAATTACTCAATACATCTAATACTGTGAAACTTCTGAGGGGAAACTAAGCACAACTAAATTATTAGGTCTAAATACTAACACTACATTCCTTTTCAATCTCATTAATAAGTTTACTAACTAGTTTCGAAGAATTAAAAAATGTCTATGTCACTAAAATATTTGCTGTAGGTATTTGTACTACGGCGCAGACATTCATTTTGTCCGTAGTTACTTTTCGAATAATAAAATAAAAATATCGTTAAAAATGATGTTTAAGACTGTTAAAACAAAATTATATAATATTTATTACTGAGTAAAGTTTATTTCCAACTAAAACATCGATGATCATTAAGTGTAGCAAATGTAGGTATTTTCCACTTTTTGATCGTTTAGGAAACTGCTGTTAAAGAGGTGTTATTATAACAATATGCTCTTTAATAACACATGAAATTGAAAAGCAAACGACTTCTAATGGTTGGTGTATGCCAATAATTGATATGTAAATTTAGATATTCTGAGGATTGGTATCATTGTATTCAATTTGAGGAGCGTGTTTTATGGAAAATAATGCCCCTGAATATATTTTGTACAAATTGTATATATAGGCAATAAAGAGTTCTTTTGTTATTGTGAATAACTTTCATTTACGACATATGTTTTAATGGCAACATATATCACTTTTTAGCGCTGTTTTCCGTATCAAAATGCCAGGGAAGGTGACTCTTGACCTTCTTTCTCTGATTATGTTTAGTCCTTGCCTAGTATAATATAGGTAGAACATCGCTTCATCAATTTCGTTGTCTACCCTCTTTCTGTGTGAAGCGGTGGATAACTCACAACAAGGTAAAGTCAGCCATTTTCGGACACATTCCATTCAACGTTTCACGAGATAAAAACCGCGTCGTGCACTCATCATTTTCATAATATTCATCAACTTATTATAATTACTGGTCAAGTACTGGTCAAGGTGTCAAGAACTTTATTATACTTACTAGAATATATCCGCAACTTCGTCCACGCTGACTTGTTATTCCTGAGCGATTCCCGGGATAAAAATATCTTATATTTTTATATACTGTCGACAAGTTAAAACCGCAAGAAAATTGGCTCAGTAGTTTTTAGGTGAACCCCGAACAAACATACAAGAAATCTAAAAAAAAGCGTCGTGTTCTCCATCGTTTATATCAACTATTTAAGTTTTTTTTACTAGCTTCAACGTACAGACATGGCATGTTTAGATTTTATAAGATTATAGAAAACTTACACAACGTGTTAGCTCTAAAGTGAAACCATAGTGCTGTCCGCTGTTTCTCTGTGCAACCTGAACCGAGCCATGAAAAAGCGGGTCTCAATGTTGGTGGAGCTTCTGCTTTTCTAGTGCAAGGATCTAGGTCATATCTCTCTCATATAATCCATAATAATTAAATCAATACATTACCCTTGGGCTACAGCACTCTCAGATTGATTGATAGTGGACTTTTTTATTAATTTATTTTCCAGTACACTTGCACTCATAAATAAGATACATATTTGATTGTAGCATAGTAATCCCATGATTTTGTTTATGTAGCAGGGAGTCGTGTTATGTATAAACAATAAAATCACATGGTTGTAATTTAATTGTTTATACATACGGACAATACCTAAAGAATATAAGAGCTATTTTAAAAGTTAGGTTTTTAGCATGGAAAAAAAATACTGTCTTTCATAGTTTTTAGTGAACGATAGCCGTACGTTTCGATAGAGTCCAAGCGTTTATATTTATAAAAGTCCCGCCCTATTATGTCTCTGCTCCATCGGGGGTAGTTTTTTTATTGCAGGAGTTCAGCAGACAGGCAGATGTCCCACTTGATGGAAAGCAAATCGAAAATTTGCAACATCAAAGGCGCTACAAACGCGCTGCTGCTCTCTTAAAGGAGACTAGAACCTAATCACTATTGCCGGAACACAACAACCTTGATGTTATGGCGGCATACTCCAGAGCAAGGGTGGTCGCTATTATTACCACATTAAAACCTTAGCTACATCTGCGTCTTGTAGTCACTAACACTAAAATAATCTCAGATGGTGCAGGGACATCAGAGAGATAATAACAAACAAACTTCAAACTTAATTTCTAGTAATAATAATTGTAAACAATATTATTAATAATGTGAGTAATATTAATACCATTAAACATTTGAGTTAAGGAACTTAAGCCTGGAAGGACAGGTAAGAACACTTTGAGAAATACGACCTAAATCCATCTCAGGTACAAGCCCAAGATGTGGCTTCTAAAGTAATATTGTTTGAAACAACGTTCCAGGTACGCTGCCTTTCTTGTAATTAGAACAACCATTTGTTAAGTTAAGCGTTAGTTATTTGATGAAAGGTAAATGATCATACAGTTAGTATTCTTTACACGGATGGGGTACAGTTAATGGGTACACCTATTATTTACTATGACTATGTCCGAACTTTTGTAATATACTGTTACGAGATTGGAATTATTATAGAGGTTATGAGAACTATACAAACACGTATAACACAGGTGCGAATATAACCGAACACAACAAATCTAAACGTAATGCAGAAGGTCGTAATACAATAAAACGCGCAAATACCGTCGCTAATAGATTACCGAATTTACACACGTCTCGCCTTGATCGTGGTTCTCGCTCGACTGCCTTCTCTCTCCATAGGGCCCTGGTTTTATACCTCACAAATATAAATGTGCCCGTATAGTAGTCGGCCTAATTCGCAACACCTGGCTAATGACCACAGCCGCAAACGGCTGTAAACGATTACAATAGAACAATGGACTGTTCTTTAGAATAATTAGTAAACGCATGCCAATAAATAAGTTAACAAAAGAAGAAGATCATAAAATAATTAGTTAAACAGATCTAAGGCGCCTTCACCTTCGGGATTTTATTATAACCACCCAAAAGTCACTTTATGTATCAAATAATAAATGAAAGTGTCTCATATCTATACCGCACTCCTTTATACAGGCAGCTATATTTAATTGAGAGTTCTTTTGGCCCACTTCTCCCTCCTCCTATCCCATATTTTCTGTCCTATTCTCTTATTCTGTTACCCTTTTACATTCCCTTTATCCCATGTCTTGTATCCTATCCTAAAAGCTGGCAACGCATTGGCTTCGCCTATTTTGTTACCAATATCTTTATGCAACGGTTACTACTCTCTAATAGATGGACTGTCACCTGCTGCCAGCTTCGTCATTAAAAAAAAGTTTATACATAAGCCCGCCTTTATGTCTGTAAATTTTGCTTGCATAATTCCGTAAGGCTATACACACATTATCAATACCGGGTCCGGATTTGATGGCGAATAAGACGAGTAATAATGACACTCCGTATTGAGTGGTCACGTTTGTATCCTCAATTTTCACATGACGTGTGGTATTTGTGTGAGTATATTACACAAATAATTTGTCTCAATCTGAATGATATTTGTTAGTTATATCACTATTATTTTTTTAATACTGTCTTTAACAATGTTAAGGTATTGCGATAAGGAATTACACCCACATAAGAGGACTTGTTTTGTAGTAAATAGAAAACCAAAATATTAGCGACATAACAAGGCGTCAAAGAACTTTGTGAAGGATCACGTATTTATTCGAGAACAATTAGAAGAGAATAAAGAAAATAAGCGGGACTCTTATTCGGTCATTTCATTTCATGAAAGCAGTCTCTTATTCTAATAAGATAGAGAGGAAATATTTCTCGGTTTTATTACGCGTTTTAACTTTAAGTTCAGTTTTCTTTTCAAAGTATAGAGCAAAGTTTCGACAAGACAAATTATTTAGAAATATTGAACAAGAAATTTTACTCACTGATCAGCAGATAGCAGTCAAGTGTGACTTGTAATAATTTTCTTTGTAAACACAACATCAATAAGATTAGAAACCAAGATTTCTTTGATTTCTAATACATTCTTATATTTTTATACTGCTCCAAGTGGGTAACGTTGTTTCTTTGTCTACCTAAATATTAAGCACTACATAATATAGGCGCTATAACGAATTTTCATAAAGTTCGATTATAAAGTAATATGATATATGTATAAGACTATCAACCATTAAGCGTGTTAAGTTTAGGCCTTCCTCCGTATTTTGGGGGAATTAATAATTCTGTTAGTGCCCCTAGAAAAGGGTGGCGGGTGAATATGTTTCCTAAGGTAGGTTCACGGATTTTACACACCAGTTATCCGGATGTGTAGGTTTCCTCCCGATGCTTTCTTTTAGAATCGGTGTGTGGTAATTATAGCAACGTGATGCGTGCCTCCCAGACAGCATTTGAAGCCACGTTATTGGACTGAGGTGCGGGTGTCTTTTCCACTAAGCTACGACTTCAGCCTATACGACCTACTAATTACATTAGTACCTATTATCCCCGCAAATTTCTATTGCGCCTGGCCGCCATTTTTGTGACCTAACCGTGGCCGGACACTCAGTACTGTTACCATCAATGGCCGGCGAGTACGCGTACATATCGAGATTGCGGATGACGTCACGTCAATGTGAATTTGACAAGGTTCCAGTGCATTAGCAATTTGCGGGGATTATATATAATTATCTACAGCATTAATGCTTGGATTACAAGTTGGATTTGTACCTACTCTATATCAGTGTGCGTAAAGAAGGAAGAAAGCAAAACAAAGACCTTGACTAATGCTTAGTTCCCGGCACAGCTCTTGAGCGGTCAGCGGAATATTAGGGATCACTTTCCGCATTTGATATCGATAAATCGATAAATTATACATTATTTTTTGTCCCTTTACTCTAAAGAATAATAGCTCATATTTCGAAAAGTTCCGAAGTATCACTTGTGCTCAGGCTAAGGTCATGGTTTAAGGAACGTGCCCGGATTTATATGTGTACCATATAACGCAGGTCCAAACCGGTACGAACTAATGCTAGGATTCTATGTTACTATCTGTTGGACGTAGTCCTCTCCAAGTTTGCACCACGTATCCCGGTTCTACGCTGTTCTCACCCAGCCCGCACCAGCGACCTTGCGCAGATCGTCGGTCTATCGGGCTGAAGGACGTCCTACACTACGTATGCCGTTACGCGGTCTTTACTCCAGGACTCGCCTGCTCCATCGGCCATCGGTCTTACTGTAACGTCCACCCCGCCCTCAAAGAGCCAAGGAATGACAAACTCAAGCCGAAGCATAGAATGAGAAATAAAAGAAGTTATAAAGTGAAAATTAATAACATTTATTAAGTAAATAAACTTACTTTGGCCATAAATCGTGATCATCTAGTAATAAGAACCCTCGTCATAATACCGTTAACCCTATGTTCACAAGGTAGGTTATATAGGAGTGTTGATCAAGGAACAGGAAGACTCAAGGATCGGTGTATAATATATATCTTTATAAATAATAGTTTTATAGTATAAGTTGTAAGCGTAAAATGTCTTGCGTTTTATGAATAATGACAAATGTATCGACTCATGACATAAGCTCATCACCTGAGTACGCCGTGCCTTTATTAGCCAAAAGGAATTTTAATGTACATTTCATAACAAATTATATAATTTTGTGTAGGCACCCCTCCTAACCACCTCTCTGATATTATGCCACCGCATTCTTTAGCTATCAGTAAAAGAACTCATATCAGAATAAAAGAAGAACCTCCAATCTTTTAATTAGAATTTATTGAATTGATTATAAACATTATCTAAACTAGCGTCGGTTCACAACGTACTATCACTGGCGAGAAGAGCCGACAAGAAACTCTCCAGTAGTACGCCTAACAATTTAGAAAACCCCTTTGGAGTGCCTTATGTGTAAAATGAGTTGGAAAAGCCATAAGACTTGAGTGAACGTATCATACCAGAGCCACTCGTCCAAAATATCAAATAAATTTGTAAATATGAGGAATAATACCTCAGCGACCTCCCCTGATGCAAGATAAGAATATCACAGTAAATTAAAGATAAAGTTTAAATGAAGTTTAAATAGTGATACTCTCTACATCTCATAAAATTCCCATTAAGTTATTAGGTAAGAGTTCAGGATGTTCCTCCGTGAATATGAAGTAAAGATAAAGATAAAGTTGGGTGGAGGACACCTTCACTCATATTATTTGTTTTCCTATGTCAAAGACAGATTTCAGTGTAAGAGTTTCAGGGAAAATTCTCCGTAAAGTAAAAGTGAAATTAAATTGGTATTGAACTGGAGTATTCCCTTACGCTCGTATTGCTTGTTATCTATTTGTTAAAGACAGATTCAGATTCCACCGTGAATTTAAAATGAAAGTTAAAGTTAAAGTAAAGTGGCGGAACCCTACATCCGATTAAAGACCCTAAAACCCAAGAGATGAGAGCATAGCACCGTAAAGTAAAGTTTAAATTGAAATAGACATGAATGGTGGTACTCTACATCAAGGGTGTCAACATCGGTAACACTGCTCATATATAATTTATCAATAATTATTCTTTCCAATCCAGTCAGGCTTGCCGGCCTAACTACTTCTAAGCTCTTGGAATCACATATTTGAAAAGATGTAAATTTTGATACGAATGATCCGCTTGCATTGGCCAGTAGCTGCCTCCGGCGCCCACTTCGCCTCCAAGCTGATCCGCGATTAACAGTTCCAACCCTCAGTTACCAATCAGTTAAACTCAATATGTGAAATCACCTGCTCATGAAGCACATATTATAAACAACTAGGTTGCTAAAACGCACGCGAGAAATACCTGGATAATTGTCGAAACATCCAAGGTAGATTGTCCCAATAAACGATGGTGCGACGTCATTTGTCCAAGGTTACAGGGTCCATTAATCCCGGCTCTAACCTGAATCTTCATGAAAATATTCAATATGTGCTTTCACATCTAACTAATTGTTGTTTCATTACAATTATACTACTGTTTAGCATATATCCAGTGTCAACAGAGTTACTTGCATGTAGATATATAATTTAAAGAAATAAAATATTCATGAACAATAAATTTAAAATAAGTAACTGCATTGCACAACAGAGTACCATTCCGGCTTATTCTTACACACCTCAGTTGCTTCTTTGACATTCATAGCTCTTGTCATGCAATTGCAGACTTGTCCAAATAAATATATATTCTAAACGGTAATCCACGTTAACAAAATGAAAGTTAAAATAAAACTCTATTGCACAGACCATGCCGAATGCCGAAGGCAAACCTTCTTAAATAAGAAAGTATTTAAATCATTAAAATCAGTAAACCCAAAAATAAACGTTAAATTTCTTAAAGCCTGTCAAGCTTTCCCAAACAAGTCGCATGATTGTTGTGGAGTGTGGTGTAATAATGTAGTGTTATAAAATATACTTAAATATATACACATATATGAATAGACTAAATAATAGATAATAAATCAAGACCATGACCTCACAGACCTAGGTCAATAATAACCCTGCCTATGTTCAAAACAATCAAGACTCAATACGACGTCTGACTTTAAGCTCACTGCGACAAGAGCAGATAGACATTAACAATCAACACCCCTATTAAGTAAGTGACCGCAGCCAGGTACAACAACATGTATGCAACAACAAGACAAGAACTCCTAGAAGTAAATCCCCATTGACATATAATTAATCTCCCTTAACAAATTAATAAATAATTATATTGCCTAAAAGAATCATCAGAACCCCTTAGTAGCTTCCGACTATGAAGTAGTAATATTATTTAATTCAGTTTCTAAAACCAAAGTTATATTTCAGAACCCTTTAAATTAAATTCAATAAATTAGTATTTTTATCCGCAAGACTATGTGTCAGACTTCCTAAATAATATATTAGCACACTCAGGCTTTACAATTACCCCTTATTAATTTAGTTAACTATGAAATTATAACAATGTATAAACAATTCTTATCTTATAATAACGCACAAGTCAATCAAGACTTACATCAAGATTAATTTAATATTGTATAGCTCATTCTCCATATAATATACAAATCAAGGACAATAATTAGTTAAGTTCTAAAACAAGAAGGTCAGTAATAGATAGTATACAAGTCTGTCTTTTATTACATATGATCATGTAGGTCTCCACAGTAAATAGTTATGTATGTTAGCATATATGCCATATAAGTCATAAGAACGTCTCTATTGAATTAAAAGTCTGTATAGGTGGATCCACGGGTCCCAATATGTCTAAAGACTAACACCAAAGTATACCATAGTCAATGCTAACTAATTAATATATGCTGCTGTAACTAACTACACATCATTAGTTAAGTTTTGAAGATAATCCCAGGTTTATACATATAGACACCATTAAATGCAAATATTCATAATTCTAAATTTAAATTATTAATACAATATTATTAGTAACATCTCTGAAAAAAGAACATTAGATTGTCTGCAAAATAATGTATTATACACAAGGAAAATATCACAACACATAATTAGTTATAGAATACATGTTCAATAAACAGATTAGGTTAAAACACATAATTAGATATATCATTAATAACATACAAACATAAAACAGCCTCTGGATCATCTGTGAACAGAAATAAAGCAACAAACACGGAATAGATTAATGTTAGTAGATTATTAGTATATAGTTATTAATAGTTATATATTACAACAGTCCACGAGAACATCTGAAACATAGATAAACACAACAAGCAAGATATCAGACAAATCTACATGATTAGTAAAATTATTAATGTATTAATTGTTGACTTGAAGATGTGAACTAGCCCTTTGGTGAAATCCATAGCACCGAAGTCTGTAGCGCACATATCGAAGATATAGTTATTTATTGTTAGTATTGATCATTTTGTCCACAAATAGCTTTTTTCCATCTGTAATATATAAAACACAAATTTTCCGAGAATAATTTTTCATGTCTTGTTCTGTCAAACATCAATATTCAAGTCCCTTCTCTTCTCTGTCAAATTTTCAAACAAAGAAAAATTCAATTATATCATACAAAGAGATTAATAATAAATACACATATTATGCGAAATAAAGGAGGGAATACATTATATGGAGAACAGCCATTCCTTTATAAATAAATAAACATTAATAAAGAAAAAAAAATTAAATTCATGATGATGCGTACCGTCACACCACCCCGAATTTAATTTCGTAGCTTGCGGATAAATTAAATTCTAACCTAAGGTACGATCATCAAATAATAAATTGATAACACCCTGTATATAGTCCTATAAGTTAATAACATCCTGTACATAAACTTAATCTAAGTTAATAACACCCTGTATATAACCTTAATCTAAGTTAATAACATCCTGTATATAACCTTAACATAAGTATTGTCCATCCATATACCCCACCAACTATATGTCTCATATCCAAAACAAATTTTAAAATTAGATAAATCACCCCTTAAAATCTGAAATTCATAGGCGTAATTAATCACCCCATAGAACATGAAAGCCACAAATGTTTAATATACATAAGTCATAATTCAAAGAAACCTAAACTTCTTCATTAAAGAAAATTTCAATAACTGTTCTCCTTAAAATCTCGAGAGTCCTTCTCCTTAATATACTTTATCTGGTAGCTAGATTGCTCTAACTATAATATCCATCAAGTTAACTGATTATTGCATAATTCCCAAATCCTTACAAAATCAAAGTTTTATGATCAATCCTAATTACTAGCCTAATAATTATATGACCCGAAAAGACCCTCAAATGCTCTACCTATCGATCTATCTATCTATCTTGGGTATAGGGAATTTCCGTACGACCCTAATGTTTCCTGATCATCCTAATACCTGAAGTCGACATATATATCCTAGTATCTTAACTTCTTATATATGAATTTACCCTTTTAATGTTACAGTAAGACCAGCATCTTGTAATTTCTTTAATATTATACTCAAATGCTCTAAATAATCAGTCAAGTACCACAAGTTAAAATTGCTAATCGTCCAAATAATTTACATAACCTGCCTAACCTCTGGGCCCAATATAATGTCTATAGCCCGACTAAAACTGCCACTAAGTCCTTAAACCTTGTGAGAGTACATTATACATATATGACTTTCCTTAAAGTAAACCCAGTGTATTTCCTGCCGTCCTCAGATATAGGTATCTGAAAGTAGGCATTCAAAACCACACTTATATATGACACCCCATGAAAAGAATTAAATACATCAATTTGCATAACTGGAGCTTCAGAGCTGCAACCATAAACTTTTGATCTCCCGCGCATCTAAGAATAACGTAAAGACCAGTCGGGTTTGGTCGCAAACGTTAACGGACTACTATATGGAGTGGAACCCCGCGAAATAATGCCCATCTCAACCATCTCCGCCAGTTTCTCCTCCTTCTCTTGACGGTAAGCATAAGGCACAGGATATGACCATCTTATAAATGGTGCACTATCTGACATCTTAATCTCATGTTCATAACAATTTGCACGACCCAAAACATTAGAAAATATAATACGAAACCTACCCAAACTTGTTTTAACTGCTCTAACTGTACATCCGAAAGCTCTATCCCCGTTTTAATTTCCTTTAACTTTTCTTGGAAATCTGAATCATCAACATCTCGAGTAGATATCTCTGATATTCCACTCTCAAAGATTATCTTCCTAAAAGGCAAACTACATCTTGTTCATGTATTTTCAAACTAACCCCATTTCAGAACCTTGTAATTTAATCGTGGCTTCAACTAATGATACCAATCAAAGCCTAAAATCATAGATTGCAACAAATTTGGTACAATTAAAAAACTAATATCAATAATGTTACCTCCCAGTTAAACGGTAACAATACCATTTGTTGATTTTAGTACTTTTCTGACCTACTGGACCCCTAATTTGGATTGGCCTGATGGGCAATAAATCAATTTTATACATTCTTTTGATATTAACTCCCAAAAGGTGCTGGAAATACATGTAATGTCACTCCCCGTGTCTACCAAACAATTCACTTCTTCCCATAGATTTTAACAGTAATTATAGATTTCACTAACTCAAATTTATCTGGCAAATAAGCATCTTCCTCCTCAAACAAGGAAGATACACATCCGTTGTCATAACTGAATTAGGATCTACATCCTCAAATGTAATTTTAAAATATTAATAAACGCTCCCACCAAGGCTTTATCGATATAACCCAGCCCTGATTTATCTAATGAGGACTGACCCTTAGCCATAATAGGTGTAAGTATACCAGAATTACTAGTGCCTAAAGACTGTCCAGGTTTCCACCCACTCAACGACAAAATTCTTAACCCTATCCACAATTTATCATCCCCTCCTATAGCAGTGAACTAGCACTGTTACATCTCTTGGTTCATCCTGAAATATTAGAATTCCATCCTTCAATTACTTCATTCAAATATTTACTCAACGCTAGCAAACTATAAGTAGTCATAAACTATCTAAGTTATGTATATAATATAATTTAAATTATTAAATATTATTCCTAAGTTCATGCTTCATAACAACATCTGAGTCCACCATAGTAAATAATTATTAGCCTATCCCCCATTTATAATACAAGACTGATTAACAGTTAATTAACTTCCTTCAATTCTATTATGAAAAAAATAAAATTAATAAATTCCTCATACAAGTTTCATAAAATAATGATTAATATTTCATTTAATTGAAAATATACACCCCATAAAATTAAATATGTCTCGTTATATAATTAATAAACAAGCACAAGGAAAATCAACAAGGTCATTGTGGCGCCCCCATCGGCAAAGTGTTGAACTAATTCGAATGCGAGGAATAAAATTTCTAAGTCATTTGCAACACCCGTAGTAACAAAAGGATGAACTAATTTGGACGCTAGAATTAAAAATTCAAAGTCACTGCAGCGCCCGTAGTGACAAGGTGACGAACTAATTTGAACGCGAGTATTAAAAATTTCAAAATCACCACGGCGCCCTCTAATGGTAAGATGACGAACTAACTTGAACGCGAGTATTAAAATTTCAAAATCACCATGGCGCCCTCTAATGGCAAGATGACGAATTAATTTGACACATAATTAAAATTTGCAATGCCATTGTGGCGACCCCTAGCGACAACCTGACGAACTTATCTGGACACGGGATTAAATTTTTTTCCACAATTTCTAAATCATTTACCTATAAAATCAGATTGTTAATTATTACACCAACCACCGATCACCCCCTGTCAACCCCGAAATAAACAACAACCCTCTATAACCTTTGAAACCTTGCTCCGCCTCACAAGCAACAAATTGTGTATCTTTCAGATACACAAGAATAAAATAGCTCAGCCTGACAGCAGAACTTGTTCACTAACATCAATCCAGACACCTTGGATGCAACACCTAATGTAATTTTGGACTCGCGCGCCGAAACTGCGAGATCCAGGATAAGATTCAACTGTCCTAGACCCACTCCATATCATGCCGCAGCAGCCGATTCTTGAATCCTGGGAACGCGCACCGAATTGTAACGTCCACCCCGCCCTCAAAGAGCCAAGGAATGACAAACTCAAGCCGAAGCATAGAATGAGAAATAAAAGAAGTTATAAAGTGAAAATTAATAACATTTATTAAGTAAATAAACTTACTTTGGCCATAAATCGTGATCATCTAGTAATAAGAACCCTCGTCATAATACCGTTAACCCTATGTTCACAAGGTAGGTTATATAGGAGTGTTGATCAAGGAACAGGAAGACTCAAGGATCGGTGTATAATATATATCTTTATAAATAATAGTTTTATAGTATAAGTTGTAAGCGTAAAATGTCTTGCGTTTTATGAATAATGACAAATGTATCGACTCATGACATAAGCTCATCACCTGAGTACGCCGTGCCTTTATTAGCCAAAAGGAATTTTAATGTACATTTCATAACAAATTATATAATTTTGTGTAGGCACCCCACCTAAGCCACCTCTCTAATATTATGCCACCGCATTCTTTAGCTATCAGTAAAAGAGCTCATATCAGAATAAAAGAAGAACCTCCAATCTTTTAATTAGAATTTATTGAATTGATTATAAACATTATCTAAACTAGCGTCGGTTCACAACGTACTATCACTGGCGAGAAGAGCCGACAAGAAACTCTCCAGTAGTACGCCTAACAATTTAGAAAACCCCTTTGGAGTGCCTTATGTGTAAAATGAGTTGGAAAAGCCATAAGACTTGAGTGAACGTATCATACCAGACCCACTCGTCCAAAATATCAAATAAATTTGTAAATATGAGGAATAATACCTCAGCAACCTCCCCTGATGCAAGATAAGAATATCACAGTAAATTAAAGATAAAGTTTAAATGAAGTTTAAATAGTGATACTCTCTACATCTCATAAAATTCCCATTAAGTTATTAGCGTAAGAGTTCCAGGATGTTCCTCCGTGAATATGAAGTAAAGATAAAGATAAAGTTGGATGGAGGACACCTTCACTCATATTGTTTGTTTTCCTAAGTCGAAGACAGTTTTCAGTGTAAGAGTTTCAGGGAAAGTTCTCCGTAAAGTAAAAGTGAAATTAAATTGGTATTGAACTGGAGTATTCCCTTACGCTCGTATTGCTTGTTACTATTTGTTAAAGACAGGATTCAGATTCCACCGTGAAGTTTAAAATGAAAGTTAAATTGAAATTAAAGTGGCGGAACCCTACATCCGATTAAAGACCCTAAAACCCAAGAGATGAGAGCATAGCACCGTAAAGTAAAGTTTAAATTGAAATAGTCATGAAGTGGTGGTACTCTACATCAAGGGTGTCAACATCGGTAACACTGCTCATATATAATTTATCAATAATTATTCTTTCCAATCCAGTCAGGCTTGCCTGGCCTAACTACATCAAAGCTCTCATGGAATCACATATCTTGAAAAGAAGTAAATTTTGATACGAATGATCCGCTTGCATTGGCCAGTAGCTGACCTCCGAGCGCCCACTTCGCCTCCAAGCTGATCCGCGGCGTAACAGTTCCAAACCTCTCAGTTACCAATCAGTTAAAACTCAATATGTGAAATCATCCTCGCCTCATGAATGCACATATTATAAACAAGTTGGATTTGCTTAAAATCAGCACGCGAGAAATACCTGGATAATTGTCGTAACCATCCAAAGGTAGATTGTCCCAATAAGCGAGTGGTCGTGAATCCCTTCGCCAAGGTTACAGGGTCCATTAATCCCGGCTCTAACCTGAATCTTCATGAAAATATTCAATATGTGCTTTCACATCTAACTATTGTTGTTTCATTACAATTATACTACTGTTTAGCATATATCCAGTGTCAACAGAGTTACTTGCATGTAGATATATAATTTAAAGAAATAAAATATTCATGAACAATAAATTTAAAATAAGTAACTGGATTGCACAACAGAGTACCATTCCGGCTTATTCTTACACACCTCAGTTGCTTCTTTGACATTCATAGCTCTTGTCATGCAATTGCAGACTTGTCCAAATAAATATATATTCTAAACGGTAATCCACGTTAACAAAATGAAAGTTAAAATAAAACTCTATTGCACGAGACCATGCCGAATGCCGAAGGCAAACCTTCTTAAATAAGAAAGTATTTAAATCATTAAAATCAGTAGAACCCAAAAATAAACGTTAAATTTCTTAAAGCCTGTCAAGCTTTCCCAAACAAGTCGCATGATTGTTGTGGAGTGTGGTGTAATAATGTAGTGTTATAAAATATACTTAAATATATACACATATATGAATAGACTAAATAATAGATAATAAATCAAGACCATGACCTCACAGACCTAGGTCAATAATAACCCTGCCTATGTTCAAAACAATCAAGACTCAATACGACGTCTGACTTTAAGCTCACTGCGACAAGAGCAGATAGACATTAACAATCAACACCCCTATTAAGTAAGTGACCGCAGCCAGGTACAACAACATGTATGCAACAACAAGACAAGAACTCCTAGAAGTAAATCCCCATTGACATATAATTAATCTCCCTTAACAAATTAATAAATAATTATATTGCCTAAAAGAATCATCAGAACCCCTTAGTAGCTTCCGACTATGAAGTAGTAATATTATCTAATTCAGTTTCTAAAACCAAAGTTATATTTCAGAACCCTTTAAATTAAATTCAATAAATTAGTATTTTTATCCGCAAGACTATGTGTCAGACTTCCTAAATAATATATTAGCACACTCAGGCTTTACAATTACCCCTTATTAATTTAGTTAACTATGAAATTATAACAATGTATAAACAATTCTTATCTTATAATAACGCACAAGTCAATCAAGACTTACATCAAGATTAATTTAATATTGTATAGCTCATTCTCCATATAATATACAAATCAAGGACAATAATTAGTTAAGTTCTAAAACAAGAAGGTCAGTAATAGATAGTATACAAGTCTGTCTTTTATTACATATGATCATGTAGGTCTCCACAGTAAATAGTTATGTATGTTAGCATATATGCCCATATAAGTCATAAGAACGTCTCTATTGAATTAAAAGTCTGTATAGGTGGATCCACGGGTCCCAATATGTCTAAAGACTAACACCAAAGTATACCATAGTCAATGCTAACTAATTAATATATGCTGCTGTAACTAACTACACATCATTAGTTAAGGTTTTGAAGATAATCCCAGGTTTATACATATAGACACTCATTAAATGCAAATATTTCATAACTTCTGAAATTTAAATTATTAATACAATATTATTAGTAACATCTCTGAAAAGGAAGAACATTAGACTTGTCTGCAAAATAATGTGATTAATACACAAGGAAAATATCGACAACACATAATTAGTTATAGAATACATGTTCAATAAACAGATTAGGTTAAAACACATAATTAGATATATCATTAATAACATACAAACATAAAACAGCCTCTGGATCATCTGTGAACAGAAATAAAGGCAACAAACACAGACTAGATTAATGTTAGTAGATTATTAGTATATAGTTATTAATAATTATATATTACAACAGTCCACGAGAACATCTGAAACATAGATAAACACAACAAGCAAGATATCAGACAAATCTACATGATTAGTAAAATTATTAATGTATTAATTGTTGACTTGAAGATGTGAACTAGCCCTTTGGTGAAATCCATAGCACCGAAGTCTGTAGCGCACATATCGAAGATATAGTTATTTATTGTTAGTATTGATCATTTTGTCCACAAATAGCTTTTTTTCCATCTGTAATATTATAAAACACAAAATTTTCCGAGAATAATTTGTTCATGTCTTGTTCTGTCAAACATCAATATTCAAGTCCCTTCTCTTCTCTGTCAAATTTTCAAACAAAGAAAAATTCAATTATATCATACAAAGAGATTAATAATAAATACACATATTATGCGAAATAAAGGAGGGAATACATTATATGGAGAACAGCCATTCCTTTATAAATAAATAAACATTAATAAAAGAAAAAAAAAATTAAATTCATGATGGTGCGTACCGTCACATTACGAGTAATGTGACCGGTGCCCTGCCATTTTACCTTGCTAATTTTGCAAGCTATGTCAGTACCCTTGGTTATCTTACGGATATTCTCATTTCTGATTTTATCAGAGAGTCATAACCCAGAAGCGAAATCGTCCTGTAGTTCTTCACGGGGGTCTTATCACCTTTCTTGAAGAACAAGACCACAAAACTTGTGTGTTCCACGTCTTTACCTCAGTGTATAACAGAATTAAAAAGCAGCGACAAAAGCCTGCAGCAAAGCGAATAGTAAGTAGGTTTATCTAACAGAAAAGCGATGGTACTAATATTTGCAAATATAACTCATGAATTTTAAATACATATTTGCGGTATCTTAGTACACGAAGTTTCCATATTAAACGCAGAAATTATTGAAAGAAATATTGAGTTTACTAAGTCGAGTTTGTTTTTCTTCATGATTACATTTTAGGGTTTTCGTAGGCTGTCTGAGTTGTTTAGGCTATTGATATTGAACAGCTCAACTCATAACAACGTAGTAAGTCTAATAAAGTCTTTGTCCCTATTGTATTATTCTGTAGATGGTTTCTCGATATATAAACGATTTTATAAATAATAGCTGTTTTACTTCATTAATATTTCTCCGTATCACCATCAGCGTCAGTTAGTTGACTAATTGTAATCTTGCTGGATGTAAGTTCTCCCAAATTTGTGCCACGAATCCCGATTCCCCATTTATTTTCACCTTTTCTTTCTTCAAGTCCACACAGGCGACCTTGAGCAAGTTGTCTGCCCGTCAGGCTGGAGGGATCTTAATACTTTCCTAATTTTGCAACTGTACTTAAAAACTAGGTTTTACTTGTTTGAAGAATTCATTTAAATCGTAAATCGTATTCTCCTTAATTAGCACAACGAATACTTTTTGTAAAACATTTACAAAACAGCTCATTTATCAGTTAGTTTGATTAATGATCCCTGCTTTTTAGAAATTTATATTTTACTAAATGTAAAAATCATATCAAGCAAGTGTGCGTTATTTCATACAAAATTAAGAGTACCAAGAATCATGAAAATATTCGTTACATAAAATCTGATCTATAAATTACTTTTTTAAACAATTTTTTCAATTTTCATCAAAATACCTAACTGAATTTTAGTTTTAACAACATTTGTTAATTAGTGTTTGATTTGTTAATTAATGTATGGGCCATTTCTTTTTCTGTAGCCCAATAACAAAAACGAGTCCTCCCTTGTGCGTGTATTGATTGACACGCAGTTATCCGATTTTAGTACTTTAGTATTTAAGGTAGATGCTGATGTTGATCTTAAATCCTGAAGGGAAGATTTTAAACAATCTAAAAACCTTTTATGGCTCTGGTTTTAACACTACGTATACCTACCAGTGGACTATCGAATTTCCAGCCCGCGCCATTGATACCTACCTGCCTTTAAACTGCTAAATAAAATGGTACTTTATTTAACTTTACATAGATTACTTCCAAAGTCATTATCCCGAAGATAATTTTAAGTCGGGAGTCTGTTAACGTAGACCTTTCTAATGAAATTAATTTTATTACATTCTGCCTAGCGTTAAATAAGTAGATCCTCAATTAATTGTAGTTCATATGAACGTCGTCGTACCTTCTATTTAATTTTGAAAATAACTTTATAAGACTATTAAAGGTTTTAAAGGGCACTGGAGATAATTGTATTTACAGAGACTTTACAAGACTCATGTTTTGGGATTAACGTATTTGTTTCAACTAGGCCGGTATGGAATAAATTATGTAAAAAGAGAAATAAACATCGTGATTATAAGTATAAGATTATTAGTAAATAGTAGTAGGTATTAAATAGAATATAATATAAATATATATTTATATAAGTAAAATTAATATTGGAAAATTTACGATAACGCTACAAGATACGTTTTATGGATATGTCAGTCATTTTTTAGAAATCAAAGTAATTTTCAGGACAATATTTATCCGTGCAGGAACGGGGAAATAATACAATTTCCTGCGGCCGTTCGGCCTGTAGTAAGAAGCGACAAAACAAACCACAGCCAGGTGGTAGGGTATTTGCCCGACGACTACCGCCCCTGGTCTAGAGTATGCCGCCATAACAATCTTGAATTGTGTTCCGGCATTATTGACCAGTTCCAGTCTCCGTTAAGAGAGCAGCAGCGCAATTGTGTCACCTTTGGTGTTGTAAATGTCCATAGGCGATGGTAGCCGCTTTCCATCAAGTAGGTCGTCTGCCTGTTTACTGAGCTGTAATAAAAAAAATATACCTACATGTTAATATAATAACCCACAGCGCTTACTTAACCTTAAATTGTACCATTTTTATATTTAAGGTTTACTTGTGTTTTGAATACTGTTCTGGCGCTCATTTTTAGCATAGCTTGTTTGTAGGCAACATGTCACTACAGTAGGTAAAGACTTTGACAAGCGTCTTTCTATGACGAACGACCAGCAACTGCGCCAAACATCTTATTGCTTGGGTTGTTCGTGGTATATATAAATAAGGCTTGAACAAATTTTAGTGTAGGTACGTAGTCATGTGAGGTATCGTAGTCAGATCTTGAAAAATCATAAGTAATATATGTTCTTTATTAAATTTTTGTGTCCCCTCAACTATGAGGTAGAAAAAAAGTTTAAAAAGTCTGATGTATTTTCTGTTAAAGTTTTTCATGTTTTCTTCGTGAGCTCTTCACTTAATAACAGTATGGCCGCAACGCATTAACCAGATTTATGATTTCTTTAACTTGCAAGAATATTAACATAGCAACTAAATTCATTCAAAATTATTTACATTATTAATTAAAATTAATATAATCGCTTAATCAAGATCCATTTGTAGATAACTCAGTCTGAAATTATTTGATACGATATATGTGTGTTAATGTATAGCTTTTACGTTACCGGCATCGGTAAACGTTTCCTGAGGAAACTATTTCATAGAACATCGATTCGTGGAAATGGGTCGGGTCTTTGTTGTTTCACTCTTAATACCGCTGCTGTGTGCTATTGTGTTTGCTGAAATTTGCTTTTGTTTCGATATAGGTTAAAGGAACTTGAGGGCAATGATCTATATGAAAAAAAGAACGAAATAAAATATATTTTTAAACGAAAACCGACGTAAAGATTCACAAAAAAAGAAATTTTATATTTAATATTAGGTGTGCTGTAGCTTCTAACAAGATTTGATTTTTACCTAATTCAAGTTATCTACTATTTTTAGCTGTGTAGGAATGGAGAAAGAATACAATTTCTTGCGACTAGGCAACCCGTTGGAAGAGCGATATATGAACCTAAAACTGGTGGGGTATTGGTCCATCTGGATGGCTACCACCTTGGTCTAGAGTATGCCGCCATAACACTTCCTTGAGTAGTGTTCCGACATTAGTGGCCAGGTTCCAGTCTCCCTTTAGAGAGCGGCAGCCTTTGGTAACACTTTGGTCTTACAAATGGGCGATGGTAACCGCTTTCTATCATGCAATAAAAATATATAAGTCAAACTTTACAGTTTACTCGAAAGTCGAAAATGTACGCTATATAACGCGGACACGAATCGAAATTATCCATTTCCTTTCGATAAGTGAGAAGTTTCCCTCTACAAGATTAAATATCGTAAACCCCTACCCCTTAGCAACGTGGCGCCCCACCGCGTGAGTAATGTACTGTCACTATACTAACTTAACATGCATACATAGCAGTAGGTTAGATCAGTGCTTTTCAATCTTTTCGAATACACGACCTCTGTACAGGTTGAAAAAATTTTGCGACCCCCTTGGGTCATAGGCAGAGAATAAGTTAATAATTTAAAAGCCTATGTTTATTTCCCTCTCTATTTTGTTATCTATATTCATTATGACGGGTTATACTCTGCAAAAAGCTTAGAAAGTACCTAAGTATGAAGTATAAACTTAAATTGTCTTTACCCTTTTACCGGCGACCCCCCGAGCAAGGCTCTGCGACCCCCGCAGGGGTCGTGATCCACAGATTGAAAAACACAGGGTTAGATGATAGGTTTTGCTGATGTATAGATTTCTATAGATAGTTTAATTTGATTGAAATAGTCTATAAAAGTCATTTATTTTCATCAACTAGCCTGGTAAGTAACACTGACTGAGTATCTGAAGATTTTAAGACAAGGCTTGTTTAATACTAAACTTTGCTCCGCGGCTACGCTGTGGGTCAGACCCTGGTTATCGTTTTTAATTTAGCGAGCAAGTTTTCAGAGGTTACGGGTGTATTAAATTTTTATTCAGGCGCTATTCTTCCCCGGTAGATTTTTTAAAGATCACTTGCGAAAGTATATCCCGATTGATCCCATTTTCCGGAATAAAAAGTATTTTTTTTGTCGTTTGAGTTCAGCAGACAGGCAATGATCCACCTGTTGGAAAGCGGTTACAGTGTCTATGGATATATACGCTTATTTGTATGAATCTTTATTTAAAATTGAACGTTATTTAATGACATGTAAGGACGATAATTTTTGGTACATGCGTTCTGTCTAACTGCACATAATACAATGGCTGACTCTTAGTGTTGCCAGCCTATAGGAAATGTTGCCAACATAAAGTGGTGTCGTAAAATGTCACCACCACAGACATATATAGCACCAAACGTGCACCCAATGTGATGCTGATCTTAAATGGGAGGCTGGAACCTGGTTACAAATGCTGGAACATGTATGGCAAATTACAGCAAAAACGATCCATAAAAACCGTAATTTATCTTTAACGTCGAATTAATGGTAGTTTTTACTGAAATTCTGGTGTTTGTTATGAAATCCCAGACAGAGACTTAAGTTATATTTATTGGTTATACAGATAAGCTGCAAATGTTATCCAGAAATATGTAAGGATAGAAACCGTTTATTGACAAGAAAAACAAATAAATAGCTGTAATAAACAATGTCCATCAAATGTTTGTTAGATAAATGTCCGAGGGCGATATATGGTTGTGGGTTGCGTGGACATTATTATTGATGCCTGGCTAGCCTCAGCCCTTGGCAAGGTGCCATGTGGCTGTCGTGCCATGCCTCGGCAGTAAACCGTTACCAAGTCGGGATTAAGAAATATTAATTGTTGTATGAGAAGCCGTTATTCAATGTATCTAAGGAAGCATTGTGAAGAATTGCGTGTTTGGTACATTAATTCGGTTTGTTTGAGTCCGATTTGTGATAGAATTTTGGTAGAAAATAAAACTAAGCTATCATAGTTACAAGCATAACGTAAGTTCCTATGACTTATAGTCATAATAAAAAAAATGTATTTAATTCAATAAGTCCATACATGTAAGTTGCCGGGGCTTCCCAGAAAGCAATCAGATGATAATTGTGTTGGGAAACCTGGCTCCCCCTATGTTTCATAAATTTTAAGACTATCAATGCGCTGAATTACAGAGAGTATTTTACAATATTTAAAGAAAATAAAGAATACATTTAAATATGTAAATATCATACGCGTAATAAATAAAACAAGTGTTCTCAAATAAAAATAGGTAATATAACCGGCTATACTGCTCGTGGCCAAATCAAAGTGGACTATTTGGATTATAATGGAACTATCAAATATCGAAGGCGCAACAACAAAACAGAAGTTTTCTTAAATTGAAATCATTAATAGAAACAGCAAGGTTGTCTTTCGGCCAAATCCTAATTATGCATACTTTACATTAAAATGAAAACTTTCAAATATCGATCACTTTTGTTTTGTGTATTACGTATAAACAAAACAAAAGTGTTCTCAAATCGAAATCATTAATAGAAACAGCAAGATTGTCTTTCGGCCAAATCCTAATAATATATGCTTTACATTAAAACGAAAACTTTCAAATATCGAACACATCTGTTTTGTGTATTACGTATAAACAAAACAAAAGTGTTCTCAAATCGAAATAGTTAATAGAAACAGCCATATTGTCTTGGCAAAGTTTAGCGTTCCCGATTCAAAGTACATCGTAGGCCAGCCTTAATCCGAATTGTTGGCTCAGACCGAATAGTTTTACGAGCAAATCTTTATTGCACTCGCTTAATTTCGCCCAACTATGCACCGGCGAGGGTTAAATGAATTTATTACGTGCTGCACTTACGGCACGACGTAAACGGTGCCGCCTTTTATGTTTTATCGCAGATATGGTGCAATATTTTCACAGCTGCCTCGAATGGACGTAGTTTTGGAAAACAGTTGAATTTAGAATTTCAAATAAGCCTCGCATAAAGTTTTACATTTAATTTGAATGTGAAAAATGAGTATCATTCGAATACATTTGTTGTTTACGTTCTATTCTATAATATGCATCGTGAATCGTATTTTAAATTAATATAATAAGTATAGTTGATATAAAAATATTTACGAATAACAGATTTAGATTCTGTAAATGGGAAAGTATACTATTGTTGGAAAAAATCTTAAGCGACAGACTTGTTCAAATTTAAAAATGAAAACAAGATATCAAATATAGCTTTTAAACGTTGTATTCTATTTTGATCCTGCAATATTTGGGTTAATCCTGCTTTAAATGGATTAATAGTGAATTCTGTGACAGGATGAAATTAGAAGCTCGATCGTGCTAAATCTGGCCACACGAACTGCATACGGCTTTATTTAACTGTTCAACTGTCAATGACAAGAGCTAAACCAGGGGGCTAGAAAAAATGGAAACTAATTTGAAATCAAATCATTTATTGCACAAAACGTGGTGTAATTGGTGGCATTAGTATTTGATGGGAAACTTCTTTAGAACCGTTGTGATTTGAATTTCGATGAAACGAAAAAGCGACACTACAAAACAAACACATAAATCTATAAGACTAAGCCTGCGAAAGATTAAGATACGAGTTTTATATTGTGTATCACAGATTAGAGTCAATAAGACCGACTATTAAACATAGGTCCGATTTGGCACGAAATAAAACTGGTTATAATATTTTTTGGACTAAAACAATGAAAATTTTTAAGTGATACTTAAGAAGTTTATTATAATATGTTGATCGATACAGGCATTATAGGCCAAAGAAATTATATTTATATTAAAAAAAGTTGGTGAAGTATTATCTGTGAGTATATTCTCTGAAGTTTTGCTTCTACTGCATATGAACTGCACACACACACAATTTTTTTTTATTGAATTGAGTGCTATAGCAACTGTAACGCTGAAGTAAAAGCCTAATTATGAATTTCCATGGCCTTTAGCGTGAGAAATTATGGATTGCCCATACAAAGTTTCATCAGCTGTTTCACCCCTTCAATATTTCTTTATTATTTTAAAATAATTGCAAGTATACTTTCAAAACATATTTATTATTTCAATGGACGGAAACTTAAATCACCGGTCATCACCTAAATATTTCTACTTATACTGCTCCCCGTTAGAGCCGACTTCAGGGACCTTAATTTTAAGACCATTGACACGCAAGTCATCTTTCACGACTTCATGGTAGCATTTTTGTGCTTCCCTTCTTCCTAGGACTCAGCATATTTGTTCTCCACATATCTAACCACGACCTGTTCAATGTATGACAAAGAAAGTTTGATTAATTTATTTGAATGCAGGATAGCTAGCATGGTAATGAAGTTTGACCTAGAGTTACTCATTAGTCGAGACCATTCAGAGGAACGAACAGCAGACGTTTATAGACTGAAATTTTATACAAAGAACTCAAGCTTTAGACGAAATTATGTAAATTTAAACTAATACACGTCATAAGTTCTTTAATTACAAACGAGGCATATTAGCATGCACAGCATTACCGGTAATAAGTTATACGTAACACATTGGCATGTACATAAATCGATATCAGCAAATGTGCTGTGCTATTAAGAACTGGGTTATGACCCTTTGAAAAATAAAAGGGGCTAATACGGTGTTAAGAAAAGTGACCGAAGCGATACACTGTTCTATAATTAGGTATATCCTTACAAGAATGCAAACAGGAGTTTACTTGCTATTTTTAAAGATTGAATTTAATATAATATTCCTGCTCCAATAGAAAAACCTTTAAAAAGTACAAAACGAAAACTGTTTGTTTTTATGTTTCATTAGATTTTTTTACCACCAGTGCTCGAAATGCTGCGCTGGTTAAAATGTTTTGCTGCCTTGTTTATAATTGCATTTCATAGCAGTATCAGATCCACAAACATACCCATACACATTGAACCAATTTGTTTGGAGTTTCAATGATGCATCGAAATAAGCTGGAGCTTTTTAGTATTTGCTTCTCTACAATTGATTCAAAAAACATATTTGTTTTGCGTGACCATTTTTATTCAAAAATGTTTAGGATAATTTCATAGTGTATTAAAGGTTTGTCTACCTTTAAATGTATAAGTACTCATTAATTTTAATTCTACTGAGTTACCGCCTATGATATAGCTGGGACACTAATTTGGTTTGAGATTGTAATATTTTGATTTAAGAAAAATACTTGGCTTCTAAATTCGATAACTTCTGACAGGGTGCCTGATTTGATTAATCGAAGTAGAGCCTTTTTTGTTTTGCCAGGAAGTTGTCAGGGATTGGGGAATGGCCGATGCAGTGGGGCCGACGGGCAGTGACGTCCATACATTTATTGTTATTATGATTGATTGTTTCTGTCCTGGTGGGGGACTTGGAGACTGGGGACGTATCAATGTAGGCTTGTCACAAGGCACGGTCTCAAGACTTTAAATTAATTGTTATTATATCAAAATTCGACACATAATAAAGACAATAAAATGTAGCACTTGAAAGATACAACTATACTATAATCTCGAAAAAGTTCTGATCATATAGTGGCTGAAACGCCTTTAAAGATACCGTGCTATTGGTACGAACTAGTATCGGTGGTAGAGTGGGACGAGCGAGTTGATGATCGCCGGAATTCTCACTAAAACTTCTCGGTGTTGCAATCTTTGAGTGGCTCTTGTACCTGCATTTAAATACAATAGTTTATTTCGGAATCTTGTTATAGAGCAAGCATCGGTTAGGCAGATTTTTTGACCGTGTAAAGTGTCTTAATTATAAGATGCTGACAGTATAGGATGTTAAACAGTAAGATTGATAGTACAAATGTTAAAGGCATACCAAAAAGGAGATGGATGTATTATTGTAGGGTGATGATTTGAAAAGTATGAAAGAGAAATACATATTGAGCTGACTCCAAATAATTGGGATAAGTTGAAAGAAAAGAAACCTGACGTTGTAGGAGAATGTGAGGTAACCTTCGAAACAAGATTGTTACTTCCACACTGCGGATACTTTGGTTAATAGTGACATTATGTTTCCTGAATCTCTAAATATTTAGTGCACACTCAATCTAAAACTCTCTTTAAAACAAACATAAATATAATTTCCAATAACAACACTTTGAAAATATTTGAACACAATAGTCAAGACTATTTCAATCAATTAATTAGTAACCACGTGATGACATGAAACAATTTATCCACCAACCCTTCAATTGTCACTCAGACATCCCCCACTGTAACTAATGCGAACAAAAGCATATCATATTATTGATGCGCTTTTAACACAATAGCATTTTGCTCTGATGCTTGGTAACGAGATGACATATCTGACAATGACACCATAGTGTAGAACAGATTGATAGTACAACTTGTATTAAACATTTCATCAGGTTTTCGCACTTCTACTAAATAATAAAACTTCTTTGTAATTCATTAAAAGTAGATGATCAGCTGAATGGTTCTTTGTAAATACTTAACAAATGTTACTGTAAATATGACTAATGTGAAGTCTTTAAAACTTGTTTAAAATTGCAAATTAATGTTAAATAAGGCCTGAACTGACAAATTTCTTTTGAAATCTCATGTTTTGGCCCCATTTCAGTAAGCATAATAACAAAATGACTTGCATATTATATATAATAACTTTAACCTTAATATTTTCGTATATAATAATTCTTTAGTACGTGTATATGTCAAATTACTAAACCGCTCGACCGATTTTGATGATTTTTTGTGTGAAAATTTGAATGGGTTCCGAAATGGTTTATATTCACAATTGGATGCTGGAATTGGGTCCTAGATTTCCATTTTTGTTTAGGGCAGGACAACGTCCACCGGGCCTGTTAGTAATATACCTATATAGTTTTGTTTGTACACCATGATAAATAACAATAGAGGATCTTATGTAAACTTTTTTAGAAATCGTGTGAAGCCAGTATTCTAGTATTAAAAGTATTCTAGTATGTCAAAGGTTTTAGAACACCCGTGAGTATTGTCAAAGCGTGGGATCACATATTAGATAAACTCAAGAATTAATAAACTTGCTTTAATAGTTATTTTGTGGTAATTAATGTAAGTAAACCGAGTTATTTTTTAAAGTTTGGGTGTCAAAGTCATAACCGCTATTTTCTTGGCCTTAAACTTCCGTTACATTTCTAATCTTTTGTTTTGATGACCGTAGAATAATTTGTATCTTCCGCTTCACACGTTTTTGAAAATATTTTTTAAGGGTCACTTCTTAAGAATTGTTATGATTTGAAACTCGATAAAACGAAAAAGCGACTGTAACAAGAGATAACACATAAATCTATGGGACTAAGCCTGCAAGAGAATAAGATAGAATACATTATATTTGATCATTTTAATACTCATTCAGGTAGAGTTGAAATTGGTTTAAAGTTTTTCTTCTTCGAATTTTGTGTTTTAATGATTAAATATATTTTTAAGATGTAATATATGAAATACCTCCCACCCCTGCCCCCTGGTACACTTTTTTTCACTTCTACTGCGTGTTAACTGCAGACACATACAAGTTTTGTCAGATTTACTATTTATAAAAGTAATTAAAACTTTTGTACCCCTTTCTTTATAATTAATTAATTCAGGAACTACTAAGATTAGAAATATAAAACTCAGTCGTGAAGAAGTTTTGTGTATCGATAAATATGTATTTCGAATAATAATATATGTTTTAAAGTCACGTGTTCCTGTAAAGTAGGTCCGACTGATGCCATAACAAGACTGAGCTACACTACACTGATCTACCTTTTCTGTGCTGGCACCTGGCACACATCTGACATCGTTGTCGATACGCATTGAATAGGGCTATTCAATAAATTCAATGGAACACCGAACTACAATGCACTGTTTATCCAATACAGAGATAAGCTTGGCTGAGATTGCATGGGTGTAATCTTGCAGAATGGACTAGAAACATCTACGTTTGAAAGCGTCATCGGTCTGAGACATGAGAGAGTCACTGGGCACGGCATGTATGATTTCATTAATATGAATATTCTACGAGTATTTATTCCCTTTGTGTAATTGATTCGAGAGACAAACTGTTTGTATTGTTCTTTATAGAGAGAACTTGTGCTCAAAATTTTCAATTTATTATATATTCTAGTAAGAGGCCTAATAATGGCTTAGCCCTGGAGACTGGGTCTCTGCATATTCTACCTTTCGTACAACGGGAAGTATTTCAAGGATTTTTTTGATTTGGTGTCAAAGTCCCATTTCTACAATAGCACCGCTCACCATCGATGGGATGTTCACCCCCATTGTCTTTCCATGCTCAGCTACGCAAAGATTGTCCCGAACATTTATTTCGCGTGCAACAGTGACCTGGTAGGAACTTCCCGCCACGGTTTCCTTTCTGTGCTATGGCGTGGGGCTCTTTAAGAAGTGAGTTATAAAATTTCTTAGAAATTAGCAACGCGTTAACTACACCTCTGGTATAGCAAATGTCTATATGCGACGGTAAGTACTTTCCATTAGGCGGTTCATCTTCCCCTTTCCCTGTTCTAAGCCTTCCCAGCCCTGTCCTTCAACTTCCTCAACCAAGGCCTACCAGCGACCATGCGCGGGTTGTCGGTCACTCGGGCTGGAAGGCATCCATCCGCCACTATGTTTATCGAGACGCGCTCTCCACTGCAGGACTCTCGTCTGCTCCATCGGCCATCATTCCTGCGGCAGACTTGACCGGCCAACAGCCAGCAACGGCCACTTTATCTATTTTTATTATTATTTAAACAATTTCAATTCATTAGTCTTAATTTGAAAAGCAATAAAAGGAAAACACAGCCGTTCAGCAAAAAAACGTGATCCTTAAAAGCTTTTAAGTCTTAAAATAGATGACGCCGCAGGTCATTCTTGCTCTTGGATGTTTTATTACTTAAAAGGTTTTTTTTAAATGTAAATTATATATCTATATCCCTATGTGCGCTTAAATCTTTAAAACTACCCAACGAATTTTGATGTAGTTTTTTCCAATAGATAGAGTGATTCAAGAGGAAGGTTTATATGTATAATATATGCATCATATACTAAGGCAACATTGCTAATTTTAGAGGTTTCTATGTAGTGATGCCCGTGCAAAGTCGGAGCGGGCCGCTATGTTTTTATATACAACGTTCATAGTTTTTCTGTAGTGTATTTAATTTTGTATCAGCATTGCACCCGTGCGAAGCCGGGGCGGGTCGCTAGTTCTTAATAATAAAGACTCGAAAATATTATCCATGACCATGAAAGGTATAATATCAATATTGAACCCGCAGGGGGGCTTTGTAGCGTAGCCTTAGGTGAATAGCGACACCTCGGAGCTCACTCCGAGGGCCAAGGCAAGGCCCCGCCTCCACGCTTGCCATAGCCAGCCGGCATGGAGTGGAGATCGCTAGAGCTAAAACTCAAGCTCCAGGAGAGGAAGTGATAAATGGCATCACGTCAGAAGTAGCTTCGGTGAACCTGCAGCCCACCTCTCTCACCCCTTAGCCATTCACACTCATGTTGCCCATGTCTTTTATGGCATATTTTTGGGGCCCATGCAGGGAGTGGCGAGTCACCGTCTGCCCATTTTACCATGTTCCCCGAACATTGCGACGAGCAGACGCCATAGTCCCCATATTCCCAGATCCCTAGTACCACTAGTAGTTCATCCCAATAGCCTGGTACTTTCTCTTGTCATTTCCTACAATAGTCATACACTGGCCGAGGCTTGTCCTTGGGTGCATTATTATATTTGATAAGGATAATCGCCGGTCAGTGTCACGCCACATTTATATTAAATTTTTCAAGGGGCCTCTACGTGTTGGCCTCTCCATGACCACACGCAAACCCTCCAAAAGTCCGGGCTATTTTTTATGGCCCATGCTCTTGAAAGACATACAATAATAATATTGATAAATTTTATTCATCCGCTTGTGGCGAGCTCTGTACTTTACGTTTAATGTTATTATCTTTTTAGTGAATTTGGAATAACTAACATTAATAGATAACATTTTAAGGTTGACATACACTTGGAGTATTCCGCACGTGTCCTGAAAGATGTCTTTACCAGTCAAATATCTACAGCTAAGTTGAAAAATAAAATAAATATAAAAGAAATTTGTAAAATTTTATTGAAAAACAAAGTTTAACGTAAGTGATTTTAGTATTCTATGTTCATGTTTTATAAAATATTAAACAAAATTCAAAGACAACAGATGAATTTCTGTAGACAATTTATGGATAAACTTTATTTACAAGATTTCTTCAATACTATGTACTGTATTTATTTAACAAGATAAAATGTATCTCAGCCAATTACAGAACTAATTAGAGCTTTGTAATATAAAGAAAAAACTGCTTTTAAAAACTGTTCATTAAGGTGAGTTTGGCTTTTACCAACAATGTTTATTTAATGTAAGTACATTACAGTATTAAATATTTATTTGTTTAAATTGGATAAATGCTGCTTTTTATTACTCAAATTTAAACTAACTGACTGTAATATTGAATAATCTAGCATTAACTTTTAATAGCAATAAATTTGTTATTTCATTCTTTTATCCAATTTTAGTTTTAGTTAGTAGCAAACTAAACATTATACGTCAAAATTACTAAAAATAATTTTATAATGAAGTTATTAGCGTTTTTTTCAAGGGGAAATCTGTTTGCAGAAATCTCTCCGCACGGACACTATGGCGGGATAGTGTGGGGTGGGAGTCGTGACTGGGCTGCCGTAATATCCACTAAAACCCCTTGGTGTCCTTCTGTCACCAAATTTTTTGGCCCCGGGACGTGCGCGAGCTTTCCGACGCGATCCTAACTGGTGCGGGCCCGCCCCTACGGGCATGTCTCTCCTACCCTAATACGTGCTTAAGGGAGACGTGCGCGGCATTCTAACGAGACCCCTACTCAGCGACTTATATACGGGTGACCGCCTAGTGTCTCCTCGAGTTGCCACCAGCCGCCGCACTCTTACGGTGGCCGGAGGTCATAAGCATTCTGGCTGCGTGTTCTATTGTTGCGGCAGGAGAGAAGCGCGACTGATAGCTTCCTCTCCAGCTCATGCGTATCTCGTACGAACATGACTGTCTCGCAAAAAGAGGCAACGACGTATCAAACGGGTTGACTCCCGATTATGGCCTAAACCACGGCGTTGAGCGACAAGTCTATTCCGAGGGTTGCGACGAGAGCGTCCCTCATTCCAAGCCAAACACACTTAGAGAGTATGCAACGCCGCACCCTCGACGCTGTCAATACAGTTATGACATCCTAACTATGGCTCACAACCTATGCGACACAAGTACCTCCCGAAATAGCCGTATCCAGTGAGGACTTGTGTCAGGTGAAGAAAATACATATTCTGCCGACCCCAAATAGTGGGGAACAGGTGAAAGAAAAGAGCGAATATAATTAAAGTCACATTAAGCTTTCAAACAAACAAGTGTATTTACATTGTTTTGTTAGTAATTATGTCCTGAAATAACCTAGCAATCATATGGCCAAATGCCAAGCGCTACACTCTTATCTCGAGTCCCACTTTATATTACTACTTAGCTAAGCGTGGTTTATTCTTCAAGTTACAGTGTCCGTAATCTCGGTTTGTTACACTACTAGCTCCAACTAAGGATTTACTGTTCATTTCTCTTTAGTACTTTGTATATCTGGGTAAACAGATTGCTAAATTGTAGAAAAGGTTAATTAATGCATTAGTATAAGGCTTACCGTTAAGTACTTTGTAAATGTCGGACATCGTTATTTTATTATAAAACTCCGTTTTAAGCGCGGTAATAATAAAAATCAAATTACCGCGAAAACTTAAGAAAATATTATTTTTATTTTATTTTATTACTAATTACGTTTTAATTTATTATGTACATTTATATTAAACTTAACTAAACCTATCTAAAATAAAACTAATAAATAAATAAAAATGACTCACACGCAGTAGAATTGGAATACAGGCAAACATAATACGTTTTTATTCTTAGATATTTTGACCCTTAATCGTAATAATTCAATCTAAATTACACTTTAAGTCACTAATATAAAGTTCAAAATTCAATGTACTGTTATGCACGTATGTATGTGTATCTACGTATAAAAGGATATCTGTCTTTAAATATATACAGATAGAACTAAATTTCATTTGAAATATTTTAAGTTAATAAATACTAACGGGTAAAGATGTTATTGTCGTATGAAGATATTATGTTTATCTCTTTTTAGTGTCGCTTTTTCATTTCGCTTTTTTGTTTCATCGAGTTTCAAATCACAACGATTCTAAAGAAGTTTAATTCAAAACAAAAAAAAACAATTGGTATACTTTTTTACTGCTGGGGGAATGCATTTGTGCATATGCTCGGGCCCCGAGGAAGGTCACCGAGGGGTATGTGAGATCCCCAACTGCGGGTGCTACACACAAGCTTCTGGTTAATATAGAACTTGCAAGCACCGGCCGCCAGACTACCCACTAAACTTTCCAGCGTCCTTATTCAGATTACATGTTTTCGCTTTAAACCAATGGCACGAGAGGTTTTGATAATTAAAATAGGAAACAAATGCTCTAGTTTCAATTTGATTTATGAACATAAAAATATTACTAACAGTATATTTATGAGCGCAATGTTTAAATGATTAAATACCTACTTTTAGTGTCGCTTTTTTATTTTCATCAAGTTTAAAATCACAACGAAAGTCACTTCAATAATAATTTAATCACTGAAAAAAAAGGTTAATATGTCTGTAGAAGTTACATATTAGTATATAGATTGGACTTCCTTTTGAATATTGATAATTATACCTCGACGACGTTACTTGACACTCTGATGCGGAAATTGCAAGCTCACTAACTGACTGACCATGTGTAGCTATTTAGCTAGCTTCAACATAGGTGTCGAAATACTTACATTTATATAATATGAGATATCATGCTAAGGTTTAACTTAGCCATATTTAATTAAAACGTAGTTTTAATCATGTCAGTGTATAAAAGTCACGAAAACTTAGAAAAATTAAAGAAGAAAATATATTAACCATATTTATTTATAAAAGCTTTTGTGTTCGAAAAAAGTGCTTGACATTATCTAATATATAAAATTCTCGTGTCACAGTTTTCGTTGCCATACTCCTCCGAAACGACTGGACCGATTCTCATAAATTTTTTGTGCTTATCCGGTATCTATGAGAATCGGCCAACATCTATTTTTCATCCCCCTAAATGTTAGGGGTAGTCCACCCCTAAATTTTTTTTTTTACCGGGCAGGACGTCGTCTGCCGGGACAGCTACTTATCTATACGGAAAAGCTAAGTGATCTTTTGTTATTATTTCTCTTGACATTAATTACTTGTATTTTATCGATAATTGACTTTTTTTAAATATTAATAAGAATATTTATGTTAATTTAATTTTAAATTTGATTTCATTCATTTTGTACACCACTATGTGTGCATCTACAATCCTGTAACACCTGTATAAACTACATTCTTACAAATAAAGACTGATTGATTAATTCCAGTCGCTGTGAGTTCCACTTTTAACAATCTTGTATTTGACGAGTACAACGAGATCTGAATTTTTAGTAATAACTTACAAAAAGTTGCTAGACATACAGTTTTAAAGTTGTAAAAATTATTTTATCTTTCGCTCAATCTTCAGCCGTATGTCATTGGGTAAGACATTTTCGCCTCATTTCAATGACGTGAGTTCGAATCCCGATAGGAAAACCGCTTAGGCATTTTGCCAATGTGTATTTTGTTACAATTACCACATGTTGACCGGGAGGAAAACATCAAAAAGAATTAACTTTTTTATTTTATTATCTGAAGCAGTTGCTATTACTATCTCGTCAAAATCAAAAAATGGACAATATTGTCTCAATTGTGGGTTTGCCTGATTTCGGTATTCTCTTTAGTCCAATCTTCGTTATAAGTAAAACTCGTAAAATAAATGTTTAAAATTTTTGATAGCTTTCAATATTAATTTCGACTATTGCCATTTCTGCTAGTGGTAATTTAGTGCTATTGTTACGCCGCGACGATATCGAGAATATATTTTGGATTTAGTAGAATACGAATTTTTGACACTACCGCAATAGAATCGTTTGAATATATTCGCAACGCCAAGATATTGACATAGCAGAATTGGGCCGAGCCTCTGGTGGAAAGTTGTTAGCGTTATATATAAACATTTTCAGCACTAGAAGCGCTGTCAAAGCTTTGTCGACCTATAAGAAATATCAATTCTCCTCTCTAACAATTAAAAAAGTCTATCTTCAAGGGAAACCCGTTGAATTTAATATTGTATTTTTTACAGGTAAGAATCTTCAAGTTTAATAGGAGCACGGCCTGACATTCGCGACGATCGGGCCCAATGATAACAATGGATTTAATTTAAGAAAGTGGATACTTGTAGGTAAGCAAGATTTCCTCGAGATAAAACTCGGGTATTCTCTAACAATAAAAATAATAGTGTCTCGCATTTTGGTACTTGGAACTTAATTATATTGCTTGAATAATGTGAGCACAGGACTTCATATTAATTGACTTAATTAAAAAGTTCACGGAAGCAAAAACTCTAATAAAATTTTCGTAAAGCGACGATGCCTATGGAATAACTCGAATAAACGGAGTAAATAACATGAGAACATATGACGTTCTAGAATAGAAAATATATGTATCACGATAAGTATGTGCTGCGTTACCCTTTTAGAATAGATTATGTTCATTAATTTTCTAAACGATTTATTCTATCTGTAGAAGCTTGACAATAGGTTTTCTTTAATGACATTGTAATCTAATTATTATTATTATAGCTTATAAACCCCCAAATAAAATAAATATTTTTATCGCATTAACAGCGACTCGTAACAGTACTGTTACGAGTCGCGAGACTCGAATTAAAATTAAAATGCCGTTACAATTATTATAGAGTTTATTAGAATTATACAAACACGTGTAACTCGGGTACAAATATAACCGAACACAACAAGTCCAAACGTAATGCAGAAGGTCGTTATTCCATTAAACGCGCAAAGTCCGTCACTAAAAGATTCCCGATAGTAGAACACACGTCTTGCTTCGCTCGTGGTTATCGCTCGACTGACCTGTCAATCCATCGGGCCATTGCTTTATACTGCATAGATGCAATATGTTCGTCGGGCCACGTGGACTGAATTTCCTAGAATCAGTTTATACTTTAAATCCGAACAACCTGGCTAATGATCACAATACTACAATAGGCTGATTTGTAATCACAAATTTTAAACAAAAGAAGTCCACGAAAGGTAATAAAATGTGTTTTTACAGGTATGTAGGTGTGAATTTGTTTTTGTCGGGACCAGAGTCGTAACAGTACAAAACCTAAATCATTAATAGAAATAATATATATTTTATGGATATATTTATTTTCCAATATTTTAAGTAATCGCATCACCATAAATATTTATGTTCAACATATTTGTTTAAAAAATGCATTAACAAAACCTGTATACATTGATCGAAAGCTAAAAGGTAAAATAGGTACTCTCACCTGTTAACAAACAAACTTACCGCACTAGTATCATAAATATGTATGATTCTAGTAAAGTAAGTAGGTTTTTACAAACGAGTTGACGAATGTCAGCCAGTAACGAAGCCGAGGACTTACCATAGTGATGAATTTTTAAAAACCAACAACCGAACGTGTGTCATACAGTGTTTTTAGACATATTTTATAGAAAATAGTATAATAGGTAATTAATTAAAAATAGATATCAGTCTGAAAGTCGTACCAATCTTAAACGTTTCTAATAAGAAAATGGCACGCATTTGCAAATGAAACTACCGTCTTTAGTCTCATTTTCTCTATAGTATTAAAGTAAGAGAAATTTATTAATCAAACGCGCTTCCAAATAGGTTTTAATTATTCAGCTTATCTAGATAGATTTTCATAAAATTACAGTAATAGTTTTGATAAAAACCGCAGATAGTCAGAAATACTTTTATCGCCATTCGAGTGCAATTTTATGCAAGCGAAGTCACTTCAAATGCCTTAATAAGTAAATATAACAATTTGAAGTATAAACAACTTTATAAAACAGGTATTAATAAATAATATTTCATCAAAATGTACTTCGCTATCCAACAGAAACACCCTTATATACTCCAAAGTCTAATATCAACATGCAAAAACTAGCGCGTACTCCGCTGCTAAAATATTCATGTACCTATATGGGTGTACGAGTATATGTATGTATCTAACAATATGTATAGTTGAGCAAATACACTTGTACATTTGTAGTGGAGCAAAAACTGTGAGACAAAGTGTTTCTTCCCGAGACGTTGGCACTTCATTAGACTGGCTGTGCTTGTGACACTATTCTATCTTATGTCCTAGTCTGTTTTATCTGTTGTTTAATTCGCTAGAATGGCAGGCAAAGGAACTAAATTTATCCCGTAAAATAACGGGAAAATGGGATTGTTCACAAAAAATTACCCTCTGATTTTATATTTTTTAAGATACTAATTTGAATATTTTTGTATTTTCAGCGTTAGTTTTTTATAATTCGATTTTAAAATTATTTCTCCGATGACGTCATAAGGGACAATTTTACATTGAATTCTTTGCCTAGAAAGCAAAAATAATAAAAGAAAGTTTTATCTATATATAATCATAGTAATCTGTGCTACTATTTAAATGTCACTGTCATTACTCATTACGTATCGTGATCATTTTAGTGTTTTTTTCCGCTAGGCTTATAATTTTTCGTGTTCAACCATTATTATTTTCTATAGTTATCGTTAAATTTTTTAAAGTGGTCTTTAGGGAAAATCCATGTTACAGAACTTAAATGAAATAATGTACAGTTAAATTTTTTTACACCTGAAGCAGGCAAACAGACAGACGGTCCACCTGATTGGATTTAGTAAGGTCAAATAAAGGTCAAACGCATTTCTTACAAAATACAAGAAGATCGTACGTTTTTTGGAATTTAAACTAGACAGAAATGATTAGGGACACTATTCCTCGAAATGCTTTTTGAAATAGCTAGATTGAAAAAAGTGAACAATCCCAATTGTGGTCGCACAACTCTAGCGTGATAGATAATATAATAATAATAACAACAGCCCATAACTGTCCCACTGTTGGGCTCGGGCTTCCCACTGTAGGGAGAGCGTGATAGAGTGTGGGAATAATTATCTTCTTTACAGTTCTTAGAGCCAGCTTGATCGGTGTGATACCACGTTTTTACAGAATATCGACATGAAACGGATAGCCTTGAGCTGCTCGTGTTTTGTGCGACAAATGAGAGCTCCGATGGCCCACTTCCTCCTCATGCTGCTGTGCTTGAGCTATATAATAAGAATTGTTTTTTTTATTGGCGAAGCACAGTACTGGGTTGCCTGGAAGAGATTGCTATAAGCGACAAGGCCGCCCATTGTTCTAATACAAATGTATCCATATTAATTGTCTAGATTTAAGTTTATGGTGAACAATAAACAGTTTTCATTTTTTCCTTCATTCATTCATTCATTCACTGCAGACAGGCTGACATCCCAACTGTGATAAAAAGTTGTTACCGTCGCCTATGGAGATTAGCAATATTAGAGATGTTGCCAGAGAAGGCCTGCTAAGGAGTAACTTGAACCTGGCCACTAATGTCGGAACACAGCACAAAGTTGTTGTTATATCGACAGAGCAAAAAGTCATTTCAAGTCTTTTAAGTTTTATTTAATACTAGCTGTCCCGACAGACGACGTCCTGCCCGGTAAAAAATAAATAAATTAGGGGTGGACTACCCCTAACATTTATGGGGATGAAAAATAGATGTTGGCCGATTCTCAGACCTACCCAATGTGCACACAAAATTTCCTGAGAATCGGTCCAGTCCTTTTGGAGGAGTATGGCAACGAAAACTGTGAGACGAGAATTTTATATATTAGATGAAAATTAATATTAATGGGTAAAGATGTTATTGAAGGATGAAGATTATTTGTCTCTTTTTAATGTCGCTTTTTTTATTTCGCTTTTCCGTTTCATCGAGTTTCAAATCACAACGATTCTAAACAAATTTCACTTAAAACGTGTAGCTTTTATAATATCAACCCAAAAACATCCCACTGCTGGTCTCGAATCTCAGATTAAATTATTATTATTAACCAATTTTTCATATTGAATGAATACTATACTTATCTATACATATAATTGCCTCGTAGGGTACGTCAACAACATAACACACTCGGAATCTAATAAAGCGCAAAATGCTGTGTCTAGGTAAGACACCACTTTGTCAAGTTTTTGCTGTCTCACATATACCGGCGTCCATTATGAATGTTGTCAAATTATAACAACCACGTGTCACTCGATGTATAGCCATACTTCATAATATTACATATCCTTTGTGGACGTTACGATATACTTATATCTATACAGATAAACAAAATTGAAGTGTTTGTTTGTAATCTCAAAGTTAACAGCTTTTTAGTAAATATATATGAAAGTATATAGGATATATATGTCTAAAAATCAATTTTTCAAACTTATATCTGTCTGGATGTTCCAACTAATCTCTGAAACGGATGGTCGGATATCCGATATTGAAGTAATATTCACTTGCAGATAGCTGATGTTTAAGGAGTAAGTTAGGCTATTTACAAGCTTTTATTTAACTTGCAATGGATGTATGTAAGTTCGGGTGGAATCATGCAAGTTAAATTTGACCAACTTCCCAGTTTCCGATTGAACTGAAATTTCGCATGCATGTATATAGCGGAACAATGCAATCATATAGTACCATGGAGCTGATTTGATGATGGAGTCGGAGAGTCGGAAGGTGGCCATAGGAACTCCTGTACTAAAGAAGATAGACTCGTCGTGTTTGGGCTCGTTTTACTTGTCTTGGTTAGCACTCTGCTGCTACATGATATCCGGGATATCAAATGCTTCTATTTAAAAACCTTTTTGAAAAAGGTTATTTTGTTATTTTTTAGGTTCCGCGAAAAAAATCTACGTCGACGAAGTAGTATACTCGGTCGTAAATATTGTGTATTTGAATTCAGTTATTGGAGCATTTCTTATAATTTTTTGTTTTTATTATATTACTAGCCTTTATAGGTACTACTACGTGTGAGGAATATGAACAAAAACAATCGTTCAATATAAAATGTAACTCTGCCAACCTTCTAAATCCTATAACTCGAGAAGAAATAACTGTAGACTGATCCTAGAAGTAAATAATAGAATATAAGAAAATGTAAATACACATGACCCTGACAATGTTAGGGTAGACGCAGGGCTCGATAAGTCTATTAATAAACCCTATAGACTACCATTCGTAATAGGACAGAACTTTCTTCTATCACTATTTGACGATTTTTTTATTCACAACATATTTTAAACCAAATGAATCAAACTTTGAAAAGGAATATGTGAAAACTTTAAATTTCTTATACACTTTTTCCATACTGCTACATATTGCTATCAGTTCATTAAAAAACGCTTAATAGCCGTTAAACTTAAACATAATTTTAATTATAATTAATTGTCGTATTATCTATTTACTACATTGCTCGTGTTATGTAATTATAAAATTTGCACATTTTACAAGCAAACTGTGGTGTGTGATAAACTGAAATAAATTCACCTGCATTTCCCTATTAGTAGAGCAGTTTGAAACAAACAAAAATAATTCCAGCTCTAGTCATGTGCACCGAAAAATGGAACACAGTCTGAAAGCCAACAGTTTGTGTAACGTCAACATAAAAAGCAAGCGATCAACAATTTGAACGAAGCGCGCACGAAAACAACAAACATTGTATAAAACTATTTGAAAACTGATCACTGAATAAAGAACGTGAAATTGCGAAAATCTCATAACACCTTAACTGTGCAATCGCATGACTACGGCTAGTATAGCAAGCAAAATATGCGGCGCGCAACCAAAATGGAGAACTGCTTTCAACGACAACGGCCTCGTGACATTTAATACGGCAACGAAACTGGAAGATTGTTATCTGCACATTTTTTCTCGTGTCATGAACGAACCCGGCATACATATTCCGACTCCCCGCCGTCGCTATTTCCATATCCCTCAAATATATCATAGCGTTTGGAATATTTTATGCTGTCGGTATCTAACAGGCGTTTTGTGGTAATGTCTTCGTTTGATGTATAGCAGTCAGGAGCACTCGTGGTCTAAATATCTGGCCATTATGTATATTGTGACTACATTAAGATATAACGTCGCAGAGAGGGAGCCTCTTAGCGTTTTTTCGTTGCGTAATCACGGCCCAGATTGCTCTGTCGTGGAACATAATGCCTCGTGGGCCAAGGAATTTGTTAAAATTATAGGCAAGCGTTTATTTTGCGAAAATCGAAATGGGGTGGGGTCGACTTTTGCCAGTGGTCCGATGAAATTACACGGCAAATGGTGCCTCGTTTGTTCTTAATTTGTGTATTTGTTTGTCCAATCTTTTTTCGTCGAGATACGCCGGGGAAATAATTGAAAGAGCTATTTCATTCCGTACAGGAAATTAGCGCCGAGGTTTTCCTTTGTTAAATTTAATTTGATCAGATTATCGTAGGTAGATAGAATATTTTAAATTCTTGATACTTGTATAACAATCATACATTTGATAACAAATATATGCATGTACACAAAAGGCAAAGAGAAGAACCAGGAATTTTGTATGAATTACAAATGAATTTTCTAGAGTCGTTCAAAAAACTCCTCGCACAGTGAAATTTTCTGTGGCTACTTCGTTAAATAATATAAGGAACTGTAGAGGTGCCCGAATTACGGGAACCGACTCGAACAAAACGCGCCGCAGCCGCTTGAATTTGCAATTTCAAGACGTTTCGTACTCTCACAATTTGCTTATACCAGTTGGGCGCATTTCATGTAATTCGGTCCGTAGCTATACTCAAGCCAAGTAATCACACACCGTCTACTTCACCCGTGCTCCAAACATTTCATTTTTTAACGCCGTTCGGAGTTATATTTATTGACAGAATTTGCTGTAATTTTTTAATAGTTTTTAAACAATTGAAGCTTTTCACAATATTTCTTATTTTCCAGTATTTCAAGAACAATTATTAATAATATAACAAAGGATAAGTGAAGAGACTCAAGGGTATTAAATATTTCAATTTAAATACTATACTCATGGATATATAAAAAAACAAGCAAAGATTATATTTAAATAAATATATTTTCGAAATGTGTATTTTTTATACAAATTTAAACGTAACTTGCAATCCCAAAAAATAGCAACCAGCTTAGAACATAACCATATTATATAATAAAATTATTAGGAAATTTACTTTTTGTTGTGAATTTAATATGTTGTTTTTTAAGTCACCAAAAATGTACTAACTGTGTCACTAAATTGTACAACCACCACAACCATATAATATTTGTCAATACATATGCCATATTTCTGTACTTTTTTCTATTTATAATAGTTTTTATTATTATGTTTAAATAAACTGATTATATTCAATATAGTGCATGGTTAACCAGTTTTCACAGTTAGATGTACACAAATCTAAAAAGTTTACATATTTCGTATATATGTATACTAGCTTCTGCACGCGACTTCGTCCGCGTGTTATAGTTCAAAAAAGTAAGTTATAAAAACCCCCCAATTTTGAAATGTTCTTCATTGGTGCTCCGCTCCTATTGGTCTTAGCGTGTTGATATATAGCCTTATAGCCTTCCTCGATAAATGGGCTATCTAACACTGAAAGAATTTTTCAAATCTAACCAGTTGTTCCTGAGATTAGCGCGTTTAAGCAAACAAACTCTTCAGCTTTATATTAGTATACGATTTACTTCAACATCATCTTTTATATTTTAATGTTTGTGAGAATGTGTATATAATATAATATGATGAGAAATTGTAACACTGTGTGTTATTTAAAAAAAACATAAAATATGTTTTCCACTTCATAGATTGTATGAAAACGCTTTTCATAGGTTGAAAAATGAAAACATTCTTTTTTATTATTAGTTATTACAGATCAATTTTAAATAACTTTTTACTTCGATTCATGAAAAATAAGCTTTCAAATCACTCTAACTAGTAGCTGAAATGCACAGCTTCTGCTTACCCGTTTTATCTTAATTTTATGATTTCAGTTTATTTCACGAGTGAATATCCTCCTCATCTGTAATACAGCGACATGAGAGTTGGAACTAAATTAATGTGCATTTTATGAGCAATAACACAAAATAAACTTGGGAATCTTGATAGAGGTCATCCCGCTTGCTTTTCATTTTCTCTTTAATAATGAACGGGCGCCGACCCGCCTTAGCAGGCTGCACAAAATTTAATTTTAATGCGGGACTGGCCACTAACCAAGCGATGTCGCCTAACAAAACACAGCCTGCCGCCGTGTAGATTAAAACTCGCTTACACCATATTTGTTAACGGCTATCGTTTTTGACGTCCCCGAGGTTCAGATGCGCATATTAACAAGAATTTCGATAGTTAATCTAGAAAATTTTATCAGTGAAGGAACGGAGAAGAATATAATTCCTGCGACTTGGCGGCCTGTTGTAAGAAGCGAGAATATAACTCACAGTCAGGTGTTAGGGTATTATCTGTCTTAGTAGTAGATTAGAATATGCCAGTTCCAGCATTAGTGACCAGGTTCCAGTCTTCCATAAGAAAGCAGCAGCAGGGAGTTACACCCAAGGGTTTCACAAACGTCCATAGGCGATGGTAATCGCTTTCCATCAGGTGGGTCGTCTGCTTGTCTGCTGACCTCGGAAATAAAGAAAACGAAAAATAAATAAAAATTGTGTACCTCTTTTTAGAGATCTTTAGCTAACGGAACCTCTATATGAATTTATTAAGCATGTTGCTAATTGCTATGTGCGAATATCATTGTTCAAATATTGGATAAACACACAAATCTATAAGACTAAGCCTGCAACAGAATGAGACAGAATATTATATTTAATAATATAAACGCTAACCTTCAAAAATATTTTTCGTGAAAATTGTTTTGGACAATATCCGTTGAGTAGTTTTAAGGTATAGGGTAATTTGGACTAAATGGTTTCGTAGCTAAATAATGAAAACAAATTTGACGTCTCTACAGAATGTTTCATTGTGAACTCCTTTGAAGTAACTTAATTTATTATCTTGAGAAGGAGGATGGTTTCCCTGGACATGAATTCGAAGTTTATTCGAACAAAACTCAATTAACCAGTTACTGTTTAATTTCAAGAAATAGGATAATTTCGATGTAGAATCGATCCAAAATTTGTACAGATTTAAGAAATTCCAAAATTAGAATTATCACCTTTAAGTTCCAATGATAGAAAAGATTCTACGTATTCGGATATACTTTCGAAGTTCAACTAATTTTTGTACCCGATACACCCGCGCACTAACTACTAAAGCTACCGTAATCGTGCTTAGCTAGTCCCCACCTCATGTACAGTAAACTGGAGAGGGCATTTGCAATTGGGCAAAATTCAGAGTTTACAAAATTCAGAAATATGTAATGTCTGTTTTTGATTGGCTCGGACAATTTTTTTTTTCTAAAAGATAACAATTTAGGTACATCCAATGTTGTCGAACAATCTCTCACGGTAGAACTGTGAAGACCAAAAGCTTTAGTTAAGATTATATAGATTGGTCCCATTAGAACCAGTCCCATTACTAACGAAATCATAATGGGACATTCAACATTATTCGTCGTCTACAATTCGGGTAAAATTCGCTGCAATTTTGCGAATTGTCTACGGCAGTTATTATGCGGCGTGTAAGCGGGAATTTGTCTCTTCAGGACATAGCTGGTTTTGTCCCGGAGTTACCCGTGAATTGGCATGGTTCGCTGGTTCCTTTGAAACCTCGCGGTTGTTTTACGCTTTTGGACGGTATTGTTGGTGGCGTTTTGACTTTAAATTTGAACTGTACTCGTTCTGAAATTGCGCAGGAAATGCTAAAGTTTCATTATACAGCGTGTTTCATAAATGTTCATATGTAATGTCCTCTTAATCACGTCAAATTTATGTAAATATTACATCACCTTCTGCTAATACACGATGCTGAGTAATAATTATACATTTCTATACTTATGTTAACATATTAATCGTGTCTTTTGACAAGTAGGCATCCTCTAGCATTTTCCAGCCACTTTGTCATTGCTACCTTAGCTTTTTAACAAAGTATATGTAAATTTACTGATATACAAATATGAAAGTGTTTTTTTTAAATTAATTTATTTACAAGTTTGGGAATTCATCGATTATAATTGAATATGCTATATCTGTTTTCGTCACATTTGGCCGTTAAATAAAGTGAAGATGAAGTACTTGGTTTGGAACACTACTGATTCCGTATCTGTCAGCACAGGGGAAGAAAGCGTTAAGGCAACAGTTATTTATGATCCTATAATACTACTTAAGTTGAAAGGGCAGGTCTATAAATCTCTTGTTACAACTGTATAATGTATGACAGCGATGCGTTACCTGTACGTGCTTAAGCGATATAGACAAGACTAGCCTGTAATTGAGATGAATGTACTGCAGTGAATGTTAGGTGTCATATGAAACAATCGCATGAAGAATTCCCGCATTTGCAATAATTTGAATTCCCATTGTTGCCGTTAACTAACATAGCTAACTTCATAATAAATAATCTATTTTAGTAGCGTACAGGAATAACTTATTATATAATTTAAACTTCAGCAGAATAGAGCTTTAAATAGGAAATCAATAAATGAAAGCTTTTCTGGGAACCAACGCTTCATCCAAAAACATAAAGTCACGAATATTGTCAATTTTATATTTTACTAGCTGTCCCGGCAGACGTCGTCTTGCCCGGTTAGAAATAGGGGTTGATCGTAGAGGGTTGAAAATTTAGGGTTGTATGTATTTTTTATTCTGTATCTTAAAAAAATAGAAATTAAAAATTTTGTCTAAAAAATTAATAAAAAAATTTAGGGGTGGACTACCCCTAACATTTAGGGGGATGAAAAATAGATGTTGGCCGATTCTCAGACCTACCCAATGTGCACACAAAATTTCATGAGAATCGGTCCAGTCGTTTCGGAGGAGTATGGCAACGAAAACTGTGACACGAGAATTTTATATATTAGAAGATAGGTAAGTACTTAATTTACCTTAAACATTTATTCATAATATATTATTTTGAATAATTCAAGTAGGAAATATTCAATAGAATCCAATAACGGGAAGGTAGATTTCTCATTAGACAAACAAGTAAACAACAAACAGCAATATTTTATAACAAACGCGTCTTCATTTCCGGTGTGCCTCGGGCGGAGCGAATGTACCTAAGTATTTGCGCTATACAACGTTGTATGCTAAATCAAAGCCGTTTATTTTCTACGTTTAAACTATGAATATAGTTATATGAGAATTCATATACTTGAGATTATAAGTCGTTCAAATTAAAGAGTATTTTTAATTACATTAGGATTTATTGAGTCACATGGCATTTTAATTTTATCTCCTATCCTATCACAGAAATATATATCTTTTCTACTGTTCAAATTTACACGTTTTGTGGTTACTCAGAGTAATAACGGGAATCATTATCTTAATTACAACTCTTAGGGCCGGCTCGATCGGTGTGATACCACGCTCTCACAGAATAATTGCGTGAAATGGTTAGCTATAAATAATCGGGTTGAGAACGATGAGTGACAATTTCGGTGGACCTCGTCCCCCTTCTCTCTACCTCAACTCTCTATTCACTCTCTTTCCTATCTTTGATCTATCCTAATGGCTAGCAACGTGTTGGCTTTGCCCTTTTTATGAGGAGGAATCCATCTGAGGAGAACGCGCTACACAGGAATTAGCAACGACCATAGTGTGGGGCTCGTCAGCCAGATGAGCTGCCGATCTACCCACTAAAACTTCTCGATGTCTTTCCTGTCGCCATGTGTCGGGCCACGGGACCAAGGTGGCTGCCAGCGCCGCAGTCCCTACTGGCGTGGGTGGGGCTGACCCTCGAGGCAGGCCTCTCCTGTCTTAATCAGGAATTGACAGGGGCGTGCGTGTAACTGTCAGATACACCCCTATTCGGCATGGATGCTGGTGGTGTCTTGATGTTCCCGTGGGCCGTCATCCGCTGTCGTTATTCATGACGGTCGGAGGCCCTAAGTCGTCCGACTTCGTCTTGTCTTAATGCGGCAGGAGAGCTCTCAGTTGCTTTTTTGCGGATATGGCGGCCTCGCTGATGGGGGCTACGGCGCTCTAACCAGTTTGGCTCCCGACCATAGCCTGAACCCCGGCCGGATGTAACAAATCTGTTATGCAATTTTCTATAGGCGATACTAACCACTTTCCATTAGATAAGCCCTGTAGGTTTGCCAGCTTCGTCATAAAAAAATAATAATAAGCAATATATTCGCGTGGGGTGGAAATTCGGCTAGGGTAAGCCAGTTGAAAATCATAACGATTTCTATTTTCGATCTTTGGTTTCGTTAGTCGCTAGTTTCTTAAAGGTAGAATTTGGGGAATCGAGTCGTATGAAGTCACTGACACTTATATTTTCTTACGTCAATAAAGAAGTCTTGAAGTATTCAGTGGATATCTATTATTATTATCCTGGTTTCTACTGAAGCAAACCAACTTATTATGCTTTATTTTTTAAATAAAGAATTAAATAAATTATGTTAAATAGCCGTTATATGTTTTTAATTATAAAATTTGTGTAGGTAAGAAAGTAAAAGAAAATTTAGGAGACCACAAAAGCCAATACATAAAACACGCAATTTTAATAAGATTACAAATAAATTTCCCATCAATAACCACCTTACAAAGGCGACATAATTAAAATCGAGTGGTTCTATCTGTAAAGGTCGAAAACATTTCGTCGAAATTTTCATTGAGTTCATTAAGTCCGAAATTGTGGGTGGCAATTGAAAGTATCGGAATTGGCTTCATTTAATTTTCTGAAGATTATTTTTTTGTGAAAATATCTTTCTTTACAGCATCGAGCGGAGGAAGCTCATTTTGTACGGCACTCGTCTTTAAATCCTTAATACTGCTTCGTTGACGCAATTAATTTTATATTAACGTCAAGTGCCATCTGCTAGCGTTCTTTGATTCTTTACTTACGTCGAGGATCATGTTATTCTTGATAAGTTTTATTGAAGAGGGAAATATAATAATTTGGTCATCGTTTTCTATTGAAGTTATTAATACAATAAACTAATGTGTTCCCCCCCTGATCTATTCAATAATTTAAGAGCTATGCTTTTGTCGATGGAGCCTCCTCAATCTTCTCTATTATGGGCCAGTTGTTTTACTTCTATGTAAGACACGACACCCACTTTTTCTTTTATTTGATCACAAGTGCACTAAGCTATAAACGAATACCAATACGAAGATTCAAGTACATTTACTTCAAATAGAACAATTTTTTGGTTCACGTGCATTATAAAAGCGTTTCTTACGAGTCTACCAACCCGTAGTTCAAAAGATAGATAGTGAACGTATTTTTATGCTTTCGGAAACTAATATTTCACGACCTATATTAACATAAATGTAAAAAATGTTTCATTTTTTTAAACGCTATAGGAAGGAAATGGTTCACTTAACTGAATGTACGACACATTCAGTTAAGTTGCTTATGATTGTTGACGCACAAATTTTATAAGGGCCAAAAGAAATCCTGGTAGTGAAATTTTTGTACGCGAAATAAATAAACGTCCTAGAGAACTATTATTTATTTAATTTTAAAATTACCTTTCATCCATATGAAATGGATTTTCTTTTTATTCCACCCCAATTTAGGTCGTGGAAAGAGGACAAGGAACTTAAGAGGAAAATACAAACATTGTGTGGGGTCGTAGTCCACGGGTTAGCTGGTTCTATAGTTATGGACTATCTGAGATAGATATGACCTAGAACCTTGCACTAGAAAAGCAGAAGCTCTACCAACCGTGAGATCCGCTCTCCTGGCTTGGTCCAGGTTGCACACGGCACTAAATTCTACTTTGGAGCTAACACTTTGTGCAAAGGCTAAGTACAGTAAATGTTCTTGGCACAGGCAGTAATCACAATGATTTGAGAGAATCTTATCCAAGAAAAGGATGAGCGCACGTCATACGTTGACAGCGAATGAAATGTCCAAAATGGCTGTCTATACTCTTTTGAGTTAACCGTCGCCTCGCACAGAAAAAGGTAAACAACAAAAAGTGATGGAACGATGTTCTACCTACTTTATACCTATATTATACAACGACCGAACACACATAAAGTCGAAGTCTAACGTAAACGAACGCAGGCACTGTAAATATAATATTAATTTCTTGTCCACAAACCTTCAGAAACAATAACTAATTTTCACATTAGACGGATCAAAAGAAATTGAATCAACGGTTGAAAAGAACAGAAGTGAAACGACACAACGGTATTCTATGACATATTGAATGGTTCAAATTTACGTTTATATGGATCACATTGGTTGATTTATCCCAATTTAAAGACAGAAATGATCCGTCTAATATTGACTTAAAATAGTATTCCCCGAAAGTGATATTTTGTAAACCAAAAATCCTTTCGACTCCACCCGCATTGAAACACCCCCTAATTCCTTAAAGGCGGGTAGGCATTACCCTCGAACATCAGAGACGTCTACTCGCATCCGTATCAGAGTAATGGAGCGTGCAAGTGTATGCTGGCACTGGCAAGTGTTGTTATTAATTACCACCGGCTCACCGAGTGCTGTCATTGGCGAGGGCTCCCAGATTATTGTTGCCCCAGTAATCTCTGGGCGCCGGCAATTTGCAAACTGATGTGTTTATAAAAGCGGAATCGTTGTATAATGTTGCCGTTTTGAAGGATTGCTCGAGTCTTGGCCAACACTCTGTTATAATCTGTGTGTTTTGTACTAACTATATTTAAGCTCCTAATATCTTTGAGAATGTGTCATGACATTGCGAATTGTTTTAAATGAATTGAAATAGTTATTCTGGTAGATTATTCCTTTACATTTTAATTCCTTGTCGAATTTTCGTTGCTAAACCAATGTTTTTAGACTACTGTATACCATTTCAGCTAAAACGGAACTTTTATGTTTTAATTCGTCTATCTTTGTAATATCCCTGCTCCATCTGGGATAATGTAAGTGTTAATGATGGTTTCACACAGATGTATCGATGGGTTTGATGCGTTATTTATCGTTATGCGATATTGTTATTAATTGTTAATAACGTAAAATATTGACAAATAAAGTAATACGCACTAATAAATACGGCATTATTTTTAACATATAAAGAAGACACACTCACTAACACTGACATTATCGCAAATGTAGCAGAGATTTAAGTCTTAGTTACTTTTCAGAAGCTATTAAATCTATATGCATTGAACTTAGCAGGAACGTGAGGCCTAATGACGCTATAACATGGTATATTGAAATTGCTAAACAACTAAACATTAGTCCTGATCGCATTATATGTAACCTGAGAATAGATTATTTTCCAATTTGTGCCCATTGTTAAAGACAATGTGTGTGGTTTGGTCCCCAAATGATGAAATAGGAAATTTATCATGTCTACAGAACTCCTCACAATTCATGAAATGTCACACAGTTATCCAGAATTATATTACAAAGTTCCTATTAAACATTTTAAACTGTAGGGAATTGTTTCAGAGGAGGATCATCACATTAATCACCGCACACAGGTCATTAACATAACTTTCAACACTAACGAAAACTCCGCTTATTTATATGATAGAACATAAGGCTACTACACAAACTGCGGCGAAGCGGTTACGTAACATGATATATTAGCCACCCTACTCGTATACATCATATGGTAATGATAACAGTAAGCAGGGACATTTGCGAGTTCGGCTTACCAAATTTCAACACAGTAATCTGGGGACACTCGCGGCCGCCTATATATCACGAACTTGTGACAGTCCTACCTAATATTTCAAGTATACGCTATTAGGGCGGTCACCCATGCGCAGAGAAACTCCATGATTGCCTGCTTTTACTTCTACTTCCATTGATTTCCTAGCAGAACATCATTAAAATCTACTGAAACGATACTACTTTCTTAGGCGCACACTGCTTGAACAAAGCTAAATAATTTTGTTATAGGCTTTACCAAAATAAGTTAAATTGCTTCGAATTAGTCAAAGTTTATGTCAGTCTCTTCAAAATATACTTGCTATCAGTTTCAATGGTTCTATTTCCGCCTTATATTCGCCCTTACGCCTTATGAAAGATATCGCATCTCGCTTTCACGAAATATGATGTATTTCCGATAATTTTTGCCCTCACCTTGTCACCATGGGTGAAACGTAGGTAACATTTCGATCCTGAACCTAAAAGACAAAGCATTTCTAGGAAACAATAATCGAAGAGCCATTAAGAAATTTAGAGTTGCTCCTACCGCTGGAAAACTTATGACTTCAATGTTTTGGGACAGTGAAGGAAACCTTTTTATTGATTTCATGCCAAAAGGCTAGATGATCACTGGACCATATTATGCAGACCTAATTCCGAAAGTGCGTGAAGCGATTAAAGAAAAACATCGTGGAAATTCTGTCATTGGGCGTGTTGTTTCTTCACGATAACGCTCCCGCTAATCGATTTGAAGTTGCGCTCAATGTAATCCACTGTGCTGGCTTCAATCTCCTTGACCACCCACCATGTTCTCCGGACTTAGCCCCAAGTGATTTTCACTTGATCCCAAAATTAAAGAGAAAGTCTGGAATTAAATTTCATGATAATGACGCGGGTATGAGTAACGTAGAGGAGCATTTCGAGGCTCAAGAAAAACAATTAAACACGTTATTAGAAATTCAATTTATTAGAGTGAGATTTTATAGGAAAATAAAATATTTGTTATTTTAATTTCAGCATTTTTTAATATTGATTTCAAGAACTTTTTATTCACCCTCGGTCAAATACCTAATTGTTGTTGCACGACCTTTTATCATGATAATACTAAGTTCTGCTACTAATGCATAATCGCCCTTATATAAATGAGGAAGTAGTGTAATTAGGTCTTGACCGAGCACCGAGGGGATTTAAAGATCATTTACCATTGCTAGGGCTGGTGTGGGGTCAAGTAATTTCAACTTGACTGTAATTGTACAGATTAGGAAAATTTGAATGAATTTCTAACAAGGAATTAGTTTCTATTGTTAGTTAAAACTATTAAATACTAGACATACGGGTATAAAATTAGTAGTTCTGTAGCCACGGCATCAGCGTTTCCTTGCAATGGAATAAGTTTAAATCCTAGTAGATAGTATGAAGAACTTAGACAACTTTAGGCAATTTTGACCACCTAATATGAATATTGTTTTAATTTCCAATCAAGTGATAGGGAAAAATGATCTAACTTAAGGAGCTTCCTAAATTGAGTTCATAACGTTGCGCGCGCATTACCATATTTTTGATGAAATTGACAGAATCTACTTACGATAAATCTGTATTCCACAAATCTTTTCAATGAAATACTAAATTTTCACAGAAATTTGATTTTAATTCCCATATATAAACATTGATTATTGTGAAAAAAATATATGAAACCTTTCTGAATAAACAATATGTTTTGACAAATATTCGTAATATACCAATTCTTTAAGTTCTCGTCAAGATTTGTAGAAGACAGATTTGTTGTTAGTCAATCTATTAATTTATATCTTCCGAAACGTGATAATGTATGAGAGAGATATTGAACTCTAGGTAGGATTAGGCTAGGTAGATAATTTGTTTAGGTTTCGTTGGAAGCAGTCGGTGACACTGAACGTATAAATAACCTCTGAAGTGTCGGTGGGTCATCCACCTTTGGCACCGTCCACTCTTCGTGACTCGTAGACTGGTTCAAAAGGCCGGAGCCGTGGGCTTCGGCGTTCTGAATTGACAATATAATGCCGGCAATGGTTGTGGACGGGACAGCGACTGAAGCTTGTTACAGTCGTTTCAGAGGGGCCAGACACGTTGTTCTAAACGCGTCCTTTAAGGACTCTGGTTAATTATCCCGGAGACGCTGGGGTACCACCGTCTTCTAGGTGTCCACGCGAAGTGAACGTGAAGAGACTGGCCCCTTCAAGGTCGGTCCACGACCAATCAGACCGCGGTTGTTGTCCCTTAAGGTTTCCGTAACTTAGCAATTGGACAAAACAGGAATAGGAGGGGTTTTTATTGGATGTGTAACATCGAGTTGAAATGCTCCCCTCAACGAGTCCGTCGTGGAGAAGTCCGTAAATTGAATTTTACCATACAGAAAAGGTTTCGTAGCAAAATGACATACATAATCGTTATATCTGTCTCCAATAAATCCTTCCAGCAGTCCAACAAGCACTTGACCGTTTTTTGACTAAACTACACCAGACTGAAGTATCAAGACCATACATATGCTAAAAAGGCTATAAAATATGAATGAACAGGCAACTTCGATTAATATCTCAAGCATAGGATCCAAACTCAATTTTCTAAATCTGTCTACGTTAGCTAAAATGACTAAACGTATGTCATTTTAGATAATACCTAACTCAATTTTCTCTAACCATGAGTCCCATACAATTTATGTATTTTTTAAAAATTTCGTTGTCAAGGCAGTAAATAAATTTGTATAAAGTTTTCATGTCTGGTCTCATCATCACCACTATCATCTGAGTGTTAAATCCCGATTGCATTCGGAGCGTGCACTTCGACGCCCAAGATCCGCTTGCCTACTTTTCTTTTTCATTTCGCTTCGGCTTCCCTTATTGTATTGAGACCATTGGTATTCATGTTATCCCTGACAACGTCAAACCAGCATTTCTTGTGCCTACCTCTGTGACCGGGAGCTGAGAGAGGCGACATGGCTAGACATTTGTTCTCCAAGTAAATAGCCGGTTTCCGTAAAACGTGGTCGTACTAGCGTAAGCCAATTTTCATGTCCGATCTTTCTCTAAAGGAACAGGAAAAGGAAGGGTCTGTGTGGTTGAAATTTAAAAATAACATACCTTTTGTGTGACGCTATACAATAATGTTAGTATATATAATAGTAACAGCTCACTGCTAGGCTCGAGCCTCCTATGTATAGAGTTAGAGGAATTGACAGTATTGACCGCCCCGCTTGTCCAAAGAGGAATGGCATATTTGACACACGGTTAACTCGACGTGTAGGTTTGTAGGTAATTGTAACAATATGAAAATTGGGTCAGAAAACTCTCTAGATGATGCATGCTTTCCGGCCGGTTGCTAAGCCGCACATAAGTTTGGGACGCGACTGCGCTAACCACTAAGATCACGGCTTGTCGTGTACTATACAAAAAAGAACTTATTAATATAGGTAGAAAAATATATAAAGTCCTATAGCTAAGTGTAGGATATTTAGTTATTTGATGAAAAATCATCTCGAAGTTTACTATACACTTTATTATTTATATATTTTTTTTTTTTTTTTTTTTTTTTTTTTTTTTTTTTTTTTTTTTTTTTTTTTTTTTTTTTTTTTTTTTTTTTTTTTTTTTTTTTTTTTTTTTTTTTTTTTTATATATTTTTGGTTAGATGTACGTTTCTTATTACCATTGAATATTTAAAATGTGTCCAGCCCCACTCTGTCTCTAAGTTTTGATATCTGCAGTGCAAAAATCAGAATAATCCAGTTGGCTTGTCTTGAAGATGTTTTAACCTGAAGTCGATATGAACAAGACTTCATCTGTATTTTATTTCATTTTTATATTTTTTATTGCACGAGTTCAACAGTCTGGCAGATGCCCCACGTGATAGAAAGCAGTTATCATCACCTATGGATTACAACACCAAACATGCTCCAAATGCGCTGCTGCTGTCTAAAGAGAGACTGGCACCGGACACTCAAGCCGGAATACAACTCAAGGTTGTTCTGTTGGCATATTATAGACCAGGGGTAGTGGCCAACTAGATACGTAAACACCCTACCACCTGGCTGTGGGTTGTATTTCGCCTCTTATGACAAAGCGCCCGGCCGCAGGAAATTGTATTATTACTCCGTTCCTGCACAGATATAATGATAATATATGGAGTATATATAATTACGCTGTTATCAGGTCTCGAAAGCTAAACTTCAAAAACATTAAACGTTTGTCGCCACTCGGAACCTTTCACTATACCTAGACGACACGAACTTAGTCAATTTTTAAGGTATAAAATGCAAAACACGTTCCTTGTCTGCTTAAAATGTAAATAATGTATATTTATGTCGTCATATTTACTCGAAGCACTTAAGAAAATTTCGCCAGCCTCGCGGGCTCACCAAACCGTGTAAATGTTTGTAAAATGTATTTTTCAACTGGTATTAAGACTTGAAATCTGCCTGGAACATGGGAATGTGTAGGGTATTTGATTATGAACTTTATCCGTAGACGTATATCTTCGGGTTTCTGAAGCTTGAAAACAGTAATGTTTATGTAAGTTCCACATATAGATAATCGTACGTATAATAACAACATGCAAATGTCTAAATAAAATAAATGGCAAAATGTATGTAAACTATTAATTACCATTAAAAAATTCTTATATTTCCTATAAATGATAGTTTTTATATTTTTGTCTTATGTTCATTTGCATGTTTGCCTCGAAATCTACGAATTGATCAACAAATATCAAAATACGTTTTAACGCTTTTAGCGCGGTATTTTTTTGGTTTCCGACGAACAAGTTGGCGGTAGGTTAAATATAAACTTTAACAACACTCATTGGGCACTTGACATCTTTCTCTTCCTGGATCACGGTTACTGAAAAGTGGCTGAAACGTCGGAATAAAAATCAAGTAAAATACCGTGCTTAAAACCGGTAAAACGTAGTTTTATTATGTATACAGATAAATCAGCTTTAGTAGTAAAATTAGTAGTGTACTGTCAGCACTATAAATAAATAAACTAATACATTATATGTATTTTTATAGGTAGTTACTTAATAGGAAACGATATTAAAATAATAAATACGAATATTAAACATCATTTTCAATACAAAATTTCAGGGCAAATTTAAATTTTAAGTTTAGAAGTATTGTTTATATACAAATACTTATACAAAGGCAGAAACGTCTCGAAGCTTATCTACAGGTTTTAGTCGAGAAAACTTAAGGAAATCCTACGATCAACAAATTTTAATAAAAATTGAAACAGGTTATGTGATATATTTTTTTTGTAAATTTCATTTCGTCATTTTACATGGCTAAGACGATATGAATATAAAAATCCAAGTATGAAAGAGACTAATAATCTTCATAGTCGTGTCAGTGGTAGCTATTGAATTAACAGAATACTGTAATAAATACTTAATAACAAAACCCACAATTAAAATGTAGTAGTCAGGCATTTTGACACGATAATTATAGCAGACATCAGGCCCCAAGCGAACGTAATGTTGGGTACGGTTAGTTGGTAAAATAATATTAGCTCTTTAACGGTTCCCCGCTGGGCGTGGGTTTCCTAATTTTTAAAGGAATATATATGGTGGTTTCTTTTGTCATCAGTACTTAGTAATTGTAACAATATGCATTTTTTAATTTTCATTGCACGTATGATTATGGCCGCGTAATATTTCATTTTTAGTGTTACGTAATAATTTTAGCAAATACAAAACAGTTCTAAAATGTACCCGTCTGTTTATGCCTGTAATATATACCTTATACATTACTAACTGTCCCGTCAGACGCCGTCGTGCCCGGAAAAGCTTCAATCGATATGCCGACAGCATTAAAGTTTATAATTAACAAATAAAAAATAGGGGTTGATTGTAGAGGAATGAAAATTTAGGGTTGTATGTATTTTTTAATGCTGTATCATAAAAAAATAAAAAAATATCAAAAAAAATAGGGGGAACTACCCTAAACATTTAGGGGGATGAAAAATAGATGTTGTCCGATTCTCAGATCTACCCAATATCCACAGAAAATTTATGAGAATCGGTAAGGCCGTTTCGGAGGAGTTTAACTACAAACACCGTGACATGAGAATTTTATATATAAGATAAATTATAGACAAAACGTCTTTTAGGAGGAGGTGACGACTTTGACAGAAACAAGTGATATTGGTCATTCGATTTTTGAAAAATAAATTATTAATCTTGTGAAGGCCTTACTCTCAAACACCTTCTGTCTTCGTTTTCGTCCTATCAACCCGAAAGAATAAATTAAAATTTAGATGGAAGAAAGAAAGAACAAAGATTTCTATAAAAATACAATAATAGAAAGAAAATGTACTTAAATATAAAAAAAGCAAAAAAGATTCTAAAACGAAAACCAACGACGACAGACGTTTGAGAGTAAGCCCTTAGGAATCAAATGGGTTGGTTTTGAAAAACAAAGCCCATACGTTACTGCACCAGCTCGCAGTGTTGCTTATAAGAATAAATTTCTGTGAAGTAATATTAAACTAAAGGATTCGATTTATGTTTAATAAAATGTATTAAGAATCAATTTCTGTAAAGGAATGTCAGACATAATGATTTTATAAGCTCTCTGTCTTTATTAAATTGGCTACGAAACCTTTAAAGTAATCCTTGTTTAAAGAACAACAGTGTTTTAAATTTGATAATGTTTGAACGGAATTATTAAATGTTCTAAGAAAGCCATATTAAAGGAGGGTAGTACTTTTCCAAGAAAAATACAGTATTTAAATAAGGTTTGACCCCTTTAAGAATATTTATAGAGAAATGAAAGTGAGGGGTTGCATCGCTAATGAGTGTTGAAGGCGAATTAAATTTAATTTTTGATTCTGTTTGCTTCGTTACGACGACAGTTGGTTCTAAATTATATAATGACTTGCAGTAGAAGACGGTAGTTTATGCACCATAATATGGTTAATAAAATTGTTATATTCTCTTTAGAATTTTAGATTATTCTCTTATGTTTTTATTTATTTAACAGTTCTCAGAGTAACTCAAAGAGCTCAGTGCATTTGGGTCTTCGCATTAAAGTTGTGGTGTCAAACAGTTGGATTGCCTCGACGTTCACATGATGATCTTTTCATTAGAATGTGACTACCGAACCCCATAAAATGTTCTCTACGTATCACTCAAAGGTCATTCATTATCTTCTTTTTGCCTGCCCAAGAAACAAACTTAATATAACATTAGATCACGTTTCTCAGTTTTTATTCCACAAACACGCGATGCACTAACCCTGTACACACTTACAATTTCCTCTAACCTGCCTTGCCCATCATTTATTCAAACTGTCAGATTTATTATTAAGATGTTGATTGATTGCGGACATTAGTCGTTTCCACATGTGATTTAATTTGTTTTTACCAAGTAGTAGAAGTAAACACGAAGATTGAATTACTTTTGTTGTCAAGTCTGTCCCAGTTGTTAATAAATATTCCCAAGGGGTATCATTAATTAGACGGTCTGAAAAAAATTAAAACTATCTTCCTTTATTACTTTAATACAATATGTAGTGATGTATTCGCTGCTTGAGTCATGAAATTAGTATTTGCTTCCCAGCTAACATTTAACCTATGAAGTCTACGTTTGACCAATATTTAAACAAAATCTAAGTAAAAGTCTACCTAAATCACATTGTCAAAGAAAATCATGTTTTAAATAAGATGCGTACTGTAATTTTTGAGATACGGGAAATTGTTTTTTTTTAGGAAAAACACAAACAAAATACAGCCCTTCACTGTGCGTATACATACGTTACCGGTTTTTCGTCATTTTCTTTTTTGGTATGCGATATGTAGGGTAGGTAATAATAATAATCGATAAACAAACACACGATACAATGTAATTCCCAAGCAAATTTATTTGTGTTATGGGTATACAACTGACCAGTCTGGAGCTAATACCCAGTATCTAGTCTATAAGTTGCGGAACGTTTTTTTAAGAAATTCACCAACTGTGCATTCCAGAACTTAGGCTAACAATCCTTATCCCACACAACTACAGTGTCAAATATCTATATATCTAGAATCGATATCAATTTTAATTTCATTGTATAGTAGGTTTAGATAATATCAACCCTATTAACAGGTGAGTTACGCCAGGTCGCCGTGACCTATTGTTATAACATTGTTATTCATCTTAACCGTCTTTCCCTCCACATTAATCGCACAAACTGCCGGATACGCCCGAAATTATAACGCTCACCTTCCGGTGAAGGCGCCCTAACCTGAATACGGCCGATATATACACAAATTCATTGTGTTTAGTCGATTGTTAACATTTATATTACAACGAGAAAGTTATGTAATACATACATACGTATTATCAAGCCCGTTTCCCATGGAGGTAGGTAGAGACGATGGGTCTCCACTTGCGAAGGTCTTGACAAATAACTTTCGCTGCATATATATTTATTAACCTCTTCATTCGTGTACGTTGATTTGAGATAATTTTTACCTGACCTTTCTTTATCACTTCTCTTCGTTGATCATGACGTGTACCTACGTCATGTAATGTTTACCAATCATTCATTACCTACTCGATGTACCCATCATTTATTTCGTGCGGAATTTGTACTGTATGTATTTTCATATTTCCTATACGCTGGAAGGTAATGAAGTCAAACATACACGTAAAAAAATTATTTGTCAATTACCAAAATTTTCTTTTAATTTTGGAGCCAGTACGAAAAAACCGAAGTCGACTATACTGTAAAGAGTGAGTACCTGACATATACAGTTACGGTTCGCTTAAACACTCAATTACTCATTTACTCTGACGAATAGTAGAATACAGAACCTGGACAGTAATCGATTTCGATTACTATAACCGCTATCCACTGTAGGCAATTGAGCTCCAGTTTCCAAGCTGTTTGCGTATGTATATTGCATGAAGCAACCTAAAACGGAAGCAGTCTATCTAAGATAGAGTTTACCGCCGCCTCTGAACGTTGGCAACAGCAAGGAGATATCCAAGATTTTACACTCCTCAAGAAAAAAAGAACCTCTTTATAAACAATCTGATGTTTCAGCGCAATTGAAAAATTTGACGAAAGTTCCGCCGAAATCATTCATTATCTGTTTCAGTTAGGAATTTGGGATCACACTTCGAAGAGGAAAAAATGCTCACAATAACTCTGAGTTATGGCAATAGCTTTTTCATCTACTACTATGGGATCAAAGATGGACTACGCTTACCTAGTAGATACCTATTCACTCCTGACTTGATGACCACTGGTGTACATGAATCGGAAAACATAGACGTCGACAATTTTTTCCACTCGATGGCGGTGCGTAAAATAAGGTGGAAGCAAAAAAAATATTTTTAACCAAATGCGTGCTGCCCGCCTATGCGTTTTGTCCGTTGACAGAAAGGTTATGGGGAACTAAGTCGTGTAGTAGACTATCTAAAGTGCATCCGATAGTACCGACAGACTTTGTACCTTGGGGCGATGCTCAAGGTTTAAAAAGCTGAGCATCAAGCTTTATTCTCTAATAGCTCTGATATTTTTATTCGCGAAGGCAACGTGATTTGTCTAGGCAAGTCTTGGAAACCGGTTATAGCCTCAGTACATGGGAACTTTTATTTTAGGTTTTGTTCTCACTTTAAGCATAAACAATCGGTTGTTAGTAACCATTGTTTGTTAAATAGGTGTTTTTGAAGAAACCGGTTTCGAACGATTTAGAATAGTTTTTGCCGCCCATCTTCAAAGCGCAACCATGTGGAGCAAGTTACACAAACACGTGTTGACAGAGATGGAATTATACTTCGTCTTCTCGCGGAATAAATTCTTTAAAATTTACAATTCGAACGAACCGGAGTTGACGAAAACCGGTTATAACCATTAAAACCGGTTAATCTTAAACCAGGCCAAGCCTTGTGCCTAGGTGTATACCTACCGTATGATAAATAATACAACAAGCCATTATTAGCATGTCCGTTCCCGAGATAGTATAAAGCAATGTTCCGAAACTGTGGTTTACTATATCATAAATTTATTATTAGTAAAGAAGAAGCATAAGGATATTCGCGTGTAACTCGCTTTATTAAACATTCATTTGGTGCGGATCAAGGTAGAAACCTTCGTACTTTCGTTCCGCATAGAAATGGTGTGCAAAACTTTTTCTTTTATTTAAAAAAGTCGACTTTTTATTCCTGTCTAGCAGCCTTTTATTCCCTCCCGCTCCTGACACTTCGTTTTGGAAATGTTTTAAGAATACTAATAGCGTATTCCTAATCTTATAATTTACGCTATTCTTTTCTTAAATTTATACATGCATTAATTATTTGCAACAATCGGTCTTGATATTGTGTTATGAAATGTTTAGTATTACATTAGTTTTACTTTAGTTAGAGTTTTTTATTCGGTTCCAGATATGGTAAATTGCGGAAACGATTTTTTTCAGTGATTTTCTATTCCCTGTATGTCTGGAATCGACTCCAAAGTAGTCAGGTGTATATTACCCACAACACAAGCAATTATCCACAACTTGCTTATTTTGGGGATATGCAATGTGTGTTTCTCTGCCGATTATTTATTGTTACATTTCAGCTTACAAAGCCAAATGACAAAAACAGTGTACTTGGTCACTTTTTGATTATTGTGTAGGTACGCATTTGACCACTGTCTATCTGATGTTGAGTATTGAGATGGCTTAGGATAGAGCACGCTTACCTAAAATATACCTATCCTCTCGTTACTTGAAGACTCCAAGATTGTATTTGTCAGAAACAGTGCAGTCAGCAGTGCGCACCAGAAAAGATAAGTCGAAACGATTCGTCCTGACTGGTAGTGTGTGTACTCACCATATAACGGTCGTGCAAACCAGTGCGTCTGGTTGTCCTCTGGTAAGATGGGGGGAACCGGCTTATGCAGTTCTGAGAAACACTCTCGGATATGTATCCGCTTGTCACTTCTAAAAAAGTTGACTATGTGTGTAGACATTTTGCACGGACTGACACACACTTGGCCTACTTCCGACGATAAAACTTGACACTATATATCATTATTTAAATACCTATAAAAACGGTCTACATTGAATAATTTATATGTTAGCATGAATTGATACTTCAGCAAAATCAATAGCAATATCACAAACCTAAGCGTTGTGCTGAAAACCAATATCTTGGTCCAATATTTGCAGCTGCCGAACTCATATGCGTTCCTCTATTCATCGGACCTGCAATAGAGGTCTGGACCTCAATAGGAATTGCAATTAGGCCTCAATTTACGCATAGTTCCCGGCGGAATTTCATTGGAGCCTACCTGTCTTCGACGTAAGAATGCCGCTACTTCAGTACATTATAGAAATATGTTGTATAATACAAATAAGTTCAAATGTTTTAATAGCACTTTTTGTTAGAAAATATATCTTTATATGGATTGTTTTTTTGCTTACAACTAACATTACAAGAACCGTCTGAATTTAAATATAATGGTATTTCTTGTCGTCTGACACCTAAAGATAAAAAGGCCCGTCTGTTTGTCACGGCTATCTCGGGCACTAATTTAAATTACGATATTAAACTTGGCAAGCTTTTATATGTCCATTTAACTAATTGTCTAAATTTTTGAAAACATTGTTGTTTTAGTGTTAAAACAGACAAAAGTTTCCATTCTGTAAATTACTTTCCTTGAGATCGACAGGAACAGAATCACCTGTTATAGATTGATTTAATTATGGTAGAAGTGTAACATTCAGTACGAACTTTAAGACTTAACATTTCGTGAACCTTACACGACTAAATGGCGCTACAGATCATATTTTTCATTATTTTTGGTATATTATTATGTAAAATATGTTTTAGATAAATCCGACAATTAAGTCTTTCAGGTAGGTAATATTTTATTACACTAAAATGAGTCACAATTACTTACAATATTTTTAATCAAAATAAAAGATAGCCTTATCGACCTATACAATATCACAATCAGTCTTTAAGCGATACCTTCCAGGCAACCTTACTTATAGGATATTTAAAATTTTCTTAAGTTTTGCGACTTGTATACATAATAAAACTACGTTTTGAAACATCGGATAAATTACTGCGCTTAAAACCGTCAAAACGTAGTTTTATTGTAGGATATACTTAGCTAATCAGGCGATGTAGATGATGCATAAATTTATAAAATTCTAATTTGTTAAATATACACAATACCTTAAACTTAATTTTTTTTAATTTTAAATGTTCTTAATTTGGAGTAAAACATATGTTTTAAATATTAAAATATTCAATAGCGAGAAAAGAACGACAAGGTTACAGTTTTCTACTTGGCGATTGGCCTATCCTCTCATGATTCAAATGAAGTCCCCACATTTCCCGTACATACATGTAGGAAACAAAAGTACACACAGAACAAAGCGATATCATATTTTATTTAAGCAAAGTATAGGAACCGAAATGGCACCCGCTTTCCTATACATAATACAACGTAGGCCCGAAAACTTTCTGCCCCTGATAGAACCCATACATTTTAATAAACAAGTTTCATATCTTCTTTGTTCATGACCTGTATAATATAAATTTAATAATATTCAGTATTATAATAGGTGAAGTATTATGCGAACATACATCCTACTGGTATATCAACACTTTGAAATAGTCATCGAAGTTGTAGTTAGTTCTTTGATTTCTTCATAATAAATAATCATAATTTATTTTTGACCATCATTTAAAATTTGAAACATAACATGACTTTATTATAAATGTTAAACAATTTTAGATAGCTTTTTAAATCTGTAATAGCTAGCGCACGCTACCCAAAATCAGAGGGCGCGGGTTCGATCCGGCCGGAAGGCATGCGCCACTTAGTCAGTTCTCTGACCTAATATGCATTGTTACGGTAATTACGTGCTAACAACGGTAAAGGAAAACATCGCGATGCAACCTGCACATCGAGATAACCGATGGGTCAAACCTGCCAAGCGGCCTTGGACAAGCGTGGCGGGTTCGTTCTCCCCTACAATGGCAGGCTCGAACCCAGCACTGGGACATTTATGGGTTGATATTATATTTCAATCTTTTATTATAGAAATCCATGTACTTAATAGATAGATGGTGCAAAATTCAATTTGTTTTATTATTTTAATGCATGTAGATAGATGCCCAGTAATTTTTAAATCAATTATTGATATATATTACCCACGATTTCGTCTGCATATTTCTTTACTTATACTTTACAAGGTATATGCAAGTGATGCACCTAAATTTCATATGCATTTTAATTTGCATTCATTGATTTTTGAGATAAGATAGCATAAATCCTTACTCAGGATATAACCAAGTTCTTACCAACATTAAATAAAATCAATTCAGCTGTTTGGTCGCTAACAACGCAAAGTAACAGTCGCATGTATAGTTATGATATTAGTATGAATGAACAATAGCGTCTGGCGTAGTATATTGATATCCTTTATACAATGCAGGGCGAGCGAGTTTTTCCCTGAAATTGAATGGTCCCGCGACAATCAGACTCCCGTCCGCAGATCATATTTTAGCGAACGAGATAAACTTGGACAAAAGAAAGGAATCCCCGCTTACCCAATTGGGTAATGGCCCAGCTCTGTCGTTATCTCTACCCATTATTTCTGTTTGAAGGAGGCTGCGGTGTTTTACTTAATACTAAGGGTGAAATCTTTACAAAGATCTTTGATAAAGTTCCCCGGTACTTGATCTCGTTGTGTGGAGTAATGCTAGGATAAATTGCTTTTGCGACTGCTCAATGGGTTTATGTTACATACAGGCAACCTCCTAAACGGAGGACATACTAGTATTATTGTGAAGAAATGTTACGTTCCCCCTAACAGTTTCTTTAATTAGAAATATTTACGCGTGTACCTTTCTAAAACTAAGGTACCTATCATATAAATATAGGTCCCACTACTGGGTTCGAGACGAACGAAAAGGTACATCAGCCACGCTTGTCCAAAGCGGATTGAGGAGTTTCGGTTTGCTAATTTTTTCGCTATGTTTTCTTCTGCTGTCCACTATGTGGTATTTTTCAAATTTATTACTGCACAAAACAATTCACAATTTTACAACTAAAATAACTAATGCAATACTGCTGAAGATAGTTACAATGTTTATTAAAAATTAGGGCATTATAACAACACGTAAATTAGGAAATAAACTAAGCTTTACTCCTATAACTCCTAAGCAGTGAAAACTTTCTGGCCAAGATTCGAATCCACGTCTACTATGGAATTTGACGAAGATGCCTTAATCACTATACTATCAAGAAATTTTAATCAAGTCTTTAGAAACTAGCGCTGCTAAAGTTTATCAAATATAGACATTTTCTGAACAATGTTCAAGCAATTTAATAAATGTTACACGATGTTTCTAGGTAGAAACTTAAGTGCAATTAATTTCATTACAGCAAGAACTGTGTTCTATTTAGAAATCGTTTCTTATTTGTTGAATTGTGTTTGTGGTCCTAATTCGTAGATATTTATATATTTTTCGATTAAAATAAATAGATATATGATCATATTTATTGTCAAAAGTATATACATGTAGGTATTACAAATAAATACACAGACCTTCGAGCCTAGTTGCTGACATATTAAAATGACAACTAATGAATCTTTATTTGTAGAAATACAGGTAATTTCAACATGAGGAGGTAAACATATTACGAGTACATTAGTATGTAAGCATACATTGTACATAGTTGTATATACACATAATTAATTATATTGTATTTATTTATGTAATCAGTTTCTATTTGTGAATCACGCGCCTACTACACGCGGCGAATACGACATTTCGATTAAATGTCAATTATTTTTTAAACACCAGGATATTTCATTATTCCACCACGTAACCCTACCCGACAATAATTTATGTAGACTAGGAACTACACGAGCATATCAGATGTGACACGTCCTATCAATTTAGGTCTTAAGAAAGATCTAGTCCAAAATATCTCCACCGGACCGAAAAATATAGATCATACGATACCAAAAGTAACAGTATTGATATCTAACTTAAAACAGTGGTGGAGGGGGTCGGATTACATCTCACACGGTGAGAAGCTGAAATGAACTTGGGCAAACATCTTAAGAACACTGCGTGCCTCTCACTCCTTCTGTTGACGTTTTTGGGTTACAAGGTTTTTAGGTAGATAAGAATAATAACATCAGCCATAATAAAATAGGTAGTGGTGCTATTTTTTAGAGAGTATTCTAACTCTCTCGCGAGTATAGTAATAAACTGGAATATGTAAATTTATCTTTATCTTCAGTCAATCAATATTCACACTGTACGTAATCCATCCTTTACTAGTGCCAGGAGATAATGCAGAGCAATTAATGTGCAGCGTCCATGATTCAAAGATATCCTCAAACAGCACATGAAAAGAAATATGCGTGTACACGACTAGCTTAAAATCAGAATCTTCATTGATCATACTCACAGTGCATAGAGATAATTGTAACTGAAAATCATACAATAATCTCTATGCAGTATATGTAAATAGTAAAGTATATGGCCTGTGTATCACACGTAAGCCATATAAAAATCAGAATCTTCATTGATCATACTCACAGTGCATAGAGATTATTGTAACTGAAATATCAGTTACAATAATCTCTCATATGTCCATATATTTTATGCAGTATTATTATTATTAAAATCAGCCTATAACGTCTCAGTGCTAGAGTTGGGCTTCTCCATTTTTAGAGAAACATGAGTGTACTCGTCACGCTTGTCCTATGCGGATTAGTAGAAATTGCACAAGGTGATCCCAATGAGCATATTATGGCAATATAATTTTCAATATAATCGTAGAAATATGCACCCCAAATCAGAAAGACTTGTTTAATAGGACTGTCAAGATTAGTACCCATATCATTGGAATAAGTCACCAGCCACCATGGCTTTAAAGCTTATTACTAACTTTGAAAACGCCATCTTAAACATCCACAGGTTGTCTGGAAGAGATCGATTTTTAGCAATAAAACCGCCCTTTACACAATTAAAATAATACTAACTCGTAAGATTTCTGTAATGGTGTACAATAAAGTGTTATTTATCTATCTATCTATAGATCTTATAAATAACAGTTTTTTCTTAATTGATGTTATTTATTTTGAAAACACAGACAAACACTTGAATTATATTAATATAGATAGATTAGTATCAAGCACTTACTGTCTTTCCTGTACTCTGTATTTCCAAAACAATGTAATAAAAATCAGTTTGTTATTTGCCATTCCCGTTAAAACAGCTGATGTCACGTTAGAAAGTTTTTGAACTTCATATTTCCAGGACGCTTGTATTTTAAAATGTTCAAGTAAAAACTTTGCTCTTATTGTTTCAGCGTGCACTCCCCATAATTCACTCTTGTTTTGCAAACTAAGTGTACCTCCAAGACATTTTTGATATAGTACCCATTAAAGCGTTTGAATAACTTCTGCTTTTCGCTTTAATTATTTTCACCTTGTGATTCTACAAGTATAAAGTAGTAGCATAGAACTATTATACATATACAAATACATATAATTATGCAATATACTTTATACTTATAGATTTACGTTGTTATGTAGATGTCTAGATCATTAGTCTGCGTTATATTGTCTGCTGCCAGAGTAGGTGCAGCAGGCACAATTATTCATTTACATGATGGAAACAGTCTTTGCTTAAATTTACTAAGGCACCGTACAAAATGATCGAAACATTTAAAAACTACTCAACGGATTTATTATTGTAGATTTTTACACGAGAGGTGAAACTGACATATTCAGCAGTGTCATAACAGTCAGTACAATGATTTTTTCTTAGAGATTTTTTGCGTTCTATTAGTAGGTACGTATTGCAGTAGATGTCACTGTTCTCCAATTGAACACCAAAAGAAAGAAAATAATATGTTTCGTGATACGCAGTTGTTTTAATATTTGTTTAAGAAATATTTGATATGTTCTTATGTTTTTGCAAGCCATGTCAGCTATATAATAATAATATATTTTAAAGTGGGTAAATTTATTCCTCACCTTTTTCAAATTATAAAGCTCTTTTTAACTTTAATTACTGGACTTTTGATGAATTGTCGATTTACCAAAAACTTATTTCAAAGATGTCAATTATGTCAAAACCAAAAAGACATTCCGATCGATACGAGTTAAACTCGTGAATGTATGTACTTTGTTTGTGTTTTGATTATTTTTCGATAACTTTGTTTGATTCCTGAACTCCGAAGACTTCGCTTATCACGTTTACTAGTGTTCTGTGATCACGTTGGACTTACGCATGTACCCTGAACACCGATTTGCCTAACGATTTGTTCTCTGATGACTTGGATTATGGCTTCTTCTGAAAGAGGTTGTTGTGTGCCTAGATGCGGTAAAACTTGTAAGTAAATCATCCTAACGGCACCAGATTAGATGTGGATACAAATGATGTTATAAAAATGTATGCGTTTGAAAGTTTTAATAAAAGGAATCATAATAAATCACGCTACCGCTAAATTGTTGTTTTATTTACTAATAAATAAACATTTTTTGGAAAGGCTTCTGGGAATCACAGGAGTTAAATTATTAACGCCCGCAATTTTCAAAAGTCTAATATAAAAATCAAAATAATACTAGACCCCCTGGACGGTTTTTGCCGTTAAATAGTGTCGTATACCGATAGAGTGCGTTAGTATATACAGTATGACTGTTGACTCTATACTAGTATATATAAAGTACTCTGTGATATTCAGGCATGAGATGTTTTGGCGCACTAGCGTAACGAGGGCCCTAATAATTGTAGTGTCTAAATAGGCCTTTCACTCCAGGTTAACACTCGGCTTTTTATTTCGAATATGAGGAAAGTAAATAACAACTGATTATTTAAACAAACAAGTACTTCTTTAATAAAATCAAACGATAAATCCATATCTAAATCTGATGAAACGTTATCTCGTACTTCACATATGAAACGTCAAGTAATATTTTTTATCTGTGGCATTCTACCAGCCAGTATTTTTTTCTGTGTTCCTAGTATATATAAACAGAATTTACTTAATATTTACACCTAAAAATGCGTGGAAAGTAGGCTAGAATCACAATGAGATAATAAATAATAAAATTCTTAAAGGACAACTACTAAAATTCATAAAATAATGTGGCGACCGAGGGTAGAACTGTCCAGCAGCGTAAACCAGTTTCAGAACTTTTAGAAAAAACTAGAACTTTCTGGAAGGAAAAGACTAGGACGGATATATTTAGAAAGGTATAGACGATGAACGAAAGACAGAGATAGATAGATGTCAGAAAGGTATAGACGATGAACGAAAAAAGAGATAGATAGATGTTAGACAGGGATAGATGTATAAACGAAAGTTCCCGAACAGAAAGTTCGGGAAGGAAGCGACAGAGACAGATAAATGGGGGTTCTAGAAAATTCTTCCGGGTACATAAACAGCGTAACGCGCGCCTACCGAGTAGTTTAGAGTTCAGTTCAAGACAGTGAAGCTATAAATGCGTTACGAAAGAATTGGAGAACAGTTTAAAAGAAGACATTGACGAGTATAGTGGTGATTTTAGTGACAAGTTTAGCGGACAGTTACGTGATAGAGGTGTATTGCGTAGTTCGAGAGACGAACCGGAAGCGGCTACACGCGACAATATCAGAAGTGAGCTCTGCGGAACCAGGAGGTGGTCTAAACAATATCGGCGACGGTATTGTAAGCGAGACACCTTGTCGTCGGGACTGTGCAACGTTAGTCGTGCGTGTAGGGACGACCCTGCAGGAGGTATTGGGTGCGGCTGTGTAAGTCAATAAAAGCGTTTAGTTAAAAACTGGTGTTTTCTTCCAATACATAGGTGCGTACCCCCGCTCGCTCGTAACAATAATATTTATTGCAGCTCAATGCATGAAGACTCACGCAAGGTTTCATCAATAATTATTGGAATTAACGTATCTGTTTCTTCAACCTCGCTTTAATTTAGCTACTCTAAACCGTTGTCCCTTGCGCACAGAAGCTCAGTAGCGCCTTGTGACAATCCGTAAGGATCCGCACTTGGCGCAATGTACACATGTGTGCATTGTGCAACAAGTTATGTGATGTTCGCCGACACCATCACTCTCCCCAAAGTAAGATTAGGTGAGATACGGCTCGACCGCACCCCCCCCCCCCTTAATCATCTCACGTAATTAATGAATACAGCCGTTCAAAAAATTATCTGTAATATGTTTACACACACGAACGACGGACAAGACGATTTTGTAACAATTTCTTTATCGCTAGAATAGCAATGGAAATTTAACAATAACCGTTTTTATCTGAAATACAATACCGGTCAAAAGAAATCACTACACACGCACTCACTGTTAGATCCGTTCGTGGGATGCATGTGTGTCATCGCGTACTGTATACAACAAACGTATCAGCCCCCGAGAACGGCCTCCTTTGCAATTGACGAAAGCCGCATTACTTTTTAATTTGAAACGTCGCTGGGATCTCGCTGCAAAAGAGAGACTTTATTACACTGGGAGGTATCTCGCTTTTGACCGTACGCCCTTTGTGGGAGCTATTTTTTATTCATTCCTACGGATTCATACGGGAGTTGGGCTAAAGCGTCCGTCTGGCCTATTCCATGTAATTCCTCCGGAAACTCACGTTTTTACCCTAGTATAATAGATTTGAGTACATACTCAATAGTTATGTACCAATGTTTCAGCCATATTGCAAAGTATCTGTTAGCCGCTATTTGGTCTGTATTGAAATTTTGTTTTGTTACTTTCTGAATAAAGTAGAAACCTAAATATATTAAGCTGTTTGCTTCAATTATATACTATCTTGAAAATATATACTTTGGAAAAGACATTTTTGAACCTTAAAAAATAATTGAATCGAAAGGAATAAATTTTTATCTCTCAATCTACAATGTATTTGAAAGATCAACGTTATTTATTTTCGATAGTTAAAAACTCTTCTAAAATTTAAATTTTCAAGATAAACATTATTGAAACAAAGAGGCGAATTGTGTTGTTACATTTCTTATTTGAAGAATAATCTATGGGCTGCTCATATAAATGTTAATTCCCCCAGGTCTTGAGACAAAAAGAAAACTACCTTCCACTGTTCATACATATCATAGTAATATACCAATTATTCTTTGAATTAATGGATTTGAACCACTGTGACAAAATGTGTACGTCAAAAGCTATATCATTAAATACCTTAACGGAAATTAAAATATCGCCAAGTTATTCCTCTAAAGGTAATTTAAATATGAATTTTAAATTATAAATAAATCTAATTTAAATTTTGTATTTGTTTCAGGTACTTACTTTCTGGAACTTTCTCAAGGCAGTATAGCTGCTTTGTGCCGTCTTTTAGCCGCATTGTTGTGAAAAGGAGGTTAAGTAGTAAGCTACTTACAAACTAGCATCGATGAGGATTCCATAAGTGCTATTACTTGGATAAATAACTTTTATATTAATATTATCAGTATTAGTTTTATCTGTTTATAGAAATGAAATTGTTTCTTAGATATTGATCCGCTTCGAATCTTATACGAATATACTGTTACATACCGACAAACACCGCATACCTGCATGTTGTAAAAACGAATTATTTTATTTACTTCGTGTTTAAAGTTTAAAAACATCTATTGCTATCGTAATTATTTTATGGCTGTAATTAGTGTCAAACGACTTAATCCTTGTTTTTATTGCATTGCGCCGAAGCTTGCCGAAGGTGTGAAAATTACTATTTCTCGGAAATTCACTGGTGTTTTCGAGTCGCTAGGCACTCGAAAACACCAGTGCACTGGCTCAAGGTCGATTTTTTTGTTCTGTATAGTTAGTATAAAACAATGCCCGAACGGAGGGGTGGGGCAGTCAATCGACGACTACGATACGATTAAGACCTGTAGTACTTTCGATTAGCGAAATAGTGACGGACTTTACGCGTGTCAAATTGCATTGAATCGTGCAGTGTGAACTGGTTGCATCCAGTTTCATTTTGTACTTGTTTTATACGTGTTTGTACAATTCTAATAAACTCTATAGTAATTCCAACGGCATTTATTTTAATTCGAGTCTTGTAGCTCGTAACAATATAAAGCTGGAGAAATTGTTTGTTAGATTGAACGCGCTAATCTCCGGAACTACTGCTCTGATTTCAAATATAATATGCCAACAATAATAGATTCATATAGTATGTAATCTTATGACATTACATCACTGACCTCCATATATACAAGTACGCTGGACCTATGATACCCTATAAAATGACAGCTCCATATTGTGCCTATTTGAAGCGCCCATTGGTGGGAAGAGAACTAAATCTGACGTGACTTCCAAGTGGCCACTATCTTCTTTGGATTGTCTCCCGTGTTTTCAGTGTTTTTGGAGGTTTAACGAGATTAAGCTTCCTTGTTATGTCGTATTAATTTAGTTGATACATACATAAGTGGTGGTAATTCATAGGTAAACTATGAAAGAGTGTGTGTTATGCAAAACTCGTTATCAGAAGGGAAGTGGGGTTACATTCCACAAGTAAGTGAATTTGCGGCTAATATTCAACAAATTAAACTTCTATAGACACTTAAAATCTGTCACTAATGTTATTATACGTATTTACAACATATTTATCTTTGTATTACCGGTTTTTTATAAACAATAAAATTTGATAGTGCTGTCAAAGTTACCTGTCGATAAAACTTATCGATAGTTCTCCTATCAATATCTATTTACTTTCAAGAACGGAAGTCGCCGATGACCGATTTTTATTATCAAATACATATAATTTCAAAATAATACACAGGTTTCCGACTGTCAAAAGAAGACTGGAATTATGGCTGAAAAACATTGAAGTCTAGTTTGCGTCCGTACAAATATGATTACATCTATTCAAAGCACTTCGCTGATGACTGGGGTTGGGTTTATATGTATGTCAGGATGATTTTGATGGTGAATGTGTTTAGGAATACATTTATGACAACTCAAATTGGTTTTGAGTGGAAAATTAACATATTCAATTAATTGTGGAAATTTCAAATTCACGACAATGATCTGTTAATTTTGACAATAATAAAGTGTGAAGTGTGTACTTTAGAAATATACTCACTTTTGGCCAGAACTGAGTGGTAACCATTTACTATTTTGGATCGGTTAGGTTAGGTTATGTGTAGACCAAAGCGTGTCTGCGTGTCTGTGTCTGCGGCCAGCGAGTGCCAGAACCAACTGGTAATCATTTACTATTTTATACACACGAAGATTCGGTTAGGTTAGGTTATGTGTAGACCAAAGCGCCAGAACCGACTGGTACCATTTACTATTTACTTTTTATGTTAAATATTCGATTTTCATTGGATTTTGCAACTTTGGATCTATGATAAAGTGCAATGTTAGTGAAAATCAGAAGTGAGGTTAGATTTACAAAAACATTAATATCTCAGGAACTATACATACTCGGCACATAGGAGTTGCATAAAGGGTAAGTTTTCCTCCGCCTCCTCCCCCCTCCCCCTTCATTACTTATAATATGCCGGACATATATGTAAATCACACCCGAACCACTTCAAGGATACTTTAGTGTTAGATAATTTAAAAAGACACTTTCATATTTTATTGAAACAAATAATCAACAAGCATATAGACATCTGTCTGTAAGCAGCTGTAAAAACCATTCCCTATGTATTATAGGTGTAATTGTACAAAACAAATTGTCGCGACAAATTATTTGGGCTCGCCAATGAATAGTTTGTTGCTGTTGGAAATGTCTTTTATCGATGTATTTTATCTCATTGTCCCATCACTATTATTAGTTCCGTTCCCACCCACTTCTACGAGCAGCGCCAAAATGGCGAAAATCAAATCGTCTCACTATGGTTCGGCTAATCATAGGTCCAGCGTACTTGTATATATGGAGGTCAGTGCATTACATACTTAAATACATAGGAGGTACATTTCAATTTTTAATATCTACCATATAATAGCATATTAACAATCATAATAATTTAGATACTTTTTATTATCATACAAATCTTTCGGATTGTATATAATTATTATTCATAGAATACAGTTCTAGTTATTAAATTCCTTTTCAGTATTTGGTTGAGTTTTTTGGCGGGAAATGTCAGGGGTAAAGATTTATTGTACATTATTATAAAAAAATTTTACATAGACCATAGTTGTAGAACTAAAATATGTAATTTTAAAAAACTAATATTAGTATAATATTATAATATATATAATAATATAATAATAGTATACAACTATTAGTATTACTATTATACAAATTTTTCAATTCGGAAACTCTATCTTGAATGTAGTGGGATAGCGATCCGAATTTTATCCCAGCTATGTCACGTGGAATACGTTAATAATGTAATATAGTTCCATAAATCAAATTACGGTGTGTGAAATAACATCTTCTTCTTCTTCTTCAGCCAATTTCGGTCCACTGCTGGACGTAGGCCTCCCCAAGTACGCGCCACATATCCCGGTCTCCCGTCTTCTTCATCCAGCCCCTGCCGGCGATCTTGCGCAGGTCGTCAGACCACTGGGCAGGCGGGCGTCCTACGCTACGTTTGCCGAGACGTGGTCTCCACTACAGGACACGTTTGCTCCATCGGCCGTCGGTCCTGCGACAGACGTGACCGGCCCACTGCCACTTCAACTTGCTAATTTTGCGAGCTATGTCGGTTACCTTAGTTCTCTTACGGATGTCCTCACTTCTGATCATATCCGTAAGAGAAACACCTAACATAGCTCGCTCCATAGCCCGTTGAGCGACTTTGAATTTGTGGACCAGTCCCGCTGTCAGTGTCCATGTCTCGGCACCGTATGTCATAATAGGTAGGACGCACTGCTCGAAGACTTTCGTCTTCAAGCATTGAGGAATGCTCGACGAGAAGACCTGTCGAAGTTTACCGAATGCTGCCCAGCCTAACTGGATCCTCCTATTGGCTTCCCTGTGAAATAACATAAATGAACCGAATGTAATGTACCTATTTTGTTTTTTGTAACATTGCGTGTCAAACACTGTACCAGAAAATAAAACATTCTCCAGGGAATAAATTTCATCCACCTATCTATTCACAATAGAATATAATGACACGTAACCTAATTTACCACTCCATTTTAAGCATATCGTAAACATTGAGCTATACGATATGGATTCGCTATTGATACTTTTTTGTGAGATCTCATATACCCACAAATATTTGTTCTAAATGACGCAAATACAAACAATATCATGATGTTCAGCCTGCAATATACCTATATATATATATATATATATATATATATATATATATATATATATATATATATATATATATATATATATATATGTATATTATTTTGGAAATAAACTCATTTGCAAACCAAAGTAAATTTCATAATCCGATATGTTTAAAAAGTACTTTGGAATGCGTAAGGCGTCACAAAGCCTGAATAATTTTTTATTTAGACAGATTGCTTGCATATATTTTTATACCAAAATACACGTTTAAGATTGCTTGGATTTTAGTTTTTATAATTTCAATTCTACTCTAATTTTTTCGCAGTAATCGCATGTTTAATACTTTTTATGAAATAAATACATTTAAGCAAGTATTTTAGTAGTATAACATGGAAAAATATGTTCACATGTATTTTTCTAACAATGTGTGTATGTGTACTTGAGATTTATTAATATGAAACTTGTTGTGAGTCCATTTATGACTTTTAAAAGAGCCAACCATATACAAAGGTGAATCCTTTCTATATTGAACAATGTTAGTAAAGCAGTTGGTCGTAAATATCGACCTTATGGCTTAGTATTAATATTGATATCGGCAATGCATTATGTCGACACATTAACCAATGTCCATAACCGTAAACAAAGGCGTAAAATCGCCCCATAAAATGTTTGTTCGCGTATATACGACGTAAAGTGTAAAGTAAGTTGCCTGTAATAGTGAAACAGTCGTAGTTATTGTGCATTATCGCAGTGTGTATGAGATTCAGTTACATTTAACGGCTGACACAATTTAAGAGCAATCAATGATAAAAAATATATTTGAATGTATTACGTTGAATTCAATTTAACGATACGAATATAAGTCAAATCGGTCAATTAATACTACTAGCTAGTATTAATAAGACATAATAACTCAACTACTACTCTATACTCAACGCTATATTTGCAATTAGATCCAAGGTTGCTCGGCAGAGATTCCTCTAAGCCCTAAGCAATAAGGCCGCCCATACTACCTTAAAGTATTTAGTTTATTGTGTATTTTTTCTCTTTCATGTTAGTGTACAATAAACAGTATTGTATTGTAAGAAATCCTAATAATTCACTTTATTTTGTAGCCCTACAATGAAAATACTAATATTGTTGTATGACTACAACAAAAGAAATATTAAGTAAAACTTTTAATATTTTCAATGAATTGACTGGGTTCCAATCATTAATTAGGTAGGCTAGAGAACAGTCAAATCGCTTAAGATTAATTATTTACCATCTTACAAAACGTTGCGGCCCCTTGATTTTGTACAAGTGTAAAAAATCAGGACCCCAAAATTTAGTGCAAGTAAAATAATTCAAATAGTTTAATTATTGTTTAAATTGTAATTAAAGTTATTTCTTTATTTATTTCCAAATATAATTTTTACGCTTTCAGGCAACCGCATATAATAGTGATTGGCTAGCCCACAAGAATATTGGAATGACGTAGGCGAGACTGGTTATGTAGAAAACAGTACATACATAAGAGTATATAGTTGAGTATTTTTTTAAATTGCGTGAGTTCAGCCGACAGGCCCACTTGATGGAAAGCGGTTACCTTGCCTGTGGACATTTGAAACACCAAAAGCTACAAATGCGCTGCTACTTTCATTAGGGAGACTGAAAAAAAACTAAACCCGGAACACAACTCAAGGTTGTTATTGAAGGAGCACATTTCTAGGTTAATATTCTTACGCGAGCAACAGAAGTCTTATCAGGGTACAATTTATTTTTGACGTTGAAGTTAATAAGGTGTTGTAACGATAGTCCTCCAATAATCTTATGACATGTTTATTGTCGTGATAATTCTCTGTCAAAATCTTGACGATCAATTAGTTATGTTTGAAACGAGAAATGTATGTACGAGTTATTATTTGTTAAAAATTAAATGTATTTGTTGTGTTACTTTTTGTGTAAATAAAAGTATTTTTTCATACGAAAAGAAGAATAACTAATATATAAAATTCTCGTATCACAGTTATATATTTTTTTTAAATGCAGGAGTTCAGCAAACGGGTAGACGGCCCACTAGTTTGAAAGCGGTCACCATCGCCTATGGACATTGCAACTCCAAAGGTGCTTCAAATGCGCTGATGCTCTCTTAACGGAGACTGGGACCTGGTCACTAATGCCGGAAAACAACTCAAGGTTATTATGGCGACATACTTTAGACCAGAGATGGTAGCTATCCAGTCGGGGAAATGCGCTACCGCCTGGCTGTGGGTTGTTTAGTCGTCTCTTACGAAAGGCCGCCCGGCCGCAGGAAACTATATTCTTTCTCCGTTCTGCACGGAGATGATTATTATGATAACATTATAGCATAACGATTATATGAATATATTCTAGCCACACTTCTATTCGTAATTGAAGCAAATAACTCGTGGATGCCCTTAACAAGGTTAAAGTTTTACCGCATGACGCGTAGAATGAAGTCGAAGACTTTTCGTATGTTATTTCACAACGATGTAAAAGAAGCCTCGTAGTCTTGTAATGACAAGCCAGTCTGCTCAATTTGTTTTACGACTCAACTATTGTCAGACCAAAAGCCAGATTGTGAGCCTATTCACCAAAATACATTATCGTACTTTTCGTTTTATGTTTTGCCTCATTCAGAAATGACTACTTCTAACCTTTCTTTTTATGTACCTTGTCGTTTAACACATGTAAGGTGATATTTTTTTCTCATGAATCCTAGGTGACCTAGTTGGAGTTTATAGCAATTGTAACACTCAATAGAAGAGCTCTAACCGCACCTACCTAATTCTTGATAGAGTTAATTTCGTTACAGTCGTCAGTCGTTCGTTAACGACTATTCCCTTGTGTTTAGTGAATCACAGATGCGTGACAGCTCCGAGGCATGACTAAAGTTTATTCCTTAAGTACAAAGAAAAAGGTGCTAAGATGAGAAGAAAAACGTAACGCTTTTGAGTTAACGCTTTTATTAATTTCACTCCTCATACCGGGAGCAGTATATGGAAATCGATTCTTAAAAAGTAAATCCCCAAAAACACATACCATTAGTTTGCGTTATATATGCAACCATCTCTGGGTTGGTGCACTCTACTATCACCTCTATGTGACTAAGAATTCTTATCAGAGACATCGGCTTTCTAAGTGTTTTCTACTGCGTTGTGTTGTGTGAAGTGCTCTGAAGGACTGTTTGAGTTGTCGCCAATCTACTATCACAACACTTGCTGTTGATTGAGAATTCATCTATACTACCTGAATCCCAGGTCTGCTATTACAATCATGTTGGAATGGGCCGCTTACTTGTATCATACAAATTTTGATAGGATTTAAATAGCAAATTTGGGCCCCTGGTACTTGGCAGGCGTTTATTGTGCGTAGCGTTCAAGTCGTGCGTGTATGTGTGTGTGTATTGTGCATAATCTCAGTGTGTTCAAGGCACTAAAATATGGGCTCTTTAAAAAGATGTAAACAGATTCTAAAAGGTCTGAACGATGTGGGCTCGAGGTACGAGGTAGTTATAAGGCTATCCATTTACTTAGTTGCAAAGGAAAAAGTTATTTCAGTTACGTAATACGAATAGTAAGAATACCACATTTATAATACAGTAGTATACGTAATATGTAGATTTTGTCAGCTACTGTGTTGTAATTTTCCCGAGTTACCCGACACCCGAAACAACTTCAGTTCCAATTTGGTTGAACATACATGTTATGAATTATGGGTACACTTTCAATTATTTGCCCAATAAGAGGCTCGGATCGTATTGCACTTAAGCGAGAAAACACACATTTTCAACATTATTTATTTAGTGAGGGACAGAAATAGGAATTTGTTACGTGTATGAGAGGGACAAAGGAATTTCTAATGAACGTAACATGAACACGAGTCGGGTGAAGGGTCAATAACCTCTTCTTTGGGGTGAGACCCCCTCGGACTGTATGGCTACGGAAAACTGTACTAGGCGGTTTATTTCGATGCATTTTCTAATTGAATCGTTCAGTGTATTTTGCTTATTCATTTCATTCGTGTAATTGATTCAATCATGTCGCTCATTCGAATGGTTAATGGTCAACGCGATGTTAATTTATTATCATAGAACATTAATAATATACAATCAATTTATCATTGCGATGTTTAATGACTGGAATGTCATTGGCGATTCTCCAGCACGTTAATTTTAAACGTACGAATCAATCATGCTATTATTTTCATTTATGATTACCGGAGGTTGCCTGGAAGACATCGCTTTAAGCGATTAGCCGCCGTTCTTCAACATTGATTGTACTAGTTTTTTATAACGTAGTCTTAAGTTTTGGTGAACAATACAGTGTTTTCACTATTCTATATCTTATACATGTTTGTTAAGGATTCCGTATCCATTTTGACTCACACAGAACCCTATGTAATCATGTTCGTCTGCCCGTCTTTTTTGGATGTTACGATCCTTTTTTGGCAAATTACTGGGTCTCTCCACCTTCTCCTTAATATTTGGGGTCGGCACAATATGGCTTTTTCTTCTATACTCCTGTATTCTGACATATGTCCTCTGTGACACCACAAATCATCATATCATTCTTCACGTAATCCATTCTAGTCTTTTTTAGTCTACCTTTATATTGTAGCCGTCGATCTTGCAGTTTAACATTATTTTTCTCACGTGTTTACATAAATGAAATTCGATGATATAGTAGTTAGTCTGCGTCGTTACATAACGCTTTGGTGAAATCGTAAGTGAGATGTTAATAAGGGTGGCAGCCGTATTTGAGTATAGTTCGTTAGGTCTTTAAATTATACCCATAGTTCTAGAAGGATTTTTTTTCTTAAGTATGCCGCCATAACAACCTTGAGTTTTCTTCCGACAATAGTGACCAGAGAGCAGCAACGCATTTTTAGCACCTTTGGTGTTGCAAATGTCCATAGGCGATGGTAACCGCTGTCTATCAAGTGGGCCGTCTGCCTGTATGCTGAACTCCTGCAATAAAATAAATAAAATAGTCAGTAGATAATGCAATAATAGGTACCAATGTCGTGTAAGTTGTGTTCTCTCCTATATAACATTCGATCTAGGCAGTAGAAAATTCGTGGTTATGAAGCTTAAAAAATGCTTCTTCTTCGAGAATTTGTTTGAACATCATTGTTTAGTAGCTTTTTAGGTAAAATGCTTCTGCTACGATTCCGTAACCAAATAGCGATAACGGTGGACATGATCACCAGAAACCCTCAATTTATGGAAACGATGACACCCTTGGTCGATGTTATGATGTTGTACAGAAGAACATCATAAACAATTTTCAACTCTCCAGCAAGAAATTAAATGTAATTTTTTCATTTAATTTTTAAATATCCTTTTACCCACATGAGAAGAGAGCTGAAGAATGTGCACGTATACGTGTAGGTATGTCTATCAAACCTTCCAATACGAACACTCTATTATTTCCTGCTTTGACATTAGTAATCCTTACCCAGCACAAACTATTCACGTTATCCCAATTAATGTTTGTAAACATTCAGTCAATGCCTTTGAAACGACCATATTAAATGTAAATATTTGGCGATTATGCACATGCAAATGCTTCGGTAATTAGCGCTTCCTTTGATCTCCCTTCGTGTAAGCATAATATCGTGTGCATAGTATTTTCTATTATACAACCAGAGGTATTGGAATGCAGCACCGCTATATGGTGAACATATCACTTATACGAAAGATGCGTTCACTTTCTTTATCCGCACCACAAAGCTCTGGAACTGTTTGCCGGAGTCTATTTTTCCTGATGTCTACAACCTGGGCATCTTCAATTCGCTTGTGAATATTTGTAGGTACCTTCTAGGTAAGTGAGCCATCTTAGACTATGCCTCTATTTAAAATCATTCCTGCTATAAATGATGCTTTACTAATTGCTGCAATTTGAGTATTCATTAAAGTTTATTTAGATATATGCTTAGGAAAATGATTTTTAGAAACTACTAAAGTTTTGAATAAATAAATAATTGGCAGACAAACACACATGTTCTAAATACCCAAATTAAGCAGATAACTTGTGTTATGGGTAATACTACCGACTACTCTAGTGCCGATCCTAGACACCCAAACCATATTAAATAACGAAGTAATGTCGTTTCGGAAATTTACTATACTAGGAATCGAAGTTGGAGCCTCGGCGTTGCAGTGAGTTAGGCCGCTATAATCTTAGCCTGCTCAACCACAGAAGACGCCAAAGTTATTAAATTTTCATTACAATGTCTATTAATTGATAAGTGAATATAGGCCCAGACTAAGGGAAATCGGCATAATGCGACATTGACTAATTCCGTAGAGGCGATGTTGTTCGCTATTTTCGTCATTTAATTACGGAATCCTTAAGAAATATTTAATCAAAAATACATTATATCTCAAAAAATAAGCTATAGATCTTGTTCAACACAGATTTGATTGAAAATGTTGAGTTTTTAGAAATTAATCAAGAAATATCCTTATGACTTTTCAAGACCTGATTAGCGATACCACACACGTTTGTGTACAGTGGTCAAAATTTTAACTTAAAGATAGGTTAAAATATGTGAAAGCTGACCCCTAATATTTATTTTTCCATTATTTCACCACACTATTGTGTAGCGGCATACATAATATATAATTCTGAATATATTATCCTTATTAGACCAAATACTTTCCGAGAAAAATGGGTGTAGTATATAACGAAGGAGACGTTTGTAAAGGGTTTATTAGAAAATAACTAGGGTATTCTAAAAATTTAAAAATGTAAACAATAAAAATATCTCGTTTACACAATTGGTTCAAATGCAGGCCCTTTATGCGACAGGTTGTATCTAGTTAAATCCGGTTCGAAAACTGTGCGCTATGGTGCGTGAAATCTCGCACACAAACTGAACACGGACCGCATGCGGGTTTGTTGTGGGCCGTGTCTATTAGAGGTGTCTTTTTGCTTGCGTTTTGTAAATACCGTCTTTTATCAATGAAATGACCAGTTATGGTTACTAAAAAAATCATTTTGTAATTTGGTGCAACTGCTATATTCACACTATATGTAATCCCGGGACGAAACTTGAGCATTCACCTTGACCTACGCATAGTATAAGTACGGAGGTCCTGTTCGAGTAAAGGACAATACAATATTATCGATATATTGATAAATAGGATCATATTGGCTACGTTTTAATGTGTATAATGATTTCTACTATTCCACCGTCCGCTCTAGATTTCATCCGGGAACTCTATACACTGATTAATTTCAAGTTGTATATCTATAATTAAAACTACTTAAGTTTTAAGCGTGGTATTCTTACTTCATTTTGATTGTGACGTCTTCCGTGATCACGTCTACGGGAAAGTGGTCAAAACGTCGAAATCATATAAAATGCTACGCTTAATGCCGTTAAAACGTAGTTTTGATTATATTTCCTAGTGACGAGAACTTGTATATCATGTTATTTCAATGTCAGAGTTTAGAACATCAACTAACGCTGTAGAAACCTATTCGATGAAAATTTAATACTTTTGTCATTAAGCTGTAGAAATATAGTACTTGCGGCAATTTTGGGGAAAATATAGTACACATATAGATTTCGTTATTTATTTTATATTTCGTTTATTTCCTTATTGAATTTTCCTTGTGTCCAAGTTTCACAAAAGAAAACATGACAATTGAATTAATGAAAAACCTATAGTAAGTAGTACATTTCGTACTATATTATTTTTCCATAATATATCGAACAATTAGCTAAGATATAGTATGATACTATATATTATAGTACGGTTGGGATACCTATATACAAGAAGCAATTACAGGACCGATCCTAACGGTTTCACTATGTTGTAAAGATTGAAATGTAACCTTTGATTACTTAGCGAAACACCGCAGTCCGCGTTCATACCTGAGTCAATGGGTGCGCACAATATCGTCGGATCATTTGCAAATTGATTCAATTTGCCGAACACGGCTACGCTTTTAGTGTGCGCCATTTAATATGTAGCTCTTTCAACTTTGTTTACAAAACACGATCAGAGGTGTTATAATAGGCTGATACACACAGCTTAGTCGTTTAAAACAAATTATACATATTTTACCCATATAACATGAATCGTAATTTTGTAACCCCTTTTAAGCCTTTGCGCGCACGGTACAGCGTTAGATTTGGCATTGTTAAAGTACATATGGAAACATTTGCGGCCAGCCGTCAACCGCTCTGGTTGTTTTGGGGCTGCGGCCAGCCGCACCGGTTGACTGATGCGGCGCGCCGCATCCCCTCCACGCACAGCGCGGTTAGTCGCAAACGCCTCAGTTGTCGCCAAAGAGTACATTGAATAATAGAAAGTCTTAAGTCGCGAAAATGGTGCTAGCAATATCTAGCGGATAAAAAGACAATACGGTTAACCGGAATACGGCGTGCCGTTACGGCAGACCGTATATATTACGGCCTGCCGCAACGGCACGCCGCATCGCGGCCAGCCGCTAGTGCGTTCTAGGCCTAAGTATTCTTGATTACTACATAACTACATAAGCACTTTATCTTGATACTTGATTTTTCATCCCTTAAAATGGATGGAGATGCCTTGATATGCATCAGTATGCGTGACCACTACCTTCATACGCGACGTTTGTTCCTACTAAAGTTAAAAATAATTATCATGCGCTTCTACGACGAACTGTGCACAATTTATGTTATTAGGATTTTTTAATTTACGGTTCAGAATTTTAGTTTGTTTCTAAGAACTGTAAATTACGTAAGTGTACTTCTAATTAATTTTGTGATCATTCCAACGGCATTTTAATTTGTAATAAACACTATACATACACACACTATTCACTCCTATACAAGTACAACCTAATTGTTTTATTAGCATATTCGCAATTCTCACTTTAAGACCAAGTGCTGATTAATCTGAGAGAGGAAGTTTTTGACATTTTATATATAATAATAACAAATTTAATGTTCGCCGAACGGTGCGACCGTGTCGCCTTGTGGGTCGTTAGTAAACTCAGGTGGAGCTAAACCAGGTGACATAATGACATCTAAAGGGAGATAATAATATTTTGCAAACTTACTTCAGTAATAAAGTTACGTGTGCGCAAAGTTAATCTCTATTTGTACGTTGTTTGGGCCTTTGCGCTAGTCTATATGGGTCCGCCTAGACGAGACAAATAATGACAGGCTTTGCTTTTAAAATTGAGTATGTTAACATTGAGTAAAAATACAAAAAATATAGAAAATTATTTTTAAATATAATGTTTCCTAAATTGTCGTTTAGTAAAATAAATAATCTGATTATCTTTTACATACATACATAACTTCACGCCAGGTCCCTTGCGGGGTAGGCACGAACAACAGAGCGCCATACTGGCTTATTCTTACACACCTCACTTGCTTCTTTGACATTCATAACTTTTGTCATGCACGCTCGTCTGTTCTTAAGGCTCCTGACATCACCTTCTGCTAATACATGATCAATTTGATCATGGAAGATGTGTCGTGGCCTTCCGCGACTTCTGCATCCATCCACTTTTGCATTGTATATCTTTTTAGTCATTCTTTCAGCATACATTCTTTCGACATACCAGAACCACCGGAGCATTCCTTTCCTTACCTTCACCCCGATATTCTTTCAGACCAACTCTCTTTCTTACTTCGATATTACGAACGCAGTCCGCGAGCGTCACTCCGCAGATTTTGCGCAGTGCTCGCATCTCGACCGCGTTTACTCTACTTTCATGCTCTCTATTCCATACCCAACTCTCGCTTCCATACGTGAGCGTAGGTACTAGCACTGCGTTGTGTATGGCAAGCTGGGCCTGGCCTACTTGCCACAGTCACGAGTTTGTAAAAAACCAACAACCGCACGTGTATCATACAACGGTTTTCAAAACATTTACTAGGAGCCAGTATCTTGTTACAAATAATGTATAAGTAAACTATTACTATAGTCATTAAGCTATTGTATAGCTTTTATCGCGGGCTTTGAGCGCGACGACCGAATCAAGAAATTCTAGAACAAAAATAACCTAACACCTCCCACTCCGCCTACCATGCGCGGTGACCACAGTGACCCGCGAGCTCTCGTAGCGGTTCGAGGTATGTCAGGTATTGCAAATTATAGATGCTCCGAAATCGGACGAATACGTAAGCAGCTGTTTATGAGAAAGTTTAAGGTGTATAGGTATCTATCATGTAAGTTGATAAAAAATGCTATGCAATAGCTTTACCGCGGCAGTCCCCGAGTGCCACAAGGAGTTTTTATAATACTCTGTATTATGTTGGTTTTTACAAACGATTAGACGCATGTAAGTGCGAGATGAAGTCAGGTCTTGTCACAGTCACGAGTTTGTAAAAAACCAACAACCGCACGTGTATCATACAACGGCTTTCAAAACATTTACTAGGAGACACTACAATACGCAATGAAACACAGTTAACTATAAGTTGGAAGGCGCAACCTCTTTCACAAGTCTGATATGAACTTATGATGAATGTACGCGTGATGAAATTAAAAAAAAAACTATATCTTTCGTCTCGCTCTTTCTATAGTATAAAAGATGTGCTGATCAAAAGTGGTTCCAAGGAGGTTCGAAAATCGTTTCGCAGGGATGAAAAGTGCTGTTTTCATCCTTGTGATCAGGTAACTCCAAGCGTACTTACAGATTTAGAGAAATGTAAAACTAAATTTCATACTCTAACAAGTTATTACCATGTATTGTAATTATTTTTCTGATGACGTATGTACAATATGATCATGGGTATAGAGGAGACATTTGATAAGTTAAAGAAGAAATGGGTCATGTATCCTTAAGAAAGCTTTATCAGTTTTCTATGTCCAATTATTAAATTCATAATATAAATAATGATAATGATCAACGAGTATAACAACCATTACTCTACGTCATAAATATCTTCATGAGACGCAAGCGAACGACACCTTTAGGAAAGTGTTAAATGGATCTTTATATTAAATAACGTTGTACGCATGAAACTTATTAAAAAAGTGATGAGTCAAACGACACAGTTAAGGCTCTGTATTATAATAAACGTTCAAAGGAGTCGGGTGAATTTCGGCATGACAAAAGACCTGTCACTCATTCTGTTCCCAACATTATTTGCTTATCCATTGTTTGCTTTTCGCTCACCGTTGCGTTACGTATGTATTTTAGTTCTATGCCTAGAATGTGATAAAGAGCGGATTAGACGTGAATATCTCATTACTCATTACATTCGTGCCTACCCCGCAAGGGACCTGGCGTGAAGTTATGTATGTATGTATGTATGTATCTCATTACATATGAGGCGATAAGATGGAAAGTAAATTGTATGGTAGCTGTTTCGCTTTTTTGTCCAAACTGTTTGCTTCAATTATTTGGTAGCTAGATTATGCGATTGTACAGATATATGTGGATTTGTTGTAGGTCGTCAGAGAAATTGTCTACACGTATGCGTATTCAAGAAGACTTTATTTTGTGTGGCCACTGTAACAAAACAAATTTTAGTGTTGCCACTGACATATTGGTTTTATCAAAACACCTTGTCGTAGACACAAACCAAGTAGCTCTATTTTACTTCTTAATTAGGTTTTCATATATAACCTTCTTCGAAAAATTGTCTAACTCAGGGATTCCCAAACTATAATGGGCAAGAAACCCCTTTTCCAAAATGAATGATACCTGAGACACTCATAGCCAAATTACTTTAAAAATCCTACTTCTAGTGTTTTCCGTATTGATACAAACTACTTACCCATTTAAAAACTTTGCGGTTGGTTAAGTGAGTAAACATCATTTTCTCATCAAAATTTAACTAAATAAATAAACATTAAATTCAGTAAGTATCGAGTGTAATTATATATATGTATACATATAACTATATGTATAAATAATTATACAAGTTACGTAAAAATGCTTTTTTCTATATAAATGACCATAAAAACCTGCAAAAAGTTTGTACAGTGAACATTTGTAGCCTGTATTCTCTCCTTGTGCACAAATTGCTAAGCAAGTATCCGATTTAATTTTGTTAGTTTTGATATTTAAGTTATATCAGTATGAATCTCGACTATGACGCGTTGAGCTTTAAAGACTTAATCTGTGAACAAAGAAATATTGCCATCCAACATAAATCGACGTTAGGACAAACGCGGCATAAATATTTCAAGCACGAAATTCTAACAAGGCGTCAGCATCGAAAATGCCGAAATATGAAAGAATTGCACCAACAATGCACGGTTGTCGCTTCGACTCTCCCCTTGTCCGAGCGGCCAAAGCCGATTATAATCGCGATAAAAATGCCAGAAAGCACCCCTCTGGCATCCCACCCCCTGGTCTTATCCGATCTCCTGTCAAAAGTCTTTCCAATTTATGTATTGCAGCCGACGCCCTGTGGTATTATTTATTAGTTGATGTTGTTCGCGCTATCACTTTTCAAGGTTCAGTACCCATATGTGTAATATAAACTATAGTTATTTGCCTTCCATCGGACTATTCGTTGGCCTGTGATATGTAGTACAGCTGTTTTACTCAAAGACTATTGGCGTGGATTCATAGAACTCGATTGCCCATACCTACCTTTAAGAAACTAGTAACTAGCGACGAAAAGGTCGAAAGCGTCGCTTTATTGGGGCTTACTTTTTTATTCGTGCATATAAATATTATTACTCTATTACTATCTCTTATCTCTTACCTAAGCAAGTGAGGTGTGTAAGAATAAGCCTAAATGGCGCTCTGTTGTTCGTGCCTACCCCGCAAGGGACCTGGCGTGAAGTTATGTATGTATGTATGTACTATCTCTTACGCTCGATGGCTTGGCACATGTTTTGAATGAAATGATAATTCATAACCGGACCGAGCACCGGCTTTTGCTAGATTGCAAAATTAAAAATATAAATTGTAATAAGATAATACATTGCAAGTTACATGTTTTTTCAACAGTGGTGTTAGTCGGCTAGGCGCTTGCATCATACGGTATGTTTTTCAACCGGCTTACCGTAACTGAATTTCCACCCTGCACCACTGCGCTATAGATATTGATGGAGTATGGAGTATTTTGATTTCTGTATTGTTGTGGTATAAAGCTATACAACAGGCAGACGAACGGAATATGGTTACCATCGCCTATAGAAATTTGCAACATCATAGGACCACGATCGGACGTCTGCGGCTACAGGGCTCCCCCTCAAGCGAAGCGTACCGGTGGTTTGACTCGACGTCCACTGCGGGTGTGAAAATTTTCTGTGCCAAGACGATGGCTTCAAACTGGACAAACCATAGCCTTAATCTGTCGCGCCAGAGTGGTGGAATTCTTGGTGTCAAAGCGAGGCCGGATACTTCCTTCAGTTCATGGCTGGCTGCTGCTGCTTTACTGCAATCTTCCATATTGTCTGAGCTTGATCGGCTAAACAGACGAGCAGAGTTTTCTATCCTGCAGGAATTTTGTTTCGAGATGATCCTTTCTTCAGAAGGTGGTTTTCTTGCGGGGTCACCACTTTTGAGGTCTTCAGGTAGAAGTGAAACAATGTTGTGTGTTTGAATTGCAGTTCAGGAATGCATGCTGTAGGCTCGCTCCGCGCTTACTAAAGTACTACAAAAATGCAGACGCTTAGCAGCTAACGGAGCGAGCTATGTCCCCGCGGTAGGCGGGGCGTGACCAATGTGCTATTTAGCTTTTAGGGTGGGATAGAGAGAACAGGATAGTAGTGATGGGATAAGAACATGAGCCATTGGAACTCCACACACACACATCGTAGTTAGGATGGTATCTTGTGGTTAGCTCCTTTGTAAGTGAAACACATAATTTTGTAGCAAAACATTTTAATACTGGAGTGTTATCGAGATAAATCGACTCCTATCAGTAATTAATAATTATAATTACAATGGTATAAACAAAGTAATAATGCTAATTTTACAATTTCATAATAGTGCCATACACGATTAGGCTAACCATTTCCTGCCGATATTCTGTGAGAACGTGGGATCACACCGATGGAGCCGGCCCTAAGAGCCGCAATCAAGGTAATTCCAGCATGGCTCTACCACATAAATTATAAATTAGATTCAAAACACTGTCGTGGAATTGCGAAAAATTAAAATAAGGGGGTATAGGATGTTACAATCATGACAAATATCGAAGTGGATCTATATGCAATGCTTATATCTATGCGTGTCAATTACTACGCGTTTCTGCAAAAGCGGCCGTTTTAGGCAGTCAGATTTTTTTTTATTTTCGGCCGCTTTTCTAGTGTTTCGTAATCATAAAAAGCGGCCAAAACCATCACATAATGGCTACTCAATTTCACTTTCGTAAGTACTAGAAAATCTTCCAAAGCGCGTATATTGTCACGAACTTTGGGGGTTTTGTTTTTTCACGTACCGCCTGATAGCCTCTCGAATAAAGATCTATGGCTTTTGATTTCGCACTCTATCATGATACGACCTTTCTCGTCTCCCCTTGCATGGAAAATTTAAACATTTCCACGGCAAACTTTTTTACACAAAGAGAACTCGAAAATTGTGTTCCTGTTTGAAACGCTCGCCGGAAACCACTAAGCTTTTAACGTTAACTCGGTAAAACAATAAAAAAAGATAGGACTGTGTCATTTAGAAGCGACAGGTCGCAATCAAAATACCTTTCGTACTTTTTGTCCGGGAATAAACTAACCCAGTCGTACATATCAAAATAAATGTAAGTTCACTTTATTCCTACATGAATCCTGACACTAAAGCTTTGTTGAGTTTTCGTATATTTCTATGTACATATATCGTATATTATACTGATTTTAAGGCGGGGGAAATGCATTTCACATACTACCGGGTCCTTTACTAGGGATTAGACTAAAGCAACGAGAGGTGAGACCATGAATTGGGACTAGAGTCAAATTACTCAATACTCCACTAAAACCACCCTCTCTCCCATGTGCCACTCGCTATGGCACGAAGAGCGTGAGGCTTAGAATGTAGTTACGCCCACGCTGTTCCTAGCTTGGAATATCCCGGGAAGCAGTGCAAACTCACTTCGTCAACAGGGGTGAAGATTCCTCCGCTCCCTAGATGCTAGAGGACCCTATATTATACTGATACAGTATCCTCATTCAACTATAGTATGTTTTATGTATTTAGATAGGACACCTGCACATCGAGATGACCAGTTTTTCAAACCCGCCAAGCCGCCTAGAAAAAGTACTTCCATTCCTTTAAGTGATAGAGAAAGCCCCAGCCCAGCAATGGGACGTTAATGGGATTATATTATTATGTTATGTCAAGTGACGCAACAAATTACGAAGAAAAGAATCTAACAAACAAGTAATATGTAGTAAGTAGAGATACGATTACACTATCTGATCTAGTTGCAAAGATTCCCAGCTAATAATGTTATAGAGTTAAAACAGTGCGTTGGCGAAGTTCTTTAGCCGACGAAGTTAACTCCTAAGAGAGTAGAGTTGTTGACATCTCTTTGAAAGCAAATAAATTGAGTGAATTAAGATACATGGTTGAAAATATTATCTTAAAGATAGTCGTGTTGTTGTGTTGTGTGTTACATTCAATTAATTTCTATTAAGACTCAACTTTGAATAAAAATCAACGTAGCTACTAGTATTATTAGATAAATAACATAATTCCTCATATACAAGTCCTAAAAAATATGCATATCTACTCTACTTCTTGGCAAAACAATAGGTGGTCTTATCACTAACAGTGTAAAAGTGATCTCGTGTAGGCAACATTAATTAAAGGAAATTCTTAATGAAATGAAATATTTATTCTTGAATAAATGTAGTTGTATACATGTGTTATTTTTTATCTTAACTCAATCAATGTAAGAGAAAACGGTATATAAGCTAGGATTGATCAAATTAAATATACTTAAACGACTTCATAAATTTAAAAATACATAAATATTTATTAATCTAAACATAATTGTAGGTATTATAATATGTGAAAAAAACATATTCAATTCATGAGTACGTATTAAGTAATTTTAAGAGTAAATTATATCAGATGTATTTGTTTAAGGATAATTCCTAAATAATAGTAATTTTTGATTTCTGTGGCAGTAACACGCAACGCATTCAAAATTTGATAGCCAGGACTATATAAGAAACATTATATATTATAAAAATATAGGACTAATTGTGCCGAAAACTAATATTTTATCTTGCGAATCTTAACAGTTATCAAAATAAACCTACATACACGCAAATTTAACTTAAAATTCTAGTTTTAAGCCCTAAAATCTGCAATGAAATCACCTGATGGAAAACGGTTACCATCGCCTATGGATAATTTGTAACACCAAGATGCCAGGTCACCATTGCGCTGCCCCTCTCTAAAGGGAGATTGGAACCTGGCCACTAATGTCGGAACAGAATTCAAGTTAGTTATGACGACATACTCTAGACCAGGGATTGTAGCCATCCAGACGAGCAAATACCCTACCACCTAGCACTAGGTTATTTTGTCGCCTCTTACATCAGGTCGCCCGGCCGCAGGAAATTGTATTATTTCTCCGTTCCTGTACGAAACGGTACGGTAGATAGTATATATAGTTTAACTACTACTAGATTAAGGTGATCTCTTTTTGGTATTGGTTTATTAATTAAGTGTGGCGGAAGAGAGAATGTCCAGTGTCTGTTCCCCTAAAAATGAGGAGGCTCAAATCCACCCGTGGGACGTTTGTGGACTGTTCTTATTCGTTACATAGGTATAATTGTCAAGATAAAAATAAATTTACCCTATGACATACAAACCTGAGCTTTATTATAGATTCTGTCAACAAAGTCGCGGCCAAAGTTGCCGTCTCTGTGGGATATTGGTATTTTACAACGCAACACATTTTTGCATTCATAGCGCTCTTTCGATTTGATTTCACATACTTTATGAGCCAGCTGCGATTTTCATACGTCGCCATTGAGAAATATTGCCGCATGCTGTTGACCGATATATAATATTTTATGTGGATTGAGAAACTCTGGATGTGTTAAATTGATTGAAGCCTAAAGCGGCAATTTTGTAATAAATATCTACATGTACATCCAATTTCCTTAACATACTGTAACAATTTGGGCCACCTGCATATCTGTAAACAAAGCACATTTATTACCCGTCGGCGTTTGAGCTAATAACATTGAAACTTTTTATGACCGTTTTCTTTTGTTTACTTTTTGATTAACATTTGTGATTAGCAAACAGTCCATTATTATTGTACTGGCAACTTGCGGCCGAGTCATTAGCTAGGTGTGGCGAACTAAGCCGACTTAGATACGGCAGACATATTGCATTTGTGCAGTATAAATCAATGACCTGATGGTGGGGAGAGGCAATCTAGCGATAGCCACAAGCGAAGCAAAACGTTAGTGACGGACTTTGTGCATGTGATTGAATCGTGCATTACCTTTGGACTGGTTGTGTACAGTTATATTTGTACTTATTTACTTCACAGGGTTTTACAGATAACCTAGCGAGGCTTTAAAGTATACAGGAACCACACTTGTACCAATTATTTTAACATTTTTATAGAATACCCGAAAACAGGATGATAACTTTTAAATTTAATATATTTGTAATCCTGCTCGACCGAAGTCGCGGGCACAACTGGTTGGAAAATAAAACGGCAAATCTTAGTCATTCAAAATGTTGTTATGGCACAAGTAACAATATAAGGTAATAATATTTTGTTTATCACTCACACAACCAATGTGAATCGGATTTTTTCAGCAAAACAATTTGACACCTATAGAAAATCCAAACGCGTACATGGTACCAATCTTTCAGGTTTCATACGTAAATCTGTTTATGTAAGGTTCCAGCATGAATGCGAGTATCATTAATCTTTGTAATAAATATCCCTCGCTGTCTCAGTAGGCGGCTGTTATGATCACTTTGACGACCGATGTAGGGGGAGGTATGGAGCACTTAATAAAATGCGTTTTGCCAATTTATTTTTGCACATTACTCTCGGTGTCGTGTGGGTTTTATAACGCATTTATTTATTTATTTTCCAATGTTGTTATAGAGGCCAAGACTGTTATTTTAGTAAAATAACTACATTCCACTCAAAACCTTATTATATGTATATGGAAATCATGATTTAGTAATATAATTCATAATATATCATTCGCTCAGTTTACAACATGGGAGCGCGAGATTCCCTGCGAGATAAGTTTAAACAAATAAATATTTTAACAGTGGCTTCACAGTATATACTTGAAAATGTTCTACATGTTAAGAAAAATATCACGGATTTTCCCAGATTAGCTGATATACATTGTAAAAATACTAGGAACAAAAATAAATTAGAAACTCCCACGTGTAGGCTCCATAAAGTTTATAGCAGTTTCGTGGGGCAAAGTGTAATGCTCTTTAACAAAATCCCAGTAAACGTTCGAGAACTGTCAGTAAATAAGTTTAAAAAATTAGTAAAGCAACGTTCGTGCAAGAAGGCTTATTATACAACGATAGAATTTTTAGACGACTGCACCGAATGGGAATAATGCGATCGCTATCAAGCTTTTTCAATAATCATTCATAAGAATTACTTTGTAAAACATTGTATTATTATAAAATACATAATAAAAAATTAAAAAGACGAGTGATTAAACATGATAATTACAAAGTAAAGATAATTCATTTTCATTTTCATACTTTAATCAGAACGCAGTCATAATTATAATAGAAATAGAGTACTATAAAACATAACTTCTAAAAGGTCTTATACGCTAATTATTAATATCTTCTAAACGTGTAGCGAAAGAGGTATGGTGGTATCGTATCTGTTCTTTGACTTTAGAACGTAGTTTTATTTAAAACTGTGTTTTTAGAAGATTCATGATTAGGGTATCCCGGCTACATAACCGGTGTGGGAAACCCGCAAATCAGTCTTGAATAACCATACTGGGTACGTTGTCCATTCCCATAATTCCGTGCATTCATATACTTAAAAACGTATTCGACTGTGGCATAGGAACCTCACAGACGTGACGCAGACATTAGTAAAACTTTGAACTTACAATTAGATTCCTATGAAAATTTTACTTTACAAATGTTTTTATTTTTATTGCATGAGTTCAGCAGACAGGCAGACGGCCCACTTGATGGAAAGAGATTACTAATGGTCACTAATGCCGGAACACAACTTAAGGTTATTATGACGGCATACTCTAGACCAGGGGTGGTAGCCATACAGTCGAGCAAATGCCCTATCTGGCTGTGGGTTGTTTTGTCGCCTCTTATGACAGGCCGCAGACAATTGTATTCTTTCTCCGTTCCTGCACGGATAAACATGTTATTGATATCAAAAATATTCCTTACGAAAATACGAACATCCGAGTTTAGCTTTATTTAAAAATAACTTAATTAGGAGAGTTTGTTATCATGTCGCAGGTCGTCTGACCGCAGTGCCCAATTGAAACCCAACACGATCCAGTCTGGCGGCGGACTGTGCATATAATTGCGTTAATACCTCGCCGCTTATGTTACACGTACTAATTAAGCCAGGTTTTACAGTGAATTCTGCTTAATGCATTTTGGTATATTATTTACTAAACGTGCCCAGGGCTTCGTGTAGGGCTTAAACTCCTACTACTGTACATCCACTAAGCCCTGGAATATATCGAAATGAAACACACGAAAATTTAAGCTAATGCTAACATTAAAGCAAAACGCAATAAAGGCACAGAAGTGAAATAATACGATTATTTTAAATGATTTAATTTTACATTTACACGCATCAATTTGGTTGCTTCATGCTTCATGCAAATTTAAAGACAGAATTGGGCTGTCTAATATCGGCCTAAGATTAGATACTGCAATCCATGTTTTGTTGAAACCAGTTGAGCTATTTTTGAGCATATTCAGGAAACTTTCAGACACCACACAGAAAATTCGAAAATGATCCCCATACAATTAAGTATATTAAGAAAAGCAATAATCTTTTATGCGTATAGGTTTGCGTTTGAACATGATATCGTCCAATGTGAAGGGAAGATATGGTCTACGATGGTGCACTTACCTATTCACACGGGACTTGAAGACTCTCAGGTTGCAATCGTTGCAATATCGGGAAAGATGGTCTCCGACATTAAATTACTGGCTACATCAAGTCGAAGAGCTCACAGCTGAACGCTCTCCAGTGTCTAAGATAGAAAACCTTTGAAGTGGCAACTCTGTGTCGATGTATGAGACTTTGAGTTTTGTCGGTGAAAAGTTAATCGTTGCCAAACAGCCTCCTGGACCTCCTCTTAATGGACTCTAATGCTTCGAGTTGATATTTGGCTGAAAGGTGAGAGTAGTACTCCATATATGCTCGTAGTTGAGCTTTTGTACCACGACAGTAGCTGTTCCGGTGTGAAATACCGCCTCATCTTTGAAAGTATGCATATGTATGGTGGCTATAATAAATCCTTAATTTATATATGATATATCTTCTTGTGCTTACATTGCTTGCTTACATTACAAAAGTATATCTAACGTTTTAGCTTCTGAGCAAAATTATTGTGACTACAGACAGATTAACAGACGGATGGACATTTCATAAGGGTACTATGGCCAAAATGGCAACGAAACCCTAAACATAGGCTCACTTAGTAATATTACGGGCAATGTTGATTTCTTGTAATTATTATGAAACAGTAAAACGCAGAGTGGCTATCTGATCGTACAAAGAGTACCTGGACACAACGCATTTGCCCGTTCTCGTTGCGGTCTCGCCTTGGGAAATGAATAGCCCAATTTTCCGCATTTTCCGCCATTAACAACATCCGGCCCGCGTACCGGTGACGCGTCCGCAAATAATGGCTGCCCCTATAAACTCAATGTTTGCCATGTGAAAAAAGCTTTGTCAAAACGCGATTAGGTTTTGTTACGTTATTTGTTTTTAAATGTTCCTATGCTCTTCTGAGCAAACCGAAAAAGTGTGGTAAACCTACTTTGCTTTATTTTCTGTACATAAATATTTGGCTTGTGACTTAGGGCGATTCACATTGTTGAGGCCGTTGGTATAGGACTGCCAACCGTATAGTATGTATAGGTATTTTAGCCAATTATACAATATTTCATACATAAATAATAGAATACGAAATGTACTGTTTTTATCACAAATTCATTGACGCGCTTTTTGTTCAGAAATTTATGAGTATTTTATAAATAATTAATCTTTGCTGGCCGAACCAAAAAGTACAAAATACACATGAAAAATACAATAATTAAATAAATAAAATATACAATGAATAACGAAAATTACATGTAAACTTTTTTTCACCTGTCATCCCCAAAATATAGTAGATACTACTAGGCTAAGATCCCGCTATGCAACGACCTTCACCGAGTGCCAATTTGATGAAACCTACTTTATATATAATTAAAGGTGTCAATAAATATATTGCATATATGGGTTGCGTAAAAAAATTCAGTCCAGTATATGATTAATTAATAATTTAAAAAACATTTCACCGGTTTGTTTATTAAATAAATTCTATACCAATGGAAAGTATGAAGCCCATAGAACATGCAAATTTTAGGTTGCCTATTCTTTTCCGGTCACAACTCTTGGGTAGCTAGGTATAATCCTTTTCATGTTCAAGATCAAATAGCATGCGCACTCTCTTTCTTTAAATTCGATTCGATTCGATTATCGAACAGTAATTATCGACCACAATGTACTATGCGCCTCTTGTCCAACAGAGCTACCGCTCTATTTAACTGATGTACGTAGAATGACGGTTGCAGATCGTCGGTTCCAGAGTGTTGGTTGTAGACTGCCGTTCGAAGACTAGCCCCTCTGCCTGAACACCGAGTATTTATAAGGTCCTCGAAACGCGCCGCAGTGACACCTTCCGGTAATGCTTTGGCACCACTTCAGTATCACTTCCATCATAACATCGACTTCCGCCATCGGTATAATTTCCAACTTCCGGTTACTCCATGTCCGATATCAGTTAGCTTGATAATAAATGCTTCTACGTTGACATCCGGTTATGCGACTTAAGATTACTACAGGAAAGAATAATCTATCCAGTTATTGACTACTTCCTTCATATGGTTACTTTATAATAACAAATACGATTCCGACATATATATAAAATTTCGAAAAAAAAATTCAGGCAACAGTTATTCGAAACCAAAAAAGCTTGTATACCACCAATCATAGCGAGGCGACGCTAACGATTTCCGATATAAAGTGAAGCCGTTAACGACAGCAGTTACCGCACAAACGGCCCGCGATACACAGCAGCGCGCCCTATCGCCACCGTAATGAATTTCCTCTTTTCATTCAGTGCGCGCCGGCTTACCTTTTAAGCCCATTTACCGTACTTTTATGTTCAAATTTCGAAAGCTATTAAAAAATATAGCATAAAAGTATAACTGTTACTGTGAGACGGCATTTATTAAGATCTTTGCGAGTTAGCCTTTGAGGAGCAGTAAATTATTTGATTGTCTCATTTTTATTATTTTCATTATGTTTGCATTAATTGGTTCAGAGGAGTCTAATTTTTATGTAACTTTTGGCTTGGATGAAAGATTTTAAGGTCATATTAACTTTTTAAATATTCATTAGTGAAACACAAAGAACGACAGGCATCGGAGTGCGATCATAAGTTTACTTTTTGACCTTTAAGTATGAAGAATGACAGGTGAATAAAAAAACATTAATGTTAATTTGGTCTGTATTTGTAACTTTTTCTCGAAACCGCGTATATATATGTTGTCGTGTGTATTTACGATGACGGGAATAAATAAATCTGTATACTTGTATATGTACCTTTCCCGAGAATTGTTTTTTCTAAAGTTAAGAAGGAACGAACAGTCACTTTCAAATATGTATATAATCAACCCGTAAACATTTCACAGTTGGGTTCAGGCCTCGCCATCTTTAAGGAAACGAATAGTACTTATACCCGCTACTTATATACGCTTGGCCAAGACGGATTGAAGGATTTGAAACATAGATTATCTGAAGGTTCAGGTCTCATCACAATATTTCTTCTACACCGTCAGTACGCGGTATTGTAGAAATATGCACATTAGGTTAGGAAACTACCAATTAGTACATTCTTCCCGGTCAAAATTTTAACCCAAGTTATTTGAATCTCGAGTGTCTCCCATTAAGCTACCAGTGTTTTCTGATTTATACCTTGCTGTGAATTTATCTTGAAACAATTTCATATATGCCCACAAGAATATCACAAATAAAAACAGATATCGCCGTAAAAAAACACGCCTATGATTGAGGACAACTGACGCTTTGATTTTCCACATCGCTGGGCCCGACTATTGATTTCCACTGATTTCTAGGGAAGCCCTTAGCTGTTTTAATCGCGAGGGTTATGATTTTGTGGTCAGAGGAGGTTGGGGACGGTCGGACTAGTTCGCAAAATCGGTAGGAGACAAAGAGTGCGGTCGGTCCCTTCAGAATTTAAAGTTTTAAGGTCTCTTTTTGTATTGTTTTCGGGAAATTATGACGAATCTGTCAGAATATTGTTTGGCGTTTGTTCGAAATACTTTTTGAGTTTTATGAATTTTGTTCGGTTGTCTGTTCTAAAAGGTATTTTATGATGTGGATGAATTAATCCTCATGATTTTTGTGATTTTATAATACAATTGGTTAAGTGTGTATTGATTCATACACAGTATAGGTTTATGAAGGAGAAGCACATATTTTTTTGTATTTGGTTCTACATGTTTTTAATTTATAATTATTTCTAACTATACTACATATAGCTTTGTAAGCTATTTTTTAGCCCTCAGTAAATCCGATATTGATAACAGAAAATATTTTTTTATTAGAAATTATCACGAGTTAAGCTATGAACAAGTCAAGTGTGTTCATTTAATTCAAATGTTGAGGTTTTTTATATATTTTTATGTTTATTTTCATGTGATAGATTGTCATGTAATATAAGTTAGTTTGGAAAATGATGACTACTATTTATTATACTCTTTATTTTATAAAAGATGTATATACATGCAAAAGGAGCCGAATTGGAAGCGTTTATGAAATAAAAAACCTATTTCTGGAGAAAAACGTAAAAGAGCCATAAACAAAGCATATATCTCTAACAAATATACAAAAACCATACACAAACAAATAAAAATATTAATCCATGCTCAAATAAAAACTACATCATTTTGTAACTACCTAAAAAAAGGCAATTTGTTTCCTGTAATACGTTGAACATTCCTTGCTTTAAGGACCATAATAAACGAAATCACTCAATGAAAGAGCGATGTTTTACTTTTACATCCTACTCAATATTCATCGTTTCCATTTTTCAGAATTAGGGCCCCATGAAATTTTTTACGAGTTGTTCACCCAGCTAGCTCTATTTATAGGGCCACTTATAGATGGCTTAATACAGTTTGATTATATTTACTTAGACAGTCTATCGGGATATGTTTTAATGGGGTTCTTTAACGTTCTCACGAAATAATGTTTATATTTAAAAAGAACAGTCTAGTGTAAACTGTCACTTTAGATAATAATCTGTCTGATTTAAAATACTTGCGAACGTACAATATAGGAATATAATAATCTATATCTGTTTACCGTATAAAAATTCGATTTAATTATTTCGTTTGTAGACACTAATTTTGAACGCATACCAAGCAATTCGTGTGTACAGTTTCAAAACCTATCAAGTGTATTCCAAGAAATTTTCCATCATAGCAAAAAATGACATGTGTTTCAATTATATGCCATTTCAAAACTATTTTGAAGTGACAACTTGTTATGGGAGGGTAAACGACTTCGTTACGTAACGCGTTACGGTGCCAGCTTCCCTTTCTCTCACGTTAGATTAGTTGAATTTATCACTTCTGTCGGGCGTCGCGAGACGCACAACGTCTTTTTTAAGTTTACTGCGAATAATAAGGTAATTTGAGACAAATTTTGCATATTTCGGCAAACAAAATACATCAGCAAATGTCTAGCAAGACAATAATAAATACACAAATTTTCACTTAAAAATAACATCAGTTGCTGCGTTTCGAAATTGTAAAGCTGAATTGTCTTACCTATTGAATATATTTATTTTTATCTTTCTTTTCATTCGAATTTTATTCGTGTACCGGGTGGAGATATAGTTCTGGACACTATCATGGCATATAGTTTTCCCTTCCATGATAACACCTATCGGTACCAGTAAATCAAATCATTTATTTGCTTAAAAACAAACAGCAAAATAATTATTTTCGTATAAGGAGATAAGGATATCATAAAAAATACGTTATTATGCTACTATTAAAAGTAAAACATAAAAAAACTATTCTCACCAAAATTTAATTTGAATATGAAAATGATTTTTTCTGTGAATGACTTTTTGTTTATTGTCAAATATCATATCCCTGTCAACAAATACTCGCGTCATATCGCAGCCCCTGAAAGCCTCCGCATAAACGCGTGTGTAATAAAACTATTTACCATATTTACATAACAACTCATGTCAACACTGCGCGTCGGTTGCTGTTTTAGAAAAACTCCTTTGTGAATTGAATTTTTTATCCCCGAGTTCCCCTTTAAACTTTTTAATGTAGCTCGTTGGTGCTGTCTGCCGCATATTATTATTTTTCCATATATTTTTTGTTTGATTTTTTATTCATGATATATAATATTGTTAATAGCAATTTCTGTGTTTCTGGTATAGAGGTGATCTTATTTGATTTTTGTATTATAAATCATATACTCGTACATCAATTTTAAGTATGTCCATAGATACCTTTGAAATTTCCAATTATGCAATATGTTGTAGATTTTATTACCTCTGGATGCAAAAAGGCTTACCCACTTGATGGAAGGTGTTTACCGTTGCCTATGGACATTGGCAACAACGTGGGCGTTACAAACATATGTATGTATGCTGTATAATTAGTTTAATTTATGCAATCCTTGCGATTAATAACGTATCAGTTTCACATAATTTCTTGGAAAATTTCTTAAGTTTAATTGTTTTGAACCTCCTTCGTTAAACGTAGCCGCGAAGTACAACAGCAATCAATGTAATCTAAGCCAACAAACTTCCCGATAACTTCGTATACCGTTCCTCAGAATGAAATCGTCATTTTGAATCGTGAATGGTTTTTTACATCGCATCCCGAATACGAGATGAAGGATAAAGGGGATGCTGGGGATCGTTTTATTCGTAGGAACAATTGCTATTGTTAGCGAGTGTATCTTAATTATTGTTTCAAATTATATTTTCTTAAGGAAATGGTTACTGTTTTCTCTGGCAATTGTATTATACCTTGAATTGTATGAATTATATAATCAAGGAATTTCTAAATAATTAAAGTAAAAGGAGTCTAATATTCTATTTTCTTCTAAAACAATGGAATTTTAAAGAGAATATGAAAATATTTTTCGATGTTTGTATTTTTTCATTCTGGTATCTAGGCTCTGACTGAAAACGATATCGTTTCATATTAAACGAAGAAGTTTCATATAAATCATGCTTTTAATCATGCTCATGTTCTAATCTTTCCATACTTGGCTTTCTATAAGTGTTAAGTATATAATTTATGAATATCATCACCTAACCTAAATATATTTCTCCCTATATGAGAAAACTCCTAACAACATAAGCGAGTCAACCCAACATTTATTTGAAAACTTTTCCTGAATTTTTTTGTACACTTAACACTTTTCCGGCTATTAAAAATTCAACCGGTCGAAAGGCGAGGCGGATCGGTTGTAACCGGACTACTGTCGGGACCCGGACTAATTGGATCCGATAGAACCGGTTTACCTAGCTTGCACCGGATAACTAATACCTTTTTACTCCGATAAGTTACTAGACTAACTTTTCGTATCCAATTTATTAGAGTTCCGTATAGAGTATTTACTTTTGTTTTCATGTTAAAAATTTGTTAAATATACCGATCTATGCTTTAGATACCAACAACATAATTCATTTATCGATGTTAAAATTACCTGTACATTAGGTACATATAAGTAATAATATTAAGTCTCTAAAAGTCATAATAAAATTTATTTCTTTTTTATGCATGAGATCAACTGACAGGCAGACGGACCACTTGATGGACTGCGGTTACCATCGCCTATGGACATTAGCAATACCAAAGGTGCTACAAAGGCGCGGCTGCTCTCTTAAGGGAGACTGGAACCTGGTCACTAATGCCAAACACAAATCAAGGTTGTTATGGCGACATACTCTAACCCAGGGGTGGTAGTCATCCAGTCGCGCGAATGCCCTACTACCTGGCTGTAGGTTATTTTGTCGCCTCTTACGACAAGCCGCCCGGCCGCAGGAAATTGTATTCTTTCTCCGTTCCTGCACGGATAAATATTGAAAATAGGTCTACATACTAATTATAGGCTATGAAGCTTATAAATAGAAATCGGGCAATAATAACGTTACAACCATATAATTGTACCAGTATATGGTTTGATGAGCGTTAACTAATTGGGATTGTTCACTTTTTTGCAATCTAGCTATTTCAAAAACCATTTCGAGGAATAGTGTCCCTAATAATTTATGTCTAGTTAAAATTCCAAAAAACGTACGATCTTCTTGTATTTTGTAAGAAATGTGTTTCACCTTTATTTGACCTTACTGAATCCAATCAGGTGGGCCGTCTGCCTGTTTACCTGCTTCAGGTGTTAAAAATTCTAGATGTACATTATTTGATTTAAGTTCTGTAACATGGATTTTTCCCTAAAGATCACTTTAAAAAATTTAACGATAACTATAGAAAATAATAATGGTTGAACACGAAAAATTATAAGCCTAGCGACAAAAAACACTAAAATGATCACGATACGTAATGAGTAATGACAGTGACATTTAAATAGTAGTAGCACAGATTACTATGATTAGTAAGTTTTATTATTTTTGTTTTCTAGATAAAGAAATCAATGTAAACTTGTCCCTTATGACGTCATCGGAGAAATAATTTTAAAATCGAATTATAAAAAACTAATGCTTAAAATACAAAAATATTCAAATTAGTATCTTGAAATACCCTATTTTACGTAATAAAAATATAAAATCAGAGGGTAATTTTTTGTGAACAATCCCCATTGCGTTAAATGATATAGCACCTAATCAGCAGCATATTATATGTACACATGTATGAAATGAAATACATATAAATAAATAAAATGATTAAAGTCAAATAAAATATATAAAAATTAAAAGAAATGAAAACCCTCCATCTGACAAATGATGGAAGTGGACATTATAAAAAAAATTAAAGGCTACCATATCTACCAGGGTGAAGCATAACCGAACGAATAATGACGTATGAGGGTATATTAATATACATTTTGAAGTGATGTTGTTTAGTCTTTGCAGTCTTTGATACAATATTTTTTTTGAAAATTCGCATAATTGTGCATACACGGCAATTTTATATACTCTAAGCGCAGAGGATTGAAATACTATATTCATGATGAAATATCGAGATAATTATTATCTTTGCTACGGAATACGTAACAAAGACAACTTGTTAAGCTATATATTAAAAAGATTTTCCTGGAAAAAGTGACGGAGATCTTTGATGTTTTTAATAATGGAGACGGTCGCGTCTAGTCGACGAACTTTCCGTCATTAAACAACAAAATCACGTTCTTTTTCCCTTGTTTACGGCAACACAAAAACAATACAATACGCGACGCAACAACGAAATAAAGCCGGACGAACATCAATCTTCGTCTGGCCGCGGCGACTCATCGGCTGAAAAAAATCAAAAAGCCAACCCGCCGAGAAGCGAGCGGAATACAGATGTCGAGTACAAGATTCTTCTTAGGGTCGCTTGTGCGAGCCAGTAGGAAATCCAAGTGATAGAAACAAAGTGATAGACTCAGAATCAGAAGTTATTTGTTCATAATATAGTTAATATCCGGCCCTCGTATTAAAAACCCTGTCGGTTTTACTCACCATATACTATATATACTACTACTTTCAATTGCTTATAAGATCTAAATATTTTTTTAATAAATAACAAAAGTAATGGGTAGGCAAACACATATATTGCTATACCCGCAGACGACGTTGCCGGTATAAAAATGAATAATTAATGAAAACATTTATTGTCACCAAAATTAAAATATGTTCTTAAAACTACATACAATAAATGCTGAACAAAGGCGGCTTATCGCTTAAAGAGATCTCTTCAGGCAACCCTATATTTGTATTATGGTATATGGGTAATATACAACAGACTATTCAGGGGCCGATCTCAGGCACCCAGTCCATAAGTAACGAGAAAATATCTTTCCAAAATTTACTATATCAGGAATCGAACAAGGAGCCTCTGCGTTGCAATGAATGAATGTAGGTCGCAAAATCAATAACTTGCGTAACATTATTTCAAACACATTTCCAAATTGGACCTAAGTTTTCTCCTTATATAACCCTGAAAAGCAATGAGTGTTCTCAAAACAATTTTACTTAAGCTCAAGGCCATTTAAACAATGGATGAAATGAATGACGAGCATTTTCATTGAAACAAAACCTTTTAGGTCTTAAAAACTAATCGAACAATGGAAAACGGCGCCCCTTCAATGTAGTTTGTAAGATGACAAAAAATGAATTCCATTATCGAAATCCCTTTTTGATTTTACGTACTCACTTGTAAAAAGAGGTGCTTTAGGAGGGCTCGTGAAGTTTTCTACTTAGTAATAATTAATTAATTACTCATCATTTATTTGTGCTTAACCAAAAAAATCCGGCATATTTTTAACTAAGCAACATTCTATTTCATGTTTACATCGATATCGGTTCTTTAATTTTCGAATAGATGGCGTTAGAATTACAATACATAATAATTAATAAAATTATTATATCTTATATTTTTTATTGTGTATAAAATAATATTTTATACACAATAAAATCAAAAAAACCACCATCGCCATTATTATCTCAATTCATTCCTGGGGTTGTCTGGAAGAAATCGCTTTTTAGCGATAAGACCGCCTAAGCCTTTTGTACATAGTTTTGGTATAAAACAATGCCCGAATGGAGGGGTGGGGCAGTCAAGCGAGGATTACGATACGAGTAAGACGATTCGATGAGCGATATAGTGACGGACTTTGCGCATGTTATAGAATGGTGCAGTTTTGTAATGGCTGTGCCCGGTTATATTTGTACCTGTTTTATACGTGTTTTTACAGTTTAATAGATTCTATAGTAGTTTCAACGGCATTTATAATTCAAGTCCTGTGTAGCTCGTAACAATATCTTATAATCTGGAAATTTTAATTTACCTGTATACAGAAATATCATTATATTATTATATTGAACCGAAATATACGAGTAAATAACTGAACGAAAAATTAGAGTATATTATCAAACTTACTTTCACACTTTTAAAAGAGTATATAAGTCGCATATAACTTTGCAACTGTGAAAATAAAATACAAGCGTATAATGAATGTTGAGTCGAAATTTCTTTCTTTAGTCATCCCGCTGAGATATAGCTTTCACCGCCAGCTTTTTAAGGTACAATAATGTATTTCTGATTACCATTAATAAGTACTATTACTAAGTCAGCTCTGTAATGCGCGCTTTTATTTTGAGGTTTTTGAGACAACCCTAATATCGTTAATCGTCGTCGCCTAAAAGTCATTAGTTTGAACTATCTGAGGACAGATTCTACTGTAGTATATAGAGCTGTTAATTAATTTTAAGTTAATTTAATTAATTTTAATCATACGGTGTAAAATGTCTTCAATAAAACTATATTAATACATTTATACATACATACATATATAACTTCACGCCATGTCCCTTGCGGGGTAGGCACAAGAACAGAGCGCCATTCAGGCTTATTCTTACACACCTCACTTGCTTCTTTGACATTCATAGCTCTTTCCATGCACGCTCGTCTGTTCTTAAGGCTCCTGACATAATACATTTATATTTCATAGATTTCTTACAAGATGTTATATATGGCGCTTACGAAATGCCGCTTATGCGTTAATTTTAAAATTACGCAGTTACACTCAATTCTTCATTTCACTACAGCATAATATAGAGAGCAACAGACACTCATATTTCTACTAAAAAACCATAGATAACACACGAATATAAAGGAGATCAGTCTCCAGCATAAAGTATCAAAACATCCTTACCTCCTTCGATATTTGATTCGATTTTACATTCAAGAGTTTCGTGTTTTATTTTATTTTATTCATAAAAAGTTACTAGATTATACACCAATTATATTGCCAAACTGCAACGCAGTTTGTCGGCAGTGGAATGCAATGTCTAAAGTCAAAGGTACAGACGCACATGATCATATTACAAGAATTTCATTTTTGGCAAAATAGATAAAGAATCCTGAATAACAAAAAATATAGATCCCAGAAGTCGATCGTACTCTTAACCTTCAGAAATGGGGTGAATACGCCATATAGCGAGGGGATCTGACGTCAAAGCCGAACTGTTTGCAATGCCATTTCGCTGTTAGATTGTAAATATTGGCCAGTTTTTGAGGCACGCTAGTTTGAACGGTTCTCTTAAATGGAGTCATTTGTATTATGCTTCGTGGAGGGTAACTGTGCCGTTTATTGACCACTTTAGAAGTCGAGTGCGTGGTTTACGTATCGCTTTGTCAGGCAGTGTGCGCGGAATATAAATTTGTTCGCGATAGACATATCTATTGGGAATGGACGTCTGTACAAGGGTCTTTGAGGAGTTTTGTAGTGTTCTTTGAAACCAATATCGTTTGGGTATCGATAGTTTTGTAATTAGATCTAGATGTAATATAAATATATGTAAACAGATAATAATTTTTTGCTCACGATAAAAATTACAAAAATATAAATTAAAGTAATTATAAAAAATATAAAAAAATATTTTCTTACTAATTTCAAGGATAGATTGCAAGCAAAGATTAATGTTTGTCACAATAAAATTATACATAACTAAATTTTACTCGAGCTTTATACCATCGTCATAAGCAATAATAATAACACAAAATGGAACATTTTTAACGAGCATACGTGTACGTCTATTGTTAATAGATAACATGACAACTCTATATGGATAATCTTTGATAGAAAAGTACGGTCTGTATGTCGCTGCTCAGTGATAGAGGGAAATAGCGAAAAAAATAAAATAAAGAATTGCCATCTATCCATTTATGGATGAAAAATGATTTTCTAATGGTAAATAGTCGTATGGGAGTGAATATCATATTCATCTTAAAAGTAATACCGATGTTTGATGATGTTTTTTTTATTTTATTTAATTCCAAAGTCGTAAGTGTCGTCTTCCTTTCTAACTTTAAAACTATGTAGTGAATACATCCAAAATTTAAAATCTAGGAAAATTAAAATAGTAAGAAAAGAGCCAAAAAACTTTCAACAAAAGTTGGGTTAGAACAAGGTCAATTATTTCATTACATCTACGGGACCGTGTCTCAATTAGGTTATTAAGGTAACACATATTTGAATTAGTCTGATATCAAATGGCCTAAAGCCGTCGACTTTAGATAATCGTTTAGTGTAATTGACACGTGTCTAGATATACTGGTAGTTGTAAGGCATAGCATAAAGTTCCACTTTATGCTGATACTTGTTATGTTCATCATATGAATCTACGAAAACGACCTATTTAGCTCCCAGTCAATCATGTGATTTATAAAAATAGAAGTTGAAATAAAATCAATATAATGTTTTGTAACAAACATCACCATATGCCAGTTACCTATTTTTGAATGTAGGTCGTAACGTAATTTATTTCATTTTTTTGCTTGTCATTCGCATTAATTTTGTAAGGGCGACATCTGCGAATAATAGGATCTCCAAGTCGTATATTATTATCATTTTATTGAATTTATCAACCTCATAAAAGGTTCCATCTCTGTTTATAAATAAATGATATTATTAAACCACATAATGAAGAAACTGGAATAGCCTTTACGCTCAGACATACCACATTAAATAAGAAAATAATTGATTAAATAATACATATTAGGTTGCTTTGAATATAAGTATTTTCATTGTACTAGTTTATAATTTATTTTTGTTCGCGTGGCTATGACACTAAAAACAACGCGTCAGCAGTGCCATCTCCTCATCGGGATAAATAGTATCCTAAGTGTTGACACGGGATATAAACCGGCTCTGTGTCGAATTTCCTTTAAATCCGTTTAGTAGTTTTAGGTAATACTCGAACAGATAGATGGGCTAAAGTTCTAAAATTTGCATTTTCGGAATGTGCTGGTCCGAATTAGCCTGAGGTTTTGTTCTCATTTTTAAACTTATTGTAAAAACATTAGCTCTCTATCTACAGATGTATTATATTATACATCTATACTATATATAATGTAAATTGGTAAAGTTTGTGAGTTTAAGATGTTCGGGATATTCTCCAGTACTACTGAACCAATGTTGAAAATTCTTTCACCAATGGAAAGCTACATTATTTCAGAGGGACATAGGCTATATTTGATTGTGATTAATAATACTTTTAATTTTTTATGACCCCAAGGAAGTGGGCTCGGAACAGCCTGTAAAATATGTAATAGCAATAACGTTCCACGCAAAGAATTACGCACGTACGAGGCATTGCGAGTGCTTTCTGTGTTTATGAATTAATTAAAGGTTACATACAAAGCTTGATTAAATCCTGATATGCATCCGTGTGTGCGTGCGTGCATGCTTTTGTATTTTAAAATGACGCCCAGTGAAGTGGACACGGATCAGCTAGTTATATAATATAATGTTACTGCTTCGTCTGAGATAATGTTAGTGTTAGTGATCGTTTCACACAGATGTCGATATAGGTGGGTTCAGTGCGATATTTGTGATCCAACATAGTCAATAACATTAAACATTGACAGATAACATACGTCTATACAATAAATGTGGCTAATCTTTTACGGAGTTATTTTTATCACTATAAACAAGATGTGCTTGGCCATAATCGCTAACATTAACACTATTCCTGAAGGATCAGGGACGTAATAAAATAATTAATTACACCAATAATTTGCCCTTGAAAACCAACCCAGTAGAATTTTCACAAATACTGCCGTAATTCTAATATTAATGTTATAAACTTCTGCGAAAAATTGCTGTCGACTCCCTTTGAAGCGGCTGTTCAAGGTCCTTGCGTGTTTCAAATGACCTTGTGTTGACATCGTGACATTTATTTTGTTTATGCTCCAATTTATAAAACCTTAATGGCCAACTATCTTTGTTTTTTTGTTCTGTTGACGGTTGTTATCCAGTTTTTTTTTTGAAAATCTTTTTATTGAAACGTTTGATCGTAGACAAAGACAAACTTCATGTCTGCGTAAAGACTGTTGGACATATCCATTAGTCTGAAGATTAGATCCAAATCTGTTGATACCGGACGATTTGTGATACACAATTTGTTATATACATGCATAACTTCACGCCAGGTCCCTTGCGGGTAGGCACGAAAACAGAGAGCCATTCAGGCTTATTCTTACACACCTCACTTGCTGCGACATTCATAGCTCTTATGCACGCTCGTCTGTTCTTAAGGCTCCTGACATCACCTTCTGCTACGATTTATTAGGTATTTTATAATGCTATAATATCATTGATTACTATAATCCAGTCAAACGCCAGCTGCCCGCTGTGCATAAACCACTGGTGCACTAGGGAGACACACGTGCGGTGCGTCAATTATCGATAACCATACCTTTTTCATAGTATTTATCGACTGTTGCGTCACTACGCCTCCCATTAGGCCTGTGTAACAGAGAGAGAAGTGGGCGCTTTCCTTTTTCCACATTCTGTTGCCCCACGGGCAGCGAGCGCCTGACTGGACTATAACGATAATCCCAGAGAGCTATTTAGCTAAACTAAAAATAGAAATATGGATTTCTATACATATACTTATATGAGAGCCATCCGTATTTTAAGTTTATTCGGGACTTAAATTTTCGGTCGTAGACCCCGTAGTTTCTCAGAAAACTGATTGTGACAGTCGTACAGACAGATAGACATGAACATTTTATAAATCGATTTTCTAATATGAAAGAAAGCAAGAAAGAAAAATATTTATTTACGACCGAAACAAGTTACTATATAAATAGAAATGGAAAGAAAATAAGTCCTAAATTTTAACCAACAAGTACAAGGACCATAAAGTGATAAATGGTCATAACCATTGGTTCCATAAAACCTTACATGCAATAATTTACTTAAAGTAGAATTATCTCTGTTTTTACGTAACAATTCGGTCGTACGGTTCTCGTGACCACTCTCTGGCAAGATCATTTTACAAAACGCAATTAAACTTTTAACTTCATTAATGAAAATACCTTATTTCCTGGCCAAATAATGGGGCTGCCATATTGTTCCCATCCAAGTCGGGACTCTATTGTATCTCAAACAATAAAAGGCGTAGTTGACTGTTCGGGCAATTGTAAAGGGGCCGTGTCACAGTTTTTCTTTTAATTGGAGCACGTCACAAAATATTAAGTGCCTCCGTCTGTGGACTCATTAAATTTTTTTATAGCTCAACGTTGTACGACTAATACGACCTTAGTTTTTCCATTAATTTTATCGCTTTTCATCGTGTCTCAGTAATCAGACCCTCGAGCAATTAACTGCGGGTTCAGCAATATATTACACCGCTACCATTTAGTGTTCATTTGATAGTATCTTTGTGATTTGTCGTTGTTAGTGTTTTAGTTTAAATTATCCTCGGCCGCTCGTAGTCATGATACAGGCGTATTGTTACATATTGTTTACGCTGTAAATGTTTCGATCGGCAGGAACTTGAAGGCAGACGTTCTGCTGCTCAGAAAAAATGAAAATCTAGGACCCGATTCCAGCGACATCTACCGGATCCAATTGTGAATCTAATCCATCCCGGGATCCATTCGAACATACATAAAAATCATCAAAATCAATACAACTGTTTAGGAGGAGTTCAGTGACATACACACGAACAAATAATTTTATATATAAATATTTTATACACCCCGTATCTCAAAAAGCACTCAATGGATTTTGTGCACTGATATTTTTAACCCCTAGTTATATGCATGGCGACCATTATTTATACATAAATATTATCTTACTTGATTCCCATAAAGGTAGGCAGAAACAATGGATCTCTAGTTGTTACGATCTTGACATATATGTTCTGCTTCATTAATCTGTTCGTATATAATATTAACCGTGCAGGTACAGAGAAAGAAGACAAGTTCCTGCGACCGAGCGCCCAGTCGTAGAAACGACAAACCCACCCAAAGCCAGGTGGTAAGGTTGGCCCGTCTGGATAGATACTGGTCTAGAGTATGACGCTATAACAAACTTGAGTTGTGTTCCGGTGTTATTGGTGGGTCCCGTCTCCTTTAGGAGGTGCAGCACATTGGTGTTACAAATGTCATGCAATAAAAAAAAGATTTAATACTAACTTTACTTTCTTGCAATACATTGAACCATTGTGTAGCAAAATATAGAATAAACTATTATCTGTACAGATCCAGAAGTATTTGACAAAAATGACTGACATAATAAACATATGGACACATGGGATGATTTAATTAACGATTTATACGAGAGTTCAGTTTTTTAGAAAATATTACAGCAATAACAATAATAATAATAAGTTATAGTCCCCATATTCCCAGACCCCTAGTACCACTAGTAGTTCACCCCAATAGCCCGGTACTTTTTATCCTCATTTCCTACAATAGTCTAAACTGACCGGGGGCTTTCCTTGGGTGCATTATTATATGGTGTAGACAGGGTTAATCGCCGGTCAGTGTCACGCCACATTTATATTAAATTTGACAAAATGCCTCTACGTGTTGGCCTTGCCATGGTCCCACGCGAACCCGTCAGATGTCCGGGCCATTTTTATGGCCCGTGGTCTTTAATGCCTTTAAAGCCATACATAGTAAAAATAATAAATGATTATTAACACAACAATATTTGACATCACAATTATCAACTACAACGGAAAGCGAAAGAAAAACAACGAAAACTAAGATTCAAACTAGAGTAAGCCTATATTTTAGCAGTGTAGTTAAAATATAGTAGCATTTTCCTATACGAGAACTGAAACTACGAAATTCTATGCAGATTTAATATATTCTAGAAACACCACGCTGACAGTTACAAAAATAGTTGTTTCAAAGCGTATGCAGTTGAAATGTTATTTTTCGTCAGAACTACCTCGAGTACAGGCAGGTGTAACTGTAGAAACGGTGTTTGCTAGAATAACAGACAGCGAATATAAAATCGTGGGGACTTGTATGAACATTACATGAATTCAAATAAACCGACTTTTGTTTAGGTCTGTACTGTTTTGTGTGTTTTGTCATATTGCACTATACTTGAAATGTTAGACGTCACATATGATTTCTTTTTATAAAATATAGTAGCTGCAGCACTTAGGTCTCTAGTCGTCTCTAGTATCTACAAGGTTTTTGAATTGCCTGAAGAGAGAAAACTGGTAGAAGGTCCATCTGATGAAAAGTTTTGACCGTTCCCTGTAAACGTTCGTAACACCTATATTTCTCTTGAATACAATACGAATATCTAAAGAACTTACCGCAGTCGATTTCCTCTGCGATAGGATATAATAAAAAAATTTAGCTATAGCTTGCATGCCGGCAACAGTCAACAATAGCCCGAAACAACCCAGAAACTAGGGAGACTTGGTCACTGTGAACGTTGAAGGCAAGAGACCTCGTGGTATATCTCCAAACAGGTGGATCGGCCTGCTTGTTGAAAATCGGTCTTCCACTAACCAAAAGTGATCTCAGTGCAATAAAGCAATTATTCACTGCCATCGTCAACAGTAAGGGAACGACTTAGAATAAGAAGTAGCTGTAGGTTTACATTTAACCATGATATCGCCTCATATCGAGCATAGATATAATATGGATGAAGAAAAAATTCTAAGAAGTATAGAAGTTTTTAAAGAATAAATGCTATATAGGGTGCCATAGAGTTTCTTCGAAGTAAACTTGGTGTCGCCGTCGGTGATACCTTTGGAGTTATGCACATTCATAGTAAGCATTAAGCTATAAAAACGGCTCTACGTTGTGCAAACACCCAAAAAGTCCGTGTACTTTGCTTACGAAAGTATTATAAGGTATTACCGAAATAAGATAGGTATTCCGCGATTTCGATTTTTTCATCGAATGTAATTTATCTAAAAGCCGTAAAACTAGACGGCTGCAGGCAGACACGTCCGTCTCCGTATAAGTGCCCTGGCGAAATGCCAAGGGTGAGGGTTATGGTTTTCCGGTCACCGATATAAGCGATCAACAAACTATCAGTAGAATACCCTTTTTAGAAGCTCCTAATAAAGTTCAATTCACCTTGACACGGAGTTCCCGTTAAGCCTTTTCAAGCTATATAGCCGGAACTCCTGTTATCGGCACGTTTTTATGTTATACCCTCAAAATAGACTTTATTTAATACCTAATAAGTTTGGTATTTCTATACGTAACCTCACTGATATTGCATCAACCTGCCGCTTCAATCCTGTCTTCGTTGTATGTTCTTGTTTTTGACGCATTTATACACAAATGGCTATTTATATCTCTTTCCCCATTGCGGTGTTTTGATTCATTTTGTGTATGAATACAACGTTCTTTATGGGCCTTACCCTAGTTCAAGTGAGTGCTTTATTTCGCTTCGCAAGGTTGTAATTTTCAGAGTGGTTTTTACTTAAAGAATTTTACGAAGGTAAAAGTGCTGTGTGCGTGGCTCCCTTCTGCCGGTGAATACTCTTTTTGCTTAAAAAATTACACAATAGAAAAAATATTACAAAGAAAAATTATACTATAAATAAAAATAAAAGCCTCGATTCCATCCAGGATTGGGACATTCATTCAGATACAATTCCATAAAATCAGTTGGTTTAGAATCGCATAACCATAGGAGAAAGTGCATCTCTACGTATTTTATCGTCTGTACAACGGAGAATGTCTCGTGGAGTCATTTGATCTAATAATAATAATGTCTCCTTTCCAATACTTAACTGCTCACCATCAGCAGAGTGTTCATTCTCGTCTCCTTTAATTGTAACTCCCCACCACGCAGCATTTCTCTAGAAAGTTTATTCCGTGAACAATGGTGTGATGATGATTTGGAGAGAACTTATCAATGAGGTTTTCCCTCTACACTATGACATGGGGTTGTATACGAACCGCGTTATATAATACCTTCGATTCCGAAAATGGCAACATGGCAACACTTCTAGTATTGCAAACGTCCAGTAATTTTTGTGGCTAAAAGCTTATTTTGAAGATCTATCACCTCTACGAAATTTTTCATGTACGGCGATGTATTTCCCAGATATTAAATTTTTGTGCAGTGTATAACTTACAAGTCGCTTATACAGGTGAACTGTTAAAACAGATAAAGCAAAACCGCACTTCAAATCGTTGGTGTCTGATAGCAAAGAAATGCTTTCTATCGCATAAGAGAACTTCCTTCGTTCTAATTACAGTTCTGCACTCCACAAAGAGTTAACTTTACAAAGGCGTCTCTGGTTACTTTGGCCGCGAAATTACTCCAAGAACGAGTTTCAACTGCGCTATTACGCTTTTTTAACAACGCTTTCGGGCGTGTGTAGTGTAACTGCAATGCGGTGCAGTTTTACATAAAAACAGTCTATCAAATCTAGGCAGTAATTTTACTTCATAACTCAAGTTTAATATTAATTACCAGGCAAAGGCTACGAAGTTGGCAAATAGACAGATGGCCACATAAGGAATAGTGGTTATCGTCCCAACTAGACGTTTACGTCACTAGGGGTGAAGTCACCGTTTTGCCAGCTTTTAGAATATGATAGTGAGGATAGTATAGAAGGGTCAGATAAGAAGAATTTGGGAAGAGAGGTTGAGATACAGGTATGGAATAACGACATGGGACAGGGGGAGGGAGAAGTGGATTATCGAAATTCTCATTCTTCGTAGGATATAAGATTAACTCAAGGCTAATATTACACGTCGAAATCGTGACATAATCGTCCTAGGTGGATTGATGAATTTCATGACAAGGTGTTAATCCTTACACCGTCAGCATATGGTAATTGTAACAATATGCATGTCAGGTAAAATGCCTTAACGGTACATGCTGCTAGTCAGTGGTCATGGCACATGCTGCTGTTCATATTCATTATATACACGGTTTTACCTTAGGGCGATTTTAGTTCGTTCGTTCGTCGTCAGTCATTGGCAGTCCACTGCTGGATGTAGACCTCACCAGGTCGGTGCCACTCATCCCTGTCCTCTGACTTCCTCATCAGTTTCTTAAGTTGTGCATCTTTGGTGGTTACTACGTTGGATGAAGAGTACGCCGCTAGGCGAGAGCCCATGGCTCAATCGCCATGCAGGAGCTGGGCTCGTCCTTGAGATAGGAGTCCAAAACAAGACCATGAGTGTTGTACACTAAATTTAATTATTGCTTAATTAATTTAAAATTAAACTGAAGACTATATAAATAGCAATCTCAGCTGCTATGTGAACGTGTATGTAAAACCTAAACATGTTTGTAGATGCATATACGTATCTGTATTCTATAATGCAGATTTTAGCATGTATAAGGACTACTCAGTTCTACTCTTGCTAATTATGTAGCAATCAATTATTCCTGTAGGTGACGTAACAATGATGTAATTAATATTTGTTATGGATTAAATAATTTTTAAATGACTATTTAATAATGCTTATATATCAGTGTCAAGTTAACAAACATCTAAAATTAGATATTAAATTAGATAACTTTTAAATTAAGCGTCAAAATACACAATAACTAAATTATATTTATCTTGTAAACAATAATAAGGCATAGTGTAATAATTTAGGTTGTATTATTCTGTACATAATCAAATTTAAATTGTTATTGAGGGTAAAATGAAAGCAATCACGACAAAAACACGTGTCCCGTCCTAACCAAATAATATTAAATAAAGGGGTATGCAAACTCAGATGTAGTCACGACCCCAGCCCACCTGCAGGGTCATCATACAACGATATGCTCCAAAATCGGGCTTATTCCGCGCAAGCCATTCCACTTTATTATATAGAATATTGGAAACACAACGGTACTGGCAACACATTTGAATTCAAAATGTTTTCTCTTACGCTGTATTTTGAATAAATTTGAATTCAGTTACAGTATTATTAAGGTTTAATTTTGCATTGTAGGTTTTGTGTTTGGGGGTGCTTTCTACAAGGGTCGAGACGCCGATTTGTGAGCGCCACTACGTCCTGCTATGTAGTTGGAAATACGCCAAATGTTAAACTTGCTAGGCTCATGGTACTGCCACGTTTTATATTCAGAATTGAAAGTTCCCATAATAAAACTGTCTGACCACTCTATAGTACGGTCGGTTAATGCAATTAATTTATTGCTTTTGTTGATCCAAACAAACGTGAAGCTCTTAATTATAAAACCGCATGCAGTTAGAATTCTACGTGCAACATTTATATGGAAACAAGTGTACTGTTTAACGTTATACATAGCTTAATGCTCGTTAATTGCGGACTGAGATCGATCTAGGACAAACTAAATAGTGCTTATTAAAAGATATTTTATTTGTATGTAAGTTTATTTTTGTATTGGTGTACAACAAAAACCATAGATAGATAGATAACACTTTATTGTACACCATACAAAACTAGTATTGTTCTAATAGCGTATAAGGGGTGGTGTTGCGGCGGCGCTGGATTTAGCTTTAAGCGAACTGTGTCAACTTTGCGGGAAAAGAAGTGCGGACAATTTGGCATGGGAATCGGAACGAGCACGCACTTACCTGGTTAATGGGAATGAAACGCGGCTCCTCTTCTCCACTATCCACTATCACACACACTTTATTGTATTTCGTATATTTATAGTAGTTTGTATGATATGTGTATATTTTTAAGTATTTTATATGTTTATTGTATATTACAAATGCGGCGCGGAGCGGGTTATTTACAATATATTATGTATGCGGGGAGATTTATTTTATAGTATTTTATTTATTTACAGAGCGGAGCGATGTATTTTATTTTATGATATGACAATGAGTGACTGAAGTGACGTGCGAAAGGGGAACGCGCCGTCACAATTTAAAAATAATTTAAATATGTTAAAGAAAAGTATCAATAGGTCTAAAGGAGGTTTACATGGCGGTACCAGGTGGTTTTATCGCTGAAAAGCGATGTCTTTTGACAACCCCTGGCAGGAATATTACTAAATAGGAGTGGCGATGGTGGTTTACATAATTTTTACTTACCAACTCTGTATCTATTTACAATCGTGTCAAATTTTATCCGTATTCAGACTACTACTAATTACAGACAAAACTAGTGCGTAGTACTAGTGCGAGCAAATAATTATTTAAATAATGTAAGTAAATACGATGACATCGACCCATTTGCGATCAGTATTTCAGGAGCCAAGCGGTGTCTAAGCCTTAAATTTTCAACAGTGACTAAGCATCTCGGTGCTTCTTTTACGTCTGCATATTATTTTTAACAATAACTTATTCGTGAAAACCTGTCATTGTATTTCTTTAATTAATTATAGTTATCTAATCCAATGTATTAAGCTGTAGGTTTTCCATAAATAAGTAAGTATAGATCCAGTTATTTCTGAGACAAATGACTATCTTACGAAAGGCGGACGGACATGACGGTTTTATAAGTGCCCCATTTTTGGCAAAGCAGTTACGGAACCCAGTCAATCAACAGGGCGTCATTAACGTGTGTCACAAATTACGGCTCACATTATACATCGGTATGCACATCCAACATTATTAATGCACCCTAGGGACTAGGGGTGGCTACGTGTACAGTATTTTAATTCGGTCAAAACACGCATGACGCACGAATTTAATTTCCCTCAATTATAATTATTTCGCGGTCACTTTATTGATGTGTTTTAATCAAAATTAATGTTTTGATTTCGTTAATGACAGTTTATTACAACGTTGATTTCGGTAATCAAGTTAAATTTATTTTGTTAACGTGTATGTATTTTTTATCTGAACTTACAATCGAAATCAAAATTAAACCGTAAAACTGACCCAATTGTATATTATAATTTTACATGTACATAACAGTTTTGATATAAATCCGACGTTCCGGCCGCTTTTCACTCGTCAAGTCGTCCGTGACCACGACCACTGAAAAGCGGCCGGAACGTCGGATAAACCAAAATCAAATAAATTGCCGCGCTTAAAACCGTTAAAACGTAGTTTATGATATTATGCTGTAAGGACTTTCAAAAAGTTAAAAAAAATCTATTAATTTATGTACTCAGTAGTTCCCAATCCAAATTCACAAGTTTTTATTCAAAATAAGTTCCACTGGAGAACATTTTCTGAAGGTCATAAATGTACCTAGACTACTATTACCTAGATTAGATGGATCGGAGCGAGGATTCCATTGGCTCTGTCCTCCGGTGCTATAAGCGAATAACCACTTACCACCTGTTCCTATAATTATCTTGTCAACCGTTCATTTGCTTATCTATCGATTAAAAATTAACATAAGCTCCTCCATACCTGTAAATGTAATCTCTTTCTACCGATGATAAGGCAAATGACTGTATATTAGGATACAGGAATCAGCCATAAGGGGTATTGCACTTAAATTGTAAAATGGGAAGGCACCAGTAAAACCATAAGAATTCTATTAATACTTTATTTCATATAAAGAGATCGTCCATAGCACGATGACACACAGCGGAGTAGAGAAAGGGCGAACGCAGCCACAGGCAAAAAGTGTTACATACATTTAACCAGGCTAGGGTGTGAAATTCATAATACCAACAAGGGGATCATACAGCTGCTTGCCAGCTTCGAAATTTAAAAAAAGTGCTGATTGTATATAAATAGGTAAAAGTGGTTCAAAATCTTTGTTTTTTTTTATTAGGATAACGCGTCAAGCTTGGAGGCGAATATTATCATAAAATATTAGGTCTAAGTTTTCATTCATATTTCAAAAGTAAACAACAAATGTTTTGTATAAAACAAAATGTTTGCTGTAATAACCGCCTTCTCTTACTTCTTTCATTCTCATTCTAAATGGATTACAAATTGTCAGAAATTAACCTTCAAGGAAAACAATTAATGTGGTAGATTAATTTCTGGAGTGATTTGGGTCCCAATGGCCGAGACCTCAAGATAAAAGGATTATGTCACCCTCTGTCATCCACATGGGCGAGCGCAGTAAGCCGGACATACTGGAATGGATCGACTTAAAAGTATAAAACAAGTACATTATTTTCTCACGCACTTATTTTCATAAATTTTGAATCTATACTTTAAGGAAATTATTCCATATTTTAGCATAAAACATATCTATTGTTACGATGAGCTGGGGTAAGCTATTAGGATTGGAAGAAAACACCAGTTTTTTTTTTCAACTAAACGCTTTTATTGTCTTACACAGCCGTACATAATTCTTTCCTGCAGGGTTGCCCGTTCACGCACAACTAGGACTCACTGTCCTCACGTTTACCCACAATACCGGCGCGATATTGCGTAGACCACCGTAGAGCTACTGCAGTGCTCACCTCCTTACTTACTACGCGTAGCTCTCTTCTGGATCTCCTCTTAAACTACACTAAACTCTTTTTCAGTGAACTGCTACTAAACTCGTCACTGTCTTCTACTAAACTTCTTTCCAACTTTCTCGTATCGAAGTTGTCACTTCGCCTTTCACTACTTATATACATAGAAGAATCTTCTGAAACCCATAATTTCGATTTTCTTTTCGTTACTCATGTATTTACTGTTTCTTCTAGAATCTTCTACATTTATCTGCAACTCCTGAAACCAACTAGATTTTACTAGATCATTCCATCATCATTCGCCACACTATGTATATGCACATAATCGAAAAGAAACTACATTCATTCACGTATTTTGGCTTTCTATCCTACGTAACCGATTATATTTTTTGGGTTAAAGTTGTCCTATGCTCATTTTTACTATAGGAATATAGGTATACATCATACGATGCGCGTTACTTTTCTGGCAGCATTATTGCACGAAAATAAATAATGAATTAGCAAAAGACCGTTCCATAAGTTAGCGGTTACAGAAATCTCTTAATATAAGTATATCCAAATTAAATTTCACGGGACTTGCTCATTTTCAAGACTGTGGGTGTGATATATAATGTAAAAAGTTATAATATGACTCTCTTTTCTTTCACCTTCTTACAGTTACCTGGGGTGGCACAATATGTCAATTCCTTCAATACTCTCCATTCTCACATACGTGCTCTGTCACAACAGAAATCAGCCATCCATCTCTATGGTGGATGGATGTTATGTTGATGATGTTCTATAGCATACTAAAAATGTATATTTGTATAAAATTTGACGATAAAAATTTTTAGCGGACAAAGTCACGGTGAATGCGGTGTCTATAAATACATTCTAAAGAAGCTATCAAGTAAATGCATTCCTAAACGCATACTCCAGTAGATCTTGGTAATTTAATTTTCTAAATGGATTTTCTAGGGTTCAGGAAGCCGGATGTTACAATGGACCGTTTTAAGGGATTTATTATGAATATAAATTAAGTTATTCTGACATTGCTCTGTGGGGTTCGAGGCATGTACGGATATTTCGTAGTCTCGAATAGATTATTAGATATTTATTTAGTTGAACAATTGGTTAAAATATTATGCAATATTTGACAATAAATTCTAAAACTACAATATTATTATTTATAATTTTATAAAATGTGCACACGAAACAGCTGAAGATATAATATATAATTTTGTTGCCTTCAGTTGTTTGTTTGTTGAATAATAATAAATAATTACAGAAATTACATACGCTCACCCAAACTCATGTCCAAACACTATGTCCGCCATTAACTTCAAAAGTACCTTGCACATATCTTGAAATCAGCTCAATTAATCACTCTCACCAAATACAGTACTTTTCAGGGCGGCTGCCATTTAATATAAGGTCTCACTAACTCACTCCATTTGCCAAAATCCATTATTTCTTACATGTCTGTCGTTTTTACACCGCATACGAACCCGACGACGACACAATGGCGACGTCTTATATGACCAATGCAAATTGGGGGGACAGAAATAGATATACATACATACTATTACACAAAAAGAGAGGGAACATGTATGTATCAAGACTGTGTATTGAAGTGCGAACAAGAGATGGTGATATTATGACTCGGCTACGTTAAATAATAAACAGTTTTAAAGAGTGGATACTAAAATGTCAAAAATAATTTAAAATGCTGCTTAAAAAACTTATTAATTTACTACTTGTTATGTTAAAATTAGGATATCATGATTGTTATTTAAAATTGTATGTCTTTAAAGAAAATATTATGTTCTCGAAAATCATGAAAATGCGATTTTGCTTCCACAATAGTAAACTATTTTTTTCAATAGTTGGGGGAGATTTAGATTTAAGTCTTGAAAATTGAGTTATATTTAACTTAAAAATTAAAACACTTTCAAGGAAAATGGTCTAAATAGTAAATGAAGGGTAGTTTTTGATTAAATGCTGTTTTATAGTTTCATAGTCTAGTAACGAAAATACGTCTGGACGGTTTTTTGTTATCTCCACGGAATCCTTGGGTTCTCTCTTCCATCGGTTCAGCGACCCAGAATATGTTAGCCTTTGAAACAAGAACACGCCACCTGTTTCAGTCCTGTGCGATTTCTTGCCAACTATCGTCATGAAGCTCTCATAGGTCAGCCTCCACTCTGTCACGAGCGGTACATGAGGCGACCGACCGGACGTCAGCCATCCGATCGTTCCAAATAGGCCCTCTTGACACTTCGATCCTCTCCCCCATCTGTTCACGAGACCGGGCCAACCGAGGCGGTGAGATTTTATCTCTCCTATTATGTTAGGCTCGATCACGAGATTTTCAGCTTCGACTTTGGTTCGGACCCTCCTGCCACTACCGTCTCTCCATGTTGAGCCCAAAATTTTACGGAGTACATTTCTTTCGGGCACTAACAACAGGACTGTTTGTTTAACGGCAAGCACTTAGTCTTTTATGGTACTGAGGCCAACACATGAAAACTGGGTATTTGTCACTTCTACAGAACCCTTTTTCGTCCTTACAATACACTTCCTCGTTTTATTTGTGTTCCTATAAATCAGTATAGATAACTGATAGCTTTTTAAAGAGACATTTTTAATATAACAAAAGCCCTAACAAAAGTTAATCCCGGCCAGTTGTAACTCGACATAGACAAAGGAAAAGAAAGCAAAAAAATAAATTACCACCCGAAGGTCTTACATTCAATTCTCGTAGGCCGCAATAATGCAGACGCCATTTATCAGGATAAACAGAACCAAGAATAACATGCCGCTGTAAGTAACAAATATTTTCCCAAAATTGTTTACTCCAGCTCGAAGATGTGTTTCCTCTGACTAGTTTAAATTCTAAGAGAGGTGAAATACTTTTACTATGAAATAAAAATCGCAAGAGTGGCAATAAGGGAGCGGAAATATGTCACAAAAAATACTGTTAGAACTTAGCCCCCCGACAAAGACAAATTCCACGAAGAACATTTTATTACCTTTCGGCATTTGAACTAATTGTAATTATTTTATGATCGATCGTCTTCTTTTGTTTACTTATTTACTAATTATGCTTGTCCATTGTTTTATTGTACTCGTTTATGGCCGCTTGAGGTCGAATCATAAGCCAGGTGTTACGGATTAGGTCGATTACAGTACGGACAAACTTATATATTATAGGTTTAAAACCAGGGCCCGATAGAGAGAAAGGAGGCAGTCGAGTGAGAACCACGATCAAGGCGAGACGTGTGTACATTCGATAAACTTTTAGTGACGGATTTTTCACGTTTTATTGAATTACGACCTTCTGCATTACGTTGGATTTGTTGTTTGGTTATATTTATTTATTATTTTTAAGCCAACGGCATTTTAATTAGAGTCCCGCTAAACTCATAACAATATTAATATTTTTACAAATAAAAACAGACATAAATTTGTGTATCCACCCCATCGATCTTTTGGGAAGTTAGTCGCGCCGCTTCTTCTCGACTTATGATTTTAATTACAGTAATGTTGATAGTTTCAATTTTGAAATAAAAATACATTCAGTTTTTCACTTCATACGTTTTTTTAGAATTTGTACTTTAAAAATAATCCAAACCAAATGTTGCTGTTTTTCCGGGTTTCAAATAACTTCGACCTGTTAGTGCAAAATGTCGTTTTCAAGCAAATTTGTATTTCGGTCATGATGTTTGTAAATTGTACCTACGTATTGTGTGGGTAAGGCAATAAAACTTTCAAATAAAACATGGGAATAAATATTTGTTATATTCCTCTGTTTTATTTGTTTTTTGTTACGTTTTAACGGCTATATTTTATGTAGGTGAAACGAAACTAGAAACTCTTTTATTTCAGTGGTAGTATTAGCAGTATAGCTTTATATACTAAAGGGTTTCGTAGCCATTTTCACATAAATCTTTACTATCATCATGTCGGTCTGTACATCTGTATTATATTATATTAGTAATATATAATTCGTTTTTACAAAGCTACTAGCTCAGCGGTATATATGCTACGGATTGAACAGAATGGTAAACATACATACATAACTTCACGCCAGGTCCCTTGCGGGCTAGGCACGAACAACAGAGCGCCATACAGGCTTATTCTTACACACCTCACTTGCTTCTTTGACATTCATAGCTCTTGTCATGCACGCTCGTCTGTTCTTAAGGCTCCTGACATCACCTTCTGCTAATACACAATCAATTTGATCATGGAAGGAGTGTCGTGGTCTTTCGCGACTTCTGCATCCATCCAATGGTAAACATGCAGGAATTAATTTCATTCATATCCCAAATATATAAAAACTGACATTGTAACTTTTTTATAGATATTCTTTTCCAAAGACGTAAAATGTGTGGCTCTTAACTTAACTTTTAAATGGGGTAGTCGACAGTAAAACAACTAAGATATTTTTTACCATCTTACAAAAAGCGGAAGCCGCGTACATTGTTTCCGATAAAAGCAAGTTATCACATCACAACTTATACAGGTTAAATAACGAATGAATTCGTGTATATAATAATTTAAATAATAATCGAAAAAGTTAAGACTTAAAAAAATCAACTATGTAATATATATGACACATAAATAACGCTAAAAGGAACTTGTCTAAAATGAAACTAAATTATAAAATATGTACGTATTTAATTTATAAAGTAGTAGTAAGTATATATATCTAATGTTCTACATCACCTATATCGCCAGATTATTTTCAAATATTCTTAAAATCAGGTTGCCTGTAAGTAATTGCTTCGAGCGATAAGGCCGCCTTTTGTTTTTACCATGACAATATTGTTTATTTGGTGAGCAATAACCTTTATTACCTATCTATCTATAAATTATGGATATTACCACTTGAAAAAGACTGAATTAAACTACACTAAGGCGTAGTAAACCACATGCACGTTCCTGGATTAGCTCAACTAACTCGTAGTTAACTGCTAACACAGGATTAAATAAACAATTTATCTTGCACCATCAAAAGTTAGGAGAAAACCCAGGATTAAACTTCTAAATATTTAACCCACCGATGTGGAATATAAAGTAATCAAGTATGTGCTACTTTTCTAGTGTTCGGGTACAACCAGGGGCTATTAAACTAATTTAATTTATTTTTGCCACGGTGTTTTAAAAGTATGATGATAACAAATTGTTTTAAATCCTTTCTTTTATATGAATATTATCTTGAAAGTTATTGTATATTGTTTCATCTATTAAATTATGAGGTGCAGGACTTATAAAAATCAGAAAAAAGTTGTAAAATTCAGTAGAACTTGATAAATAATTTCATACAGAAATGGTTTAAACAAAATTTATTGAGTTATGGGATTTTTTTGAATAAATTAATTTTAAACTTTCATTCCGAGCGTATATTATTATTCCACGTAACAACAACCTATGTATACAAAATAAACATATTCATACCCGAAAACTGTACCAACAATCAATGTCTAAGAACGTGATGAGAATATCTCAAAGTATCAGTTAAGGTGTTGCCTAGCAACCACAGAGCTCACTAGGGCCGCATTCCACATGAGGCTCACCACGCCCACGCTCACGATCGAATTTCCCGTTTCACATGTTGGCGGGCGTTACATTCATAAACTCAAGTAGAACGGATTATAGAGCGTTGCTGCCATTAACGACGTAATACACAAATGCTATTGGTTGCTGTATGGTTAATTTAAAAATCGCGCTTTTGTTAACTTATAGGATACGTATAGGCATGTTGACGGCCTCTGTGATTGAACGGGCTATGCCTTTGCCAGCCTACCTCACTGCAAAGCAGAGGTTCCGGGTTGGATTCCTAGTAAATTTCGTAAACGTTTTTTCTCCGTTATTTACTATGGTCTGGGTATTTGGGATCGGCCCCAGAGTAGATTAGAACGTTGTATATTACTCATAACAAAAGCGTGACTTGCTTAATTTTTGCATAATATACAATATGTGTGTTTTTCAGCCGATTATTATTATATATTATATATAGATAGAGAGAATTAATGTTCTGTGGTCAACGTCCACTTTAACCCATGGGTCGTTGTGAGCTCTGTGTGATCGAAAAATTATGACCTCATTAGTAACGTTTTTGTGGCGACCATAACGACTTAGGTCGGTCGCTATGTGGAACGGCTGAAGGAGCAATTTAAGCGTTGTGAGAGCGGTGGAACGCGCCGTTTTCGCCGTTGCCGCGTTGGCGACTTTGCGTGACGAATTCATTCTGTTATTAAGGAAAAACATAATTATTGTATCTCTGTCTTCATATTATTTACGTGTTCATGGCGTATATCCTGTTTCCTTGATTATTTATCTTTTGTTTACAGAATAAGAGCAAAAAATAATACGTCCTGATTGACATTATTTGACCTGCAAACGGTAGCTATATCGTGTAACATGGATTTATTGAATAACTACTAGCTCTATCAACCTTTTTGATCGCGTGGGAGTTATGACTTTACATTTACATCTGCTGAAGACTTCAAGATATTGCAATGGAACATACGCGTAAACTCTTGTTTGCTATCTAGCTTTAATCCGTTGACTTATGGAATTAAGTGGCGAGTTTCATTTACGTCCCAAAAGTGCCGGTCAAGTTAACAGCACTACAAAGCCATCCTTAGACCTGTCCTTTTGTATGGTAGTAAAACGTGACCTACTTGAGCAACATACGCAAGAGCTGCATGTTATGGAAATGAATATGCTGCGGTATGTGTAGAGACATACTGAAAGACCGCGATAGGAACTCCCCGATCGACGACATTCTTCATACTGAACGGAATCGCGTACGTTAGCACCACCACGTTTTACAAAAACTGAAGTCGAAGATTTTGCGAAATGGAAAAGAAAAAGGAGGAAAGCGGACCCTGGGCGTAGAACGAAATGCTCCGAACGTAACCGGGATTTAACGCTCAGATGATGATGATCCTGTTCTAATCGCTAACATTTTGTTTCAATCTGTTTCTGAGCAATTACGAGTCTCAAACCGACGCACAAATAAAAATGATAAATGCGGTAATTATTTATTAGGTATCCTTAGTATTGATTTTGAAATCATAGACAGAAAATGAAATATCATTGAAATAGAATACTTAAAGGTTGCGATCTTCTTGTGTGCTATGGTTTCGTTTGTGACCGCTTAAAAAGGTGGATTTCTTCAATTTGTTGTGTCAATCTATCATCTATAATATTGTAAAATTGTAAACAAGTAGTCTTTTGTTTCTTAGATTTATTGTGTTTGTCTGTTTGTTCGGATTACATCTAAAAACTACAGGGTTGATTTTGATGCGGTTTTCGCTGATCGATTGCAAATTTCCAGATTTGAAATCTGCGATACTTTATGTTCCGGGAACTCCAAGAGAATTTTCCCGGGGGTGGTTTTAAATTGGTAGGTACTTGTCCAATTGTACCAATTTGCAATTTCTGACCCGGTTTGGATAATGTATTTTTACAACATTATCGGTGCAAAACAACAAAATATTGAAGAAAATATAGTTATTTTCGAGTTTTACTTCGCACCAACTTCTAGATGTAAAAAAATAATTACTTCTTTTTAGTTACTCTTTAAATTACACCAAAACGTGACAATATTAGCGATAAGAAACGTGCTGTAACCAACATATTGCCAACTCCAATGTACCGTACTGGCTTTGCAAGACGGCAGCAATGCTATATGTCTGTGACACTATATAACAAGATAAATAAACAAATAAATGTAAACTAAAAAACTGGCTACTTACCCTCGACTACGCTACCACCGAAGCAATGTTTTAACCTATCTATCTTAATAGCAACTGTACAGTACATACATAGTTACACACATACACACACACGTACACAAAACACACACACACACACACACACGATGTGCGCGCGGACGCGCGCTCACGTGCATCTACACCACACGCTTACTCACTAGACATAAGTACTCTGTTACCGATTTGTATTTTTTATGTTTAAAACTAAATACTAATGTGAGAGGGCACTGATTCCCGAAACACAGGCTTCATGCCTAGCTCGGGAGTTAGGGACTTCTAAAAGTTATTGTAACAAATTTTTTGGCAATAAAGATTTATTTATTATTATTATTATTACTCTTGAACCTCTTGAAATCGGTTCCATTATGCTAGCTTTTTTTATTTAACTGCCTATGGAATTCTTAGATATTACTCAAAAAATCCAGAGTTTCATTTAAATTATTTACATAAAACATAACGTTATGTAACAATAAATTGTAATTAAAATTTATTTTGCTTTATAAACTTGATAAATTAACATTAAATTAAAACATTTTCAATTTTTAAAATATTTCACGAACTCAACGGTACCCTCACATTACGCGGTGTGATTCTAAGTGAATTTAGTTAAATTACACGAGTGTTATTTAGATGAAGGCGCGATAATTATATTTTGTAACACCGACACACATTACTCATTCAAACTGAGTTTGGCGTACGTGCCATTTGGACGATGAAACGCTTATATTCACAAATAGAAATTTAATTTTAATGCTACGAAATTCTTATCTGTTGTTACATTTATTTTACTAACAAAGTAATGTAGATAATACAATGCTTTTTATTGTATACATAATGACTACATGATAGAGAAAAATACACAATAAGCTTAAATACTATAAGGTAGTAAAATGAGCAGCTTTATTGCTTAAAGCAATCTCTTCCAGGCAACCTTTCAATATCAATCATCAATCAATATTGTTACGAGTCGCGACACTCAAATTAAAATGCCGTTAGAATTACTGTAGAGTTCATTAGAACTATACAAACAAGTATAACACAGGGATAAATATAACCGAACACAACACAAGTCCAAACGTAATGCAAAAGGTCGTAATTCAATAAAACACGCAAAGTCCGTCACTTATTAGATTCCCGATTGTAGTACACACAGTGGTTATCGCTCGACTCACTCCCTCCCTCAATCGGGCCATTGTTTTTTACTGCACAGATGCAATATGTCCGCCCGGCCGCGTGGATCGTATTTTCTATAATCAGCTTTTACTTTAAATCCGTAATAGCTGGCTAATGATCACAATACAACAATAGGCCGTATGCAATAAGTAAACAAAAGAAGAGGACCATAAAAGAATTTAAATGTTATTAGTTCAAATGCTGACGGTAATAAATGTGCTTTGTTTCAAATATGCCGTTTTATGTGTTTTTCGGGATCTGAGTTGTAACAATATCATCAATACATAAAAATAGCAATAGATGTTTTCTATTGATATTTTTGTAATAAAGCTTATCGTCTCTTTGAAACTTTTAAATCTTATTCCTGGTATAGAGCACACAGGCTGATCGGCCTCTTGACGGAATGTGGTTACCGTTGCCTAAGGACATTGTAACAAAAAGAGTGGTGACAATATACTGCCTCTTCCTGTACTGGAACATGAATTGACCATTTTATGGTGGCACATTCTAGTGCTGAGACTGTAGTTATTGAGACTTGGCAAAATAAAACACGGGATGCTGTAAATTCTATTCTGATTTATCAATTAGTAGGTACCACCCATACTGTGTATAATAGAAATAAGCAAGAAGTACATTGTTGGTGCACTTTCATGTTATATAGTGGAGGAATATTCTTTTTTGCTGGCATGTATTTCTATAATCTCATCGAAATCTAATCAATCCTTGAAAAAGAAATCTTGCTGAAAAGAAAATCACACGCATACACTTACATAATTATATCCTGTAATGTATTTCTGCTAAACTAACAATACATTTTATTTCTTTCAGGTAAATTACTGCTTCTAAAGTACTTCTAAGGCAAGTCAACAAATGATAAACAATATAATATAAGCCCACAAACTTCTCGCTGCTGGGCTCGGGCCTCCCTATTTTATGGACGGACAGCATACCCTCTACACATGTTCAAGGTGGTTTGGCGGATTTCTTAAATTTCCCCATATGCAGGTTTCATCGCAGTGTTTTCTTTTATCGACAGTAAATGGTAAATGTAACGATATACACATTATGTCATTAACTCCCGGTCAGAATTCGGACCCAAGTCGTAATTATGAACCAGGAGTCCGTTGGCTAAAAAGCTATTATAACTTTGCCTTATTGAGTGAGCTACCACATTTTTGAAGGTATATTAAATTGACAGAATTCACTTACGATAAATCTGTAATACACAAATATCTCAACAGTTTCACAAACAAAATTTTTTTGAAGTGATAACTTCTTATGGTAGGGTAAACCGCTTCGTTGCGTAACGCGTTACGGCGCCAGTCTGTCTGGCTTCCCTTTCTCTCAGGGGTACGACAGCGGTAGGCAGGCTCCTCCTCTCTTACTCTAACCCACAGTGCTAGCAGTATTTCAGTATTTTTTATTAAAACAAGTTTTATACGATGTACTTATACACCGTGATCACATAGCTAAAGTGTTATAAAAGAGAGTTCAGGTAAAAATAATTTTAATTAAGCATGCATCTATCAAGAAGCTTATGAAAGTAGATGAAGTGAAAGTTGTTTTTAGGTTAGTCGCAAATGGGGATCCATCGTTTCTGCCTACCCCCGTGGAAAACAGGCGTGATAATATCTTAAAATAACAACCCATAAATGTCCCAATGCTGGGCTCGGTTCTGTCACTATAGGGGAAAGGACAGTATACCCACCACACTTATCCAAGGTGGCTTGGCAGGTTCCACACATCACTTATCTCAATGTGCAGGTTTCATCACAATGTTTTCCTTAACCGCCTAAGTAGTGTAAGCGTTCCGGCCAGGATTTGAACCTGCGTCCTTTGTATAATAAAAATCTATGTTCATATAATAAAAATGATATTTCACATTATTGATTTCTATTATATAGAAATGTATATTAAATAAAAAATACATTTATGTAAAACATTCATAATTTTATTGTTGAGATTTGTCGTAAGTAAATTCTGTCAATTTAGATATATCTTCACAAATGTGTGGATGCGTGAGTGAGATAGCGAACTACTTATAGGTAGCTCCTTAAATCATAATAAATAAAACAAAGGCACAATACATGGCACTAGTTAAGATAATATATATAGGTATAGACATAAGGAACACACAGCACATGCACTTTCTCACAATACCAGCATGTAACAGATACACTCTACATTTAAGTTAAGTATTAAAATTAGATAAAAAAATAACTATATTAATTATTCTTAAGGTACACAACACAACACAAAAATCATAAAATTAATGTCACACATAATAACACATAAACAATAAGCGTGTATAAATTCAAAAAACTCTAACAATAATTAAGATGTAAAAAGGGTACGGAACTAGAGTCCGTAGATTAGTTAATTTTAAAAAAAACAAAGGCAAATAAATACCTCGTGACATAGAAACAATTGAACTGCAAATCTTATAACAGCGTCAAGGAATAAATTAGTGTAAACGTGTCTACCCGGTCAAATGGATAATACCGCTAAAGGGCGACCGTCCGATGTCGAGCCAAAGTAAATGAATCGGAAAAGTAAATAAAAAGGTAAAAAAGGGACATGGCAAGGTGGACAAGTTAAAAGAAGTCTGTAACTACAGGGTTCCGAAATGATCAATTTTATCTTAATTTAAATAATCAATATCAAGTTGTTCACTTTTTTAATATTATAACGGAATCTAACAAAGAAAGTTGTAATAAAGGTAAAAATCGTAATAAAGATATACCCAGCCTAAAGTCTGTGCTGCGGCAGCTCTGAATTTAGGATAACAATGGACTATGTCGATTTTGTAGGAAAAGAAGTGTTGAGCAATTTAGGTTGGTAGAGATAGATAGAAAATACTTATCATTTATAGTAATTTCGTGTCAAGGCAGGAACAAAGGGCGGCCTTATCGCCTTAGAGCAATCTCTTCCAGACAACCCGGGCTGTGGATTGTGTGAAAGGAATCAAAAGTCTATAACGGTGGTGTGTAGATTAAATACATGTAATTAATAGGATACATAAATATTACACAATACATATAACTAAGAAGAAGAAAATAGACAATAGCACATATTAATATTATATATATCCAAATATATACATTATTAATATGTGTATAGCAATAAAACAATATATCAATATTATATATATTAATATAATATATACATATTTGTAATGTGAGATTGAGCACGCACGTACCTGATTAATGGGCATGAAATGCAGCTGCTCCTCACTTTCACTTCAATTCACTTGTAGTTTTATGTTTATAGTATTTAATTTGACGTATACACGTATATATTTATTGTATTCTATATTATATATGCTTCTTATATTTTATACTTGCGATGCGGAGCGGTTTAATTTTAAATTATATACGTTTCTGGTACGTTGCGGGCGCAATGTATTTTACGTTGTGTTATTTTATTTATAAAGCAGAACTATTTTTTTTATATACAATGTGCGGTGTGGTTTAATTTATTTTTATTTGATGAAATGAATGACTGACGTGCATGCGAAAAAGAGAACACGCCGCCAGATTTAAATGAAGAATTTAAATATGTTAGAAGAAAAGTATGAATAGGTCGAAAGGAGGTTTACATGGCGATACCTGTCTGGAAATTTGTTGGCAATGCCAGTCCCAGTCCAATCCAATCCCAGTTTTAGAAGTATCTATAGGGGACGGTAACCACTTCACGTTAGCTGGGCCGTCTGTCTATATGTTAGTGTCGTTAAAAATCATATGTGTTAATCAAATAATCCTACGAAAGAAAGAAAGAAAAAGATTTATTGACTAAAAATACGACGCTATACATAAAAAAAACACAATAAATTGTAAATTTTTACACAAAAACATGTATAATATTAAATAAACAAATAAAGGCCCGTACGTCGAGTTTTTTAGCCAACGAGGTTGACAACTCAGCATTGTGCTGTTACGAAATTTTTTTAAATCCCGATACAGCGCTGATTTTCAGTGCCAACCTCCGAACACTTGACCCAATAACACACACACACACACACACATATATAAGTTATAAGTTCCTGAACACATAAAAAAAACATACAGCATATACACAAATACAAACACACATAAATATACTGTGATTATATTAGAAAAACAAATATAGTAATATTATTAAATAAAATCATATAGTTATATACAGTGAAATTACAAAAGACTTAAAGATATATCAAAAACAGTGCTGTGAAAATAAAAAAATAAAATAAAAATTACATTTGTATTATGGGAAAAAAGGCTATACGTTATTTTCAAGTCCAAGTTGAAATCAACACTTTAATTAATATTTGTGGTAGGTGGGGTCATTCTTTTGTTCCTCCATCAAATATTTTCTGTATTGAACTTTAAATGAAATTGCCGACTTCATATTTCTCAAAGGTGGTGGGAGATCATTCCAACAATGAGTTGCTGCAAATTTGAAACAACCCCTAAACGCTGCTGTCCTATGTTTAAACGGCACTAAAGGCTTAGTAACAACACGTGCCCTGTATTCTGGCGCCCTATTTTGTCTCCAGTCCATTTTTTCATATAAGTATGTTGGATTTCGTGTAGATATTATTCCAAACAATAGGGTAGCTAGGTGAAGTTTCCTTCTAGCTGCCATCTTAAGAATATCGTTTGCATTAAGAAATGGTGTGATATGACTCCTCCTAGGTATCTGAAAGCAAAATCTGGCACAAGAATTTTGTATACGTTGTATAAGACGTTCCGTTCTTGTTAGCAGGCATGGTCCATATACAGTATCACAGTAATTTAGTTTCGAAAGGACTAGACTCTCTACCAGTTGCTTTCTCACATCTACACTTATAAAATTCCTTAAAGCATATAATATTTTCAGCCTATAATAACAGTTTCTCGTAACATTATTAATATGTGATTCAAATCGTAATTCAGAATCGATGGTAAGTCCTAGATTACAAGCCGAACTTACATTCATAATACATTCATCTCTTATTTTGATCGTAGGACTTGCTTCCTTTATTGAGCTGACTTGTTGGCGACTACCAAGTATCATGAACTTCGACTTTATAGGATTTAAGACCAAACAATTTTGTTCTGACCATGATACGATTCTTTCGAGGTCACTGTTGATGTTTTCAACCGCTTCATTTACGCTGTTAGGCCTGAACGATAGATACAACTGAATGTCATCCGCATATATATGAAATTTACAATGCTGGATACATTCAATAATGTCAGCACTGTATAAGATAAATAAAAGTGGTCCAAGAATTGAGCCTTGCGGAACTCCTCTTGCAAGGTGAAGTGGTTTAGAAGTCACTATTGTTCCATCAGGCCTTTTAATTTCAACCGGTTGCTTCCTGCCAGTCAAATAACTATGAAACCATCTAATTGCGTCCGGTGAAAATCCATAAAATGTGAGCTTCGACATTAGTAGATTGGTGTTAATGGCATCAAATGCGCGAGAATAATCCAGTAAAACAAGGATTGTTCCTTGTCCAGCATCACGCGCTTCTGTAATATTTCCTATAACGTCACTTAGAGCAGTTGCGGTACCATATCCCTTTCTAAAACCTGACTGAAAATCTGGCAATATATTATTCGTTTCTAAATATTGTACGACTTGTGAATGTACAACCTTTTCCAAAATCTTCGAAAGACAAGGCAATATACTTATGGGACGTAGATCTTTATTAGTAATTGGATTGTTATTTTTAGGAATAGGACGAACAATAGCCTGTTTCCATAAATCTGGAAAAGTGGTTGACAAGATTGATTTATTAATTATTTGTGTAATTATATCAAGCGAGTAGGGCAAAGTTATTTTTAACATATCAATATTAATTTTATCTATACCAAGAGCATTTGATTTGATAGAATTTATAATTCCAAGTACTTTATCTTTTGTAACGGTTTTCAAAGAGAAGTTTTCTTGACTATATCTATGACATTCAAAATATGTAAGTTGCCGTATGGTCACAGTATTTATACCTGGCACTTCTAAGAATGCTTTATTGATCTCATCTGGATTACTGAAATAAGGAGGTAAGTCTCTATCTTGGTGCGATTTTATAACACTAGATTTTAAATTCTTCCACAATTGTTTAGAATTATGTACATTTTTGTTAATATGTTGTGTAAAGTAAGCTTTCTTTTCATTAAAAAGAGCTGTAGATGATAAATGCTTTAGTTCTAAGTAATATTGTTTATGAGATTGTGTTTTAGTCCGATGAAACCGTCGTCAAGCTTCATCTCTTAGTTTAAACATTAACTTAATATTGTCAGTAATCCAGGGTGTTGGCAGTGTTTTAAATGTTTTAGTTTTTACCGGTGCATGCGTATGAAATAGCTGTAAAAATTTTGTATTAAATGCATTTACCATACCATTAACATGCCCCTCTTTACAAAATTCTTTCCAAGGTATCTGTTCTAAATCATTTACAAAAACATTGTGAACTATGTTATTAATAGACCGATATGTAACCAATCTTGTTCGTAGCTTATCTTTTTTATTGATTGTGTCACAAATAACAAAAGCGTGATGACTTAGTTCAGTAATATGCTCTACTTCAACTTTATACGAGACTATATCTGTACATATAACATCAATAAGCGAACGATTTTGACTAGAATAATGTGTTGGTGAATCAACTATCTGTTTTAAATTTAAATGATTAAGAAATTCTTTAAGTTTTCTTGAACTGGAAGTATTTTCATCTAGCAAATTTACATTAAAATCGCCTAATATAATTATGTTGTCATTAGGAGATAGAGCAACCGCACTCTCCCTAACTCCGTTAAGGAACACCTCTAAATCAAGCCATGGGGGTCTGTATGCAGTTCCCATCAAAATGGTTTTAGTATTCAACCTTAGTGACATCCATAGCTGTTCCACATATCTGTTGTCTGGATGTGTTCTAATTTTTACATGAATACCTGTCTTTATATAGAATGCTACGCCTCCTCCTCTACCCCCGCGTACTGATTGCGGCCGAGGCACATGCCGAAGTTTATAGCCTGGAACATTTGGTGCTCGACCCTCTTGACCTGGTCGTAGCCACGTTTCGTTTATGGCCATAATGTCAACGCAGTGTTTATTCATAGCCAATAAAAACTCATCCTGACTGGTTCCAAGTGAACCTGCATTTAAAAAACCGAACTTGAGACATTTATTGTTAATCATTTATTTTAATAAAATTGTGAAATATACTGTTATACCTAAAACGAAAACCAAAGTTATTAGAGTTATAAAATTGTTCACTGTATTCTTGAGCAAAAAATATATTTAGTAGGATTAAATATTTTGATATATCTTTATATACAAACAACAAATTGAAGATATTAGTCGATAATAAACATAAAAATACATTAAAAGTAGATATATGGTAAATATATAAATCAAAGATAAAAATAGGAATAATATTTAACCTTTCTTGAGAATGAAGGTTATCAATTCGCATAGGCGTACAAAATTCAAACTCTCTAATTGATAAAATTATATGAAAAAACAAAAATGAGATACAAATGACACTTCTGAAAAATAAACAAAGATATGAAAATAAAATAAAACAAAAAATGCTATACAATATTAGAACAAGGGCCAATGTTTTCAACAATATCATTTTCCACACGAATTCTAACTGCCATCTCTCCCTGCTTGCGTCGGGCAAGAATACGGCCGCGTCTGGTCCATACGAATTGCCATCCATGGCGGCGTCCGGCATCACGCGCCAGGGGAAAAAATTGATGATTGCTTTTTGTCAAACGTTCATTTACGTAAAAACGTTGTGGCTTCCCAGGGATGCCAAGATCACCAGTATCAGCGGTACGCCGGACACGAGCATTATGCAGCAACTCGTCCCGTAAGTCGCGTCGAGCCAGACGAACCACGAGGGTACGAGAGCGATGCTCGGTGACTCCCTCTGGGTTGTTCGCATTTATGAAGCGACCACCAAACCTTTCTACAATTACGACGTCCCTGTTTTCTATGTTAACTCCTAACTTCGCTGCAAGCGTGATGATCAAATGCGTAGGATTTTCTCCTTTCTCTTCGGGGACACTTCTGATCTCGAGGTCATTCGCAAGAAGATCCTGATCGCGATCATTCAAGACAGCTTTGAGTTGAGATATTATCTCGTTCATATCTGTAGGTGCTTCTTTTTGTGCAGAAGTATGCTTCTCTAAAGCCTCCAACCGAGATTCAATTGCATCCATGCGTGTAATGTAGGTCCGCACTCAATCTTCAGATCGGAAATTTCCTTTCGGAAATTCGGGAGATCAAGGCGAGTTGCCCGTATTTCCTCCATTAGTTCCCTGTTCGTTAAATCTTTTTGAACGATCTCCGCTCGCTGGACGGGTAGCGTGGGACTACTATCGGCGGGATAGTATCTTCATTCGTTGCAATTGATCTACCCCGCACTGGAGTTTCATCCCTGTTATCCCTCGATTCGCCCTTTCTGCACTCTGGGCATTTCCAAGTTCCACTTACATTACCTTTAGTCGGTAGCGCAACACAGTTTCTATGTTGAGGTAAGTTGCATTTCGTCCATCTAACGCCCTCTATGGACGAGATGAATTTGCGGCAACTACCACACCTCTCTGAAGGCATTTCCAATAATCAATAGTTAGTTAACGTTCAATATAAAACTTCACTAATACAACAGATGGCGCTTTAAGCAAAATTGCTTATAGAAATTACTATAGTGAGTTTTTCCCATAAGATAGTACTGTAATATGCCGATTTACTCTGCTATTAGGATTTATAATGTGCACTGATGTTTAATATGTTATAAGCTAACACTTTCACTATTTAATTAGAAAGATGTGTCACTTTGTTAATTTAAGAAATTATGGTTTCGAGTTTTCATCTGAAGTCTCAATAAAAACACTGGATAACACTGTATATGACGTATTTTAGCTTTGTGTTACTTTTTAACTTAAAATTAATAACTATAGTACTATATAACTTTTAAAAAATAATAAAAATACGGAGATATTGTATGGGTCTTAGTATTTCAAACTACCTTCCACTGAATGAACTACCTTCCACTACGAATATTTAATTGACAACTAAAATAGTTTGTTATTATAAATGGATACCTGTATATGTTAGTTAGTATGATTTGTAGAATATGATTTCGAGATGATAACGCCAATAATCTATTTCTTAGGTAGGTGGAAAATCGAATTCCAATATGAGTTACTTACCAATGAATCACGATCCCTGTTATTTAATGTTCTTAAAAAGGAATAGTATAACAGTATGAAGAGACCAATAGATCATTTTGTATCTTGCTTTTTCTATCTATAATTTTTCCCTTTTTATACCTTTACCCCCCAAAACTCATATGTTTCTGACTCATAATGAGAACAGGTTCATGTGCAAACCTGAAATGATTGCATCGTAACGTTTACCATATCAAAATAAAGAGTTTTTTTTTCATTCAGATCCTATATAAACAGAGTAAGACAAGAACAATATAGCGTTTCCTTTTAAATTCTAGCACAAATTTGTGCTATATAGGACCAAGACGCTAAGTCTCAAATCGCGCACATTTAAGCTAAATCGATCGGCTTTTGAGGTTAAACTAGTAACGTAACTATTTTGTGATAGCTATGAAATAATTTTATTAAATAATAACGAAGACAAACACATTTTAAATTTTCAAGATAAGCAAAGTTAAGCTTATGTTGTGGGTAATTTAACGGCCTCTGTGGTTGAGCGGGCTAAGCCTTTGCCGGCTTACCTCACTGCAACACGGAGGCTCTGGGTTCGATTCCTGATATGGTAAATTTCTGAAACGTTTTTTCTCCGTTATTTACTATGGTCTGGGTGTCTGAGATCGGCCCCAGATTGGTCCGTTGTATATCACCCATAACACAAGTGTAACTTGATTAATTTGGGAATATACAGTGTGTGTGTTTGTCTGGCGATTTATTTAAAAAAATTACGATGGACCACTCTGGGTTTCAGAGAAGCAGACAAAATAAAGAACGAAATGTTCGTTTACAACATTTACCATTTCAGGAATCGAACCCGGAGGGGTAGCTGTGAGGTAGGCCGGCGAAGGTATAGCCCACTCAACCACAAAGGTCATCATCATCGTTATTTATTTTATTATGCTTAAAAGTCATTGACACTTTTATCGCCTGGTAGAGTAATAGAGTATACTGGCATTAATATAAAACTACTACATATATTTTCATGGTACCCTAATAATGAATTCCATAACACTAGAACAGTAAGGGCCGCCCTTAGTTATTTTTCCTTAATTACTGCCACTCTGAAACTGTTAGGGTTCCTTTGAATGAGAATCGGCAGTTACCGGTCCCAATTTTTAATTAGGAATTCGGGGGCTTTTGTTTTTTATTTCAAAAGTTTGAAAGTGCTACATGTGGGTTTGGTACATTTTAGTTTGTAATTATATCCTGTTTTGCTAAAGGTTTATCGCCCGCCCTTGTTCGTAATTAAAGTAATAGTCCTAAGCTATGTTTTGGCCTAATTCTGGTACTCTGAGAAAACAACAAAATACAGTAGTATTTTGTTATGTTTTGCTTTAGGAGAAGGAACTTCAGTTTTACTGGGTAGTTTTATTTTAAAAACGCATACTACTTAGCGCAGTCCTTTTGTAAGAAACTACTGTCATGGGTCCATACATAGACGAAACTTGTCAAAAAAGTGTACTAAAATTACAGATAAAATCAAGAACTTACATTATGTAGGGACACGGATGGATTTTATATATGTACACAGAATGAGTCTTATACTTTCTATGTATAATTTTCAATCACCAGTGAAAGTTATTGTAAAGAATACAACACAGAATTGGAAAAAAACATATAGACTAATTGTAACCTCCTTTTTGAGTTGGTTAAAAATGACAGTTGTATGAAAAAAAAAGCACTTGAATTGTTTCGCTATTGAATTTAGTCAGGTTATAATTTTTTCGACTGATAACTTTAACATGATAATTGAAAAACCAGCCCTTAATATAATTAAATTAGATATCTTGCATACTAAAGCCTCTCTTCTTACATGTTTCTGTCAATTCAAAAGAAATCTGGTACAGATTGCTCTTACATATTACTTACTTATAACAAATATACTTATTTGTCGTTAGCAGTCAACCAAAATTGTGTATATACATTTAAGATGTCGGCCCTTTAGTATGAGACGCGTCTTGCGTCGATACTCTGGCAGCGTCCCATTTTTCAGCCACTAGCATGTCTGCCGGCACAGCTGCACAACGGGGGCCTTAAAATGCTGCAAATATTTCGCCTTCGGAAATGGTTATATATTTGCGGCTGTTGGGGTCAAGACCCTGGGACCATGGGGACCTGAGGCGCACAAACTTTATCGAGACAGCGAAACGCCTGTTAGACGTATCAGGTGACCAAACGACTGGTCTATACCTGCTCGCTGCATGTAATGTAGCCAGTCTTTTAGGCACGTTTCCAACTGAGAGCGGTCTGGCACTAGATTTTGTAATTTAATTTTTATTTGTATATATAGTTTTATTTAGCTTAATTGTATAAATAAATTATAGTTGTGCTTAATTATAATAAAAGATGTGACAAATTTGATTTAAAAAAATATCACCAAAAATTTAATTACAAAGTCCTGCATTGCCGCCGATGTTATTTTGTGATATTAGCAAAAAGATTTCTATGTACTGCGAAGAATAATTGTTATCAGATAATAAAATTTATGTTTTAACTATCAGAAGTCTCTAAATCCAATTCTCTCGTTACGTCTCGATCCGAGAGAAAAGAGCACAAAAGTCATAGGTGCAAATCACATTGCGTACACACTTTTCCTTATCACATCTACCGGAGCAGTTCCATCCGCTTATCTTGACAAATGGTGTCCGTATTACGCCAAACTCGCGTGTACCGAAGAATAATAAGACATTTGTTTAGCCCATGTTTTGTGTTTCCGCTTTAGAGACACGTAGGGCATATATGAAATCAATCGCAATCATATACGTTATGTCCCAGAAACAGAGTAGTTAATACCAAAACATCAAAAATATGCATAGGCGAGAACCTTAGACTAGTTTTTCATACACTATGACTTCTAGGTCACCGTGTATAAAATTTTCTGTGATCTAATATTAGTTCTTAATGTGATAGGTAAATGGTAAAAATATATTGCCAAACAGTATTTGTACTGAAATGAAATATTTTATTTATTTTTCTGTTAAATACTTTTTAAAATAATGCCTTCAGAAGGTTATACAAGAACACTACGCGAATTATCATAGGATGTAAGTACATAATTATACCAAGCATTTACCGCCATTTTTTCGTAAGCGACGTTTGGACCTACGTATATTTTTTGTTGCAAAAGGTAGTTTAAACTATTATTATGTTTTAAGACTTTCAGTTTTCGTTAGATTAGACTACCAAATCAAATACTGAAAGTCTGAAAACAATTTAATAATTTAAAATATCTTTTGCAATAAAAAATATACTTATGTCTATATATACATACGCACAGGCTCAATACTACGTATTATATTTAGAAATATGAGAATGTAATGTCTTTTACATAAAACTTGATGTTTAAAGCCCATTTTTACTTTATATATAACTGTGAATATTTATGTATGATTGCTTGTTGTTGTATATTATATATTTTTCTTATATCTTGACGGCCATCCATTTTAGACTGGTAAACAAGTGCCTTTTGGACCAACTTTTTTCAGCAGTCTTCGAAAATTATAAATGAAGTGTCATTCGATTCGGAATGGCATCTAGATGAGTGTTGAAAAAAAAAACGAAGTTCCGCTTGCAAAAATTGTAAAAGTTATTAACAATTAACTAAAGAAAGGGGGGTTTAGTTATTAGCAAATATCTCAAAAAGTAATAAAGATTTTTCAAATTTGAAAAAAGGAGGAATTTCCCTAAAAAAGTCTTGACTCCCGAAACTGTAAGGTCAATATTTATAATTTTCCCAGAGGGATGAAAATACGGCCGAAAACGGGTACTCTGGCTTACGCAAGCCACACCCACATTGGCCCTTTAATGAATAAATATTATTTAAACATACTAAATATAAAAATAAAAAAATTTAGGCACTAACTGAATAGATGAATGAACAATAATCTGCTTGAAAATTTTTTTTATAACAATTTTTCATTTAGTTATTCAATAGTTAATTAATATATTTTTGCTTGAACATGAACATTGCAAGTGTGATAATTGTTAAACTATAAATTTAAGATTTTTTTCCTTTCTTGGAGCAATTCTTTAAAGGCTTTAGAATAGAACCCCGTTGGAAAAGTTAGAAAATGTTTATTTTTCATTTTTTTATTAATAATTTTCGTTTTAGGAAATTTCCCCCTTTCGAATCTTTTTTCAAATTTGAAAAATCTTTATTACTTTTTGAGATATTTGCAAAAAACTAAACCCCCCCCCCCTTTTTTTAGTTAATTGTTAATAACTTTTACAATTTTTGCAAGCGGAACTTCATTTTTTCAAAAATCATCAAGATGCCATTCCGAATCGAATGACACCTCATTTATAATTTTCGAAGACTGCTGAAAAAAGTTGGTCCAAAAGGCACTTGTTTACCAGTCTAACATGGATGGCCGTCAAGATATAAGAAAAATATATAATATACAACAACAAGCAATCATACATAAATATTCACAGTTATATATAAAGTAAAAATGAGCTTTAAACATCAAGTTTTATGTAAAAGACATGACATTCTCATATTTCTAAATATAATACGTAGTATCGAGCCTGTACGTATATATTGACATAAGTATATTTTTTGTTGCAAAAAATATTTTAAACTATTATATTGTTTTCAGACTTTCAGTTTTCGATTTGGTGAAGTCTCATACTTTAGATTTGTAATAAGATAATAGAACTATGTTTCAACAGTTTTAAGCGCGATATTTTATTTTATTTTATAGTTAATAAGGAAAAGTATTATTAAATATGATGACCAAAAATAGAGGAATACGGAACCGCTTCCTAAATTTAATTCAATCTTTACTTATTTTGGGTTCATGCATTGTACCATATATCTGTTTCCTTGGAATTCGTGTATTATGCTTCCGGGTGGGCTCTGTTGGAGGCATAATCATTTTGATATACCTTATTTTATTTTGTCTACATTTTATGGAAATGTATGTCGTTTTTTGGTTCAAGATTTCAACGATCCCAGTGGACCGTATTAACATAACCAATATATAAAGTATGATTTATCATAACCAATGTTACATTTATTTTATCTTAGACTTTTTAACTAATTTCATAGAAGGAGGCCGTTCTTAATTCGTCGTATGATTTTTAAAATGTGTTCAGCTGTAACTTTTTTTATACTCAACCGATTTTAATAATTCTGTTTGCGTCGCATTTAGTAGAGATACAAAATGGTGTCATTTTTTTTTTATTACTATGGGAATTTGGGGTCCGAAGATTAGCAAAATTGAATTAAAATCTGACTATTTGAGAATTCTGAACCGATTTTGATCATTCTTTTGTATAAGATTATTGACAGTGCAACTTCAGGATAGTTTCATATAATTTTTATTGGATAACACATATTATATATTGAGTTTAAAAGTAACTGAAAAGCAAAAAAAAATGTTTTGGACAACATCTGTAAGTCGGTGCCAAGTAAAATATAAAAAAAAACAACAGATGTGCTAAATATAGTATTTTTTACATTTTCTTTCAGTCAAGCGAGGATTGCGATACGAAAAGACATTTGATAAGCTATATAGTGACGGATTATGCGCGTGTTATTAAATCGTGCAGTTTGTGCTGGTTGTGTCTAGTTATATTTGTTTGTTTGTTTGTATTGTTCCAATAAATTCTATAGTAATTCCAAAGGCATTTTAATTCGAGTCACGCACTCGTAACACCAATATATTTTTCTTTTACTAATATACTAATACTAGAGATTTCCTCGCCGCTACACCGCGAGTCAGTAGCTTATTTTACTTACATACATAATTAGGTTTTTACATAGATATTGCGAGCGCAGCCGTGGAATATAACTAGTTTATAGGTAGTATATAACAGTAATAGATGCTCACTCCCCTATTTCTAGAATGTCTTGAATTCTTAGTAGCAGCGGTGTTACAATTATTTACTTTGACTCCAAAAAACAATTATATAAAAAGATTCGTTTAGCCCAAAAATACAAAAATTTGCCTTAGACTGACGGATAGGCAAATTTCAATACCTTACTTACACTTTTTTGTTATCTTCATTGTTAGAGTTTAATTAAATAACAGTGAAAAAATTAAATTGCAAGCTGTTTTCACCTATAAGTAGTTTTACATCTCATTTTAAACTTAAGTCATAAGTCATTAATTGATCAAATGTAAAAAAACTGTCGGTGATCCTTTATTAAATAAATTATTATAATAACATGTGTGCGTTAAATAATCCTTCCTTGAAAATGTATATCATTGATGATAAAAACCGCCTAAAAATTCATTGCGCGATTTAGAAGTAGTTAGCGGATGTACAGACAGAAAGACGCGGAAAGAGGCTTTTTTATACTATGTTAAGATTAAGATACATTTCAACAAAAAAACTGAATGGAAGAAACAAACGAGTATTTATCAAACAAAAGACTGACTTTCACAATTCTATTGACTACAATTTATAATGATACACTGAGTAGATATACAGAGCAGGTAGTTAAGACAATATTTCCCTAGAAGGAGGCAGCCCTTTAACTATTAAAATGGTCGACCCTCGTAAATCGGTCGCAGGCCCTGAAACCGGGCCCAGAACAACATATTCCGACCCAAAACGAGTTTATACACTTTCCAAAACTATAACTTTGTTACACAAATTAGTTTTCGGTACGCATTGTTTTTGATATTCATTACAATTTTAATATTACAACTCTCCTTCGAATTGTATATTTGAGAAAATTTTGAACTACTTCTTGATTAAATTTGCTTTCTGGTGTTTGTGAATACTACAGTTGTGTAACCTTCAAATATATCAAGACCTACACATATGACCTACACTTCAGTCTCGGGGTACTATATTATAACAGAACAGACAATATACACTACACGTTTATGTGTCGATTTGGTAGATATGGTCTTTCAGCATCATCACGAGATAATTGCAACAGTGTGCATATAATTATGTCAGAAATATGAGTGTGTGTACTTAAGTACACGCGTTAGAAGTTATACTTCTTTAGAGTATCTAGATAAAAATCTTTTTAAAATTTTTATCTTTTGCCTTGTTCTACGTTTGTAGAAAAAACGACACTAATAATAGAAAAACTAAAATTTTGACTATAGCTAACTTCAGGGTGTCGGATGACTATAGCTAATTTCATGGTGTAGGTTTTTCGTGTGACGGTGTGCGCGCGCATCATAACAATTTACTCACATCATTTTTCCCTAATGCGTCTAACTTCAAAAATTTTACTTTCATAACAATATAAATATGTTTTACGCAATGCAAATTCGCAGTCAAGATTTGAATCTTCGTTATTGGAGCAACATATCTGATAAAAGACCTAAAATATAATCAAAGCTATTATTAACACTAATAATGTGTTTCAGTAATTAGGATATCCAATCAATACGCAGCCACTCCATAATTCAACACTATCAGAGCAAATACTCTAAACTAATATCTCAACGTGCACATAAATTCTATTGATCGTTACTTATATACAAGTTATGTGTTTGAAGTGAATATTAACGATGTACATATATCGTGTTATATTGTGGCTATTCGGAACGCATATATGCGTGTTATGTATATCTTTTATCATGTTATATATTTTCTATCAGCTGTTGTTCAATAAAACGTTTATTGAAAAACAGCTGTTGTGTATATAATCTTGTTGAGAAGCTTTATCCAGTATTTTTTTTCAAAAGCTATTGAGCGTTAAAATTTGATAGATGTATTATATATGTCTCTCACTAGATAATGATGTAGTTAATCGTAGATAAACGAGAGGAGATGACTATATTGTATAATTGATTATTATAATAGCTAGGGCCTTTTTTATTGAGACACAAGTACCGAGAGTTTCATTCCATGATTCTAAGAGGTATTTAGTCGTTCTCTCTGTTTTAAACCATGGCGTGCTAAACTGAAAATAAATAACTTAAAACCCTGCCACAGTAATTACTTTGAAAAATATTAAAAATAAAATGAAGTTAAAAAGAAAATTATACAGTAAATGACAAAACGTGAAACAAGACAATGATTACTTTTTATTGATTATTTACTGCTCTGTTCAAGGAAGGACGCGCACTTGGCCTTTTTAAATATCTTTAATTTTTGTAGTTACTTTTATTTAGTAAGTGATAGTTTTTGATTTTGAGAAATACGCTCCGTTTAGTATTGTTATGTATGGTCAAGCTTACCACATAATGCCTGCATATACATGATTTATTCAAGCTGTCTTTTACGTAAACTCGTAACTATCCCATGGAGGGCACCACGTAGATTTATTGCCCCAGGGCCCAGTTGGGAACGTCATGGGACCGAGCAGATGTCGCTAGCTGGCACCGGCGACATGGCTGCCTCGAAATTATTCATAGACGGCCTTGCGACGCGAATTGGTACGTGTACCCGCCTGCGATAGATACGGCCCACGGAACCTAGTATGGTTGGCAGCTATGTTGGTGTGATGGAAACTTGTACAGCATAGTAGACATAAGTAACAGAACAAAATATAGAATATATATTCTTCTTTTCCTATAGGTAGACTAATATTATGGACGGTTATTTACTTTTTTTTTGTTTAACAAATCTACGGACTCGAGTTCCGTACCCTTTTTTAATATCAAATTTATACTAATGTATAAAATTTATTCTAATTTTAATATCAAACTTATACTAATGTCGAGTGTATCTATTACATGCTTGTGTTGTGAGAAAGTGCATATGCAGGTGTTATTTAAAATTAAAAGCCTCTTTTATTTCGTCTATATTTTGTTTGTATTCAGGCACACTGGCTCTTGGTACTTTTGACCAGACTTGTCTATATCTACTTAAACATTATCTTATTAGAAAGGTATAGACAGTAAATGAAAGAATAATTTAAAGGAAATCATAATTATGGGTTCCATAAGATTCTTCCGGGTATATAAGCAGCGTAAGGAGCGGCCACTGGAGAGTTCAGTTGAAAATAGCGAAGCGACAAGTACGATACTAGAGAGTTGGAAGAAGTTTATTAGAAGACAGTGACGAGTAAAGACAGTTGGAAGAAAAGTGTAGTAGAAGACAGGGACGAGTTTAGTGGAAAGCTTAGTGAAGAGTTTGGTGATCAGTTCAGTGAAGGAGGAATTTAGTGTAGTTTGAGAGGAAATCCAGAAGCGAGCTATGCGCGTTAAATTCGGAGGTGAGCACCGCAGTAGCAGAAAGAAGGTGGTCTACTAAATATTGGCCATGATATTGTGAGTAAACTTTTCATCGTCGGGGCAGTGCTTCATTAATTGTGCGTAAAAAAGCAACCCCATATAAAAGAGTCGCGTACGGCTGTGTAAGTCAATAAAAGAGTTTAGTTGGAAAAAAAACTGGTCGCACGTAACACTATTATGCACACAGAGGCAAAGCACTTGTATAGTATGTACATGAGCTTACGCACACAATTATTTAAAAATGCTTCACCTCATTAAACACTTTTGTTCATTTAGGTTCCGTCTATATATTTATTTGTCTGAGGTCTCCGTCTAAGCTTTTGTACAGCTAACTGCACTGTTTTCGGGTTCTAATATGATTAGTTACTAGTAGTCTAGTATTCCAACATGATAATCGAGTCGATCACCGGTCGCCGGTCGTTGCACACGACGTGAGGCCGACCCGGCCTAGTCATGAATACAATTATACGCACCAACCGTTCGGACGGATTAAATTCTATGGCCCGATGAATCCCGTATTCAGATATTTTGCGTAGGATTGAACAGATGATAATTTACTGAGAGCTATAAAATTTGTGTTATCTACTTGTTTAATTTATACTATCATCTATAAACTGAGTTCCAAACGTAGCGCACATATGTCCTAAAACACGTGATATTGGGGTTTTGCCCTGGGTCACATTTTGGGAAGTAGTTATATTTTACTTACATAAAAGCTTACTTAGAATTGTGAAAACCGCTAAAAATCCGTTACACGGACTACGTGACGAGTTACTATATTTTATACTATGAGATCATTTTTGAATTAAGTACGACACTATCTTTATTTAAATAAAGTGGTATCATTTATTTCTTTCTTTACAAATAAATAAAACTGAAGTGTCTTTGATTTCAAAATATATGTTAAAATTTAAATGGCAGCTGGTATTTATATAATGTATAAGATTATTTTTCGAACTTTGTCAGTCTGTAGTTACATATATGGCACTACTCTTAAGTCTTTAGTTTTTATCGCAATATATTGTACTTACTATATATAATAAAAGTTGTGGTAGTGTAATCGCTAATGCGCGCGTCCCAAACTCGCCGCGGTGTATTAGGGCGCATAATATTCGGTTAGTTATACACAGAAGTTCACCGTTTAACAGGACGGTGTTTGCGCGACGGCGACGTATCGGCTGTGCCGTCTACACGAACGCTAATTCGGAAAAAAAATTCGGTAAATTTTGCTGCAAAACCCTAAAAATACAGTACATAACCACAAACTACCCTCAAAGATGTATTCATTATACGAATTCTTAACATACTCCCGCCAGCATTTTCCCAAGAATTTCCTACACATTGTAAAATTAATTACCCACTGAGTTATTTTATTCATGTAATATGAAGGATAATATAAAAGAGCTTTTATTTAATCAAAGTAGCGAGGGTTAAAATGCTAAAAAATGTCTTTGATGTTTTAGTTATGTCGCTGAAGGGCTGGGAAATTAAATCGTGTATGATAGACTAATTTATTACTTTAAATAAATATGTATTAACTTGAAATAATAAAAGTTTAAGGATCTTGGTTCGATTTTATTTAAATCAACATTTTCTTTATTTATGTTATCGTAAAATTTACTATAATTTTAATTAAGGATAGCATAATATTTTCGTAAATTTTCGCGACTTGTATGCATACTAAAACTTTTTAAAAACGTTTTAACTGTTTTGAGCGCGGTCATTTATTTGATTTTTGTTTTTCCGTCATTTCGGCCACTTTTCTAGATAGCAGTTTTTTTATAAGACTATTTTTAGTTCGTAAATGGTGTTTTTTTAGATACTAATCTGTTCATCTAAATAAGTGAATGGTTGTATTCTAAATTTGATGTCATGATCTTAATTGACCTATACAATGTTGGTTTTGCAACTTACTGAAAAAGTATGTAAATCGAACTAAAACTTTAAAGGCTACAAGAAAACTGTCATTGCTTCCGAAAATAATTTTGACATATAACATTGTTTTAATTTTTCGTAACTGATAGGCGTAATTAATGCAATATATAATGTCCTATAACATTGACACATTAAATTGTAATCGCATTTAAAATCGTAAATACGTAGATAAAATAAAATTTGGTCTACTTACGGGTCAAGGGCGAGTAGCCCATTTTAATTGACTATACTGGTGCGTTTTAAAAGTTTATTTTAATGAACAAATTTCGTATTTTTAAATATGAAATCGACAGAAAAATTTGACAACAGAAATAAGTACCTTTATTAATAAGAAACCACTTGAACAGAGCCAAGATTTCTCCCAATGGTTCATAAGTAACTTTAAAACAAGAAATAAAAGAGATATTCAAAACGCTAAACACAAAGAGCATAGTCGAAATGCTAAAGTTTCTCTTTAAGAACGGCGTGGGGGCTTTAACAATGGGCAGCCATGTTTGATTTGTGAGGAACAAAGGGCCCGCACAATGGCGGGCGCTGCAGCGTCACTGGTAGCGTGCGACTTTTGATGGAACAAGAACATCATTTACGAATTTCTGTAGTTTCAAACCTTCAATATTTATTTGATAAATTGCATCCACAACGCAATACACAAATCCTCTAATGCTAATATTAGACTGATCATTCAATTTGATTTCATTTGTATTGTACGCCATAGAACTGACGGAATAAAATACTAATGACATTGAATGATTCAAGTTTATGTTGTATGTTGATTCATTTATATGTAAAGATAGTAATGGATCATCTAACATCAGCTTAATAATATTCACTGACCCATATACATCTTTAATAAAGATATAAGCTAACAAAATATAATAGTTTCCAGAATTTTATTCATGTAGAATATACTAAAACCAAGCGTAAGTCTATAAGCATCGTAATAAATTCATTCAGTCTTCAGGTTACATGGTTAGAGTACCAAGGTCACTCTTATAGTCTAATCTTCCTGTATTCCACCAAGAGGTCGAAAAAGCAATGTCCTTCCGATGCATGACTTTGGAGACACTGAAGTTTTCTTAGTAGTAATATCTGTAAGTACAGCGGCTTTCTTTAGCTATCACAGGAACAGTCGGTCCATATATAGCGTCTAAAGGCCAGCTAAGGATTTAGTTGCCCGATAATGGTTTCTGATTAATGGCTGAACAAATTACGGCGCTCTTGAGTATACATTATCGATCTATTGCAGAGGATTTACGACACCTCAGTTGTAGGATTGCTGATGGAGACGAGTTCCGAAGTGGACTCCCTTCAGTATGGCGGAGTGACGACCTTTCGAAGGATACTAGTGGAAGTTGAATGTGAAAAGCGAAGTGACAACGATGATGTTGTCACAGTATTGTCAGTAAAAGGTTCACTTTAACTCTAACTGTCATCACATTTGCTTCTTCGACCCTATCCCTATGTAAAAGTACATTGATTTTCTTAAAGCCTTAAATAACTTTAATGTAGGTATTGATCTCTTAATATTGAAAATGAATATAAAACCACTTATCGTCTTTGTATTGCCTTTTAAAAAAGTTCTACAGCCTTCCTTAAAATAATAATTTCACCAAACCAAATATGACGTAATAACAAAGAGCAGACCGTCATTATAAGGCAACAAAAATGAGTATCACAAAGGACTTAATTCTAGTTTATTATTCTGTTTACATCATAAATGGTACATTTGACAAAAGCCACAAACATACATCTCATTATATATTTGATGTTATCACGAGCACAAGAACAATTCTATTCCACTCGACGTCTCAATCCAATTAGGGGAATCTAACCGTAAGTGGTTACCTACGGGCACTATTATCTCGCTGAAGAAATTCGCCAGAGTGTTGCAATCTCAGCGGGGCTGGCGAATGGCGACTTCACCTCATTTACACCGCTGTACTAATTCAGTAAGGATAGGTACGCAATTTTTCGCAAGTAACCCTCCCACTTTCCCCCCTGTTTACCTCCCACCCGTAGCGGACGTGATTCGAAAACAAATACGTACATTCGTGGAATACAGTATTTGTTCCAGCTAACTCGACCGTTGACTCGAATACGGACAGTGGTATTTGGAAAATCTTGTTACGATATAATAAACGTCTCGATTTTGCTGTTCTATTAGTGAATTATTTTTAAATTCAGACACTTCTTCGCCAATAAGTTGTTCTTTTAAGTGTTCTGCAGCTATTTTGATAGTGAAGAACATGTAAAATCAGTTTACCCATCCATCTTTTTATGTTGTAGTGATTTTTCTACATGGATGATGATACTTGAAATTCTTTTAATTTTTATAAGGTCAATAATAAATCTGCTATGATGCGCAGACATCAGAGTCATATCATGAAAGTCCCAATAGAGATCCAAAAAATATCTAGCAGAACTCTAAGTTTTGCGATTTTTGAAGGATGTAATATTTCTACAAGGCCGGCAGCACATTGATAAAATATTTGATATCAGTATGTGTCCATAACGGTAGCCACTTTCAGCAAGTAGCCTGTGTTTGCACCTACTTATCTATGACCAAAAGGCTGGCATACATGGGAACACTTCTGCCAATGACCTCGACAATGGTTTTGAATCAAGTTTTTTACTTATGAATTTCTAAATAGATTATTTATATTATGTATGTACTTTGTAAATACCAACGTTTATGTGTATTAAACAAGGCAACATTTTCCCAAATTTAATTTCATTGTTGGGTTTACGAGTAGACATATGTACATACACGACAGGTCCTTTGCGGGGTAGGCACGAAGAACAGAGCGCCATTCGGGCTTATTCTTACACACCTCACTTGCTTCTTTGACATTCATAGCTTTTGTCATGCACGCTCGTCTGTTCTTAGACATATGTTTTTGGAGTATTATAGCAAACAGGCGGCACGGCACACCTGATGAAAAATGCTATTGTATATTTTACTATTATATAATAAACGATACATGTACTATTTCTGTAATATGTTAACTTATAAACAACAAGTACAATTAATAAAATTTATATTGAAACTACTCATAATCCCTTAAGATTATAAGTAGAATACTAAACCTAGGACTGCGAAGTCTTTATAAAAGCCAATTCATTAAAGAAACGAATATAATATGGCGGCACTAATCATGCTCTCATGCTCGCATATGCCATCTATACTCACTTTCGAATGTAACGTAAGAAAAGTCTTGGTTTTTTATATCGCCTTGCTGGTTCGTCATGTTTACCCGCTGTTCAAAGTAGGGACCAGTCCTCTGTTAACCTGAAGAATCGACTCGACATTTTGAAAGCTATTTTATTGCAGGAGCTCAGCAGACAGGCAGACGGCCCACTTGATAGAAAGCGAATACCACCGCCTATGAACATTTGCAACACTTAAAGTGCTACAAATGCACCGCTGCTCTCTTAAGGAAGACTGGAACCTGGTCACTAATGTCGGAACACAACTCAACGTTGTTATAACGACATACTTTAAACCAGGCGTGGTAGCCATCCAGTCGGGCGAATGCTCTACCACTTGTCTGTGAGTAGTTTTGTCGCCTCACGACAAGCCGCCTGGCTGCAATAATCTTTCCATTTTCAGATTCAAATTCCACATCGTATTTATTATTATGTATCAAGCATCTGTGTGTGGCTGTTTGTTACTTATGACATGTAATCATGATTTATTCAGACAAGAGACGCGCCAATACATATATTACTTACTTCGCTTTATTACGATGTACGAGACTGAACTACGATTCAACACCTGCTATTTGTATGTAATATTCAACGAGTCTCGAAATTTCAAATGATTTTATTATCTAACTGTGTCTTTGTAAACTTTTACTTTGAATATTTAATTCATAATGCGCTGAACAGTCAAAGATCTTTGTAAACTTATACCACATTTAAATAGAAAATATCATTTGTTTAAATTAATTTAAAACATAAAATTATTTATTTAAAGTCTGAAGACTTTCACACTACTGTATAATAACAAGCTTAGAAACATCATATAATTATCGTGTACAAACAAACAACTATCATACCGCTGGTAGTGATTTCATCTAAATAACCTAGTTACGTAGAAGTAGTATATTAATAACTAGTTGACCCGTGCCCACTTCGCTGGATATCCAAAAGAAATTAAAAAATACATTCAATCAAATATACCCTATGTCACTCAGGAATAATGTAGCTTTCCTCTGGTGAAATAATTTACGAAATCGTTTCAGTAGATCCAGAGATTACCCCCTACAACGTCATAAACTTTACCTGTTCATAATATCAGTACAATCAACAGGAAAAAAACGTAACTGTGAAAAGTCTAAATATTACTTGCCTGCAAGACACCATATATCGTTCCTCATTCATTACTTCATTTTCAGTCCTAATGAAAAAAAAAATTAAAGATCTTATGACGTTTCAATACTTTTTTATTGATTTAATTAATTCTTAATAGTCCTTTCAATTCAACGTACTAGGGTTGCCATCCAAAGAAGCAAGCAAGTCTTTTGGGTACATTCACCACTGACAATGGTCTGGCAGTTAGATATCTTACTTGCTATTGAAACGCTTGGACCGTGGGGTCTTGAGGCTAGGAGCCTTTACAAAGATCTTTCAAAACATTCGAGGCGCCTACCTCGGACAAGAGACCAGTATGGCGATCCAGCGAGGTAACAGCCTTTTAGAAACCTTACCCATTGACTTCGATGATCTAATCTCAGTATTCTACTTAAAGTCTTAAGGGATTATAGGTGAAATATAGTATATGTTAAGTTTCCTTCATTATACTAGTTTATAATGGAATGTTTTTTTTGTTTAATTTTAATTTGTATGGTTAATCTATTTTTGATTTTTTGTTTCTTTTTTAAAATAAATTAATAATATATTTTATGTGAATTGAAAAAATCGTTTATAATAAGATAATGAAATTATAAACGTATAATTAATTCTAAAATTCGTCCCTACTCTAAACAAACAACAAATCCCAACCCAATTCCCTTGCAAGTTATAAGGTAACATTTTCACCATTTACCACAATGCAACCCTCATATCTGTATAGAGTAATTATTATTGCTATAGCCATTGTTTCGCGTATAACAGTAAACAAGGGAGCGGAATGAAATATGCGTTTACTGCCCACCTACCCAGATAATCGCCTATTACAATCTAATTACAACTCTATTTCTCGTCGTATAAAGATCTTGATCAGTTTTTGTTATTACAATTATTGCATAATAGAAGTTAAGGGAGGATAAGAGGTAGACAATATTTCGGAAGGAAATGTTCAAAAAATGGACTGTGTTTTCATTAAATTAATTACCGTTATTAAAATTTAATTTAAAACTTGCCCTCTTTTAGTTTACGTGTTTGACGTGGAAAAATAATTTTGACGTTTTTGGTCCCAAAACTTTATCACTTATAAGCTTAGTCAGAGCATAAGACAGTACTCAGCTCAGATTCTCAAAGTAACACCTCTGAGTGCAGATTGGACACTTAAGTGACATATAGCGTAGTATTCAGGTTTACTGCCTCCCTGAGAGAATTTGTGTACAGTATCAAATGGATTTTTGTAATATGAGTTGCCGGATATATATGATATGCCTTGCTCAGTACTCATCCATGTTATATATGCATGACTTCTGACAGGCGTTTATTCCTGGTAGCCTAAGACCCAAATAACCAGCGGTTAAGACTCCAGAAACAGGAACCTTCTCGCAATTGGGTATTCGAGAGACTACCCAACTGCGACATCTTTTATCGTCGAAGTGTCGTTGTTTTGTATGAGAATATTGCCGTATGACATCACAATTTAAACAAGTCAAATAACTTATTTGGCGAACGAAGCGACCCCTCACACTATTCCATTCCATATTAATAATATGGAATATTATATCCATTCCATTCCATAATCCATGACAAAATTTTAACTTGAAGTTTTACGGGCAAGTATTCAAATTGGACAAGTAGATTAACAATCTGCCCGTAACACTTCAAGTTAAAATTTTGTTGCGATTCATTTCGTCACTTGTCAGCTGAAGATTTTCCACTTGTCCGTTGCGATTCGTTTTTCCACTTATCCGTTGTCATTCGTTTTTCCTCTTGTCCATTGCGATTCGTTTTTCCACTCATCCGTTGAAGTTTCACTTCTAATATGTGTCCCAGCATACATTTTTATTGTATTTTAAAATTTGCTGTAACTTGTGTGAAGTACCCAATTCGTGCCATGACTAAGAGTACTAAGAAAATCTGGCTCTTCATGCAGCATCTTAGTGAGAGTATCTCTAGGTAACGGTTGAGGCTTTTGTACTAGTTACTAGATACATTTAATTAATTGTACTATAATAGCAGAATTTGCCTCATTGATACTGAAAGTTTCTCAGAAGAAGCCACAGTACCGATCTAGTTAATTACATATGGATCACTAAGTCTTCGAACGTCGACCAATATAGTAAAGGGTCAGTGAAATAACGATTTGGAATTGGTACCCAGTAGGCATTACGGGCAATTTATTGCTTCTAATTCGAAGTGCAAAGACCATTTGTCAGCCAGCTCCTTGCACGTAGCGGACCGCAAAGATATAAAGGATATAATACGTGACATACTGGCACTCGAACTATTTGTACATTGTGTATTTATGGAAGATAGTCTATATTCTTTATATATTTGGAAACATGTAAGTAGTAGTTGTGAAATATATCGGTTTTAAAGTTGTTTCGGTTTGATTATCTCTTGAAAAATAAATCGGTAAAATGACAGATCATGGACTATGAAGAGTTCTGTAGAGCAAATATATACTTTTTATTGCGAAGGTGACATTCAGCCAGACTATCCATGGAATTAATGGACAGTGGTCGCCGTCGCCTACGGACTTTCCGTACACCAGGGGCCTAGTTCTGGTATTGCAATCTCGTCAAAATCACCGGACACACTCGTCTCAATTGTAGGTGTGCCTGATTTCTGTTAAGTCCAATGGAGTATACCCGTGACAATCCACTATATCTTTATAAATAGAAGGTAAGCCAAATTGTAGTGTCGGTCGGCCTCCATCCAGCCCGACGACCTGTGCAAGGCGCTGGATGAGTGATGACAAGGATGAGTGGCGCCATCTTGGGGAGGCCTACGTCCAGCAGTGGACTGCGAATGGCTGACGATGAAGCAAAATCTCACTTTAGTAGGTTTTCAATATTGATTTCGGTTAATGTCATTTCTGCTAATTAATTGCAAGGAATTGACTGTATATCTTTGCAACGCCAAGGTATTGAAATAGGAGAATTGGGCCCGAGGGGTGAAGCCGATGCGTTGCCAGAGCTTAGCATGGGACAGACAGGCAAGGGTGGGATTGAGGGCTTAAACAAAGGAAAAGAAAAGAAAGAAAACATGTACTTACCATATCCGACACAGACAAAATAAAAAAACAATCAAACAATATATTTTTATAGTTATATGCCGCAATTCGGCAAATGAGGCTGGCACTCAATATATTGCAGTGTCCACTCCGAAGTCTACACATATTACCCAGAGAATGAAACTTTAATTGTTTTTGTCCTTTGACTAAGGAAATTATAGTTTAATATTTAGAAGGGAACACGCAATTTCTATTACTTTGGAAGTTAGTATCTCCTATTAACCTAAATAAAAGCTTAATTAAGGAATATCATCATGTTTTCTTAAAATCCGACTATCAATTCCACACGGCTATATAATTACACTGAAAAAAAATCTGCTCTGAAAAATTAGTTACGAGTACTATTTTGGTTACTCCTAACTTTCATATAACTTATTTCGCGACTTCACTTCAAAATTACGTAGCACTAAATAAACTACCTACATACACTCCTTGACAAATTTCCGACAAAAATGTGATATCCACAGATTGATAGACGTATAGACAGTCGATTATCGAGTCTTAAGTCGATAAGTGTTATATTTTTGCCAAAATGTCTACTAGACCTTGAAAAGGATCTGTCTGACTTAGGCATAAATTTTCGTCTTTTATCCGACGCGTCGTTAAGCATTTGGCTTTTCATTACCATAACAGAGGGAAATGCCTATCTATCAAGCTGTTATATAGTCTTAGGGCGTAGGTAATCTACAAAGTACTCTTCAACCCTCCAATTTTTTCCAGACATCCTTTGTAAGCGTCAGACTAAATTTTCATTGAGGTTGCCTCTGTATAATTGTGATTGAATCTATTAACTCATACTTATACTGAGTATACATTGTTTGCTTCAACTCCATTAATTTTTCGAAAAGTGATTGTGTGACATATTTCTTTATTATTTATTTTACACAAACAGTTACATATAAAACAGTGGTGATGTACAATGGCGAGCTTAACCCTAAAAGCGTTTTCTTCCAGCAAACCTATGAGTCTAGCGAGAAGGGGTGAAGCAAAAGGCAGGGTTGTGTACACTAAAGATATTTTACGTTATAACATATAATATGAATAAATTAACAAAAATAAATTATATACAAGATACTCATAAGATATATATATATATATATATATATATATATATATATATATATATATATATATATATATATATATATATATGTATAATGTAAAATATAGACATATAAGGATAATTTAACATAGATAGTGTTCTTTGACTTTTTTCTGAAACTGCTCTCCGATGACCTCGGATCGTATGTGGTAGGGCGTATTTCTGTATAAAATTTATTTAAAAAAATGGGTTATTAAATTTTTTAATAGACGTCTCATTGGGGTTAGTGTAAGTGGTTTAGTTTCTGTTCTATATCTCAGTCTTTCCAACACACAAAAGCGCAGGGTCGTCAGGGAGGAGGGGGTTTTTAGTGGGTATTGAGGTTGCTCGCCCGTGCGGCATCACTCGGAGTCTCCACACTCCTCTGTGTAGTCCATAGCGGACGGAACGCAAATAAAGCATACAATTGCTAGCGTTACCGCCCCCCGTGGATTCGTGCCGTTTCCTAGTGACGGCCCAGTGAGTGCGTAAATCGGTTAGTCATTTTCCCTCGCCTCAAAAAAAAAAAAGTGGTTTAGTTTCTGGCCGCTTCTTCTGACATATTTTCTTTTTGCTATATATAGTTGATTATCTATTTCATCTTTTTTTTTCAATGTGTCTCGCTATGTGAAGACCAAATAAACCTTTATTCTTTCTTTCTGAAATTCATATCATTCTTATGCTATGGTGTAAAAGTTCTTGGAAAGTATTTACTAGGTTTTGAAACTGAGAAGCTGGTTGGTTCTCCACGGATAATAAGCGAATATTATTATTACGCTACCAAACAAAGATGACTTTGAAAACAAGCTCTTCTGTTTATCTTGTACCTAACATCCGTACATAGCACAAATAGCCAACTTTTGGCGAATGTTTGTTGACGCGTAATAAACTAACACAGAATTAAAGTTCCTACATAGTTCCAGGTGTGGAAGTGCCACAACTGTCTGCTAAGTTTATTCGCTGACGGGACAGGTAAAGCAGCCGACATTAAGATTATACCAAAGGAGTATTTGCGGGAACAAACATGTTTGTTAGAGGGGAAATAAGTTTGATTGCAGAATTAGTTTTACTAGATGTGATTAGAGCGTAGTTTATTAAGAAATTTTGATTTCGATAATATCCAGATGGCAGTGAAAAGCTATTTAAATTCACTTCAAACCAATGGTTTATTGAATATGAAACTGTATTCTATCTTTCTCTTTTCTATCTGCATTCTAAAAAAACTATAGGAAAATGTAACTTTGAGTTAGCTTATGGTACATAGAGTTCCGTAGGAGTTAGCGACGTTACCGCTTTGAATAGTTATACTATTTTCTGGCTGAAAGAATATCGAGTCGCTTAGAATTTACGAACATCGATATATAGAAGATAATAGAATGAATAAATGTTTTATTTTTCCTTCACATTAACAAAAACCTGTATTTTTATTTTATTTTTTGTTTGCCTTAAAACCACGGTTTTTCTACCGAGTTCAAAAGGAGAAAGTTCTTAATTTTTGTCACGTTTCTTTTTGTATATTTATTACTCGATTTCTCCGTCATTGCGGACCAATTTTAAATTTTTTTTTCATCGAAATTTTTATCGTAATCCTGAATTAGTTCCATAATCACCATATCAAGATCTCATGAGTGGACCCTAGGGAACTTCAGAGAGATACCCTTGAAAATTATGTCTCTTATGCAATTTCCCCGTCAAATGTGTACCAATGTGGAACAATATCAGTTTTAAAAGTCTAAAATACATTTTTGCCTTATCTAGTTATGAAGTAAATCTTGAACCGTGCGCTCTGGATGCCCTCGTCTAATGAACGCAATTAACTTTACTCGCCTATAGTTGGTTTGTTCTCCTTTATTACTAACTACTTATGCACTTCTAAATCGTTGGTCAAAGTTTAAATCCTGTTTGAACGTTTGATAGAAATATTTGGTTATATAACCTAAGTGTTTACGAATATATATAGTAAAATTGCTTCCCTTCAAGTCCCAACATTTGCGTACCGGTGATAAATTGAATTAATTTCCTAATGAATAAATAATAAACAAAAATTCAATAATTAAAGCGACCAAGTTGGCGGTAGCCTAAATAAAAACTTCAACATTACTCATTGTTATTTTTGTCTTCCGAATCACGGCTACTGAAACGTCGGAAAGAAAATATAATAATATGTCGCGTTTCAAGCCGTTAAAAAGTAGTTTTACAAAATAGATTTGATATCATAAAGGACTCAGAAAATATGAAAATAAAGTCAAATAGGGATGTGGACACATGTGAAAATAAATTATAATATTTTACATATAAAAGAAAGGACCTTAAAATATTAATCAAACTTTTAAAATATCATGATATAAATAATTTTTATTACTTTCGAACACTAAGGAATACGCTGTTTGACTCCTATTACTTGTACCTACTTACATATTTATACTAATCAATACTAATATTAGAAGTAGGGTAGGTTTGTGAGTTTGGATGTTCGGGGTAATCCCCGGTACTACGGAACCGATTTTGAAAATTCTTCCACCAGTGAAAAGCTAATCTATTCTTTAGTGTCACAGACTATATTTGATTGTGATTAATAATATGTTTTATGTTTTAATGACAACGGGTGAAGTGGGCCTGGACTGGTATGGACTGGAACGCCTGTCAAATATGTAACAGAAATCACGTTCTATGCAAGAATTTCGTACATCCTCGTACGAGGCATAGCGAGTACTTTCTGCGATTATGAATTAATTAAATGTTACAAAGCTGTATATACCCGTGAGTTTGTGCGTGTGTGCCGCACAGCAAAGTGGACACGTGTCAGTTAATGTTATAAGTAGATACTCTCGTACAAAATCTATGTAGTTGCGAAGTTTTAAAAAGTATCTAAGTTGGTTTGTATTCCCGGTTCCCTATTCCCGCGCCAACAATATCGTATGCGCAACTTCATTACAATATTTTTAAAGTTTATATTCCTATATGTTAATACCTAGTCCTGACGATAGATGTGCGAATAAGTAAGTACTCATCGACTTGGCGACTTTCTTTGGCTGACTAGTACTGTAAAGACGCGTTGGTTAAAATGTATGACCCGCTTAACATATTCTTGGCTTCACATAAACCGCATGGGTTTATTCGAGTCAATTTGAATCATGTAATTAGAATATGTGAAAAACTGTATTTACATATATGAATAGAAAAAATTATATCCAACTTAAATCTAATATTAATTTTAAATGTCAAGAAAATCTTGGTTTCATACTTTTAGTGATCAGTTCTTGTCTTACAGACCGTCCATTAGCCTTACTGTCCGGTTTTTTATTTAAGCTCAATACAAGGAATATCAATATTCTACCGATGGTAAAGCAAGTGAATCAATAGTAAGATGTAGAAACTGGCCATAAGTGGGCATAATAATACTTGAGATTTCAATCCGTAGCATTCGTAGCTGAAATTGTAGCACGCTACGTGATTGTAGCACCACCGCTACGACACGCGACGAGCACCGCAATGTTGCTAATAGGCGTTGTGAGATCTTTGGCACTCACAAAGTTTTTCTCAAACTCACAGCAAAACTCGAATTCTCATGTCTCATAAAATTTACCAAACAGTTTTCAATAAACCTCTACACTGCAAATGTCCCGAAGACACACTCGAGACACACGACACTTAGTGAAATCAGTCACACTTTCACCCCAGACACTAATTAACGAATGTCTGCAATTAGTGGCGACACTTGACAATCGCTCCGGAGCTTAATGTTTCGAGGGCGCCGTTTAATAATTCCATTTTGTTACTTTATGACAGCACTTTTGTATTTTGATGACATATATTAATACTATTTATGGCCTCGTTTATAGTATCTTAAACAAATTTTTGTCTATGCTTTTTCACATGCTGGGATAAGTTTCCCAAATTCGATTAGCAGTTGCCCGAGAATTAAACGTAGTGCAATCGCTAGTACTAAGTACTAAAATATAAATAGTCGTCCATTATAAATAGCGTATACTATCGTCGCTATCATTTCATTTTATTCCTGCGGTTGACTCGGAGAAATTGCTTTTTAGCTATAAGAACGCCTTTGGGCATATTTGGGTATTTACGGTCTTATTTATATTGAGTTGTAACTGTCTACAAACACTCTAACTCAATATGAATAAGACCTTTACCCTGTAAGTTATTTTTTTTATTTATTTCAGCAGACAAACAGTCGGCCCACCTGATGAAAAGCGGTCACCAACGCCTATGGACAATTTTTAACACCAAAGGTACTACCAATGTGCTGCTGCTCTCTAAACGGAGACAGACCAGAGACCAAGGGTGGTAGCCATCCAGACTATCAACTGGCTGTAGGTTGTTTAGTCGCCTCTTACGATAGGCCATCCGGCCTCAGAACATTGTATTCTTTCTCCTGTCCTACACGGATTTTTGTTTTGGTGTACAATAAAAAGCTATCCATCTTAAATTTAGGATCAAAAATCAAATAGCAATTGAAAAATAATAACGAGTGTACAACGAAACCTTTAAACACAATTTTATTTAACACCAGACAGAAACTTTTAAGGAAATGCCATTACTTCTGAGTGTTTTTTTCCCTTTTTCAGCCTCAAGGAAATCGTTTAAGTTAACTCGTTTACTTGTGAAACTTGCCTTGTGGCCCGGATTACGGAGATAAAACTTAGTTTCTGGATGCTTCTATTAAAAACTGGAGACGCGAAAAAGTTTTTTTTTTAATTTTGTTGCTTTGGTAATGCTGTGTTTGTTTATATTAATATGTTGTTAGTTTTATTAAATTTTTGTAAGAGTATTGTACTCTTGTACAGAATAGATAATATTTGCGGGTAGTTGTATTTGTTACTCGGTCCGCTTCGTTATCGCTTGTATATAAAAGCGTGTGAGCGGAGTAAAAATCTTAGTGTCGTCGCAACTGTCGTAGCGTTCGCATGATTTTAATAAACTAAGTTACCATATATAACGATCGGATTTTTCTTAAAACCTGATAATAGTTTTCCTCAGCTATTATTTACAGTAAATTCTATCGATAACCATAAATTAAATTATAAAAGAAACTATATATATATACAATTGTTAAGAAACGTTTATTGAAATTGTTTCAATAAAAATAAAATACTCATAAACTTCAATAGTATTATTTTAAGCTTTCGTAGCTGTTTAATACAGATTTAAAAAAAATGAATTTTACCGATGTTGAATAGAATTTTTTGGTGTATTTTCATTTTAATTTGATGGTTCAAAAATAATATTAAAGAGTAACATTATTGATTTAAAGAAATCTTTGTTTAAAAAGATCTATTTATTATTATATATTTAGAAGAATTAAAAAAAAAACATTTTTCCAATTGATAATTATAGATATTATACTAACATTAGACTTCACCTAATATCGTATGACGCATTAACTTAGACAATAACTAAATGTATGTTTCAATTGAGACTTATTATAAAGTAACTCTACTTGTATTAAGTATATTCCTACTTGTATTATAAACTACATTCAATGCATGTGAATAAAAAAATAACGCTTAACCTGCTCATCCACAGATGATGATTTTACAAGCTTTTATTTAACTTGCGATGGATGAAAGGATGTATGAAGTTCGGGTGGTATCTTGCAAGTTAAATTTGACCAACTTCCCAGTTTCCGATTGAGCTGAAATTTTGCACGTATATGCATATCGCGTGGCAATGCAATAATATGGTGCCATGGAACTGATTTAATGATGGAGTCGGAATGTTGCCATAGGAACTCCTGTACTAAACAAGATAGACGTCGTGTTTGGGCTCGTTTTACTTGTCTTGGCTAGCACTTTGCTGCTACATGATATCCGGATTTCAAAAGCTTGCATTTACAAACCTTTTTTATTAGTTTTTATTGCAGGAGTTCAACAGACAGGCATACGGCCCAGATGGAAAGCGGTTACCATCGCCAATGGACATTTGCAACACTAAAGGTGCTACAAATGCGCTGCTGCTCTTTAAGGGAGTCTGGAACAGAGTCACTAATGCCGGAACACAAATCAAGGTTGTTATGGCGGCATGCTCTAGACCAGGGGTGGTAGCTATCCACTCGGGCAAATACCCTACCACCTGGAAAAATAAAAATAAATAACGCTTAGCCTTATCATCTACAGAGGATGATTTTTTGTATTTTACACAAACTTTTCGTTCAACATTTCAGTGATATAGATTAAGCAGACATGTATGTATAGCTAGCTAGTGTGTCGGTACGTATATTCGGCACAGCTGCACGATAACGAAGCTCGCATAAAAAGAGCGTCCAAATTGCCTCTGAATATAAATCAGTGACTCGTCAACGCGATCGCTCGCCGATTTATACGAAATGGCATCCGCTGATATTTATGAATTTTGTTATCGCATATCATATTCGTGCGATTATATGGCTTGTACGAGTTTGAGTTTAGGTTAAACGATTACTTGCAAGTCTATTCAAGTGGTTTGACTAACTCGCGTGGGGGTGGAAGGTTCGTTAAAAAATGGTTTTTCATATTCAATATTATTATATGCTAAACGAATGATTTCGACATATCTTGTCATAAATTAAAGATTAAAATTAAATAAACACTATGAAACGTAGGAAGTCTTCAATGAAGAACCTTTTACTTGATAAATGCGTATACTTTATTATGCGATTTACTAATTACAATAATTTTTAGTTGCGCGTACAATAATTCGGTTTGCGTTCGGTAGTGAATTTTTGAATATTGGCGGTTGGCCGTAGACTAATGAGCGTTCGTCATAGTAAATTTTGGATATGGCGTGTACACACCGGCGCGAGCGTACTGATTTCATACTCGGCTAGACCGGTGTGTACCTTCCTGTTGCAAATCGTGCCGCGACACACTAGAAATAGACTATATTAAACATAGCGAATTAAAATAAAATATAACGAAAATTACATACACATATATGGCCTTACTTATAATAGTTAGTTAAATTGTAAGTAACTGCTCAGCAACTGATTAACGAAAATCTTACCCATAAACTCCTCTTAAGGATAAGAGGTAACGGTAAAGTAACTCATAAATAACTGTCAAAAATAACCAACATAGAGGGGTAGTTTAAAGGACTGCTAAAAGGCAAGATAGCAAGTTATATTTGAAACAGCCAGTGATAAGGTGCTTAAGAATCTCTTATTTAAGATATGGCTAATCCTTTTTAACGAGATTATTATAAGTAAGGCCTATAACGTATACATACAATATACATGCAATAATATGTGTTATTGTCTATTTTCTTTTTGTTTATCTTAATTATATGTATTTAGTGTAAAGCGATAAGACCGCCCTTTGTTCCTGCCTTACACGAAATGATTGTAAATGATTTATTTTATGTGTCTGTGGTGAACAATAAAGTATTTTCTATATACTGTTTAGGTAATATTGAAATTCAACAACTTAATAAGCTAATTACGTGCAACGAACATTGAGAATTGGTGAAGACGGAGAAATTCCCGCTAATGGTCGAAGCTGTAAATTTTTGGACCACCGTTCCCTTACACGCAATTATTTCCAAATCACTGTTAGTTAAGGACGTTTCCAAAATGCTGGGCGCATATCCCCATTGAATGGCAACGCTTATACATTGCTCTAAATACTGGTCTTCCTTTTGGGTCACGTCAGACTACTATCAAACGTGTTGATGGGTTCCGATATAGTTGATAAGTTTCAGGAGTCCATGGCCCTGGAGTTTCGACACAGAAAGTCGCAAATATCTATGTATCCATTGCCAATGGATGCATATTTGCGGTGTTGCAAACCCTCTGTATTAAATGTAAATCTGCGTTGTATTCTTCTTCCTTTAATGCCTCGTCTATAATATGTCAGGTCCATGGTAGCAATCAGGAATGTGAAGAGAGAATTGAGCAACGGGAGTTTATAAAAGAAACATATTTAAAGATTTTATAGTCGCGATGCCCAAGTACGCTCGCCACGTTCCTGCCCGCAGTCGTGGAAAGACACAATGTAAACGAGTCATCGTACCATCCTTCACATGATCTATTCATCTCCTTTTTGATCACGCTTTACATTTTTACCGGTCAATCTCCCAGTTTAACGTTTTTTTTCACGTTACGTGCCCATACCACTTTACTCTTCTTCCTCTCAGGTTTTCAGTCACGGGTGCAACTTTCAAAGATCCACACATCTATCTCAATATTCTCATCTCAGCTGAGTGGAGAAAACAATGAAGGACAGCCTTCCAGATCCCTAAAAAATATATACATCTGTATTATAAAAAGAAAGCTACATGTTTCAAAACGCTCATTTTCTTTAAATTATTATTTGCGTTAGCTACGCAGTGCATATTTATAAGGTAGTATTAAGATAACCTACATATTAAAACAAGATAATAAGGCTAGTCTCTATACCTCGGGTACCTTATTAGCGTACCTATTCAACGAGGTGAAGCCAGCAATCTTTTGAGAGCATTCCCTGCTGATAGCAATCTGAGGCCATATTTTTTGTCTTGCTTTAATTTTATAACGCACAATATTATTTGTTTACATTTTAACTACTTTTGAAATTCTTAATTTAATTTTATATGATTTGTTAAATGTTTCTATAACTTAAAGATTGTTCTAACGTAATAAAAGTTATGAATATTGTAATTTAATAAACGACCAATCAGAGCAGAGCATGTCTTGAGCGGGGTCAGACGCCCTCTATACTTTGGTAGTATCTACTTCGGTAGACTGAGGAGTTTTTGTGACGCAGTCGGTTGATGGCAATAGGTCGAGTTGAACCTTTGAGAATCTTAAAGAAAGTATTTAGTTGGAAGTATGAGCGGTGCCCTGAACCCGCTGCTTGGTCATGTGTTTTATGCTCGCATTTTACCCTGATGACGCCCACTAAACCTGCAATAACTAAGGAGATGTCGTGAGAACGAGGCCGTTCTGCGACATATATATATGTAAAAAAAATACAGTTGATATTCTAAACGGAGGGCTTCACTTTTCGCGCAATTAACTGCTGAGCTTAGTCCCTTCACTTCCGGTTCGGTACTTCCGCCCTCTCCCTTCATGACTGGCATATACGATATTGATTAATGATAGAAAAGAGGCAGAAAAAACAAATTAAAAATTCAAGAGACTTGGATTCTATACTTTGTTGTTTTCATTGTTTAGTCTTGTTTTGCCCATCGTAGTCCGTAGGGTTCCAATTCACAATTCAATTCACAAAATGGCTACAGATTCCTTCTTCCAAGTGCCGTTTCTTATAACTTACCGACTGTACATTTATGGGCTAAAATTTGACAAAGTTTCATATAAGTAATTTCAAAATTCAACCGATGATAGGGCAAGTGATTCAATAGTAAGACATAGAAAATGACCATAAGTCCTTCTTTCACTGCTCTAGATCGTGACTTTAATGGCAGTGAATAATTGCTCTCCTCAATCGAGATCGTTTTGTGCTTCGTGGAGGCCGAATTTATCGACATATTTTTGTTCATGTCCGCAACCTAGTCAATCCACCTATTTGGAGAGTTACCACAAGTTTCTTTATATTATCTGGATTCTTGCGGACTACGTCGCCAAAGATCTTCTGTGTCCGTTGCCGGCATACACTGATAATCTATGTTGATATCCAAAAAAGGATTTTTCATCTGTGCGGGAACGGAGAAAGAATACAATTTCCTGCGGCCCGACGGCCTGTCGTCACAGGCGACATAACAACCCACAGCCAGGTGGTAGGGCATTTGCCCGACTGTCCAGTCGGGCAAATGCTACCACCCCTAGTCTAAAGTATGTCGCCATAACAACCTTAAGTTGTGTTCCGGCATTAAGAGAGAGCATATTCTCCATTAAGAGAGCAGCAGCGCATTTGTGGCACCTTTGGTGTTGCAAATTCTATAGGCAATGGTAACCGCTTTCCATCAAATGGGCTGTCGGCCTGTCTGCTGAACTCCTGAAATAAAAAATGGAGTCTCCATAATACGGAACCCTATAAAGTAATTAAAAACATTTTTATGATTATTCAAGACTGACTAATGATACCCTCATGCGAATATGTACATTGAAAAACAAATCGGGCGCTTGTTTTCATGTATGGTGACTCTCTCTAATCATTGTTTTATGCAGTTTTATTACACTATATGACATTGTATGTATGATATTATACCTTTCTGCTAAATTACGAACACCTTTCAACGAAAATTATTACAAAAATTAAATTTATTATATAGTAATATTAATTAAATTATACGAACGTTTTCCTTGCTCAATGAGCTGGGGTTTTCACAGCTAAGGTTTCCCAACAGCGCTAAAATATAGATTTTCTTAAAATGGTGTCATACAATTCTTTCGAAATCAGCCCGTTTATAGGCGACAGTAATCGCTTTCCATCGCGTGGGGCGTGAGCCTATTTGCTATATATACTTCAGCTATTGAAATAACAAATATACAAATAAAGTAATTTCAGAAATAACAACTGTGATATACAAAGACAGGATGGGCATGAATATTGTATGAGGATGCTGGTTTCGTCAAATTGACAACGGAACTCTATAAAGACATTCCACTCTACTTATCCCAGAAATAACAATTTTAATATTTCTTGTATGAATTTTAAAGCGTTTTTATATTCAATTGTATTGTTTCTCAACACTTGAGATACAGGCCTCCGCTCCGGAAAACGATAATGAGCGTGCACTTTCTACGTCTACCCTCTCCCCAAGAATGAGGTCGAATTACGAATTCTATTGTGTGTTTTCATTAAAAAAAAATTAAAACCCCGCCGCTTGAAACTCGTTGAGTCGTCATTATTTCTCATACAATTATTATGACTGTTGTTATTCCACCACGTCTTCTAGAGAAATATTATTTAAGGTTCAAATGTCTACGAGTACAGTCCAAGAGTTAAAATACAATCTTTGTGGTATGTCTCCCTACATGCTAGATTAACCTACGTACTTTGAGGAATGGAGTTCGGGATGTAAAAAAAATGTGTATGTATAAGCCGCGCGCAGAAGGTTTTCCGATGTCTACTTACGGTTATTGGATATACTTATTTAAAGTATATACAATAATAAATCTATACATATAATAAAACTGTAGAGTTCGTATTTGTGTACAATGAAAAAAATGCTAAAAACCGAGTCAGGGGGGTGTGTAAGAAGTGAAATGGAACTAATTTAGATTTTTTTAATTTTTTGTTTCTCTGTTTGTACGGGCTAATCTCCGAAACGGCTATCGGCAAACCTTCTGCGCACGGGTAGTAAATTCTACATTTAAATAGTATGTTTAAAAAATAATGATTACTAAATTTAGTGCGTAAAGAGTAGTCCAAATTAAGCTTTTTTTTCCACAGGTTGTGTTACTGAAAATTCGCAGTAACTCGTGACATGTTTTACTAAAATTAATTATGTTATACGTAATCGGCCTTACTTATAACAATCTCGTTAAGAAACGATTAGGTATCTCTTAACTAAAAGAATCAGAATCAGTCCCTAATCAATTAATATATCACCTGTTGTATACCTATGAGGAGCACAGATAAACGAAATTTGAATGATTGATGTAGGTTGTACCCAAAACATTGGACTGAAGAAGAGTTTATGGGTGAGACTTTCATTAATCAGTTGCTGAGCAGTTTCTTTAAATTTAAGAAACGATTATAATTAAGGCCTAATATTTTAGATTTCGATACTTAAAATTAAAAAGGTACCTTTATAATCTCAATGTCTCTGCGTCACCGTCAGTATAATAACTAGTCAAGTATAGTGTTAATTTATAAATATATGCAATTATTTTAATGTTGAAAAAAGGGCCCCGGAAAAATTAAAGTTTAACATTATTATCACTTAGTGGGATATGGCTGACTCCCACACTGCTCCTTATTTTTGATTGTAGATTTTTAAATTCTCGTTTTCTTAAAATTATTAACAATGATATAACTACGTGCGTATGTTATTATAACTATATACATAACTAAACGTTTATGCGTGGAATATCTAACATAATTTTATTAAACATTACTCATAAAATGTAGGAAAATAACCGATACTTATTTAAAAAAATGCAAACATTCGGAAATCAGTGAACATATAATAAAATTACACGCGGGTCCGTGTATGGGAAAAATAAGCAATTCTGGCATATCGAAAAACACCCGCCAATTCCCCAGTGCGCCTCTTTTTACCACATTCAGTGATGGGCCTCAAAAGTTCACTCATGTCAACAGTATTTTTGACTTGGATCGGATTTGTCATTAAGTAAATTATAAAATGACTCGATATACAAGTGAAATTGTGTAGCGAAATATAATGTTTCATTCATGCATCTGTACCCACGTTTTAGTTTTGTTTCAATGAAAAAAACATTCCTGGTTACCATATTAAAAGTCGTATATCTCATAACACGTCGTATTTTTGAAAATAAGGTAGATAATAAAAAAAACTTATTCACACAATTCTTCGTTATATATTGTGGAGTTACTAAAATACGATTTTTTGACACTTGCAGTGGAATCGTACTTTGAACATTTTCGCAACGCTAAGATTTTAAATAGTTGATTCGCCCCAGGAATGTCAATTGCCCGGAACCTGAAGAAATTTAATTGAAAAGCTCTTAAATATTACATTACTAAAACAAAGAATGTTTGTTTACGCTTTGGTTCAATTTTAATAAAACAAATTCTTCAGCACAATTAATGTACTCAAATAGGAAGGACATAAATGAAATTCAGCGGATCTCCTTACACGGCGTTCGTGCGTTCGGAACGTTTTACACAGCGACACCTATAATCTATCGTTTTAGTGAAAACTGTCTCGGCATAAGCTAATTTTCACGCACCTCAACAACAACAAACCGCTCCTGGCAAATTTCCTGTGGGATTTCCGGAATAAAAATATCACACATTTTATTACATTAAATTTTCTATTGATCAGTAAAAAATCACACTGGGATTCGATTTTTTTTATGTGGTCATTTTTAATAATTCGCAGAAAAATTCCGCGGGATTCCCGGGGTAAAAAGTAGCGCAGAGTTTAAGAATTAGCTGATTTAAAATCAGCGAAAACCGCAACGAAATCGGCCTAGATGTTTTCACGTGAATCTCTAACAAACAGACAACATATCTAAAAAATGCATCGTGTGCCCCATCGTTCATATAGTCTATTCCAGATTATTTTTTATAGCTTCAACAGTGCAAATACGATAGCATGCTTAGAAATTTACAACATTATAGATAATATTTAATATTTTAGCTCGATTAGTCAGAACCAAGCGTTTCGCTTCATCTTTTCTGATGCGCACTACCGAAGAGTGGAATAATTTGACAGAGTCTGTATTTCCTGACAAATACAATCTTGAAGTGTTCAAGTCACGAGTGAATAAGTATCTTCTAGGTAAGCGTGCTCCATCCTAGACTGCGTCATCACTCAACATCAGGTTCATCAGTGTTCCGTAAAAAAAAAAAATTGTTAGTTCACAGTTGATTCGGGTAGCATCACTACGGCAGATAGAAAAAAAGAACCTACAGCCAGACGCTTTATGTGCCCATAAAAAATTTATGGCGGTCCCAGTAAGCGCCAAATTGAATATCAAATCAGCACGATGAACTTTTAGGCTAAATTTAATGAAGTGAAGGTACGTGTTCCCGGGGAGGTCTCTCCGGGATCCCGTAATCGATTAAAATATCGCCCGAATATAGGAACAGATTTTATGGAGGGCAGATTCCATAATTTATAAAATGGGATACGGTGTTTTCATTATAGCAAATAGATATTTGATAGGACTTTATTTAATAGTATTGTTCTAGGACGTAATATGGTTGTAGACTGTTCAATAAATTAAGTCACTTTTACCATCTTACAAAACGTTGCAGCCTTCTTTGTTGAATACTAAGAGCCCAAAGCATGCCCAATTTAATATCAACTAAATCAGCATTTATACTACCGGCGACAAGTTGTATTTAAAAAAATATATATGTTTCATTTCACACGTAGTTGAATTGAAACAAAGTGTGACAAGGAGTGAAAAGGATTCGAAATGTCGTGACGTCACATTTGAAGTGTTAACGAAAAACTTCAAAACTTTACCAACTTTATGTATATAAGCATAGTGTTTAAATGATTAAATATTATGTATTCTATTTCATTCCCTCGCAGGCTTATGCTGGTGTGTACAGCAATTTGACTGATGGTTAAAATGAAATAATCGCTAAAATTTTACCCAACACTTCTCAGTTAGCTGCAATTGTATGAAAATTATTCTAGTAGTCATGAATATTTTATACTATATAAATCAAAAGACAATAAGGAAATATATTTATAATAGAGAACATACATACGTGGCCAGAAGCACAGATGATGAGAAGCGCAAATGGTACAACCTTAATTAATCTACATTTTAAAAATATTATCACTCAAGGCTATATTTCAAGATGTTCCAGCTTTTGTACTTAATGTAGCGTTATAAGATAAAAGGGACGATTATGGCGGTAAGATCGCGATGTACGCTCTAATTTATGGCCCCTAAACCCTTCAGAAGTAATGTGCAAAATTTCATATTACCAGAGATACCGGTATCGTACTTTTCTTGACTTTTCCAAGCAGTGGCTAGGAGTTAAGTGGACAAAAATGTTTTAAAGGAGCTCGTTAAAATTTGACGGTAACTGTAGTGGCGTTGAGCAGACTTGCAGGTAAGTTCGTCTATCACTAAGAACGTAATTCCTATCTGTTTCCATTTACATTGTATTGAAACCCGCTTAAATCAGAGGAGGTTTTGAATTTGTCAATATTTTTTTAATACCAATAATAGTAATTGGCAGACAAACGGTTCGGTTACACTCCTTAGCCACTCACACCTACGTTGCCCTGTCTTCTGCGGCATTTTTTCGGGGCCCATGCAGGGAGTGGCGAGTCACCGTCTGCCCATTTTTCCATGTCCCATAAACATTGCGACGGGCATACGCCATAGTCCCCATATTCCTAGACCCCTAATACCATTAGAAGCTCACTCCAATAGCCCGGTACTTTTTGCTCTCATTTCCCACAATAGTTCTACACTGGCCAGGGCTTGTCCTTGGGTGCATTAGTTTATGGTGTAGTAAAATTCGTTCCGAAAGTTACCATACCAGGAATCGAACCCGGAGCATCTTTGTTGCATTGAGGTAGGCCATCAATAGCATAAGCTTGCTTTACGACAGGGGCCGTCATACTGTTTTGTTTATGAACCGATTTTAATTAATCGTTTTGGATAAGGTTCCGTATAACTCTGAAGTGATTTAATCTTACTTATTCTTATTTATTGTTGACCTTGGCGTTTATGTCTGGTCATATATCCTGACTATTATTTTTATAAAAACTAGCTATAGCTACTACTTCGTTCGCACGGTAACGGTTGGACTATATATGTACCTATATTCATATCTTCTGAACACTAAAGGGTGTGGTAATGTGATATACAAGAAAAATTAATATAAAATTTCTTATGGATTACATCTAAAATTTTCAGTGAAATCCGTTGAACCGTTTGAAGCCTAAATGGGACAAATTAGGTACGAATTAAATATTTTAAAAAAATCATGAGTGAATTCCTGAGTAAAACACCATCTCTGTGACGTAGCAAGTTATCAAGAGTCCCTTAAATGTGATACAACGAGGGATAATACTTCGAAAAATCATAACGTATATTAAGATATAGGAAGAGAAACAGAAACCAACGAAGATCTGATGATAATAGGCCGGGAGCTAGTAGGTTAACTTTATTCGGCGTGCTCCACCAAATTCATATAATGTTGAATTAACAGCTGGGAATGTTACGACTTTGGTCCTACCATGGAAGAAAAACACTAAAATTGACAGGCACTTTGTGACACTATAACTCCCAGCCAGAAGGTATTTGTCTATCTGGATGGCTACCACCCTTAGTCTAGATTATAACAACCTTGAGTTGCTTTTCAGTATTAGTGGCCAGGTTCCAGTCTCTCTTTAGAGAGCCTAAAGCGAGAGGCAGCACATTGGTAGTATCATTGTTGCTATGAATGCGCTCATTCGGTGGTAAATGTCTCATCAGACGGGCCTTCTATCTGCTAAACTCATGCAGTAAAAAAAGACAGCACATTTTTATATCTTGAAACTTGATGATTACATACAAATTTACAACTTTAATATGCAAAAGTGAGGATTATTGTTTAACTTGATGTATTTTATGATCCTCTTGAAAGTAAAGTTGTACTTGGTATTGCGATAAAAAAGATAATAAAATGTTTATGGCGTAATAACAAAAGTTAACCATCAGAAGTTATGCAAACAAAATGCAGTCGGACACTGTGAGACGTCGCGCGTTGGCTCGAGCGAACGCGTCTAGTCATGGCAACACTTTTGTAGCCTACCACTTGACCCACATCCGCACTACGTGTCTCCTGTAACAGGAAGCGATCCGACTCCCAACACCCTCCCACCAACTATCCAAGCAAACTGCAACATAACCCACCGAGATAAGGATCAAACTTCCTTGACCGATTACCCGCTTCAAAGGCGACTCCCCACGCAATTTAACACTTTGTTTTTCCTTCAAACATAGCAGAATATTCAATGTCGGCGGAAAATGAGTTGGATGTACCAATTTAACGATTTGCCACTCACTCGCTTTGGTAATAAGTTTCATATTCAAATGGCAGACCGTCGTCTTTGTAATGAATTTTTTATAAACTTTCTGCGTACACTAGCTGCAATAATACATATAATCTAAGCTCTTGTAACGCGATCTGTATGTTCACAAACGAAATACATTTAAAAAATTCATAAAAGGGTTACTGATATAACCTACTTATTTTATTGCTTATAAAGAAATATAAATGAAGTCTCAGCTTGGAGAGGGAACCAATATTTGGTTATTTCGTTTTAAAAGGATAATGCCATAACTGGAAAGGGTTAACGTTTATCTCTATGGCCTTTTATTATTGTTTAGATTTGCATTATTTAATAAATTAAGTTAGTGACTAAATAATTTACAGACAGATATTTTTTCAGACATCAAAAACAATAAAGTAATAATAAATAAAGTGGAGTAGCTTGCCTTAAATGGGCCCTGTATCAAAATGTATTGGGGGGCCCAAAGGAAAGATAAAGATTTTTAGAAAAGAAACAAAAATAAGTAATATAATAATTTATTATTATATTATATATTTATGTAAAAACCTTTGGATTTATTGTAACATGTCGAGCCTTTATCGCGATTATATCGTAAGCGACATTTGCAAATAAATATTTTTTTTACTACAATTGACATTTTAAACTATTAGTTTGTTCTAAAACCCTCAAGTTTTGTTACATTAGGCCTGACACAATCAAACATCGAAATTCTTAAAAATAATTTGACAGTTTCAAATATAATTAAAAAACAACATGTAGGTACAACTGTCGCTTATGATAAAATGGCGGCAAAGCCACGATATGGCCGAATCCCTACTGTCAGTGTTGTTTTCGTCTTCCATACTCATAAAATATTCAATGTTATCGTATTGATTTATTTTCCATTTAAAATGCGTATAAAAATTCGGATGATTCGGCAAATTAAAAAAAGTCCAATGCAGAATAAATCACCGATGAGCAAAGGGTTAATTTAAAGAGAAATCTGTTGTGCTTTAATTGAGTTAATGATGCCAACTTTTAATTGGTTTAATAATTCTCGTTTTGTGATCGCCCTTAGTACTCGTTTTAGGTATAAATTGTTAACTTTTTCAATTATCGTTAGTGAAGTTTCGAATTGTGAGTTGACTGACGGCTCTCAGATTAGTTTGTGTTTTAATTAATGTTTTATAATTTACACATTTATGTGATTTTTTCTGACTGCAGGTCCGTTTAGATAAAATTTGACAGGAAGATATATACCGCTACACAATAGTATGTTAAAAAAAATAACGTATACAGGTGGCTGCCATATTTACATTATTTTTCCATTTTAGATCATTTTGGTACATTACGAGTTTCGCAATAAATTACATTATACAAAGACGTTTAAATTTCTCAGTCAACTTTAGGGGGCATCTAAAGTTAAATATAAAAGTAGTAAATATTTTAAATTAAACTTCTAAATAAACAATTTAACTAAAATTCATTTTTTAGTGTACAATGTCTAATTTACGAATTTCCTTTCAGTCAGGTTGCTTGGAAGAGATCACTTTTAGCTTTGAGGCGGTCTTTTGTTTTGCATTTTTGTTATTTTATGTTTTGGTGAACAATAAAATGTTTCCTAAGTCTTTGCCTATTGTCTTTGCATATGGGGTATATATTTTTTATAAATCTTAAAACATCACAACAGTTCTCTAACAACCTTTTTATATTTTTAAAAATATTAAATAAAATAGCTTTTAAAACTTCTAATAATTGTGTTTTTTTTCCGTCCTCTCACTTTTGAACTAATAGTTTTGAAAACATCACCGTGGCAAAGTTTAATAGATTGTTTTAGCGACAGTAATTCGAGCAAGATCCTGTTTGGTAGTTTGTGAGATATATTGTAGTATTTTAGATTAAATGTTTTTATTAGAGTTTCGTTGCTTTATAATAAGAACAGAACTCTTCAATGTATATGGATCTAAGCTACTGATTTATTTGTGTATCAAAGTATTAAGCATCCCTGAAATAACACCATCGAAATCCTCTACAAACATTCTGCCAATCAATATGAAAATAGAATCCGACATCCCCATAAAAGCGAATAAAACCCCATACATAAAAAGCGACATGGTGTTCAAAGTTTCCCCTTCATGTATAATTTGACAAAACGTCAACGGGTCATTAACCCCACCCGCGGTTGACCGATCCGAGTTGACGTCGTTCAGTAGAACAATTCATTCGCGAAATTAAACTGCCAGCCCTTCACTCCAGTATTGTTGACTTCGTTGTTATTAACTAATATGAGTACGTATTAGGTATTTGATGAGTGGGTTTTGCCGCAAGTTATAGCTCGCATCTGGTTTTATTAACAATCTAACAAATATCCTTAATCTTGACGCACAAATAATAATGTTTTATTATGTATACAAGTCGCAAAAACTTGAATAAATATTGTTACTAGTTACGGGACTCGAATTAAAATGCCGTTGGAATTACTATAGAATTGACTAGAACTATACAAACGCATAACACAGGTATAAATATAACCGGACGCAATAAGTCCAAACGTAATACACGATTCAATAACTATATATAGCTTATCGACTGTACTCGCGTCTTGTCCCGCTTGTGCCTATCGCTAGACTGCCTCATCTCTCAGTTGGGGCATGTTTTTATACTGCACCAATACAATATGTCTCGACACAACACTCGACCGCATAACAATTATTTCCAAAAATCACACCTGTTTAATGACTATTATAAACATTACAATACACAATAGGCTGTTTTTCTAATTACAAATTTTAAACACAAAATAAACAAAAGAAGTCCGAATGCCGAAAAGTATACAGTATACAGTAATACACTGAAGCTGTGAATTGACCTTTGTCAGTCGTAACAACATTGTTATAATGTTTTCTTAAATTTTCGCGACTAGTATATACATAACACTACGTTTTAACGGCTTTAAGCGCGGTAGTTTATTTGATTTTTTACTATTCTGACGTTTCGGCCACTTTTCAGTTGCCATGATCACCGAAAACAAAGATATCAAGTGCCAATGAGTATTGTTCAAGTTTTATTTAGCTTTTAGCAACTTGTTTCTTCTCATTATTAATTTTAATTTTGTTTATGGTTGTTACTTACTTTATGGGAGATTATTACATTTTACCACCGCTTTACAACATGTTGTGGTTTGAAGAGAAACACAAATAATAAACAAAAAATCGATAAATGATACACGGTACAGTCAGATTAGGAACATTCTCAATCTCGTCGTCGTCTTGCCCACTTCGCCGTTGCCCACTTCTGGGCGTAGGCCGCCGAGTTTGCGCCACCTATTCCGTTCCTCCGCTGTTTTCTTCCAGCCCCCGCTGGCGATCTTTCGTAGATTTTCGATTTATTTAAAACAATGGAATAGACTATATAAAGGAAGGAGGACACGATGATTTTTTAATTTCTTGTCTGTTTGTTCGGGATTCACGTAAAAACTACTTGGCTGATTTCGATACGGTTTTCATTTTTCAACAGCAAATTCTTAGTTTAATCTGCGTATGACCCATAGCAAATTTTATAAAATATGTAATAAAATGTGTGATATTTTTTATGCCGGGAATCCCGCGGGAATTTTCCCGGGAGTGGTTTGTAATAAAATTAGCTTATTGCGATATAGTTTTTACTAAAACGGTAACATAGCTTACATTTTTTTTTAATACTGCGGTAGTTTGTGTCCCGGGAATCCCGTGGGAATTTCAAGTCGAGCGTGGACGAAATCACGGGAAAATCATTTTAATAACTGTTTACTCTACACAGTTATTAACAAACCATTTGTCTCGTTTAAATGATTAAATCAAGACTTGCTATTCTAAATCAAAGTATCTTACCTATTTTTTAAAATTAAATGCACAACAACATGTCAGCCGTTAAATTCCGGCATTTACCATTTACTTTACCATTATTATACGAACAATTAATAAATAATTTGTGTTAATGAATATTTTCGACCACTCCACTTATGCAAGTAAATAGTGTACCGAAAGGCCGGTATGTTTTTTAAATTCCTCTAATTAATACTGTCCAGGTCATTAGTGGCACGTGAGCGGACTAGTATACAGGGTGTTTATTAAGCGATACAATCTCCGGGGTGTCATGAATATTCAGCGGACGTTATGCGTCCTCGGGTGCTCCATGTATTTTTAATTTCATATATTCTGCATATGTTTTACGTGATCAGTACGCCCTGAAAACCTAAATTTTATGTTTTTTTTAATTTGTTACATTTGAGCAAAACGAGATATATAAAATGTTGTTACATGCCGACAAAAAAATGAATGCACACCTGAATGCCATAGACCTGGTTTATTATTTCCCCGCATTTAGACTCCCTTTGTTCACCTTGTGTTTAAAATTTATAATTAAGAAAACATTCTATTGTTATTGTACATGTTTTATGGCAGTTATTAGGCAGATGTGTCGAACTGAATTCAAAGAAATCCGATCTATGTGGGTTGGCAGCCATTTTGTATCGGTACAGCAATATCCGAATGGAGAGATCAGCAGTCTAGCGAGAACCACGATCAAAGCAAGACGTGTACATTCGATCAGCTCTATAGTGACAGAACTTGCGCGTGTTATTGAATCATGCAGTTTGTACTGGTTGCGTCCAGTTATATTTGTACTTGTGTTATATGTGTTTGTATAGTTCTAATAAATTTTATAGTAATTCCAACGGCATTTTAATTCGAGTCCCATACTCGTAACAATATAATAAAATATGTAGTTATACGTCTGTTGAAATTGTACCTAATAATCTGCACCACCTACATGGCCAGATTAGGTTAAATTATTCCTTAAGTTAGGTTGCCTAGAAGAAACTGTTTTAAGCGATAAGTACACCTATTGTTTCCACCGTGACTACTCGTATTATTATCGCGCATTTTTGTCCCAAGCCACGTTTCACCGGTCATCACAACCACCATCAAACGGCAAAGCGCTATAACCCGCTGAGCAACTTTAAATTTGTGGACAAGTTCCACCGTCAGTTCCACGGTTGAGCATCATATCGATGGGTGAAAGGCTATTTGTTTTAAACGACACTTTTATAAATTGTCGAGAGAAAAGTTTAAAGTTTCTAATGACCCAGAAAAACACATCACTAACGAACTATGTCTCCCATATTTAAAAAAAAAGAACATCTGTAGACTGAAACTAGAAATCAGGTTCTTTATATTTCTTTAAGTTGAGACATTAGGATTAAAAAATCCATCGTGTTGAGTATCACACAAAATGTCGCTTAAAACAAATAGCCTTTCACCCCTCGATATGTCAACCTAAACCATAAACATAAGTATTTATAATCCATCCATATTTATTTATAAGTAAATTTGTTTCCACATTTAATATCTTAATGTATAATATTACAAAATTCTGAAGATGCCGTGTCTGTACATTAAATCTATTAAAAAAGTAACTGGAATATATATAAACGATGGAGAAGACGCATTTTTTTAGATTTCTTGTCTGTTCGCAGGTTTATCTGTTTGTTCTGGATTCACGTAAAAACTAGTGGGCCGATTTCGATACAGTTTTCGCTGATTGCCAGCTAATTTTTAAACTTAAACTCTGCGCTAATTTGTCCTAGGAATCTCGCGGGAAGTTTTCTGAGAATGATTTAAAATTAATTTAAAAAATGGCCAGATTGAAAACAAACGAATTACTATGTGATTTTTATACTAATCGATAGAAATTTAATTTTATAAAATGTGTGATATTTTTCATTTGGGAATCGCGCGGAAATTTGTCACGGGAGCGGTTTGTAGTAGTTCAGGTGCGTAAAATGAGCTTACTAATATTCCGACACAGTTTTCACTAAAACGATAGCTTATATTGTTTTTCAAATGCTGCAGTATTTTGTGTCCCGGGAATCCCGCGGGAATTCTATGTCAAGCAAAGGCAAAGTCGCAGGCATATTCTAGTTAAGGATAAGAATATAAATGGAGCATACAAAACAGCCACTTACAACTGCTTAACTATTCAAGGACGGTGTATGGCACAAAACTTTCATTAAATAAACAAGTAGGTCTTACATGTATAGCGGCATTTTCAAGCTGTTGAACTGTAGAGTTGTATATCTTATAAGTTATTGTAATCCACGATTGGTATCGAATTCATAGTACTTTTTTGGGTAGATAAATGGATGGTAATATTTGATTTGCAATACTTGAAAGTGTTTAAGAGAAATAAAATAAACACAAAGATAATGATGATTTTATAAAGAAAGGTTCGATTTTTACCAAAATAATTACTGAATTCTAAAACTAAATATAGCAGTTAATTGCCTTTTCAGAATATACAATAAATGAAACTTCTTTCGATTTTTGTACTACCTTACCAACCTCCTCCAATCGATTTTTTGACATCTAGTAAAACTAAATATGCAGTAAAATCACATACATTATATGATACATTCATAAATATGTATATATGATTGTATCATACAACATATTCCCAAGCTAAGCAATTCACGCTTATGTTATGGCTAGTAGACTATAGCCAACAATACAGGCAATTCTTAAATACCCAGACCATGTTAAATAACGCAGGATCGATAATTTTTTACCTGAATAAAACGCAATCGTGGGCAGCAGCAGCAGCAGGACGGCACTTGCACGATCCACAGCAACCCTCATGGCCCGTGATACCGTTCAGGGCGCCGGTTGAATATGAGATCCAGCCTAATGGAAGCTCCTGGGCAAGCCATTAGGCGTAGTACATCCGCGTAGGCCCGCTGCAGACTTTGTCTTTAATAACGTTTCTTGGTGAACATTGCTCAGTCCAAAATCGACTGTGCTAGTCTTATCGAGAAACTACATTTGTATGTTCCCCCTAGTCTTCTACGCCCTAGAAAACTGCTTTATTCACCCTTGACACGTACAGCCTTCAGACGCCACTCATTTTTCGTTAGAACAGTGAATGAATTCAACAAACTCAGCTAGTCGAATTATGTTGACATTGACTTTTTGTGGATAGTCTAGCACCTGTAAATGCGAATTTAATCAAGATCTATTTTAATAATAATTAGTTTCCTGGTCACAACATTTTCATATTGTTATCTTTTTCATCATTTTCTTTAAATAAAATGACTGAATTTTTACTGTATTTTATACTTTATTTTTATTTCCCTGCCATCTGTGTAGGTTCATGAATAGCTGATCTTTAGCTATGTCTGTAACGTTAGTTTGTAAAACTTTAGTTTGAAAGACTACAGCTGTTAACCCCCAAATAAAACAAAAATAAATAAAATCAATAGCCTCGAAGACTGACGGAGTAACTTAGCCAGAAATATTTTTGTTTAAATATATATTGTATTATACCGAAAAATCAGTGGTAAGTTATCGTTTACTATGATAGTGTACTGAAAAAAATCACAGCCATAAATAACCAGTGTTCGGTTATCAGTGGATTCCAGGGAAGGCCGTTTAAAATATTACAGCTGCCCTTCGCTTACCAAAAATCACGTTTTATGTACTGTAAAGATAAACTTATATTTAAATAAAATACGCAGAAACATACATATATTGTTCGAGGAAAATTTTCTATATTTTAAAATAGAAAAAAGATTTAGGGCCGATTTTTCAATCGCCAGATAAAAGTTATCACTCGAATAAATTAAAACCTGAGTGAATTCGAAAGTAAAACCATACGACTGTTTTATTTATACAACTGTTTTTTTTTTCTATGTTGAACTTTATTCTGTGAGTAATTTATATCTGGTGATTGAAAAATCGGCCTTTATTTATTATTTTTTGTTTTCATTTGATTTTTGTGCTCATAATGAAAAACTTCCGGAGATTTTAGTGAGAAATCAATTTTCAAATAGACCAAATGCGTACAAAATCTGCAGACGCCATGTTCATGGAAAAAATCACTCGCTGTTCAGTCACACATTGCAGCTATCTTAATATATCTTTTTCACCATTTCTCTACACCTTTATGTCATAGCACATATAATAAGTATATCTATTGGAGAAAGAATACAATTTCACCCCTGATCTAGAGCATGCCGCTATAACAACCTTGTGTTGTGTTTTGGCATTACTGATCAGGTTCCAGCCTCCCTTAAGAGAGCAGCAGCGCATTTGTAGCACCTTTGCTGTTGCAAATGCCCATAGGCGATGGTAACCGTTTTCCATCAATTGGGCCTTCTGCCTGTCTGCTGAACTCCTGCAATAAAAAAGCCAACCATATGCTTCTTAGTATGAATAAATAAAAATATGTAAACGAGTTCTTAATGCTTAAAACATATCAAATGCTTAGGATCTTTCGTATATTAGGCGATATGTTTTTCACCATACACTGCACATAATCTTCTAACATAGTAATCGAATCTGCATTCACAAGGCTACGGCCTCTTCTTTAATTTGGATAAGTGTTGCGGTACCGCTTGCAAACAAATCTCAATAAAAGAAATAGAATATGAATTAAGTGAAAAACGTTTTAGCCGCGATACGGTATAACATTGATGCAAACCATTTAAGGAAATTACAGAATTTCTCTGTTTTTTAAATGTTCATAGATTTTGTCGGTGTCGAGTTTATTCCATAGAAAACAAATATGTTTCAAAAAAACTACGGTTTAGCGCGGTAATTAGTTTGACTTTTGTTATTCCGACGTTTCGGTCACTTTTCAGTGGCCGCGATTATTATTTATACAAGTCGTGAAAACTTAAGAACATATTATAAATATGTATGCTATATTTTTTTTTTTTTAATTATTCAATATAGTTATTAAAATCTAACAGCGAATTAGTTGAAATATTTTTTGTTTTTTATATCTACTTCCTCTTCTGGGCTTGTTTGATGAACCTATTTTTATGATATTTATTTAAATGACCACCTTAGATAACCTTAAGGTATGATATAAATTGCATACAAAAATACAGTTGTCGTGGGATATGGGAACGTATCTAACATACCCCGCAGCCTGGGTAAAGCTCTAGTCTGAAATATAATATTGTTACAATCTTGTCTTGACAAAGACAAATTCCAGGTAAAAAAATCTGTAAAAGCACATTTTATTCGAATGTCGAATACCTTGAACTAATTATAATCCTTTTATGATTGTCTTCTTTTGTCCACTTATTTATTGGCATGCGTTTCTAGAGAACAGCCTATTGTTCTATTATACTCGTTTACGACCACTTGCGGCTGAATCATTAGCCAGGCGTTGCGAATTATTGAATTAAAACCTTCTGCATTACGTTTGGATTTTTTGTGTACCGTTATATTTGTACCTATGTTATACGTGTTTGTATAGTTCTAATGAACTGTATAATAATTCGAACGGCATTTTAATTCGAGTCCCGCTACTTGTAACTATATGAACAGATTATAAGTTTCCAAGAACTCTCAAATTCGTCCAGCGTTACCTAAAACCACAACTGCCTGACAAATTCGAACCTAACACTACAAATTGCTGTGCTCCTAAAAAGTTCTTGCGTCACATAAAAGTCTAGTCCTAAAATTGAGATGTTTGCCATATGGCATATAAACAATACAGGGTTTATATCTTTTTTGCTGACTGTAGTTTATCAGGAAGGCTCGACACGTCCGCCTCGGACCGTACTTGGGATGGATTATACCGCCCTTTGTCGTAAATTTTACGACTTCAAAAATTAGTCGCCGTGCTCTGACTTGAATGGTTGAAACACGCCTGCCAGCAAATTGTTTTAACGTTGCTTTGTGGTTAGTGTCTATAATTTATTACACTGTTCTGGCTGTTGATTTTTAGTTTCCCACAGTACTGTAAATTTAGATGTTCGTTGTTTTAGTAAAAACTAGAATTTGACACGCGGCGCAGTCGCGGGATAGAAAGTAATTTTATTTTACTTACACATAAACTTGATTCGGTTTTTTACACATAATAATAACAAAGACACTAAGTCCTGAGCCTGTTCTAAGAGATGACTCAAAGCCAACCTGATTTGAAGTAATACAATGCGAACATTCCATTCGGAAGAAATCATGAGTTTAAAAATGTATTAGAACAAAGTTGCGTGGTCGCCGCGCACCATACTCGGCTAGCTAGGCTTATGTGATGTAGGTGTCACTAGTGCACGGGCCGTATGGGAAGGGAAATATGTTAAATTCACTTAGTAGACAACTAAACTCAACAAAAAGTTATTTTTAGATACCCGTGCGAAGCCGGGGCGGACCGCCAGTAACATATAAAACAATGTTTAATTAGCTACTTTTCTGTAGTTGTGATCACAGACAGACAAAATTCATCAATCCTCAACTAGTATTGTTAAATTTGTTTCTTTCTAACTTCAAACTTATTTATTTTAGTTATTTTATTTTTTATGGCTACTACATATTTGCAATTTACGTACAAAATACTCAGTGTCTTGAAGATTAGAGTAAAATAATAACTCAACTAGAAATTGCGCTCAGTAACTTTTAGAACATGATGTAAAATGTTCAGTTTTTTAACTACTAGATACTATTTCTTATATGTTATACTCCGCAAGCTTTCCTGAGAGAAAATGATTACCCATGAGTATGCTACTCTATTTCATTTTAGGAGGACGGACATTAACCCACCATGTTACTTATTTTAAGGCAAATTACAAGCGTCAAATATTAACAATCACAATGTTCAGGTTTACTCACAATTTTGTACGTCACAAATGTTACAATAAATTATAAAATTATTTTCATATGATACTATAATAATTGTCTTACCTTTAAATTGTCGTGACATCTAGTTTATACATTAATTAATACGCTGTTTGACTCTATTAAGATATGACGTAAAAAGTTCCCATTCTCGTAAAAAATATGAAGTGTTTTATATGATAAAATTCTCTCAATTGCCTTTACCCTCAACTACTCTATATATTCCTTCACGGCCAATACGTGGTACAATGCACATTAGTTCTAAAAGTGACTAAGCAGTATATGCTTCCCAGCATTCCAACCCACGTAATTGCTCTAAGACGCTACTTACGGTAACCAATAATTGTCCTCTACAAAACTACTAATAACCGATTCTAGCCGTTTATCTATATCCTTATCTGCCACATCAAGTGCTGAGTACTCTGCATACTTCTGCAAAAGGGGATAAACACGCGATTCTTTTATTTTGAATAATAGGATAGCTTCCTCGGGTAAACGATGAAAGTTTTCGACAGCTATAAAAAGGTCTATCCTCTAATAATAGGTTTAAATAATAAAATATATAGGTTATGTTCATTGAAGGGAAAGCTTTAAGCGTGATTACTTTTTGTACTTTTTGTTAACTGTTTTCGCTGGTGTTTCATAAAAAGGCAGTAAATTAAAGCTTTAATATAGCCCGCCAGTATAGCGACTACTCGGTTAGCTTTGTATCGGTTAATATCCTTTCATTCATTGTCTAGCGGAGCGGGAGCGATTTATAAATCTAGCATTTTCTTCTATGTCTGATGTCCCCCTGCTTCATTTGGGATAATGTTAGTGTTAGTAGCTGGATTATGCAGTATATCTAAAGATTTAATATTTATTGATATTGTCATTAATGTCGTTAAACATTGAAAGATAATGTATGTATAATGTTTATAGAATAATATAGCTATTCGTTAACGGCATTAGTTTTAACTCTATAAACCATACGCATTTGGCCATAATCATAGTTGACATGACCTGAGTCGCTAACAAAAATGGACTTAATTACGCAGGCCGCGCACTAGACAACGTGGGGGATTTTTATCATAAAAAAGGCCCCAGTATTTTCTAAATAAAACACAAACAAACAAACTTGAGAGGTGTCAAGGGACACCCGGATGGAACGAAGTTCGTTTCGATCAATTAGTGAAGGAATTGTAATTTTTTTTTAAGTTATAATAATATTTTTTTATTATTAACAAATATAATGTAATATAAACTTAATCAATAGGCTCAATTTTAGTAATAATGAGAGAGAGAGAGAGAGAGAGACAGACAAATACGCGCACGCCGCAAGGCTTACGACTATAGCAAAAAGTATCGTTACAACTTTTGGTCTTCTTATTTTCCGCCTAGCCCCCTTTCGCAACGCGCGATAAGGAACTTCGTTCCAATATTTGACAAAAGCAGTTAATAAAAAACAGTTTCACTTTTCCTACATAATTTTCTTAACAAATCTTTAGCTACATTCGCGTGACACGGTCACTAACGCTGTCCCAGATAGAGCACGGGCATTGTGTCCATGCACGTTTTTGCCGCTACCGCTAATCGCATTGAACGTCTACTGACCCTATGATTTATCGCCTGCTACGCGGCTAGCTTATTGCCTACGTTTATGTTCAACGAATATTGTATGAGATCATATATACCTGCACGTATTGTATCGTTTATGATGTTACTCTAATTTTTCTTTCTTCTAAGAATGAATAATAAAAGAAAATACTGTAGCATTTAACCTATGTTTTTATTACAGATCATATGCTATATAAAGACGAGGAAGTAGAATCTTACCCCTTGTTTACATTGCCCATTTGCACGGTAGCAAGCAGGAAACTGGCGAGAGAAGTATGCAACGTAAAAATGTAAACGTAACGTATTTGAATATTTGATGCTACTACGTTGCATACTTCACTCGTCATTTTTGTGCTCTTTGCCGTGGAAGTGAGTATAATATCAACAAGGGGTTATATAGTGATACCATTTCTCAAGTCCTACCGTGATCTGAAAGTGATTGTGTTCCTTCTTGGGACTACAAATTACAAAATTGTGTTATTTACTTGTTCCTATCGTAAAATAAAATTTTGTATAAAAAAAATCTGTTCGTGTAACTTCTCCTAAAGGTCAGACCAATTTTGATGAATTACTTTTGGCGCTGCAATCGGGATCTAATTTTTTAAGGGCATACAAACGTCTGCCAGACATGTTTTGGTAAAACTGTATTGTATTTATTTCAATTGTACGTATTGCTTTTATGTTAAAACACTTCAATAAAACTCAGTTTTTATGAAATATAGTCTAATGCATAAAATACAATAAAAAAACAGTCCCTAACGATTTACTATCATTAGCTTGACAGAATTCATAAAGCCTAAAAACGCATATAACTGCATAAAGCATTTCCTCGCTGTCACTACTCTGCTTCTTCTGTCCGTGCTGAAGGGTCTTCTGCTGTAGGTACTTCGTCTATAGGTCCTTCAGAAGGGAGCTCTGCTTCTTCTGCAGCAGGTTCTTGAGGTGGTCTGTCTTCTTCTGCTGGTGGCTCAACTTCTACTTCAGCAACCTCTTCAGCAACCCCTTCATGTAGTTTCTCTTCCATAAACTCCTCCACAGGAGTTGCTCGTTCTTCAGGCTCAGTCTGCGCTACCGCTGGTTCCGAAGTAGGTGTTACTGTAACAGTACTTTTCTTACTTGGAATTTTCTCTTTAAGTACTTTAGATTGTATTTGTTCTTCGACAAGTACTGCTGGTATCGGTTTTGCAGCCTTAGGTGGTTCGTCTTTTACCACTGTCCTATCTTTTTTCTTCTTTTTTTCTAGCGGTAAGTAAAGCTTGTATTCTTGAGGCAATTCTTCTTCAGTATAAAGCCGCTCAGCGAAGTATATTCTTCTTAGCCTGGCATTCGCGTGAACCTGGACGCTTAAGGCTTCAAGAAATTGGGATCCGTACGCCCTCCTCGTAAAATCGGCTAAGTTAAACTGTATTTGATTCCATCCACCTGACAGCCCAATGGGCATACTAGTACAGAAAGGTTTAATTTTTGTAGTGCTCTGGAAGTTTGATATCCTAAATCGCCGTCTCATATTTTTATCATCAAGTATAGTTATCTCGAATGAAAAATATCTCTTCAGATTCTTCACTATCATGACTAAAAATGGAAGTTTTATGCCAAGCACTTGATTCTTTTTTGGACATCTGATGAATGTTGTAGCTATATTCGTACTTACAATCTCTAGAACCAAAGAATTAACTTCACTGTCGGTCAACCGTTTGATATGCCCATTCTTTACTTCCATGTCCCATATTGTCAACGGATTTGAACCACAACTATAAAATACCGATAACAGACCGTTTTGGTACGAATTTTTGAACATTTTAAACGTTTGTTTGTTGAAACGAAATAAAAGTGTTAATTATTTACAATTTTAAGCACGTTGGCTTTTATGACGTGACGTATGACAGTTATGAATTATGAATGAAATTTGCTTTTACGATATTGTGCTGGTGCTAATGTGCGACGTTTGTTGAAATAAACCTTTTTATATATTTATTTTTAAGAGACGAGAATTTAATATGTATGCTTAATATGTTTATTTGTTATTTATTTTATCTTTAACTGCTATGTAAACGAGTTGATTGTGGAGCTGAGTGAGACACCTGTGGGGCTCAGGTTAGGTGACAGATTTGTCAATAACCTGAGCTACGCAGATGACATGGTCCTACTTAGCCCCTCAATCAAAGGAATGAGAAAACTACTATCTATATGCGAGAGATATGCTCAGCGTCATGAGCTGGTATACAATGCTAAGAAGATCGAGATGCTAATTTTTAGGTCTAGAAGGGGACCATCTTATGTGCCTGATGTGTACATCGGTGGACAGCCTGTAAAAATAGTTAACACCTTCAAATACCTTGGGCATATTCTTTCTTCTGATAGAAAGGATAACCACGATATAGAAATACAAAGAAGATGTCTCTCAGTGTGTGGCAACATGTTAGCCAGAAGATTCTTTAAAGCTAGTAATGACACTAAAATATATCTGTTCAGGACGTTTTGCCAGACATTCTACACCTGTCAGCTCTGGACGGAATGCACGAGGCGTTCTCTGGATGGCATACGTGTTCAATATAACAACATATTTCGACACCTAATGGGTTTTAAAAGATACTGTAGTGCCTCGAGTATGTTTCTTGAGGCTATATTGAACACGTTTTGTGCTATTCGGAGAAGTCGCATTGTAAATTTCTTGGCCAGGGTTGAAGGGTGTAGAAACAGTATAATTGCGGCTATTGCTAGCAGGTTACATCAATCCAAAATGTATTGGGACTGGTTGCAGATTGCTGCATAGACAAATAATATTTTTTTATGTAAAATATTTATGTAAATGACATGTTATTAGTAGTAGTATCAGTATTGTAGTATTAGTAGTGAGGGACTGACCGACTGACAGCTGACAATATTCAGTTTTTAATTTTGTTAATTTTTTATCTGTATTTTTAAGTTCTTAATTTAATTTATAATAATGTAATTTGAAAATGTAAAATATGTTGTTTTTATGGAACTTTGTATCTGAAATAAATAAGTTGTTATTATTATTTGACTTTGTCTTGAAATAAATATTTCGCAATATCTTTAGTACATACTACGAAAACAGAAACAAACATCAAAAAGCGCAATTTCGGTAAATGACATGAATGTTTTATCATTACATTTGCCCACCGTTGTAACATGGCCGCGCATTGCTTAACAACTCACCATATTTCTGGCTTTTAGTATTTTTTGTCTAAATTACTATATTCACTCAAAAGCTTATTTAAGCAAGTTCAAATATGAATATCAACATATAAAATATATTTGATATTGGCCTGCTTATAGCGGTGTAGAATATTAACCATCTGCAGTCAATTATTACTAGTACTAAAGTGAATTAATAAAGTTTTGTAAAAAATGCGCTACTTGAATAAATTGTGGAGTATTTATTATTTTTATTAAAATAACTTACTAGCGGGATACATTTTTTCTGCCCAATATGGCCAATCTTTACTCAGTGACTTCCACTAGATTTTCTTCTGCTGGTTGTGCCACTTCATCAGCTTGATCCGGGGCATCTGCTTGGTCTGGGGCATCTGCTTGGTCCGGCGCTTCAGCGTCAGTTGGTTCTGTGTCTTTATCAGGAGCGGAATCAACAGCATCAGAAACTGCTTCGGTGCCATTAGGAGTCTCAAGCCCTTCTTCTATCACATCTTCTACTATTTCATGTTCGCTTTTGGTTTCATCTCCAACTGTAACATCTTCTTTACCAGCTTCATTTGCAACAGATGTCGATTTGCGTGTTTGCAATTGTGATTTTGCTTCAATCTTATCCATAGAACCTTTATTTATTTTGCCTTCTTCAGATCTAGTTCTTTTTACTGAATGAACAGAGGTCTTAGATCCTTCTTTTATGCCTTCAAGCATTAGCTGTGGAGCAGTTTGTTGTGACGAGGACGGTTTAAGATTTTCCGCTTCTTTCACTTCTTCGATTGCTTTTTTAGTCTTAGGGCCCTTTGATGCTAACGGGAAGTATAATTTGTATTCCGGTGGAAGTTCATCTTCAGGGATCAATCTGTCTGCGAAATAAATACGTCGCAAGCGAATATTGGCATTAATTTTTACCTTTTGCACTTCAACAAACTGTTTTTGATAAGCACGACGTGTAAATTCAGCTAAGTTAAACTGAATTTGGTTCCAGCCATCAGATAAACCAATAGGCATGACGGTACAAAGTGGTAATATTTGCGTCGAACTTTGAAAGTTTGATACACGGAATCTTCGTCTTGTTCCTGTCTCATCTAATATAGTCACTTCAAATGTAAAATATTTTTTGAGATTTTTAATTATCATGATTAGAAAAGGCATTGATATCCCTAGCACGGCTTTGCCTTTTGGACAAATTATGTATGTTGTGCTTACATTTGTGCCGCCTATTTCTAAAACCATAGACTTGATATCTTGATCCAAGAATCGTGTAATGTAACCATCTTTAATAAAAGTATCCCAAATACTAAGGGGCTTGGAACCAACACTGAAGAATATACTTAAAATACCACGTTGGTACGCGTTTCTATACATATTTAAAACATAACTATTTTATTTTATTTTTCACTTCGACTTTATTCACATAGACAGCATGTCTAATCAGTACATTATTTTTCTTAGAATTTTTGCGTTCTATAGTGGGTAGGTATTGCAGTAGATGTCACTGTTCTCAAATTAATCACCAAATGAATGAATATAATATGTTTCTTTATACGCAGTTGTTTTAATATTTGTTTAAGATATATTTGATATGTTTTTGCAAGCCATATCAGCTAATAAAGTGTGTAAATTCTAGTCCTCACCTTTTTCAAATTATAAAGCTCTTTTTAACTTTAATTAATAGTTTTTTGATGAATTGTCGATTTACTAAAAACTTATTTCAAAGATGTCAATTATGTCAAAACCAAAAAGACATTCCGATCGATACGAGTTACACTCGTGAATGTATGTACTTTGTTTGTATTTTGATTATTTTTAGATAACTTTGTTTCATTCCTGTACTCCGAAGACTTCGCTTATCACGTTTACTAGTGTTCTGTGATCACGTTGGACTTAAGCATGTACCCTGAACACCGATTTGCCTAACTATTTGTTCTCTGATGACTTAGATTATGGCTTCTTCTGAAAGAGGTTGTTGTGCCAGATCGGTCAACTTGTAAGTAATCATCGTACGACAGATTAATTTAGATACAAATGATTATAAAATGTATGCTTGAATATTAATAAAAAAACAATAAATCACTACCTAAATTGTTTTATTACTAAAAATAAACATTTTAAACTTAATGCAATTAAATATAATTTAATAAAATAATAAAAAAAAATAATACTAATGACGTTTTGCGTTGAATATTTATACGATAAGTCGTTAAATAATTATGATGTTATTATACATATATAAATATCTTATAGACAGAATCTGTCAAGATTCACTGAAATCTTCGAATTTCTTTCTACATACACTAAAAAGTTTTTATTTATAAGTGAATGTTTCGAAGATTTGATTTTATAAAAAAATCCAATATTATTTGTTTTAATACCAGCTGTGCCTGCAACTTGTTTGTCGGCACAAATCTTTATTTAATATCATCTAATCTATTATTTATTTATTATAATAAATAAAACGATAGAATTTTTTGAAATCCGTTATGCCGTTTCGGCGCTTATTCGAAACAAAATTTTAGACACATAAATAAATAAGCGAAGAACGGTCAATAAGTAGTTATTACTTAAATATTCCTATTTATTTTTAAATCATAAATAAATACTTCATTTTTTTCTATTGTTTATAAAGATGGATCAATCAATGGTAGATACATACAGGTGTTTTAGTTATGTTTATCGAGAACATTATTTCATGTGCTCGATAAACATACTCCTTCCCTATTAGATCAGCACATCATACTTTATATCACAAATCAATATTTATGTTAACTAAATATGTGAAATAACATTTTTACATTAGTATAAATGCGTATATAAAACCCATTATACTACCCATTTTATGGGTAATATAATGGGTTTGTTTGGATTTCCCAATAATTTGTACAAATGGGCAGAGGACGCACTTGTAACAACTAATTTTAGACGCTTTAGTATCGTAGGTCCGTTTTAACGGATTTGACGAAGTACCAAGCATCAGTCACATTTTGCGTAAAAAATACAACAACAAATAAACAGAATTTACACATATTCTAAAGATATGTAATATTTTAGTCAAGAAAATACCCAACATAGTTGCATCCATCGAAGATATTGTGAGAAGTCAATTATTTTATACCAGAAATCGAAAATATTAATCGATGTAAATAATTGACTATTATATTCATGAATCTCACAATATTAACAATAGCTTGTATTGTGTACATTGTTAGAGGACGATAAAAGTTTACATTCATACCAAAATTCACTTTAAAGTCGACGCCGGCGGAAATCAGCGTTATTGCAACATCTCTCTCCCTTTTATTAACATTCGTCAAAATTTTAAGGAATTCAACAAATATGAACACAACAACAAACGTGCATGTTTTTATTTTTTAAAAGTCTTAAAATCCGTGGAATAGTTATTGGAATATTATTTTACTGTAATTTTTTGCACATTAATACCTCCTGCATATCTACCCCCTACCTTATTACGATTCTGTCCATCCAAGGGTTCTTTAAAAGAAATCACTCTTATGGATAAGACCGTCCATTGTACAGACTTGTCATGTTACTTATCAAGTTATTTTGTAATATGTGTACTATATATGACATAATAAAACTGCGTTTTAACGGTTTGGTTTATCCGATGTTTCGGCCGCTTTTCAGTGGCTATTATTATTATGTATACAAGTTGACAAAACAAAACTTAAGAAAATATTATATATGACATTATATTCTAATTGTTTTAGTAATGCATTTGTGATATGTATAAATACCTAGAAACAATAGAAAACATCACCAGCTTGATGTAGGAAGATTCCACCTTGGACTACAGTAGCGGGTATTTCCTCTGTTTTAGTATTTACCAATTTTAAAAAATATATATTATTTATGAAATTAAATTAAATCACAGGAACTAATATCGAATATCGTTTTGACTAAAATGTACATTTGCTTAACCTACAATAATTTCGCTAATACATGATCAAATTAATTCATTAACCAATTTGTCTTTTGTTACAGGTACAAACGTTGTCTTTATTCACGGAAAGGAAGAAAAAGAGAAACGAGTATATAAACATCAATAATGTGCAGAATACCATGTCAAAATTTTGCTAACTTAATTTCATAGTACCACTTTATTTTTTGAACGCGCAAAAGGGAAAGTCAATCAAAAAAACGTCCGAAAATTAAATTTGTATATTAGTGTTAGTTTTCTGTTACTTCTCGGCACACAATCACTTCCTACGCTGTCTATCTCAAGGATGTTTCTGGTGTCAATTTCTAGTCGGATATAAATACGACGTGAGAAGAGGAACAAATAATTTCTAACTTTGACACCTATATCACCTGTCGTATTCGTCAAACGGTGTCGACATATTAGTGTAGCGTGAGACAGTGTCTTAGGCCTGGAACACAAAACGAAGGCGGGTAAAAGCAGAAATGTGTCAGGAACAACCTTATATTGTTATAAAACAAATGTTAGGTTATTATAGTAGTACTGGAGTTTAACTCCGCAGCTGCGTCGCAAGTCAAACTCTAATGCGTAAACGCTTCAATAAGTTAAGACTCTAAATGCTTTTTTAATATTCAAAACAGTAATTTAATCAACATATTTACCGAAATAATTTTTGTTTACATCTATAAAAGAGAAAAAAGGTCACGAAAGCTATCTCAAGAATTTACCATTTCTGAATATTTCATATTTATTCAATTTTGAATTAATAATACGAAATAGTTTTACCCAAACCGTGGTGGTTAGATATAAAAATTGCCTTACTTTGCCTAAATATAAACCTTAGGGCCTCGGCCGCACTGGTCTAACGACTACGATATGAGAGGCTCTTTAAGCCCTGATTGTACAGTTCACTGATTTTTTCTGGGAATTATTTAATATGACCACATAAAAAATAATTTCAATGTCATTTTTTCACTGATCGATAATAAATTTTATGTAGTAAAATTTTTGATATTTTTGTCCCGGGAATCCCGCGGGATTCCGGAGCGGTTTGAAGCCGTTCGCTTCCTTCGCTTATAAGTTACTTTATTTCGACATGATTTTCACAATGTCAGAATAAACTAACAGCTTACATTGTTTTTTAAATAATGTGGTACTTTTTGTCCGGGAATACCGCGGGAATTTCAAGTCAAACGTGGAGGAAGTCGCGGGCATATCCTAGTTCAATATATAGTTTGGCAACAATATCTACGGAATCCTCTTTCCAGCTTTTCCCCTCCACTTCACACAGTCTTAGGTACCCTTCATTGTGAAACTGTATAGCCATGTATCAGCGCCAAATAAATGAGGCCGTCAGATATAAACAGAAAACTTTCACTGGATACGTAGAAATATAACTTTTAAAAGAAAAGCTCGCGTTTCTTTGTGATTTATCTGCCCATTTATCATCCTCGACACTAAGAAAATATGTCACGCAAACCCACAAGTAACGTTCACACAAAGCCCGTAACGAATATAACATTTTTGTCGTCTCTAAATCACGTGACTTTTCCACTATGCCGGTCGCCCTTTAGGACTTTGGCACACTGAGAAATAGCATATAATGCAATCTTGAATGAATCGAAAGATAGTTTCATTTTATGTTCGTACATACGAAGGTTGTGAATCTAGCCAGTATATAGTCTTCAGGAAAACTTAAATTTTAATATAATGTCCAATCAATTAGCCAGCATGCAAAAATCAACACACACAGGGCCGTCTTTATTCGGGGATGCAAGGGGTGGTGGCTTACCATACTCCACAGGACTATGTACCTAAATTGACAAATAATAAATGTATTATCTTTTATATAAAATAGACCTAGTTGCCAAATTTCATCCCTTGTATCTTTTGAGCACAATGACTGTGATATACATAGACAGATAGCCTGGCTGGACATAACTAGGCAAGGTGGTCGGTCAGTGAAAAATAAAATGGTACTTAAAATTATTAATTTTTTGTTCGGCAAGGGGGCGCTGTTTGAAATATTTTCGCATTCTTGAAGAAGTAACAAATAAACGAATTCACTTTCATATTGCAGAAACTTTTAATAAATTAGAAATTGTTTGATCATAATAACGGACAGAAAGATATTGTTGTGTGTTTAAACACAACATTATTCCATATCAAAACTATAATTTTGAATTCGTGCTGTTTATTGATTAGTGTTGCATAAAGTTGACATATTCACATACATTTAATATTTGAATCTACCTACGTGACAGTAGTACTCAAAACTGCGTGTTTCTTGTTTTATTTTACATTATGTTTGTTTAGTTTGCGAAAATATAATCAATCGTGAAAATTAAACGAGCTATTCGTAACATGTGAATCATGTCCTTAGAAAACCTAGTGTGGCGCCGCCTCAAATCATGTGAATTTCCACTACACTGAGTGCCCTAGAGACAGCCGTGCCTAGCAAAAAACACGAGTGGCGGTGGAACAAAAGGAAAATGAAAAAGTGCCTTTCGACTGTCGCGATAAGAAGTGCATGGCCGTGTTTTGTACGCTGTTACAGATGCTAGTTGGCCCGTCGTAGAAAAACTTCTGCAGATAAATTCGTGATATTTGTAGTAGTTATATAATGTAGGATGTTTTATTGAATTGTAAATATGACTATAAGTACCACTAAAAAGAATCTAGTGTTTCGTCGTTGCTGTAAAGTTGCTTTAATGTGTAAAGTGGTAAAGCAATTTTGAAGCAGGTATTTTTAATTAAATGCTTTTGAATGAAGATAAACAAAATCATATAATAATATACCAAATGCCTTTCTTGAACAAGGCTCCGAGATAGGCATTATTATTACAATATTTTAATATTTCTAGCTTAGGCTAACTTTCGCACAGGATTAAATTTCATCTTAAAATATATTATTAGATCATAGTGCCTATAATATTACAAATTATGTATAGGCGTAATTAACTTAACCTGGGGCTTAAAACACAATATGCAATGTGTGTGTTTGTCTGCCGATTATTAATTAATTTATTGTTGAACATATTGTTATGCGTTGCGGGAATCGAATTAAAATGACGTTGGGATTATTATAGAGTTTATTAGAACTATAGAAACACGCATAATGCAGAAGGTCGTAATTAAATAAAACGCGCAAAGTCCGTCACTATTAGATTCTCGATTTTACACACTTCAAACCTTGATCGTGGTTCGCGGTCAACTGCCCCCTCTCTCCATTAGGCCATTGTTTTATAACTCACAAACACAAATGTGCCTGTATCGTAGTCGACGTAATCCGCAACACCTGGCTAATTATTTGGATACTAAGGCTGTTGTCTAGAAACGCATGCCAAAAATAAGTAAACAAAAGAAGACGATCACAAATTAGTTAAAATGCCGACAGGTAATAAAATATGTTTTTACAGATTAGGAGTGGAATTTGTTTTTGTCGGAACCCAAGTTGTAACAATATACTTATGTATCTTTATAAATTGAATATTTTCTTGTTTACTAACAAATCGTTATTACAATACTTTCAGAAAAGTTTTTGCATTTAGAACTGGGGTCAGCGATGTGACCCCATGAACTGGCGACGTTCCGCTTCTTTTGCTTTATGCCCCTATTATTTTCGTGCGGATAAGAGTTTCGGTAACACGCTGTGTTTTTTTATATTCGAGGGGAAAAGCCCACATGTTACGCAGTTAAGATATCATCCGATTTTACGAAATTAATGGCGCAGAAAACGTGGCGCCGATAACGCTAACGGCTGTCGGAATAGGATAAATGAATTAGATTTGTTTGCGCAAGTTTTTCCTTGTGCTTTTACTAGATTCTCTTTTTATTTTGTAATACTAGAGGTTTTTGTATTTTTCTTACAGTTGCAGGAGTTGAATTGAAATGCCGTTGGATTTATTATAGAGTTAATTAGAACTATACAAACACGTATAACACAGGTACAAATATAACCGAACGCAACAAGTACAAACGTAATGCAGAAGAGGTCGTAATTCAATAACACGCGCAAAGTCCGCAAACAACTGGATTGGACTACATAAACGGTGGAGAACACGTTACATTTTTTTTAGATTTCTTGTCTGTTTGTTCGGGATTCATGTAAAAATTACTGGGCCAGTTTGGATGCGGTTTTTGCTGATTGTCAGCAAATTGTTAGACTTAAAATCTGCGTTACTTTTTATCCTGGAGTTCCGCGGGAATTTTCCCCACAAGCGGTTTGTAGGTTCGGGTGCATGAAAATTAGCTTATCCGACACAGTTTTATGTGCTATAGTAAAACGATAGCTTACTTTTTTATGTGCTGCGGTACTTTGTGTCCCGGACATCCCGCGGACATTTCAAAACAATCGTGGACGATATCGCGGGCATGTTTCAGTTCAATTTTTTTTTTCACACCCTATTCGGATAGTATCTTAGTACTTATACATACATAACTTCACGCCAGGTCCTTTGCGGGGTAGGCACGAACAACAAAACGCCATTCAGGCTTATTCTTACACACCTCAATTGCTTCTTTGACATTCATGGCTCTTGTCATGCAAGCTCGTCTGTTCTTAAGGCTCCGGTCATCACCTTCTGCTAGTTATTATAAATGGGGTGAAATGTACATACATCATTACTGTCGTACATATATGAAGCCGGAAATGTATGAAAATTCATTGTTAACGTGTAGTCTCTTTGTCTATTCTTTGACCTTCTTCCAACATTTGAGATCGGCACAATAGTTATTTTCCTGCGATACTCCTTTATTGTTCCATATTGCTCTGTCCTCCCATACTCCTCTAGGTATACGTTCAGGCATACGTCCTCTGTCACACCATAAATCATCATATCTTGTCATGTCTTTCAAACAATTCTCTTTTGTGGTCTACCCGTCCAGTTAACAGTCTTTTGTTTTATTTTCTTTCATTGTTAACGTATATATAAGTATAGTGTAGGTAGAAAATATATGTATACCGATCAACTTTTTAATATTTTGTGATAATGGTGACGACTTAATGCATACTAATATTAATCAATACAAAAACTTGTTTAAATTTTAAATTTTCTGAATTATATCTGAATTTTATGAATATGAACAAAGAAGGAAGGATATCCTAAAATTATAAGACTCAGCGGTATACACCTACTCGTAAATGGCAAATTCATCTAACACAACCTTATATAGATAAAAGTGATCTAATTGATAGATTAATTGCAAAGCAGTTGAACCAAGAGAGAATATCTTCAGCGTAACACAGATAAGAAAAAGCCGCTCTCTTGCGCTTGGTGTATATTTACAAAGCTCATTGCTCGGCGCAACGAAGCGTGGTCTGCATAATGTATTGAACGGTACGCGATTCCGGCGTAGCTTTGTCTGCGTTATTTACAACCGACCCGTGTATTCACGCGGAAATTGGATTTGTAAAATAAGACACTGTGTAAATAATCTTTATCTAAAACATATCTCTGTGGAGTCGTAAGGTCCTAGTACTCGGTTCTCGGTATATAGACTACGTACGATCGTTTGTCAGGCGCACACACTTGTGTTTGACGCTAATAATATCGTAATAAAGTTTACTCGACGTTTTATCGAATATTCGTTATAAAAATATTGTATTGAGAGAGTGAAGGCGAAATTTTTTTATCGATACATTTTACGGGGAATAAAAGTAAATATTTTACATGATTCCTACAAGTAAATGTCACAGTATACTCTAATACTAAACTAAGCTTTCCATCATCCACCATCTCGAAAGTGTACAGACTTACGAATAAAGAAATAAAATTCAAAATGTATCTACAATTGACGAAGAAACCGAATATGCATGTGGCATATAAAAATTAAGCGCTTGTAGAAAATGTAATAGCTACGCGCGAATACAAGATTTTTCCAAAAATTTAGGCGCACGGTGGTCTTTAATTTGGCCTATGCTCGATAGCACTGGGATCCGATCTATTCACTAGATTCTGACTTGATGACCATGGATTTGTCTCGGGAGTATACATTTACGAATAAAAAAAACTATTTAAAAATCAGTTTGCAGTTGACGGAGATACTGTGATATGAACAATAAGGTTAACAATTTTTGTGACTTTCTTTAATTTCTTGACAATTCGAGAGAATAACCTTTCGATTAAAAGAAAATTTTTGATAATGGGTTCACATTTGCCGGAGAAGTCGAGTAACGAACATATAAAAAAATATACAGACGAATTGAGAATCTCCTTCTATTTGAAAGCGGTTAAAAATAGAAACATTTCACAGGCGATGTTTAGGGCACGCGAACATGTCAATCGGCCTTAACAAAGTGACTAAGTAAAGTGCCTACAAACACACTCTTAGAGATAACTTGTTTTGTTGAATATTCGGTTAAAATTAAATGACTTATTAATCTCTATAGTCAAGATCGTAATATTAAGTAAAAGTAGTAATTGATAACGAATTACTTTTACATGTAAAAAAATGTCTGTAAAATTGCTAGACTCAATAAAACTATCTAAGTAAGTTCCATAGAACAGGGGGAGGAAAGGCGATTAAATAAAAAGCCCTGTAATTCCTGGACACTACATTTTTTACATAACGCAAATAGTGGTGGGTAGACAGCGAAATACATTTTCAGCGTCATGTAAGCTAGGACCGGGTGGGCCGGTTTAATTATCCGCATTCCGGGTGGACAAATTGTTCGTCCGGCCCACTGCTCGGATATTAATTTCGATACATTGTCCTGCCCGGCAGTGAAGCGACGACGATTATTTCCAAACCTACCGACCGTAACTTACGACTAATGACTATAGAAAAAAATATCACCAAAACTACAATGACATTTATTGTAGTAAATATATTTTCTGTCTCAATTCGGTGATATTTTATTTTTGGACACTTGAATAAAACTTTTATCCTTGATATAACCTGTTACTCCTGTATCTACCTACACATATAGTAATTTTCAACAAATTTTCTTAATTGTTTTCCTTTTTGTCAATAATTGGAGTACTTAGACTTTCGCGCGACATTTGATGTTAATTTTTTTGTGTTTATCTCTCGACCTCAAAAAAATAAAAATTACTGGTGACCCTCATACCTGAGCTATGTATAAATTATTATATAGTCAAACAAGAAAGTCTTTTACCACCCAAATTTAATCATAACGAGCTAATAGAAGTCATAATTAAGGCATTTAGCAATATGTAACATAACACAAGAAATAAATAAATAATAATATCAATAACTTAAAATAAAACTATAAAATTATATATGTAACACGAAGGTTTTACACCTTAACAGAAACCTCCACCAAAGTTATATACTAGAATGTCATGTCATGTAAGAGAGACTTGACTTATGTCTACGATATAAGACGTTTTCTAGCTATCTAACGAATCCAAATATATCCTTATCATCATTAGTTATTAATTGTAGTAGTCTATACATTTAAACCACTATAGTGGCGCCCGAACTGGGAATTCGAATCAAAATTATATAAAATCAATAAATTTGGAAATTAGAAGAAAACAGTCACCGCAACAGCAAATCGTGTCGAATTTTCTTTTGGAACCAGAAGCATCACCGGTAGAGCATAAGTTTTGGAAAGCTCAATTATTTCGTTATTACCACTATGCCACCGAAGAGACGCGAACCAAAGAAAAACGACAACGAATCCCCATCTACACCATCAGGCCCTATACATAAATCTGATGAGACGATGATGACACAAAACATCACCATGTCTTGTGATATGTTACAAACTTTAGTTGCGAACATTACGCAGAACCAATCTGAAAATAATCGCATAATGCTGGAACAATTACTTCAGATTGTGACTCCGAGGACTCCAATAGCGCAATCAGGTAACTTCGTGCAATGCACAGCTCGCTTCCATGGCACGAGCGAAAACACGGATGAACTCGAGGCATTTATTGAGACAATCTAAATCTACAAAGAGTGTACGAATATCAGCGACGACCACGCTTTGCGAGGACTACCTATGCTGCTGATCGGTGACGCCGCCGTGTGGTGGCAGGGTATCAAATCATCGGTCAACACATGGAGCGACGCCCTGTTTGGACTTCGCGGGATGTAAGACAACTATCAGCACACAGAATATTTCGTGAGATCTTCTCTAAAGAACAGACTGACGAACGTGCTGACATCTTTGTATGTAGATTACGTTCTCTACTAGCTAAATTGCCTTACGAACTTCAAGAAGAAACCAAATTAGATATAATTTATGGATTGTTAAGCATCAGATTTAGAGACAGGATACCTCGCGAGACATTGAACGGGTTAGATCAGTTAATTTTTAAACTCAGGTCAGTGGAAGAAGCGTTGATAGAGCTAAATGTTCTACAACCGCCCTATATTACAACGACAATACCAATCACAGATCCGCCTCCTTCGCAGACTTATAATAATAAAGTTGACAACGTCAAGCGCTCGCCAACATCTAATCGCATTGACAATAGCGGTCAAAAAATAATTAAACGCATTCGACCAAAATGCATTTATTGCAAAATATTTGGACACAATATCGACGAATGTTTTAGAAAACCTAAAGCAAAGTGTTTACAGGTGACCAACCCAACTAAAGAGGAGTTGAGAGATTATGAGGATACTAAATTGGCTACAAATCAACCTGTACAGCTGAACGCATTTAATGTCAAAAGAACACATTGGTTTGCAAAGACAAAACCACAGCACGCAGATATCTCGAAGTCAAATAAATTTCGAGAAAATCGACAAAAGCATACCGAGGTTTGTGATGTTATATTCGACGTTCCGTTTAGGGGGAGGAGGAGCTGGTCGGACCGAGGCTTCATCATACCTGATAGCGCTATATACAGATACAGACCACAGCTTCGGTTAGGTCTATACGTAGAGAGCACTGAATCCCCTGTTCATAAGCGACGGAAGCGAGGTAGAACTAAGAAGCTGACCTAGACGCGAGGGCGCTTGATCTAGGTAAGAGGGGGAGGATGTAACACGAAGGTTTTACACCTTAACAGAAACCTCCACCAAAGTTATATACTAGAATGTCATGTCATGTAAGAGAGACTTGACTTATGTCTACGATATAAGACGTTTTCTAGCTATCTAACGAATCCAAATATATCCTTATCATCATTAGTTATTAATTGTAGTAGTCTATACATTTAAACTACTATATATATATATATTAATAAAAGTATCATGTAAATAATACTAACTTAAATATACAATATAAATAAATAAAAAATAAGATTGAAATATCATTTTCACCTCATTGGATAATAAGGTCTATTTTCGCTTTTAAAATCTATATTTAAAGTAATAAAAGATACAAATATATTACAATTTCAAATCTCAACCTTAGTGGAAATTTGCCTGTCTGTTGAACTTCTCCAATAAAAAAAATACATTATAACTACGAATTTTTGTTAAAACTGGTACAGCACTTATTTGATTGACTATACACACGTGTACAGTACGATTAAGAAAATCATTATTACCTTTTTTTGATCGAAACAGTATTTGTCCATCCTTCCTTCTTTAACTTTTGAACTGTGCAGAATAAAATTATAAAGAAATTAAAGTGCCTGAACTCCAAAATACTTTTGACGAAGATTTGTTTAAGCAAAATTTTATATCTTGTGTTAATCTAATATATAAAATTCTCGTGTCACAGTTTTCGTTGCCATACTCCTCCGAAACGGCTTGACCGATTTTGATGAAATTTTTTGTGCTTATCGGCCAACATCTATTTTTCATCCCCCTAAATGTTAGGGGTAGTCCACCCCTAAATTTTTATTTTTATTTTTTAGACAAAATTTTTAATTTCTATTTTTTATGATACAACATTAAAAGATACATACAACCCTAAATTTTCAACCCTCTACGATCAACCCCTATTTTTTACCGGGCAGGACGACGTCTTCCGGGACAGCTAGTATTGTATAGTATTTTCGATAGTTTTTTATAATTATGTAGCCAAATAAGAAAAAAGTGATAGTCCTTTCTACAGAACCCTTCAATGCACGTAGTCTAAGCAGCATGTAAATGTAAATAAATTATTTATAAGAGTAAACGTCGTCACTTGACTAGATTCTAAAAATCAATTCTGTTAGAGTATAATAATGGGAAACGCGACATAAACCGCGATTTCCGCTTCGAAAAAAGTAAATAAGCTTGATATTTTTATAAGCTCTTTAAATGCTTAGTTGAGGCTTACTTTCTCTTTATTGTCAATCGCCTATCGAAAAAAGTTATTATTCTCCGTGGTTGTATTTTATACAGAAGCGTCTGTTTTAATTTTATAGTCCTGATATTCTCTTTTGATATAATTAATAAAATGTTTTAGTCTAAGCACTTTTAAATTTAAATATTATCATGCTTTCAATTTTTTTGTGTTAAATTGCATATAAATAAATCATTTAAAATTGATTGAAACGTATGCTTAAGCCGATATAAGACTGTTCATTTCTGTCTTTCAATTTAAATGAAGCAATCAAATTGCTCCATATAGACATAACTTACAATTGTATAACACCTGTATGTATGTAGTTGATGTAATGTAGTTTCATTATTGCAAAGAAATATATTGATTGATTGACTAGTCATTCAATATCATTGAATGACTAGTCAATCATCCTACTATCAGTAGTCCTATTAGTTCTGTGCCCTTTCCATTCGGATAACATAGCGTTATAACTGATAAAAATTGTAATTAAATTAGATATCTACCTTTTTATTATTAATAATATTATTTATTTTATTTATTTTACTTCTACACTGCTAAAATGGTGTCTTTGAAAGGTCGCCCCTTAGTAGAATCGATATCCTAGCGGTGTCTCTTCTTTTAGAAACGGCCCTGATAACCAGCACAGCTGCCGCTCAGTAGGAGTTAAAGCCCAAATATTCAACTCTCGGAAGTAAATACATATTAGCGGCTTTTGGAGTCGAGATCCTTGTAACATAGTAGCCTGAAGAGATCAAGCTTGATCGAGATAAATCCAAACCTCTGATAGATGTCTAACGTAACCAAAAGGCTGGTCTATTATACCTTAGACAACGCATTTGTTGCCATCCAACGAAGCAAGTCGATTGTTTTAGAAACATTTCCTCGTAACAGCTCCTTCCTTGAGAATTTTATTTGTAACTGTTAAAACAAATCAGGAAGCAACAAAAATAAAATAAAACAATTGTTATCTGCTGGCTGTACGAAGATGAGATATAATCGAATTTGCTTTGTCCGCAAATGCGATCCTATTATTAGTTTGCTCAGACTTGGATTGCATATTGCACTAAAGTATTTCTTTTCTTCGTTTAGTTAGTACTAGAAATTTGTATAAGTACTACATTTAAACGACAACGTTTCTTTAAACCCTTATTTAGGTAATGCTTACTAAGAAAATATTTCGTACCAAATTCTATATTTTATGCACATATGGTAAAGAGCTCGGGTAACTAAGTGCATAAGTGTTATAACTCATGTCCTTCTATATAATATGGTACAATATAAACAAAGGAGTCTGCCAAGAAATTCTGCCAAGTTTTACTGCCAAGACCTCTGGCACGTGCCAGCGTGTATGAGTTGACGTTTCATTTAACATTAATTTTATTATGAGCGTGCCTTTATTTTAGATTTCATGGTCTAATTCAAGTTTTTAAATCTGGATGTGAATTTATCTTCCTATAAGAAATGTGTGTATAAGTTTGTACAATGCTTTAAAACATGTGAAAAAAATTAGGGGGCTAATTTGGACCAGCAGATTCCGAAATGAAATTTGTTGAATTTTTGTCTGTCTAACTGTCTTTCTATTAGAGCATCACGTAAAAACTACTGAACGGGTTTAAATTAAATCCGAAACTAAACTAACTTACACCACGGGGCGCAACTCAAGATACTTTTTATCCCGATAAATGACGTCATTTGCGTGGAATATACGAAAATAGCCAAAAAGAGGGTTAGGCGATCGCGTCTTTTTTGGAAACTACTTAACGTATATGAATGAAACTTATCATAATGCTGGCTTAGCTTCGACTTATCTGTATGTCTTGCTGGGCATTTGTGGAGATTATATGGACACAAACACACACACACGCACATATATATATATATATATATATATATATATATATATATATATATATTTGTATATATATGTGTGTGTGTGTGTGTGTGTGTATATAACCTAATTAAGTTTATGATGAACAATATAGTGTTTTCTATTCTATTCTATGTCATTTAATTTGGTCACACTTTGCAACATGTATCGTTAGACAGTTGAAAGAGAATTTATAACGAGCGCGTTGCGCTGTAAAAAGTTAATGATATGTGAAGATCCCTAGGAAATCCTCCATATAATTGTTAGTAAATTAAATGGGTCGTGCTAGGGTACTGTGAAATGAGATAGGACAAATTTTGGAGCCACTCGCCTCCGTTTAGGTTCCATTGGGCGGAATTGATTGAGCCGAATATGTTAAGGGGTTAAATTGATACCATAATACGGCAGTAGATGGGTTGGTTCGTATTGCTGATTAAATGGTGCGTTCAGGTATGAAGATATAGAACCTATAAATAATACATTAATTGATGTTAGATATTGTATTCATTAGTGTACCTGTACTACTTCTGTCAGCGACTTAGTTAACTTTATTAGATAATCCCGAAAAAACAAGTTACTAACTCACCGAAATTTCAAAACTTAGCCATCTGGGTAATGGTGGTTTAATAGCCGGCAAGAAAACCAGCTGATGGCTATTTAGCTAATGGCTCTTCGACTAGCTGATTGTTTGCGACAGCTTTCAATACTAACTGCTATCAGATAACGAAGTTGTCGACGGTTGATGGCTAAACTGTAAATTTGTCAGTTGGCGGTTTTAATCCACATCCGTCAGCCAGTTAAGTGTGGATAAACAAGTTAGCCGTAGCTATTTTGTGAACAGCCGCTATTTAGCTGCTTTTTACAATAGTTACTGTGAGCGATGTAATTATATTTTTTTATTTTGTATTGTAATAATGGCTTTATGGTAAAGTGAAGCGTGTGAAGGCACGCCTTTATTAGAGCGCCGTGTGAAGCTTGCTGATATGGTCCGCGGCCATTTTGTTTCGCTTCTTGTTCTTATGTAATTCATTGCGCGCGCCGTCATCCATTGTAATATTGTAAATAACTTTGTAAAAATCACGAATCAGCACAAACTGACAACCGTTACTTATGCTTAAATACGATACAAACATTTTACCGTAGACATTCTTGATACGTCACAAATCCATTAAACATTTCTACTCCATCACTTTACTGGTCTAACCTAACTTGAAGGATACTTACTCTTAAAACAACAACCACGTTAGTAAAAGAACATTAAGTCTTGACCCGTAACTGCATCCTATAATACATCCGGACTAAAACATTCTTCGTTACTTCAACTAACACTTAAAAATGCAGTAACTGCGCTCGAAGGCTTTCAATAAACCCTAAGTGTGAATATAAAACTGGCATTATGGGCCTCTAAGGGGTGTTTACCGCCACCACTTACTACGTATAAACGGACTATGTGCACTTTATTGTCGAAAATTGCATTTGCCGGATGAAAATTCTCGAGACCTATTTTGTCTTTACTGCATGGCTTTAGGACGAGTGTGCCTGAAAAATTCGCCCCTTAACACCAATAGAATGGCAAATGATATGGTAAAATGTTCTTTATTACTTTGATGTAGAGCTTAATATCATTTACAGGGAGGAAGTTTTATAAGAATGAATAAAGGATTTAGAAGAGATGAATATAAAGAATGGAATCTTGCTACTGCGGCATGATACATGTTCTATTTCTATGTACTAAAATTGACTGAACATTACATTTTTTCTATTTTCTATACATTAACAACATTTTAAGAGTTTTTGAAGTATATAAATACTTTTTTAATTATTAAATAGAGAAGCACTCAAAGTTACTGTAGCTTGTTAATAAAAACAGAACTCGGACAATATCGTCATTTCCTTCTAACATCATGTAACAAACATTTTCTCAAAAATTGTTTGATGAGTGCATGAAATGTAGGTAGATGTATCATTATTCTATATACCGTAAAACACCGAGAGATGAACCAAAAAACTCAGTGTACATTTGGCAGTAACCTCCCACCTCTCTTACCTTTTAAACGGAAAACAGAAAAAAATTTATGACTTATTGCATCTTATTTTTAACTAAAAATAGTTGTAATAAAATCTACTTATTAGTTTTTACGATATGCATATAAAAGTATTTATTACATTATAAAACATTTATATTTGTCATATCTAGTGAACCTTTCAATATGCATGACTGACACAAGCCTAGCCGAAATACTTTGAAGTATAACAAGTCAAAGAAAAAAATCTTGAGCCTAATTTAGTTATTTATTTAACTTGCTCACAAGTGCTTATCGTCGCTTGGACTGCCATCTAGTTAATTAACAACTAATTACTTAACTATAAAACGTCTGTTCAAACGATGATGCAAGGACATATATAATTCTCTTGATCGCAACTTAACTAACTACTTAATTAATATAAATAGCCTGATTTACTGAGTTAGGGACTGTATGAATTTAACTAAAATATTGAAATAACATGCTAGACAACGATGGTGCAAATACATATTTGTAACTTTTCAAATCTAAGATCAACGAAAATGTCATTCTCTTATGTATCAAAATATAGAACACAAATATAAAAGAGTTCCTAACACAAGCTTTAAAAAACCTATTGTGACTTGATAATGTAGTGAATAATTTTACTGGGCGATAATCGTGCAAAAGCATCGCCTTAACAGCGATTTTCCAAACGTGTATTAAGATATATTTAAGAGCACAAAATGGATATCTATAGGGTAGGAAAGGCCCCGCGGTTTACGTCACACTTATCCCCGGGATTATCCCCAGTAATGACCATCGTGTGTATTTTACTTACTGTCTTTTACCATCCGACGGATAGGCTCGGACCATTCGGATTAAGCGAACCTTCATCGATTAATCTGTTCCCTTTATGGCGTTTACGGTATAATAGGCTGTATAAGCGGAAGTTATTAGCCTTTCAATGGGATTAAAGTATGGAATATATTACATAGGTTGTTCAAGTGAGAGGGTAACATTTTTTTACAAATGACTTTATTTCAATTTATGATACCAGAAGGTTTATGTTACGTATTAAAAGAACTTGTACTTTTGCAACTGCTTTATTTCAAACTACCTACATGCTATTAAGTACATTATTTATAATGAACCAACCACAAACTTGGCTTATTTGTGGATTGTGACCTAAGATATGAAAGGCATATATTCGTAACTAACTCTGTAAAAAACTGCTTTATAAGATCAACGTTTTATATTAAATAAGGCTATGATTATATGAAGCTCATTCGACAAGTTTAGTTCTTATTTTTTCTCGACTAAAATGTGCTGACGTAATGATTTTACTCGTCTGCTGGCCAGAACTCAGCGCCTAATCCGAAGAGTTCAGAATGCTTGTGCTCTGTTCCGCTTTAAAATCCCGTAGGACTATTTTAATAAACATTCAATGTTAAAGAGAAGCATAGTCGCAAGCTCCACTTAACACGTCTGACGTGTTAAGTGGAGCTAAAAAAATCAGTTTTTGGAGTTGTAAAGCACAACCCACCTTGCTATTTATATCTTGGAGATCCAGCAGAAGACAAACAGGACACGGCAATTTGCAATACAACTCGTAATGGAACGACACAGTACGGCAGCATTCAGAGAAAGCTTCCGATGGCGATTTTAGGCCCGGGACATGCTATGAACCCTACTAACGCTAGTGGTCAATCATTATTACATTTCATCCATTCAAAGTGTTAATGAAACACGTGTAAGATTGTGTGCACGTATTAATATCGTAAGACGTTTTCAGTTAGGTCTATGGAGTACTTGCTATTTCTTGGGCATTTTTCCTTTCAAATATGTATATACGTACATTCTTATAGTCTTGGAGGAAAATGGTTATGGCCTAAATAGATAGACAAGCAGACAAGTATACCGGATTCTATTAGACCATTTGACTGAGCCCTAAAAAGAAATATATGCGCGTGCCGTCTTGAAAAACAACGACTTCGTAGCCAAAAAGTACAGTGTCGTCTCCCTCGTGAATGTTCTGCCTGTGTGCAATTCCTTTACGCTTTATCAGCACTAATGGCTTGCAAATAGCTTCGCCAATCGCCTTACGCTCTTATATCATTCGCAACTCGCCGGCTGCATTATTCAGTATTTTGCTTTTTAATATTCAGACGACATATTTGAGTCCTCCTTTCAATTTTTTCCCGTGCCTCTCGTGTACCGGTGTGCGCTGAATTTTGAAAGCTACTTATTGATGTTCGCTGCTTAATCCCAACATATCACGTCGGATGTTGGGTGGTTCCATTTATATTTTTTATCGATACGCTGAGGGAACTGCTTGTTCTCCCATTTTGCTTCATTTTTTACAACCACCCTTAGATGTTGGATTTATTGTGGTTGATTTTCACCCAATATCCATGAAGACTCAATCCGTCGCCGGCGGTAATATATTAGAGATGTTACGAATATTCGGCTACTATTCGGTATTCGAATATCAAATATGAAATTATCTACATATTTAAACAAAATCGCTTTGGTTATTAAAATATAATAGTTTTAGTTTGTCATAACTGATGACGGAAGGAGCTAACTAGACCTGGAATGGACATCTCGTCTTTGCAAATTTAGTGTGTAGTACGCCCACCAGCCCCATTAATCGACAATCTGCAAGGTCGCCTGTGGGATCTGGATGAGAACAGCGGAGGACCGGGAGAAGTGGCATAATGTTAGCTGATGACAAGGTTGTCATAAATGAAAAATATTTTTCGCCATAGCTGGCAACAAAGTTTTGGCCAATATCGATTAACTGAGACACTTTTAATCATCTTAGAAAACCCCGCAGATTTATAGATTTTGTACGAATGCAGCAAGTTATGACGTCATAACTTTTGCTAATTTTATTGAAATTATTTATATTATGATATTTTAAAAATAAGATTTTAAGTATTTTAACATCCGTTTTTCTAAATGAATATTGTTTTAGAAATTCTTGTAAAATGTGAAACCTACCCAATTGCACTTTTCCTCGTACTCAAAATACCTGTTTCTTAGCCTCCCATTAGACTAATGTTGCCTGTTGACGATTAATAAATCCTAAGGATTTTTAAGCTTGAATATTCCATTATCGTAGCTTGCAAAATGAGTAAGTATATTTTATGACCAATATTCAGGCGCTTCGGCTGAAAGAGTGACTAAGTATTCGATAATCGGTCTAATCGCTACTCTTGACATCTCTATATTATATAATGAGAACGAACATATTCATAACCGGTTGGATTAAAAAGAAAATGAAGGCAAAATATATGGTTCTTTCGGTCTGAAATAGCTAGCTGCAGGTTATTTTAATTATCGACATTCCTGCATCGTGATTCGACAAATTGTTTTTGTCGGGTGGCGTACGTCGAACGATATTTCATTATTATAACCGCGATATTGAGGCATCGGCCGATATGACAACGCGTATTTATGACTTTATTTATAGCGTACCATTAATTTTCGTCGATAAAAAGGTATATAAAATGGCCTCTCCCATTAACAACATTCTCATTATAATGCCATTTTCGAGACCGTAAACGCGTTATTAATTTTATTTAACCTAATTATTGGGGAATAAGCTAAATTGTTCTAAATAGGCTATTTAAGCCGAGTTTCTATAACTTATTACCGATCTATCCTTTTTTTATTGCGAAACTGGTGAAAAAGAAGACAGCCCAGGTCACGAAAAGCGGCTGCCGCCGCCTATAGTCATTTGCAACACCAGGGGTGAAGCCAGCCCGTTGCGAACCTTTAGGATGGGATAGGACATAATATAGAGGGATCAAACAGGAAGAATAAGATAGGTCGTATGAGGAAAGCCCCACACGATGACCGATTGGCAGAAGGCTAGCCATTTCATGCCGATATTGATATGATTGACGATATTTGTCAGGTGGTAGGGTATTAACCAGACTGGATGACTACCATTTCTGGTGTAAAGCATGTCGCCATAACAACCTTGAGCTGTGTTCCGGCATTAGTGACCACGTTCCAGTCTCCCTTTAAAGAGCAGCAGCGCATTTGTAGCACCTCTGGTGTTGCAAATGTCCATAGGCGATGGTAACCGCGTTCCATCAAGTGTTCAGCAGACAGGCAGACGGCTGTCTGCCTGTCTGCAATATAAATTTAAAACAAATATCCTATTGACATTTTATATCACACCGATCAGGCCGGCCCTAAGAACTGTAATCAAGATAATGGTTCCAGCATGATTCTACCACTATATATAGCACACTCTCATTATAATACCATTTTCGAGACCGTAAACGCGTTATTAATTTTATTTAACTTTTTATTGGGGAAAAAGCTAAATTGTTCTAAATAAGCTATTTAAGGCGGGTTTTTACATCCTATTACTTATCTAGTCTTTTACTTTAGCATTCGTACAAAATTGAAATTAATTTTACTTATATGGAGTTTATCTAATTTTTATTTAGTAACTAGCTGACCCGGCGAACTTCGTACCGCCATATTTTCTGGATTCCATAACACAAAAACAAAATCACCAAAATCGGTCCAGGTGATTAGGAGGATTCTAGAACCCGATCTCAGCGCTACCTACCGGTTCTAATTGCGAATCTAAACCATCCGGTAACGCACTTAAACACACATTCATTCATTGGTGCTCCGCTCCTATTGCTCTTAGCATGATGGTATATAGCCTATAACCTTCCTCGATAAATGGGCTATCTAATATAGAAAAAAAAAATCAGACCCGTAGTTCGTGAGATTAGCGCGTTCAAGCAAACATACAAAGAAACAAACTTATCAGCTTTATATATTAATATATATAAGATAAAACTCTCTCACCGACACCACACCCTGTTAAAATATCCGCTTCTATGTTACGTTGCAGAGAAATTACTTTTAGTCTGTTATAAGCTGTTTAAGTAATTAAAGCTTTTTAACTAACCCACGGGAACTCTTTAATTATTCGGGATCAAAAGTATCATATATGTTGACCAGGGATATAAGCTATAACCATACAAAATTTCATGTAAATCGGTCCAGTCGTTTCGGAGATTAGCCGGTACAAACAGAGAAACAAAAAATTCGAAAAAATCTAAATTAGTTCTATTTCACTTCTTACACCCCCCTGACTCAGTTTTTCGCATTTTTTTTTAATTGTACAGAAATTTCACGTTTACAATTTTATTATATGTATAGATAGATGATGTTATTAGTTGGATCAATCACATCGAATCAATTTGGTTGAAAGGCACAGAACTGAAAAGACACGACGGTATTCAATGGCATTCAATGATTCAAATTTGCGTTTATATTGGTCAATTTGGTTGATTCATCAGAATTCAACAACAAAAATGAATCGTCTTATATTAATTTAAGGCAGTGGAATGAACAATAACACATTAAACGGGCTGATAGTTGTGAAACTCGTAGCTCAGTGACTAAAGCAAACTTATCGACGTGTCAGACCAATGAATGACATGGATTGGTATCCAATCCTAGCCGCAGAGCGTGAACTTACTAGGCAGACTAATCTGTATATTATGATTTCAGAATGTGATGTGGAAGATTACCAGCCAAATTTTTATTTTTTATTTTTATATAAACCTGACCTTTTACCACCTACTGTGAAGTTGGCCACATCAATGCAAATTGCATTGGAACCGTTGCCCTTTCAAACAAGAAGAAATACTGACGATAAAGGAAAATATCGCGATGAAACTCTGAAACCCACCAATCCGCGTTGGGTATAAGTGGCTGATGTGTAGGTTTAATTCAATTGAAACTCTTTGGGGAAACTTAAAAGTTTATTTATATATTACTTTACAGTTTTACCCTCAATATACGTATTAAATTGGTTTAAAACGTACAACAGTTGCAGAATATATGTTTTTAGAAAATGGCGTTTATGTGGAAAATCTCAACTGCTTAATAAAATGAGATTGTTCGTGCTGTTGCAAAAGTGTTCAAATTGACGTTAGACAAAAACTTGTACCTGTGTTTGCCTTGGCTTGAAGATTATTTAAGATAGACATATATAAAGACTTAACTCTGGTTAGATTTGAAAAAAACCTGTAAAAAGTAAAAAGAATAAAGATTAAAGTTTGTATGCCGCTATGTAAGAATAATGTACTATCATCCGACATTGAATCGGAGTTAAAATACCATTTTTCATAAGAAAACAAACATTCCCCTAAACCGGCTAAATGGTATTTCTCATAACTTGTAAAATAATGGGACACACTACTTTGACAACGCTAACATGGCTTCTCCCACCAAAGTATAGCCCATCTATAAATCAGTTGTAGGTCCATTCGGGCGAATTGCTTGCAGTTAGTTAACCCTGCATTTATCGTCGATTTCTCCAATCTCGGGAACCCTTATCCCTTGCTCCCCTGCAGTCTAGGGACAACGTAGCCTACGGGTTGCCAGGAATTGCACTTACAACAGTTCAAATATTGTTTTCCGCTGTGACTAAAAAATGGTTTTGTTACGGAATCGAGGTTTTGGTACCTTCAATTGTGTACGTCTATACTAATATTACAAAAAGAAAAGATTTGTTTTTTGTATGTTTGTAACGAATATTTAACCCCACGAAGACACAGGTCTGCGCATTCTCTGCAAAAAAGACCCCATTTGTCCCTGCGCCACAGTTCCAAGGAACACCCTTTAACATCTCCAACAGTATCGGGATTCTAGGCGTTGATATAACGAACGACGTGCAGTTTCGGGGACATCTGGAAGGCAAGGCTAAACTTGCCTCAAAAAAGCTTGGTGTGCTAAACCGGTCTAAGCAGTATTTCACCCCGCGGCAATGACTTGTGCTTTACAAAGCACAAGTAAGGCCGCATATGGAATACTGCTCACACCTATGGGCTGGAGCACCCGCTTACCAGACCGTCCGCCTTGACTCCATCCAACGACGCGCCTTTCGTATAGTCGGCGATCCCATACTAACAGGCGGCTTAGAATCGTTTAGCCTTCGGAGAGACTTTGCGTCTCTCTGCGTATTCTACCGCCTGTACAACGGGGAGTGTTCCGAGGAACTGTTTGATCTGGTGCCAACACCTAATTTTTACAATCCCACCGCTCGCCATCGACGGGATTTTCACCCCCATTTTCGGGAGATCCCACGCTCAACTACGCAACGGTTCTCTGGAACGTTTATACCGCGTACAACAATGATCTGGAGAGAACTTCCCGCCGAGGTTTTCCCTCTGCGCTACGACATGGGGTCCTTTAAGAAGGGCGTTATAAAATTCCTTAGAGGCCGGCAACGCGTTGGCAACGCCCCTGGTGTTGCAAACGTCCATAGGCGACGGTAACCACCTTTCATCAAGTGGGCCGTCCGCCTGTTTGCCTGCTTCAGGCAATAAAAAAAAAGAATAAACTCAAAAACGACTGAACCGATTTCTAAAATCCATTCATAATTAGAATGCTACGTTATCTCAAATGAATATAGGCTAAATGTATTACTAGAAAAAATTAGGGATCACTACTAAAACTTCAATAATATAACCCAAGGTGTAAAAAAATAATGTTTGAGTGGACCGGGGGTGACTTAAATTGACAGTTAGAACCGCTAGGTAGCACTGAATCGGGTTTTAGATTTTTATTTTTGCAGAACAGGGCAACGCCTGCCGGAACCGCTAGTATTATATAAAAAATTAAATTCAAACTCCAATCGCGTTTGGACAATTCCTTTACTTATTGGTAGCCCTATATCGTACCCGCGTTAGCTCAGCCAGTTCATTTGTTTGGCTTTGAGGACCGTTTGAGCGGTCTATCTTTAACTACATATCTAAATATTAGGTATCCAATAACTGCAGTTAAGAGAAGAATGTTTACTACGGTAATTTAAATTTATTACATGCATCAGGCTGATGTCTTAGCATGTCAAGGATCGAGAGGAATAAAACGATACTAATAATTGTAACTTAATAGATTTACGAAAATGTCAGTGCTACTCGTTTTTGAACACATATTTATTACACCCGTAATAGAAGTCTACGTTTCTCTCTCTGTGGTTGAGCGGGCCTTTGCCGGCCTACTTCACTGCAACGCAGAGGCTCCGGGTTCGATTCCTGTTATAGTACGTTTCGGAAATGTATTTTCTTCGTTATTTACTGTGGTCTGGGTGTCTAGGATCGGCCCCAGAGTGGTCCGTTGTATATTAACCATACAAGCGAAACTTGCTTAATTTGGGGAAATACTGTATGTTTGTTGGCGATATTACTATTATTATTGCAGAGGTATAAAATAGCACGGAACGAAAAAAACTCTTAGTAGCTTAGAGGTGACCCTAACGACTCGAAGTCATAGGGCGCGGGAACGAATCCTGACCAGAAAAAGCACGCATCACTTCAGCAGTTTTGTTAAAACATATTATTAAATATTATTTACCTACGTATTTACATAACATAATTATACAAGTATCTTGGAATAAATTGAATACATTACACAGAAAAAATATGAAGTAGAAGTTACAAGGTCACGTTGTGCCACTTTTCACAGAAAACATATTCTCGAAAAAGATACGATAAGGATTCTCGGTATCAGTTATCTGGATTTTCTTCGTAAACACCTTTCATGGTATTTGATATTTTTCCTACTAATTGGCCAATTTGCCTTTTGCGTTCCAGGATTTCGTGAATATACAACATTTGTGTGAACTTTCTGATACACATCTTCAAACAGGTTTTGAGTTTGTAGTCGTATATTTTCGTTGATATAGATCATATAAATTGAAATATTTTTGAGCATGATTACTATACGGTGTATTAATTTTTAGGGTTCTGTAGTATATTGTCTTAAACCAAAACCGTTATGATAATCTGAATGTCAGAAGTCTTTATGTTGCTTAACATTTAAAAAATGGCTGCGAAGCCATTTTACATAAAAACTGGTAAGTTTTTTATAAATGAATTGTGACAAAAAGTTATATTTTATATGATCCTACACAATGCTCTAGGGATTTCAAAAAATTAGGGCTAGAAGCTTATATAATTATACATGTAACTAGGGAATAAGACATCCGTCACTGTACGAGGACTGACACATACTTTGCCAATTTTTTATTACAGTTTTAATAAAACTGATTGTAACTCTTTTATGATCGACTTTTGTTTACTTATTTATTGGCATGCGTTTACTATTTATTCTAGAGAACATTCCATTGTTTTATTGTACTCGCTCATTAGCATCATTAGCCAGCTGATACGGATTAGGTCGTTAGATACAATACGGGCACATTTGCATTTATGAGGTATAAAACCAGAGCCCGATGGAGAGAGGAGGCGGTCGAGTGAGAACCACGATTAAAGCGAGACGTGTGTATTACAATCAGGAATCGAATAGTGACGGACTTTCACTTTTTATTGAATTACGACCTTTTGCATTACGTTTGGACTTGTTGTGTTCGGTTATATTTGTAATTGCGTTATGTGTGTTTGTACAGTTCTAATAAACACTATAATAATTCCAACAACATTCACATATAGACATATAGATGGACACGAAGACTACACAACGATACCGTTTTTGCTAAAACTGCAACAGAACTATATATTTCTGTATCATAAATCATTTACTCGTGTACTAGCAGAAGGTGATGTCAAGAGCCTTAAGAACAGACGTGCGTGACAAGAGCTATGAATTTTAAAGAAGCAAGTGAGCTGTGTAAGAATAAGCCTGAATGACGCTCTGTTGTACGTGCCTACCCCACAAGGGACCTGGCGTGAAGTTATGTATGTGTATGTATGTATCAAATCAATATCAAAATCATTTATGCGCTTTTATGTACGATGTGTCTACCTCAAATTCCTGTTACATTCCTCTACAATAAAATTAAAATCATACATAAAACTAATTACATTAGACAAGTTGGAATACTGTGGGCTCTGTATAATGAACATACTGCCTACCTACCCTTTGAGCTCTGAAATATTGGAGTGGCCGGCGTCGGCTTACAAAGCTCACTCTCTTCAATAGGGTTGCTGTTTTATTAAAACTTGTGGCCGTGTACGAGTCACAAAACAAACGAACTCTTTCAATCCATTTAGAAAACGATTTTTGTAAAAAAAAATTTCATACTCCATTACAACACGACGGTTTTACCGGTTGTTTTATTTATTAACAATCTTTAAAAAAATGTGGAAATATGAATATTAATTCTATACAGCTAAATAACATTGAAATGTTTGTTTGTAATTTCAAAATAAAAAGCTTTTTACTAAAACCGTATGAAAGTATGCGTTAATTATATTAAAAAAATTTTTTTTAAATTTTAGTCTGACTGTTCCGGCTGATCTCTGAAACGACGGAACCAATTTTGACGAGACTTTCACTGGCTGATAGCATAGCTGATGTTATAAGGAGAAACTTAGACATTCTTTTTTACTTTTTTATAAAAAAGGTTTCGTGAAAGCTTATTTCACGCGGACAAAGTCGCGGCACTGCTGTTATAATACAAAACGCCGAGGTTATAATAATTGAAACGTAGCTGAAATTATGTGTACGAGTCGCGAAAACTTAAGAAAATAATATTAATAAATAGGTTTATTACTCTCTTTATATATAAAATGAGCTAAACCGTATGTTTGCCTTCGTAAAATTCAAAACAATCGATAGGTTGACTTGTTTTTATATAATTTCCGTCTTCCATAGAAGATTATTTCAATACGAGTTTAGCTTGTATCGTGTAAATAATGTTATTCCTGCATTTTCTCAAAAATAATTTGATTCAAAATAAAGCGAGAGAATTTTTTTGCTGGCAAACTTTGGAGACGCTCACATCGTCAGTCATTCGTAGTCCACTGCTGGACGTAGGCCTCGTACCGGGGAGCTCGCAAAGGTCGTCGGTCCATCGGGCTGGAGGGCGTCCCAGACTACGTTTACCGAGACGTAGTCTCCACTCCAGGAGCCAATCGGTCCTGCAACAGACTTGACCGGCCCACTGCCATTTCAATTTGCTAATGTTGGTTACCTTAGTTCTCTAACGGATATCTGTTGGAGACACTCGTGTCATAGATTTATAGTATTTTAATAATTTAGTATATTCATTAGAAACTGGAGACACTCACATTGTCAGCCATTCGTAGTCCACTGCTGGACGTAGGCCTCGTACCGGGGACCTTGCATAGGTCGTCCGTCTATCGGGCTGGGGGGCGTCCGACACTACGTTTACCGAGACGCAGTCTCCACTCCAGGACTCGTCTGCTCCATTGTCTATTAGTCCTGCAACAGACTTGACCGGCCCACTGCCACTTCAACTTGCTAATTTTGATTACCTTTTCCATCGGAGACACTCATGTCATAGATATATAATTTAGTATATTCATTAGAAACATAATTTACAAGAGCGTACTATATATTTCTTACATATAAAACTAACAATTTCAGCATACACTCCCGTTCAAATGTTAGTGGTAGCTTTTTCGTCCGGATCGATGCTAAAAACTGATACTGTTGATATACAATTTGAAAGTCTATTGGCATGTTTACGGACTGTTGGGAATTCGATACAGGCTCAGTTATCTAACTGTCTAGACGTGATCAAAAGCTTCAGAAATTTATTCAGTTCTATCTAAAACCTTTTAGCCGTTTAAAAACAAAAAATGGAACTAAGTGTATACCCATTTATTTATTTACAGTTTGATGTTATTACCTAATATATTAGTTACTGCCCGCGACTTCGTCCGCGTGGAATATTAAAAAAAGTAAATGAAACCCCCGCCCCCATTTTGAAACATTTTTAATTGGTGCTCCGCTCCTATTGGTCTTAGCGTGATGATACATAGCCTATATAGCCTTCCTCGCTAAATGGACTATCTTACACTGAAAGAATCAGGCCTATAGTTCCTGAGATTAGCGCGTTCAAGCAAACAAACTCTTCAGCTTTATATATTAGTACCCCTGCTAATATTATAAAATGTGAATGTAAGTTTGTTTGTTACGCTTTCACGCGAAAACGACTCAACCGATCATCATTAAACTTCGTACACATATTCTTGGAGGTATTAGAGATAACATAGGATACTTTTTATGAAAATAAATCTACGCGGACGAAGCCGCGGGCAGAAGCTAGTAAGATTATATATTCATATTAGATACAGATTATAATTTATTATTATATATTTCTCATTTATATATGTATATGTCTATGAGTCTCTATGGATGTGTTAAAAATATATAGAAAGTGATAACTATTATATTATGTAGATATTTATTTTTTAATTAATTAGGTTTTTTTATGTTTTAGGGTTCCGCAGCCGTTTTGAGGAAAACGGGAACATTATGAAACAAAAATTAGTGGTGGCATACAAATAAAATTAGACAAAAAAACTCAATTCACATAGTCATGTGCAGTCACATTCTTCTGAGCAGCAAATATAGCAATGTGTCATAATGACTATTTTGATAGTCTTTTATAAAATAGCGAAAAATTAGCTCTCGAATTCGTTAAAAACACTCTATAAAATTGTAAAAAAAACAAGATAGTATATAATAAAACTACGTTTTAACGGTTTAAGCGCGGTAATTTTTTATTTAGGTTTATCCGACGTTTCGGCGCTTTTCAGTTGCTTTCAGGCTGAATAAAACTTTGACAATACACGTTCGACAAATGTCATCTTTGTCTTCCGTGACCACGGCAACTGAAAAGCGGCCGAAACGTCGGATAAACCTAAATAAAATAAATTACCGCGCTTAAAACCGTTAAAACGTAGTTTTATTATGTGTACAAGTCGCGAAAACTTAAGAAATATTAAGATAGTATATCTTAAAAAACACTTTCAACTGAAATGGATTTGCACACTAGCCATTGAGTAGTTTTTGATTCATAGGGTTTTCTTAATAAAAAGCGTATTCTATGGTTTCGTAGAAAAATAACGAAAGCAGGGAAATATATATCACATCTACGGAACACTTTTTATAATATAACATTGCAAGTGTTTTCTCTACATCTTCACACATATTTATTGAACGGATGAGTTCATTTTACTTTTATTTCCATTATTTGTACGCCTGAATCCGTAGCCAGTGTTTGCATGTAAAACTGGGCACCAATGTCTAGACGCAGCAATTTCCTTACCAAATGGAGTGTGAACGAGAAACCGCCAGTTCAAACCGATTTCCCGCTGTTTTTTTAACACATAGACGTGTTGTTTACTGCTCGAGGGCTAGACAACATAAACACTACGCCTTATAATACAGTTTCTGGATTTCTTCCCTTCCAAATGCTTTAATATACTTCAGAAAAAAAGGAATACAATCGAAGCCGTTTCTTAACATTGTTTGCTAATTATTACATACATATTATCACGCCTTTTTCCCATGGAGGTAGGGAACATGGATCTCCACTTGCGACGATTCTGACAACAACCTCTTCATACATGCACGTTTATTTGATATACTTTTTACCTGACCTCGTTTTAACACTTGTTATTTGATCATGGTGTGTACGTCGTGGTCTACCGGTACCAACTCTACCATTCACAATACTGTCATACACTTGTTTTGTGATTCTATTTTCATCCGTCCTCTCTACATGCCCAAATCACCTTAACATTCCTTTTTCAACTCTTGTTATTACAACATCTTCTTTCAACTCACAACGTTCTCTTATTAAACACTCTTATCACATATATTTCTCAAAGACTTCATTTCAACTGCATTTATTCTACTGTCATGCTTCTTCTGCCACATCTAACTTTCAGTACCGTACATTAGTGTTGGCAACAACACCCCTTAATGGACAGCCAAACGTGCTTATAGCTAATTAATTTTATTACATCCATAAAGAATCATTTTGATTAACACTCATTTTTTATGGAATTTTGGATAAAATTATAATAATAGCTTTGAAGATTTGCTCTCTCTATCAATGGCGTGGACTTCATACGACTCGATTCCGCGTGGCCTACCTTTAAAAAAACTAGCGTCTAGCAACCGAAAGATCGAAAGCATCGTGCGTTTATTAGCGTTAACGCGGTCTGTTTAAACATATTATTACTGGTGTCTATGCTTACATTAAAGGTGCTTACGCCTTTTATTAGTGCATATATTATTACTGTATTCTGTCTTATATTAATTTGTTACGTTTGGCTTTCCACACGTACTGGATGAACTAGGAACTCATAACCCGATCGGGCACCGGCTTTTGTTTCAAAATGTGCGGTAAGATTGTAAAATTAAAAATACAAATTGTAATTAGAAAAGCTGTTGACTGTCGAGTTGACATTTTTTCAACAGCGGTGTAATCGGCGCTTGTATCATATATTGTGTTTTTTCAACCGGCTTACCCTTCCACCCTATAATGTCTATAAAATTATCTAAAAATGTATATAGTTTGCTTGATTATTAAAGTGTATAAGTTACCGGCACCCGAAATACCTACCAGTGTTTTCTTCTTTTTCAACTAATGTTAATATTTTTATGCTGTACGTATTTAATGACGTACTTTATAATAAATACTAAAATTAGTTAAGTACTTAACAAAAAATGGACGTTATCAGCTTAATTTTGAAATATCATCATAAACATTGTTTGAATAATATTCAGCTATTTGACTCCTTTTACTTGTATAAAATTGAGACCCCATAGTTTTATAATCTCGGACAAAATCTACGAGGCTACGATGTTTTGTCCGATAACAAAGTATCCCAATGGGTTTGACTGCCATCTATCCTATTACCTCGTTCAGTACGTGTAAAAGAAAACACTCCCAATAGTGGGACGATTTAGGACGGAATAAATTTTTATGAATATGTAATTGAGATAAACAGAATTATAATAATAACTGATCAATTAACTATTGAGGACAACTTAATTATCACTGCCATACAGCGTGGGACATGCAGCTAGCCTTTTGAGACGCTTCTCGCTGATAGTGATCTTCTATTCTGTAACTTAAGTTTTCATTTAGTTTTGATTAGATCATATTTTTGTGTTTCGATCGGTCGTCCCAAATATCGCTGGAAAGACAAAGTCTGTCTAAGCTTCGTGCCTATAATTGGAAAGAAACTGCGCAGTACAGGTCAAAATGGCATATTCTCGGGTCCGAGGCCAAGACCCGCTGTGAATCACTGAGCCAACAGAGTAAGTAAATATATTTTTGTGTTGTAATATTGTACATTGTCTTGCCCATTAAGAATCATCCTGACTTACAAATTAAAAGAGCTCGTCACGTCATATACATAGATGACAAAAAAAAACACTTGAAATAATTACCCATTTACTCGGTCTGCTACAAATAACTTCGAGACGTGATTAGGCATAGCCGCGGGCGCAACACAAATTAGGCCGTTATTTTTAATGCGAAAAATTTCATTTGGAACGTTTATAAAAATTGCTGCCGAAAATCCCGGCATGTGACCTCGGGTTAAAAGACAAGTGGGCTGAAGACACGATAACGCCGCCGGCGACGAGGGGTTGAAAATCTAATTTGCAAATGCATTTCCTGCCTTTCAGGTCGCACTGACGTGAACCTGGCTTTACATTTTTAAACAGACAACGACAGAGCTTCGAAATTCGAATATGTTTTGTCTTGTATTTTGCTTATGAATAGAGAATTGTCGCACATACGACAGACAAGTGCAAGGTCAATATAAATTCACGACAATGTTTACTACTTTTTGCAGTTATAAGTAGTAACTTGCTTGCTCGAGACTAGAATTTAGCATGATTGATAAATTTGGCCAAAATAATAACAGCCGTTAAATTATGACTATTTCTAATGATCGGACTCCATCTGGTACAATGTTGTTGTTGTTCACTCTGGGCAAATGCGTTTTATTTACGGCATTAAAAATAACGGCGTTGATGAATAACTAAAATAATGTATATACAACTTACCTTATCTGTCAGTATTTAACGTCATTAATAATTAGTAACAATATCGTATCACAAATAACGCATTGAATCCATCGCTACGCCACCACCCATTGTACTATCATTTGTATTTTCTACTTTATTTTGTCTATGGTTTGGTATACAATAGTTATCTATTTTTCTATCTATATACATCTTAGTGAAACTATTAGATTAAAATATATAATTAATAAATAAGGGTCCAAATTTCACATTATGCTTACAACTTGAAGATTATTTGACATTGAACACATCCATATAATTTGCAAAGCTTCTTTAAAAAAAGCGTAGAAACTTATTTATTATTGTTACTTTTTATGTGGTCTTGTGGCTTTGACCCTTGAAAATTCATAAGACTCAAAGTTTTATGATACTAATCGATAGTTTTATAGCTTAGCCACCGTTTAATAGAAAATTCTTATAGGTTCTGTTTTCATTACAAAGATGCCTAGGCTCTAAACGAAATTACGAAACCCTTTTTGGTCTTGCGGATTAATTACATTCTTTTAAACATGAAAGTTGTCTTTGTCTATGTCTTTTTGGTAGGGAGGTATTCCTTTTGAATTCTTGGCCGTTGATTCTTCTTGAATTATAAAGGACCAAATGTAACAATGGAATTCGTAAGTTGATATTATTAATAGACTTTCGATCCCGTTCATAATTGTACATACATATATAGTATTCAATTTCAGCAACTGAAAGGAAAGCTGAGCAGTCCATCAGCACGTCAATCAATACGGCCACCTCTCGACAGAGAACGTGGCAAATACACTCCCGAATGGCACTATCCATTTAAATATATCACAGACTACGTACAAAAAGCTCGCAGAAAATAAACGTAGATCAAAATAGATAAATGGATTATGTAAAAGCTCACATTTAAATGTTTGCTGTGTCAGAGGATATGACAGGATAGAAGATTACGGCACGTAAATATACATAGTGCCTACCTCAAGGGTCTTACAAAAGGTGTTAAAAAAGACAGGCCATTATACATAATTGTCTTAAGCCTTCCATTATTTTTGTAGCGTTTTGACCTATCCGAAGTGAGATTGCGCATACCTGGCCAAAATAGGTTACATAAGCCAAATCAGACAACTAATACACGGTGGTCACAGAAACCGAAATCAGTTTAAAGACAGTATCGCAGTTAATACTTTTGGCGGCTTCTATGGTCTAGTTTGACATACTTAGCACATAATAACGTGTGGGTTTCGGATATAAATCCCAGCAAGACTAAATGCTGTAAACAAGCTCTCAGTTGCTTATTTTAGTATGAATGTTCATTAAATATTACCCATAGGACCTTGCTTAATCTTTAAATATGTAATGCGCGTTTGTCTTTGCCTTAAAAAATATGGTTAGAAATTAAAAAGTTTTAACTTAATGTTAGACAAATTAATTTTTTTTTGTCAATTCATACTTTTACTGTTTAAAACAATAACTAATGCTTAATTCTTATCCACAAAAAAATACGTAACATAAAAACGATTGTGCATCGTATATGGTGTCTTTAAAACAACGATTGCCGGAATTTTCGGTAGAATTTCGCCAGTGCTTACGGTCCATTGCAGCCGGAAATTACGTTGCGTGGTACCCCCAGCCATTTTTACCAGTCCTGTATTGTACAGAATATCGATTCACTTCAATTTAAAACCCGAACCCACAAAATAAAATGATGCGCTATATTTTTGGTTATTATTACGGGATCATATAAACATTAAGGCTAAAATTCTTTTAAAATAAGATCTGAACAAGTTCAGTACTTTTTGAGAAACGATTAGTAGTAGTTGACAGGAGATTCCCGTTGCAGTTTTCCCTCTGCGTGACATATGGGGTCATTTAAGAAAGGCGTTATACAATTTCTTCCAGGCCGACAGCAAGCTAGTAACGCCCCTGGTGTTGCAAACGTCCATAGACGCTGGTGACCACTTTTCATCAACTGGGCCGTTTGTCTGGTTATTTGTTTTACGAAAATCAAAGACGTTCTTCACCTCTACGTAACTAGCCCTTCACTATGCGTGAACTGTACGTAAGTAAATAGCAGACTTGCGAATTACGTAAGTAAAGTAGAGTACATACCTTTATATTGTTTAAATTCCGAACGCATGATACAACACAAACATACACGTACTGTTCAAAAAATTCACTTTGAATAAATGTCATATAGGAAATACCTACTTATTCGTTACCATTCAACGTATTTCCATATTGTCGTCGGCAACTCGGTCTCTCTTCATAATATTTGATATCTTCCTAAATGAGTTTATGACGAATTTATTTCCATCCATTACAAGTTATCGGGGTGACGGAATTCGGAATTGTTATTACATTACTCTTCTGTAGAATTGTTTTCCTATACTTTTTTGGTCGTGTTAGTTAGGATAAGGTACTCGTATTTCTTTTCAATGACGTGGGATGGTATCCTGACTGGGGTAGCATGTACTGTATTGGATATTGTAACCACTTGCTGGCGGTGAAGGAAAATATTTTGACGAAACAACAGCTTCAGACAGGTGTGGCTGCACTTCAACATAACTCTTGAAGTGGCAAAACGCAGCTTTAAAATTTTATTGGTTGATCGTTATGTGCTCTTGAAAATAGCAAAGCATATCTATAAGTATAAAATTATTTGAGGAGTAATTTGACAACTGTCGATTTTAATATAATAAATATTGTCATACATATAGTCGTTTCTTATATTTACAGATTAGAATAGCCTAATCAATGAAGAAATTTTGTCACATTGCGTACTATACCTGCCGTACAACGGGTAGTATTCTGAGGAATTATTTGACCTGATACTAATTCCTTTCGCAATTGCGCCGCTCGCCATCAGTGAAATATCTTCCTTCTTTTTGTAAACTACCACTTTTATTACCTTCACTACGACCGGGATATGTTTAGAAAGAGTATCATAAAATTAATTGGGTCCGGCACCGTGTTGGCGATGGTCCGCTCCAAATGTCCATAGAGGCAGTGACAAGTATCATCAGACATGACTCTTGTCTGTTTATTGGTATTGAATAATAAAAAAAATGTATAAAAACATATCATTTTCTACATTTATAAATTAGTATTGATTATTACTCTTCTTAGTACAAATTATTTTTCTTTCTTCCATCTAAACTAACTTGTTTTTATAACTTGGCGATGAGTTAATGGGTTTAACGTGTACGGATCAAAATGATCAAAAACAAAGTTTTATCACGAAATCGGAGAAACATTTGCTCATCTTTCGCTGTCCATTAGGCTTCTATCTATTTGAGCACATATATTATTCTTGGCTCTTAGAAAAGTTATATCGAATAACTCTCCGTAAAATCTTCATTGTTTTTATTTTAAGTATATTTTTTTATTGCATTAATTCAGCAGACAGGCAGATGGCCCACCTGATGGAAAGCGATTACTTTGGACATTAATTACAATAAAAGTTTTAAATATTAGGAAATAATTTTTTTAAGTTCTACAGTTAAATGTGTTAATGTATATCACAGCCATTCATATCCAAGACTACTAAAATGATACTATGGGTGTAGTTTAGAAGCAAAATATATTCTATAATTAATGCCAACACAACAGTAAAGTGAAATCGCAAAATATTCGGAAATTTGGAGTAGCTGCCTTACACGTAACAGAGAGAGGAAATAAACATAGTCACAGGGTATATATAAATCACAAATGAAATTTTTATAATTAGGTACTTGTAGCATATACATATTTAGGTACCTACAGTATTGACGTAATGAAGATAGACGGGTACAAATGTAAAGATAGACCGAAAAGAGATTATGATCCTGTGAAGGATGACATGATTATTTATTGTGTGAAACTGGGGACGTATGTTAGGATAGAAGAGTATGGTAGGAAAAGACATTGTGCCGACCCCAGATAAATGGGAGAAAGTGACAGAGAAGAGAGCGTATTGATGCAATAATGAACCATTGTAACTCACTTTACACATTCGTAATGTTCTAGAGGTGTGCTGTGTCTTCGAAATTCATAGTTCAATAATACCAAAAAAAAAAATGGTCCTACATTAAAGCTGTTTTAAACCTAATGCTAACAGAATAAATTGACCAGTTTCTACAAAATTAACAACGATCAAGCGCGTGTTGATCAGGACAGTCCAAGTATTTTTAGCAGTTTCAGCTGCTATAAGCCAATAGTTCCTTTAATCACGCGATGTTGGTAAGGTCGTAACAAAAACTATCACGACAAAAGTATGAAGTTGCAGTATCGGATTTCTATGGTCGGTGCACACATCACAAAGTCAGCAACTCTTGACACATCCCCCGGCACTCTTGGTAACAAACTTTTACATCACAGATGAAGTTTTCCAACGAAACTTATTCCCCACTTGTGAAGAATCTTCACGCAATGAGCGGAAGAAATCTTTCAAAATACTCTGAACATATTATTTTATATATTGCCAAACGGTTCGCTATGTAAACCGTTTATAAAAGATAGATAGATAGCACTCATCATAACAAAAATGTACAAGACAATGATTACATACTTGGTAAAACAAAAGGCGGCCTAATCGCTAAACTCGATTTTCTAGCAGTCGACTCACTCGAAGGAAATTCTTAACTTATCTTATTATTACATATTAATGAAGAGAACAAAAAATATTAACAGCATACATGGAGAGCAGATTATAATATAAGGTAGAGTAAATAAATAAAATAAAATTCATTTATTCATAGCCATTTTAATTAACAAATGTAAAATAATAATTTTGAGCAGTCCGTCAGCTATCAAAGTCCCGAACTAGGATTCACCTGTAAATTACAGCTGACTTTGGCAACTTTCGGTTACAGCGGAATACAAAATACATTAAAGACATACACATAAATTTTGATATTCTCAACCCTATACTAAATTACTGTACTAATAGGGTTGAGAGAAGAACTAATTAGTAATAAGTAAATTAGCACGTACATTGTTGCGTACGGTTACCGTAATTTTTCGTGAGTCGGAGAGGAGCGTAAACCGACCCATGCGCCCCTTCTCACCTCGTGGTGAGACCCGAGGTATTCGGAGAAGCCCCAGCTTACAATGGAGGGGCCAGCCACGAGCTGGCCATCGTCCGTCCGGGTTAGAGGTGAATGCGTGAGAGAACCTACAGCCTTGACATAGTACGAACGAGGTCAGCCAGAGGTTTTAGTGGGTATCCCCAACCGCGTTGTGGCAATAACATTCTTGTAGGACTGCTAGTGCCACCCCGACGAGACGACTCCCACACAGCCCACCGCGCTTTCCCCGCGGCGGTTTGTCTTCAAGCGGATTTTACCTGGGAAAAAACTGTTTCCTGAGTGAATTGTTAATAATGAATGGCATGGGATTTAGTTTTTCTGACGTCTATGGGTAAAGACTTTTAAAGGAAGACAGCCTGCATGGCCAAGGAGTTGAAAAGAATTGTTTTAGATTGAGCAAGTGCCTTTAAAAAGACATTATTAGTGGAGCGCAAAGTAAAAGTATGTGAAGTATAAGGCATTCCAGTATTCCATTCATTCTATTCCAATTCTTGCGGTATTTAGAAATGTGATCATATTTTTTTGCTAAATACTTATACTTAGTCATTAAATATTTTGAAGACGCTCAAGTTTAATAAGTTGCTCTTGAGTAATATAAAGATATCAGCATAGGCATCAAGAATGGGAAGCAAAATTTATTGAACAAGCGCTATTCTACTGGCAATCGGAAGGAATTTTTCAGTATCCTAAGCGATGCGTAGGATAAAAAGATCTTGCGACTTAACTCAGTAATGTGGCGTCGCAAACATAATTCTTTGTCCATCAATACGCCAAGATCTGACTTGATCAGTGATAGGAATAAGTGTAACCTGCGCACTAATATCGAAAGACAACTTAAGTTTGTTATGGGGTCATACTGTTTGACCAGGGGTGGTTGCCATCCAGATTGGCAATGCCCTACCACCTGATATATATCCGTATGGAGTTTATGTTTTAAAAACAGCAGTAAGTCAAATAAATCCATTGATCCATTTAAACTCAATTGAGTAATTTTGAAGGCTTTTAATAAAATAAAAATTATAATGCCAGAAACAAATAACATGTAATTGATTGGGATACTTTGAGTTTTGGTTTATTTAGAAAGTCAATTTACTTGGAAGTCGTTTATAAAACAACACCAATAGTAAGTTATAGAAGTTGGTTTATAAGTTAACAAGTTTCTTATAAACCTAATAGTCGTAACAAATTAATTCTGAACTTCAACTTACTGTTCTGAAAAACTAATAATGTACTGTTTTTTCTAGATAATAATAATTTTTAACAGTCGACTATTATTCTTTATTTTTTAAGATTAAACACTTTAAGTTAATGGTTTGAGTTAAGAATATGTTTGGGGTGTTTTTATAGATTTAAAATATAAAGCTAAGGCGACAGGAATAGTATAAACAAGCTAGGATAGGAGGAGGGTAGTGTTCGGATTTCTCACTCATCGTACGAAACACAATTAGATTAAAGCTAACCGTTGCGAGCCGTTATTCTGTAAGAGCGTGGTATGTAAGAACTGTAATCAAGTTAATGATAACACGTCAAATGTATTTGGTAAAGTATGTGAAAAATGTATCAAAATATGGTATTAATCTCAAAAACTTTATAAATAATTTTTAAATGGTACGTCGTTGCAGTTTATGACTTTTTTGTGTTATGTAGTGAAATTTCTTGGTATGTCGTAGTAAGGTTTGGAAAATATATACCTGAGATGTTTACATTTCAATGTATTTTAAAAAACATTAACAGGCGTTTTCAATTTAATCTATTCGTGTAAATTGTATCTTTTTTAAAATAGCTTTTAAATTTTTTATTGAAGCAACTTTTTATTTACTAAATTCCAAACATTAAACTACAAAAATAACAAATAAAACTAATTAATTAATACTTTTTATTATATTATTATTAATTATTTACATGGCCTGTGATGCGCGAGGACGCCGTCAGAATATCACGGCACGCGACACTTATGACATTATCCGTCGGTCTCTTCTCACCGCCGGGCACCAGCTGTTCTCGAACCAAATGGGCTGTGCCGCGACGATGGCAGAGACCAGATGGAATGTCGTTAGTGATGACACCATGAGGAAAATAGGACGGCCCTTAGTATGGGACGCAACTTGTGTTGATACTTTGAGGGCTTCCCATCTCGCAGTTACAGGAAATCAGGAGGCCATGAAACGCCGCACATATGTGTCCATTGGTAATGGGTACATATTTGTGGCTTTCGGGGTTGAAACCCTGGGTCCGTTGGGGCCTGGAGTTCATCGCCTCTATCGATACTTCTCAACACGGCTAATTGAGGTCTCGCGTGACCAAAAGGCTGACTTGCCCCTAGGGCAGCGCGTCAGCGTTGCCATCCAACGTGGAAATGCGGCCAGCATTATGGGCATTCTCCCCGCCGACAGGGACCTTGAGTCTATTTTTTACTTATAGATTAGTATTTAGTAAGTATATTTTATATCTTATATAAAGAAGTTATAATATTAGAAGTTATGATAATAAGTATTTTCGCAACTTCAATGGATAATAAACTCGGAAGTTGGACAGGTCATTATGTCTGGAGATATTATATAGCTACTAACTGGCTCTTTGCCTGGATATCATCGAAGTTGTTTGAATTATATGACAGGAGTTGGCACTTACCAAGGCTTTTATCTGAAACTGGGTCGTTATCAGACACATCAGTACTTATGAATTCGTAAAATTATTCTATACTTTTAAATTATACAATATGAGCAGTTACACGCGAGTTTTTCCACATTTATTTTTTTACATTATAAATGATCTTATACCTATTTAGTTCCGTAGATTTTTAAGCTTTTTTTGTAATAAATCGTCAAAAAGTGTTATTCATGAACACATATTTGTGTTAAAACGCTCTAAAACATTACGAGAAGTATATTTAATTTACTTACAGTAAGGTATTTAACATTTATATTTCGATAGCACCAGTAAATTTACAAGTAAGAATATTGAAAAAAATTTAGTCACAGAAAAGTAAAGGAAGATTTTAAAAATGATTACGAAAAATTATTTAAATGTTGTAAAATACTGCCCATAGAGTATAAGTTTAAAGTAAATATAATTTTAGAACAACACGAGAACACTGAGCTCAAGAAATTAATATCGCGGAAATATCCAACCCGACAAGTGTCTAATAAGCCTAAATATGAACTACCTAAAGTCAACAATTATTATGGACTACGGACCAGGAGATGAATATGTCCTAAGATTTATAATGAGATACCCCAAGACGTACTAACGAAAAATGTATCAAAACAATGTTTAAAAGGAATATTACGAAGGCATTATTTAGCATTGTGTCCTTGATGATGGTGCCATGTCTCGTTGCGTGTATGTACGATTGATTGTTTTGTATGTGTGCATATATGTATATGCATATGTATGGATAGTCATGATACATGTACGCGGTGGGATATGGTACTATCATTAAGGAATCAATGGAAACGTTTTAAACGATTTTACAATGGACTTTGTGTATATGTACTTTAGATAACGGTGATGATAAAATTGCTTAATCCATTAAATTAGTTTATATTATAATTTACATTAAAATAGTATAAGTACTTCACTACACGAAAGTTATAAGGTATAATAATGTAATGCGATCCGCGAGAACGCTGCCGACAAACTGCGCTGCAGTTTGGCAAAGTAACTGTATATAAAAAAAAAAAAAGATGTTATTCATAATCTAAACCCTTTGCTAATTTAAAATATTTTGTATGCTTTTTTAATGATATAGCATTGTATCTAAAGAACTTGTCATAGCTTTACTTTCCTTTTGAACGATAATGTATATTTGTTCAAAAATACTGAATTACGTTAAGTCTTTGTTCCTTGCTGAAAGTTTAAAGTTAACTCAAGGAATTATAAGTTGCCGGTGAAACTTTCAGTACTTATTTAATTCCCTTGAAGACTGTTTTTGATACAAAAGATAACAAAGGCACAACCACTTTCGCATTTAGATATTAGTATCGATTTTAATTAGTATAGAGAATAAATTAAATACATTAAAATCTTAATAGTTATGGAATGTTTTGTATGTATTTTATGAGATGACTTATTATATACTTCTTTGTTTTATTTTCAGGTAATGACAATTCTTATGCTAGCCCTAAAAGTAAGTTTCTTACGATTATACCCTTTCCAAGCATTTATTTTACTTTTGACAGTTCGATGACGGTCAATTATTAATGTCCTAATGCATTACGGACTTCATTTGTTATACAAATCGTGTTCAATTATAAATAAGTTTTAATTAATTTTAATAAAATTTTACTCAAGCAATAAAAATATTTTTGTTATAAATACTTTTATCGTTTAATAAATATACCCACATTTGAATGTCCATTTTTACTGAATAAGCAAAAGTAAACGACACTTATAATAATTGCGCTATCATATTTCTTTAAAGTAGATCTTTTTTTTCAAATTGATTACTTTCGATTTATTTACGTTAAGTGTCGATGGTTTACTAGTCTGTGCCTTACGTGAATGTACTCCGTTGAATGGCACTAGCTGAGTACCTTACAGTTCTGCTGTGCTACACATAGGCTTAAGAAAATGAAGAAACTATATTGTAAACTAAGATCTGGCTTAAAAGCTTAGCTGCCAAGCCATAAACCAAAAAAGTAAAACAAAACGTCACCCACAATAATAAAGTATGACAATCATGAAATTTCTTCTATGTGGGCTTTACTGTCAAGAAATGTGTAACTTGATAGACTTACAAACGTCGAAAGTAAATAAACTATTCCATTGAATTGTTATTAATTTGCTAAGATTTTATGGATGTGCTAACCTACAAACTGATATTTATTTATACAGTGTTATTAATGTTAACGTATATATTAGTTATTTTTTATCCTTATATATTTAAGAGTTTACCTTACTAAGTTATATTAATGTCAGTTATCTTAACCCCTAGTATATATATCATCTAATATATAAAACTCTCGTGTCACAGTTTTCGTTGCCATACTCCTCGAAACGGCTTGACCGATTTTGATGAAATTTTTTGTGCTTATCCGGTATCTATGAGAATCGGCCACATCTATTTTTCATCCCTAATGTTAGGGTAGTCACCTAAATTTTTTTTTTTTTTTAGACAATTCTTTTTTTATGATACAACATACAAAATACATACAACCTAGATTTCAACCCTCTACGATCACCCTATTTTTATCGGCAGGACGACGTCTGCGGACAGCTAGTATACTATAAATGTCAGCTTGTCGTATTATATTGTTAAAATGAGGTTTTACAACGTAACTGGCATAGCTGGCAAGATGTTTTAATATTTTTTTAATTATCTCTGTTCTCATATTCTTTTGATTTCTTATGTCTCCCTTGACGTTGTGTAATATTAATTATATTAAATGAATTTATATCATTTATAAACCCTGAAATATACACAAAAATCGGATCAAATATTTCAGATATACGACTATTTCTCTACAGTACAGTTTCTTAAATAACGTATATTACCGGGACTAGGCGTAAATAGAAATATATTGGCTTTAGAAATTGATGTCATTATACCGAGTGACTTCCCCCCGCGTTTGTAAATCTGGTTTATCGATACAATAAAATATCCTTAGCGCTAATGTGTATTCGTGGTGAGTGTCAGCATCGATGTACTTTCGCGATACGCTTATCAGAATAGCTCCCCTTACATTTTTTGAATAGTTACATATTCAAGATAATATATACACACAATCATTGTTTGACAGTTTAGGCTATCCAACTTTAGAATACATTGCCTGTTGCTGTCAGACAAGCAAATTCTCCACAGAGTATTTATAATACTTAAGAGTCAACATAAATATATACTAACGCACTCTATCGTATACGCATTATTCAACGGCAAAACCATCCGGGGTCTAGTGTTATGATTATAGACTTTAAATTGCGGGAGTTATAATTTAACTCCTGCAATTCCCAAAAGCCTTTCCAAAAAATGTTTATTTGTTAGTAAATAAAACAACAATTTAGCGGTAGCGTGATTTATTATGTTTCCTTTTATTTAAATATTCAAAGGCATACATTTTCATAACATCATTTGTATCCACATCTAATCTGGTGCCGTTAAGATGATGTACTTACAAGTTTTACCGTATCTGGGCACACAACAACCTCTTTCAGAAGAAGCCATAATCCAAGTCATCAGAAAATAAATCGTTAGGCAAATTGGTGTTCAGGGTACATGCTTAAGTCCAACGTGATCACAGAACACTAGTAAACGTGATAAGCGAAGTCTTTGGAGTCCAGGAATCAAACAAAGTTATCGAAAAATAATCAAAACACAAACAAAGTACAAACGTTCACGAATGTAACTTGTATCAGTCGGAATGTCATTTTGGTTTTGACATAATTGACATCTTTGAAATAAGTTTTTGGTAAATCGACAATTCATCAAAATTTATTAATTAAAGTTAAAAGAGCTTTATAATTTGAAAAAGGTGAGGACTAGAATTTACACACTTTAAATATATTTATTAGCTGATATGGCTTGCAAAACATAAAACATATCAGATATATTAAACAAGTATTTAAACAACTGCGTATAAAGAAACATATTATATTCATTCATTTGGTGATTAATTGAGAACAGTGAATCTACTGCAATACCTACTACTAATAGAACGCAAAAAATCTCTAAGAAAAATAATTGTACTGACTGTTAGGACACTGAAATTCTCTATTGACATTTAAGAACATGGTCAGAAACCGTGAAAAAACGTTTAACCGTGCAGGAGCGGAGGAAGAATACAATTGCCTGTAACCAGGCGACCTACCGTAAAAGGCGACAAAACCACTCACATCCAGATGGTAAGGGCATTTGCTCGCCTCGATGGCGACCACCCCTGGTCTAGAGTATGCCGCCATAACAACCTTGTGTTGTGTTCCGGCATTAGTGACCACGTTCCAGTCTCCCTTAAGAGAGCTGCAGCGCATTTGTAGCGCTTTGGTGTTGCAAATGTCCATAGGCGATGGTAACCTCTTTCCAACAAGTGGGCCGTCTGCCTGTCTGCTGAACTCCTGCAATAAAATAAAAAATAAAATACTATCTGCAACATAATGATATGTAAGTTTTAAATAATTCTATTTTTCTTTTATTGGTGATGATTGGCTGACGGCCCAACTGTGATGGAAAGTGGTTACCGTCACCTAGGGCCATTAGCAATACCAGAGGTGATGCCAATATGCTGCTGAGTTTGACGAAGAAACTGGAACCTGGCCACTGATGCCAGAACAGATAGATATATATGTTTAATAAAATGCGTATTCTAAGTATAACGTTTTATATTTATTTGTGTAGCAAATATGTAGTTAGATAAAAGGAATAGAAACATTCATAATAATTATAGTGATGCGGGTGTAATTTCCTAATATTTGTTTTATAAATGAATTAATTGTTGCGCCGTGAATAAATTTAAAATTTGATAACCTTGAAACGATTTATAATATGAACTGTAATATAGAAGTGCTTAATTTCTGAAATAAATGAATAATAATTCACATATTATATCTTTATTTTCCAAATTCCAGACTTTATAAATAAAGTATGTACATTTATTTATAATTAAAAAAAATTATCTCCACCGGCGGTGGGGCCCAGGGTCCAGGCTTCCGCTGGTTAAGGCTCCAGACAGGAACCTCCTCACAATACGGGCCGTGTCCAACAGAACCTCCTGCATTCGAGCCTTTCGAATTATTATTATAAGTGAGCTAATTATAATGTTATCGGTTATTCCAGCATTTCTAAGTATCAAACGACATTCAGTCCGAGAAACCGTCACATTAAAAGAAAAACTGCCTTATGTTAAACAACATGATTCTGTATCTGTAACAAGGTTGTAAAGAAGAAGAAACTGGTAGATCATCACAAAAGTACTTTATGAGGTTACCCATTGTTATCGAAGCGATTATGCCGCACTGATGCAATATTTGTCCCTTAATTACCCGGTCATAAATCAATCTTCATATGTCGTGCTGAGGTACTTACAGCTTCAAGACCGTGCAGGGCTGTGAAATTATTATTACTGCATATGCTTAATTTGTAATAAGTATTTTTGGCTTGGTCTTTTCTTTCACCTAATCGCAATAATTTGGAGTCGGATCAACATTCTTTTTCCACACTCTTCTATTCTAGTTTAATTCCTCTGTTACATTTTTAATTTCCCCTTCCACCGGACGAACATGGTTTGTCCGGACTTGTTTATCTTTTTTGTATATTTTTTTTTCTGTTGCTCTTTAAAAAAAAATTACATTAGGTCCTTATGTCTATTACAATTTACATTACATTTATTATATCTGTGTTTATATTATTTATACATGCTATGTTTATTGGTTTACTTGTTTATTAAATATTTATACATGTTCTATATGTACTTAAATATATATTTATATATCTTTATTTCTATGTATGGTTATATTACAAATTACTGGAGTCCTCCACATAATACATCCATCTCTGTTTTGATCTACCATTACTCTCGGATCTTCCTTCCAGAAAGAAAATAAATGGATCCGAGAATATAACCTATCTTTTTCACGTAATATTGATTACTAGCTGTTCCTGCGACTTCGTCCGCGTAGAATTTTTTCGCGGAACCCTAAAAAAATATAGTCTTAGTTACTCCTTATAACATCAACTATCTGCCAGTGACAGTCCCGTCAAAATAGGTCCAGCCGTTTCAGGGATTAGCCGAAACATCCAGACAGACAAACAGACAAAATAAAATTGATTTGAAAACGAAATTTATCTGTATAGATGAATATTTTCGGGAAACGTTTTGTCAACCCTACGAATAAAGCGAATGCCATTTAAATATTCTAAAGCGCTAACGACCCACTTGTAAACTAATGACTGTGGAATTACTTTTACAAAAACCTAAGTGCATGGAAACCATTACTGGTACTCTCTTTGTAAGTTGATACTTTCAGAGATATGTATATTATTCTTGTTTGATAGTGCAATGACAATAAATCAATTTTTATTCATAACCAAATGTGTCTCTTTGTCAAAATAAAAATGCGAAAAAATTAGGGGTGATTATTTGGATTTGGAGATTCCGAAAATGCAATTTTTAGAATTTTTGTCTGTCTGCCTGGATGTTCCGGCTAATATGTGAAACGGCGGGACTGATTTTGAGGGGGCTTTCATTGGCTGATAGCTGATTGTACGATGAGTAACGAAGGCTATTTTTAAATTAGTTTCGCAAAAAAATCACACAGATGCAATCGCAGAGACAGCTAGCTTTTATAAAACTATTCAATAAAATATGTTGTCCTCTTTACGGGAACGAGAGTTTAACCTTTCGTACGTACAATACAGGCAGTTTATAATGTTTTCTGGTTAATTATGATTACGTAAAACATAATATTATTACCATAATAAGACACATTAATAATAATAATACAATGTATATCCATCCGCTAGACAAACTTGTGTCATGGGTAATATAAACGGACCACTCTGGGGCCAATTCCAGACATCTAAACCATAAAAAATAACAGAAAGATCGATTCCGAAATTTACCATTCCAGGAATCGAAACCGGAGCCTTTGTGTTAGCCTACAGTCCTACACAGCGGCCGGTGGTTAGACTGGCCTTACCAGATATGACCAACAAACTACAGAAATTGCAAGTACTATGGGCGTGTTCCTTTAGTGCGCTCATAACGCCCCAAATGCTCCGTCAGCAGTGCCACATGGCGATTACGGTCGTTATGGTCGTGGCGAAAACGTCACTAATGACGTCATTATTGTCGATCACAGCACTCACAACGACCCATGACAGAAGTGAGCGTTGACCACAGAGATTTAATTGTCTCTATCATTGAAAAAGGCACGATTTTCAAATCAATCAGTTGAGTTTACGATTTTAACGCCCGCAAGCAAGTAGGACGGGAAAAATCGCGGTTGTGAATGTGGCCGTTGTGAGCTTCATGTGGAACATAGCCTATATAGTACGCTTTTTTTATTTGGCTTATTTTTCTAAACAACACACCAAATTGTCAGCATATATTACTTACAAGAGTATCAATGACCTCTGTCGTTGGTCCCTCGACTAATAAAAGTAATGGTATCCATGCACGCGCCTTATCGGTCAAGATTATGTACCCCATCTTCGCGACCATGGCGCCCCCTAATGTGGTTTGATATATTACTTTATTTGTCAAATATCAATAACGCAGGATCAAAAACTAGGGTTACCACCGCTATTACCGTTTTGTATGTAAAGGAGACGAAAACGCTTTCATACATCCTGGGTCCAGATTTTAAAAAGACGAATGATTTTAAGATTTCTTTTTAATATTGTTACGATATACGGGACTCGAATAAAAATGCCGTTGGAGTTACTATAGAATTCATTACATCTATACGAACACGTATAACACAGGTATAAATATAACTAGACGCAACCAGTAAAAACGTATTACAGGATTCAATAACACGTGCAAAGTCCACCATTATTTAGCTTATCGAATGTACCATCTCTCAGTTGGGGCATTGTTTTATACTGCGCCAATACAATATGTCTAGACACAATACTCGAGCGCATAACAATTACAATACACAATGGCCTGTTCTAATTACAAATTTTAAACAAGAAGTAAACAAAAGGAGTCCAAATACGGAAAAGGTAATAAACTGCAGGTGTGAATTGGTCTTTATCGGTCCTAACATTATGTTGTCATTTTTTATAATTGCATTGGGTTTAGTTATTACACACAAGTCTTCATGTTATTAATTGTTGAAATTCATTGTAATAAATCGATAATGGTAATCGAGAACATATTTTGTAAGTGACCTTGTTTTTTAACCGACTTCCAAAAGGGAAGTTTCCTCAATTCATTTGTATTTTTTGTGTGTATGTTACGCCATTACTCCGTCACTTGTGCACCGATTATCATTTTTTTCTTTATTCGTAAGTGTATACTACCGAGGTAGTGCCATAGTCACAAGTCATGACCTGTTTAGTGAATCCTAATAAGAACGAGACCCTTATAAAAGAACGCTAAGCGCGTCTATTCTTAAGAAAGAGTTTTGCTCGTGCCAGTATTTTATCTTAAACATTTCTCAGCTGCCAGATAAATTTTAGGGCTGATATTTTCCATGTCTCAACTCATTACATTTCTTATGCCCCAAATTCCCCGTCTCTTTCTTTATATATAATACTGTGTATTTGGTATGCATGAATTTGGTGTTCGTCATTTTTAACAGCCACGAGATATATAGTATTTACTGTTTTGAATAATACGTATAAACAAAGAGAACGCATTTAAGAGTAAATTAAAGGACCGTTCTTAACAAAATACGATTTCTGACGTGAAGACCTATGCTAAATTCTAATCGTGATCTGTGATTACAGATCACTGGGCTGCAGTGATACCACGGTCTCACAGAATATCGGAGTGAAACGGTTCACCTTTAGCTAATCATGCTTAGTACCATGAGTCAGATTCCAAAGTCCCACTTCGTCCTCCCCCTTATCCCATTTTGCCTATATATTCCGCTTTGCCATCTTCTGTATCCCATTCTCTCTGGCTGATATTCTGTCCTATCCTGGAACCTGGCAATGCGTTAGCTTTGCCCCCGGGTGTTGCAAACGTATAAAGTGACGTTAACCACCTTTCATGGTCTTGCCTGTTTACCAGCTTCGCAATAAATAATAAATAAATAAAAAAAATATTGAACTAAAAAAATGTTACAAATTATACTTGCAGTTACAATGATACTTAAATTAAACTAAACCTTAGAAACATAAATAACTACATTATAATGACAATATCAAAATTATAAGTAAGTATTTAAATCGACATTAATAATTTTGAACCTGTTCTTTATATTGCCCGAGTTGTTGAAAGTTAAAATAAAAACATCAAAGTCAATTTATCTGTTCAAATCGACTTATTCATGAATAAAATTGGTTTCCTATATGCTAGTAGCAACCCTACGTAGTTGATATACCCTCACTACTAACAACTTATTGAATATGAAATGAAATCACTTTGGGCGCTCATACCACCAAAGTAAATTGGATATAGTATTTATTAATAAAATCCGCAGTAATACGAGTATATGTTTATACATACATTATATATTGTCATCTATAGAAATTTGTTTCTTTTTATTTGTAAAAGATTTTCAAGGTGCGAACACAATTTACACGGTTTGGAGGTTTAATTTAAGGCGGGAGGAAACTTTCTGTATTATAAATACTTAGATAGTTATAGACAAAAGTTGTACTTCATGTGACTAACATCGGTGTACCCGAGCGCTGCAAAATGGGGCTTTTCGAAAATGGTGTAGATAGCATTGAAAGTCTCAACGAGATAAGTCTCATCGCAGATATTTATGGGTGACGTTAGCCACTTACAATCAGATGGTCTGTCTACCATTTTGTCTATAACGAAATATATAAATAAAACAACAAAACATATTGAAGCTTTCAATTTGTAAGACCTATCCATGTACTTTCTTCTACAAATGAAGATTTATTGATTGAAAAAGTAAAACCAGGTATGAGACACACTTGTGACTTCATATCCGTGATTTGACTATCTGTTGTGTCACGGACGTGAAATGTACCGTGAATATAGAAATTCATGAAGTGTCATAATACAGTCTAGCGATATAAACAATTTTCATCATATCATCATCAGTCATAATTGAAAATAGGCAAAAAAAGAAAAATATTTTTTTATTTTATTTGAACGTATTGTGTGTTATGTTAGGAGTATATTTTATTTGAATGTATTATTTTGAATAGATTTATCATTCTTCTGTTTAAAATACAACTGATGAATTTTAAAGCAAGTATTACAAAATTATAAACGGCGAGTTTAAATGTACTAGAAATCCCCTACTATTTGAGTGATACATTGTTCAATAATTCAGGTATAAACCTTTTTTCATGTAAATCATTTAAATTTGGATGAAAAATGTATTTGAAAAAGGTCCAGTCTACGTGTATCAGGTATAAATCACTTTTTAATATTCCTTTTCAAATTGATTTAGTGTTGAAGTGATAAAATAAATATATTTTGTGAGCCTACCTTTTTAAAAATGGCATGAATTTTCTTATGAAAGTGTATCGTTGAATTATTATTGGAAAAAAGAATTCATATTTGATATATATATATATATATATATATATATATATATATATATATATATATAAAATTCTCGTGTCGCGGTGTCTGTAGTTAAACTCCTCCGAAACGTCTTGACCGATTCTCGTGAAATTTCGTGTGCCTATTGGGTAGGTCTGAGAATCGCACAATATCTATATATATTTTAGGGTGATCCAAAAAAAAAATAATTTTTATTCCAAACAGGCTCAAAAGTTTCTTTTGGGTGTAAAAAAATTTCTGTAAAAAGATGGCCCTTAATAATAATATTAAGATTGTCCTCATCGCATTTTTTTAATTCCCATAAGAATAACACCACCACCACTTTCTATGAGCTGGGCAGCCTGCCTGTTTGTGACAGCTACACAATAAAAAGAACTTTACATACACAAATACACCATAGATTGGTGTCAATGAACTTTCCCTTTATGTGGCAGCCATTTTGTTTCGTGTCGGCTTCTAGCATCTACTATAGTATCATTTACCGCCCAATCTTTTGTATGAAAATAATTTAAGATTTTATTCTGACGCGTTCTATCTATAACAAAACGAATTAATAATAATGTTATATAATTAATAAAATTAATAATAAATTACAGTGCTTAAAACCGTAAAACGTAGTTTCATTATGTATATTAGCCACTAAAACTTTAGTGGCCTTACTTATAATCGTTTGTTAAATTTTAAGAAACTGCTCAGCAAGTGATTAACGAAAATCTTACCCATAAACTCCTCTTAAGGATAAGAGGTGGTGGTAAAGTAACTCATAACTAACTGTCAAAAATAACCAACACGAGAGGTAGTTTAAATGACTGCTAAGAGGCAAGATGACAAGTTTTATTTGAAACAGCCATTGATTAGGGATTTAAGAGTCTCTTATTTAAGAAATGGCTAATCTTTTCTTAACGACATTATTATAAGTAAGGCCCTAGATATCACCAAGTTTCATCTAACTAACGTTTCATTTATTCATTTTAATATTTAAGATTGATAACACATTATAACATGCAAAAATTCAATTTGAGATAGCGAACATTTCACGTAGGTATCAAATTTCCCCTCGGACCCTCGATGCACAGAACGTCAAAGAACTTGGGTCCCTTTCAGAACTGATCACTCGATTGTCGGATAGCATCGTAATTTAAGTATTGCGTGATATTATCATTGCAATTTGTGGGGTACCAGTTTCGTCCTCTATCATACTCAATAGCTCAATACAGGTCTCGTGAAGGTTAATTTTTAATAAAATCCTGCCAAGCGCGTGTGACATAGCGAGAGACCATAATTGTTGATTCAACCTTCATCATTATAAGATAGGAGCAATTTAGAACTTCATTTTCTTCATCTTCATCATTTTATAATCTATGTAGTTCAAAATAAATGTCTTTTTTTTCTTTCTTTCATTCTATTCTGGAAAGTGCCGTAGATGTGACGAACGTACACTTTTTATATCATTTGGCTATTTAATCCTATAACGCCTTGTATCAAAACTAGTGCATATTTCCAAAACGAACGAACCTCGACCTTGATCAGTTACCTTGGTCAGTTAGGTAACTGATCAAGTTCGAAGTTTGAAAGTGTTTAAAAAGCTCTACGAATTTCCTATCATTACAAAGGTTAAGAATTAACTCACATAATTTTTTTAAAACCCCAATCACATGTATGACGACCACCCTTAATTTTTAATTCTTTTGCAGCTTTACTACTCTATTGTGTGTTGACCTAGTGGTTTTCGAGAAAAATAATTGTGACATACAAAGACAATCGGGTATGATGATTCTATAAGGATTAATATTTTGTGCAAATGACTATAAGACTAGTATAAGACTAACAATAAAAATTTAAAAAAAAGTTAATATCGAAGTATCTCTAGTCTGACGCTTTGATTATAGTAGTGAAATTGAGTTCCCAAATTAAACGTTACCGAGTAATATGAGAACTATATTTGATATCCTAACATAATAACAAACTAAACCAACTGTCAGTTACTCCTAAATAAATACATCGAGATATCAAGTAGCGTAATCCAATCGTACCACGTCCTTTACCAAAATTAATCCGACGAATAGAATTTCCAAAAATCCCTAAACACACGCTTGTAGTCCCTATAGCAATTTAGAAATTTGTACTAATCGATAGTGACCCATGAGTTTCATTGCATCGAATCATATGTAATTAAGTACTTGACAGTCCAGCTTAATACTTTTGATCATCGTATCAATCGTCATAGTGTTACGAGTTGCAGAACTCGAATTAAAATGCCGTTGGAATTACTATAGAATTTATTAGAACTATACAAACATGTATAACACAGGTACAAATATAACTGGACACAACCAGTACAAACTGCATGATACAATAACATGCGCAAAGTCCTTCACTATATCGAGTGTACTACACACGTCTGGCTCGTGTCGTAATCCTCGCTTGACTGCCTTAAGTTAGGGCATCGTTTTATACTAAACTGTACAATACAACAATCGGCCGTGTGGACAAGTTTCCAAGAAACCGTAATCTTGCTCACCTGCGGCCATAAACAAGTACAAAACACTAGAATGTTTTCCTTAATAACAAATAATTTTAAACACAAAGTAAACAAAAGAAGTCCAAATGCGGGGAAAGGTAATAAACCAGGTGTGCATTTACTTTGTCGGCGTATAACAATATAATAAAATTATATAAATTTTAAACACTACAAAAAGAGAGGTTTTCGTTTCTTTATATCTTGGAAATATAGATATTTGTATCTTCTGAACGCTGGAAAAGTATCAAAATGGAAGATAGACATCGGAATTCATTAAGCATTTTTGAAGTCTATTCGGGCAAACTTTCAGACCGACAGAGGCACGAAATTCTACAAATGTCATTTATGTTATAGGCATCCTATAAACACCCATTTACTCAAATTTTGGCAAAATTTTGAAACCACAGACAGATATTTTAGTTTTATTATTTGATGGAGATTAATATTTTGTGAACAGAATTAAATTATATATGCGCGCATTTTTATCTAGGTATATTCCATTAGCTTATGATGGGCCAAAATGAATGTCTAAAACGGCCCAGATATTTGCATATTATCGTGTGCGACATTAATTTAGTCAAATTCAATATCCGGACACCACCTGCGACCAAAATGGCGCTCATACAACCACACGGGCTCGTGTTACGTATGTGTCATTCAAACGTGTACAAATTTTAGTTTATGAAGACCTACTTAAGATTTCGTAGCTGTTATCCGCGATTTCGTCGTAATTTTAAAAGTAGTCTAAGTTAACCTAACTTTTTATAACTTCAGCTATCTGCAAATGCCGTCAAAATCGGTTCAGCTGTTTCAGAGATTAGCTGGAACAAACAGACAAAAATTGATTTTATGATATGAGTACCGCATGCACTTTCAGATGTAATATAAAAAAACTGTTATTTTGACATTACAAATAGACACTTTAATTTTATTTATTTGTATTCAGAGTTAGTATATTCATGTTGCGAATGCTGCTGCAAACAGCTGGCAACCAGGCAGAACACACATTTGCAACACCAGAGACGTTGTCAACACGTTACCGGCCTCGAAGGAATTTCATAACACTCTTCTTAAACGACTCCGTGTCCTAGCGCAGAGCGAAAACCGCGACAGAAAGGTCCCTCCAAGTCGTTATTGTACGCAGAATGAACATACCGGAGAACCGTTGCGTAGTTAAGCGTGGTAGCTCAAGGAAATGAGGGTGAACATCTCGCACTGCGGTGGTGTAAAGGCGGCATTGGCACCAAATCGGACAGTTCCTCGAAACATTCCCCATTGTACAGACGCTAGAATAAGCAGAGAGACACAAAGTCTGAACATAGACTAATTCTAAATCATTAAGTACCAGGAAGAAATCGTCGACTATATGAACAGCGCAACGCTGGATTACGTCGGGGGGTCAATCTGGTAAGCAGGCGTTCCGGCTCATAGGGTTGTGTATGTACTCCTTAATCCATGTAATTAACTTTATATAGCAGCGACTTTATAGTTATTTTTCGTACCCATTTCGGCAAATAATAATCGATCCTTCTGTTTGTCCGTATGTTCGTGTGTCTGCCTATATGCCTTGAGCAAAGGAACCGCCACTCTTGTTGCCCTCCGTTCTTGTAAAATAAAGAGACACGAGCACAGCAATAGGACGTATACAAGCTAGTATTGTGATACTCTAATAATTACATTTTTTAAATTAGTACTAACTACAAAAACTTTATTCGAAAACTTTGGCCTTTGACGTTAATAACGAGGAAACTTTTTAAATTACAGCAATTTCACAAAACACGCAATCATCGAACACAAGTTAATGGAAATAACATGGCAAAGTTACAAGTTGGAAACCAGACCACAACTTGTAAAAATAATCCAATATTCGACGATTGTGTCACTCGTTCCCAACTAACAAACTAGAATTTTCAACTCGATATTTCCGAGCATCCCGACTTAGGGTTGCTAGCTTAGTGAGTCGTTTACACGGAACAATTTAACTGCGATAATGTTTAATAGTTTTCGTAATACTACAATTGAAAATTCTTTGTTCCACTAAAGACAAGTCATTTCATTAAAACTAAAATATATCATATTATCATATAATCAATAAATTCAACTTCTCTCGCGTTTCTTTTCAATCCTTATCCACAAAAACTATAGCATTGTCTCGTTTATAAACTATTTTATGCTCATCCCGTTATTGATAGTGCAATACTTATTACCAAATTTCAAGGTAATCAGATCGTTTCCAGAACCAAAAAGAAATACAACAAAACTAAAATATATTTGGTCAGATTATATTATTATTTAATCGTTCGTTTTAATCCGACGTTTTGAGCAATTTCCAATTTCCTTGATGATTGAATGACTCTGATATCAAACATGATATTGAAAAATGCTATCAATGCTTAACTTATTATTTATTATTCGCACATGTATATTAGCATCAGTGAATTAATATAAAGTTAAAATTCTTGACGGTTAATCAATAATGTACTTAGAAAATTGAATTAGTATAATTCTTAAACTAATCGTATAAAAAAAAACTGTAAGTAAAAATTGGTATATTTTTTTAATGTTTTTAAAAATACTTTGCTATGAAAACTTTTATCATATGAAAAATACATTTTAAAGCTTTAAATGAGTTTTTAATTTGTTAAAAACTAACTTTTTATTCATCTGGCAACCTCGTAGTCGAAGATTGTAAAACGACCATGGAAAATTTTCCCGACTTGTTACTTTATCGGTGGTTGTCTTTTTGCAGAAACTTGCTAGACTTAGGCTGTCAGCAGCACGACCGAGTGACACTTAAACATTTTTTTATTAACTTAGTTGTAACTGAGCTCGGAAAATCCATGATGACCTCGTTAATACCACTTCCTCGAGACTTGCGGTTCGCGGTTTATAAGTTGACGTATACGTCTCCTTACTTATGTTTTTGTATTCTGTACCCGCAGTATTTACTTTTCTTGTAATTTCACTAAACAATAGGGTACATGATAGTCAAATCAATTTATTTTATAAAACGCCGCGGCCTCATATATTTTATGTAAGTGTACACAATTATAATGCTTTACATGTAAAAGGCATAGCGCATCAATGTCTTTAAACAATAAATAAAACTATTTCTATCGTGACATTTTAAAAGTAAGACGAAAAGCTGGATAGTAGGTACCCCAGCCTATAAGTATAAACATTTAAAAAAGCAATAATGCTGCTTGATACGAGATCCTAAAGATAAATTCTCCAAACAAATTGACAGAAAGGCTTACTAATTTATGCAAAATCAAATTCTTACGTGGTTATTTTATGTTTTAAGGATGTTTGTTTCGGTCTGCACTAATTGTTCTGTAAATCGTGTCATTATTTCTGGGTAGGTTAATCCTTGGCTTACATTTCGCTTTTTAATTGTGCCTCCTCTGTCTGACCCTCATCGTGGCCGCTTGTTTTTCAGAATTTGCCGTCTCGTTAAACCTTAATATGTCCCAAGTGACGGAACAAGAGCGAATAAAAGATCCCTTTTGGTAACATGTTTAACTGTCCATTCAGTCGACGAAATTAAGAATGCTGACTCGTCAAGTAATTGAACCCTCATCGTGATTGAGAGTGGAGACTTTATGACCTACTAGAGGTCTATAGGTCCGGATGGATCCAAATCCTCGGAGATGGATCCGTCGCATGGTGGATATATAATCAACATCAATTCGTATACCAGTCCGACCTTGCGCGGGACCACAAAAGCTGCATCCACTCACATGCGCACGAAACCGAATGCGGAGTGGCAGATCCGGGTAACCGTATCAACGATTACAATAAAATTATCTAATTTAAATGTTAGTCAGCCGAACCCATAGGTATGGTCTTATAGGCACGTGACCTGAACATGCATCTTTAGATACGTCAGGGTGCAGTTCCGAATTACACTCTGACTTATCTCTATGACCTAAATCAATAAAAAAATATTGAAGTTGTTCTGATTTCAGCTAGCTATAAAGCTAAGGCCGCTTTCTGGTTCATCGGTGTAACAAGGGTTCATCGGTGCACTCCCATAACGGGCAAATCAGGAATCTGCATAGAAATATTGATGCTTGATATAAGCTTTCAGTACAGCGTATATCGATTCCGCGCCTCTACTGAGGAACAAATCGGAAAGTGACTTAAAAGAACTGTTTCTCGACTTTTGTTTTAGCAAGGTTTTGATAGCTCAAGTTATAGTTCTGAGATGTGTGTAGGATTTTATTATTGCGACCTCCCCTATCGTCAATCAAAACAGAGAATGTTTTTGTCTTTTTTTAACTTATACATACTATCTAACATCTCGTTAGACAGCTATCGCTTTTCTCCTACAAACTGATGCTAACAGCAGTATTTTTATTAAAACTTGTTGTTTGTGCCGTTTCGTGTTTTTGTAATGGCTTGGACCGTGGAGTCCCGGTGCCCGTAGCCTTTACAAAAACCTATCAAAACGACTCTTCAGTGATCAGAGGGCTATTTCCTACCTCGAGTTGGTATGGTTGAGTATTTTGATCCAGCGAGGTAACGTAGCCAGCCTTCTAAGAATCTTACCCGTTGATTGCGATAGCCTACCTGAATATTCTACTTATAGTCAAGGGATTATAGGTAGAATACAAGACAAGTTATCTTTCTTCATTGTACTAGTCTAGACTAACATTTTAAAGAGGTAAAGTCTGTGAGTTTGTTTGTTTACTGGAAGTAATCTCTTAAACTACTGAACCGCTTTTGAAAATTCATTCACCAGGGGAAAACTACATTACTTCTAAGTGACATAGGCTATATTGGATTATCATTAATAATATTTTTAGTTACCCCCAGCGAAGTGAGCAAATATGTGACCGAAATAATATTCCATGAAAGAATTGCGCACAACAACCTACAGGCACAGCTAGTGCTTTACGCGTTTGTAAATTTATTAAAAGTTACAGGATTTAATTAAACCTTGATTTGGGTGGTTTTTTTTAACGGCGCCCAACGACTTGGGCACGTGTCAAGTAGTTTATTAGTAATTTTTATTATGTAGGAATATCGACTGCCCATACATATAATTATAATTACACATATTATAACATAAAATCAAACTTTTACAGTCTTTTCAACTTTTCTTTATATAGTAACTGTGAAGCGAAGTTCGAATCCTGAAGACCCGAAACTTGGCGCCTTTGCGATGTATGTAACCGTACCATAATATGATAAAAGTTATCAAAGAACGCATGGAATTCCAATCCTGCTCCGCTTTCTCTCTTCAATTGTGTCACAACTGAAAGTCTGTTATCACAATCGAGCATCCGTGATCCCAAACCCTTTCGTTACATAATTTTGTAATTAATTAAATCCAAAGATCGCTTACATCCCTCGAGATAGACACCATAATTTGTTAGTGCTTTTAAAGGTTTGTTACAAACATTTTAAGTCTATGAAACTGATCAGCAGCAATTTCATAACCGATGGACTACTTAAAATTAATAGAAATTTTATTCATTTATATCCGTGCAGGAACGGAAAAATAATACTAATTCCTGCGGCTGGGCGGCCTGTTGGAAGAGGCGACAAAATAACCCACAACCAGCTAATGGGGCATTTGCCCGGCTGGATGGCTACCACTACCCTGGTCTAGAGTATGCCGCCATAACAACTATGAGTTGTGTTCCGGCATTAGTGGCCAGATTCCAGTTTCTTTTTAACGCCGGCAGCACATTAGCAGCATCTCAGGTATTGCTAATGTCATAGGCGACATTCACCACTTTCCATCACAGTTAGGCAGTTAGCCTGTCTGCTGTGAGTCAGCGATAAAAAAATCAGGTTAACATTGAGCTAATTCAGTTTATTCCCAAATTAGCTCCTAAATTACTGTCCACACCCTTCAGAGTATATAGAGAATAATATCTATCATAATCTTGACACATCGGCTTTATTAATGTATAGGCACGGAAGAACAAGTACTTTTTTCTATGGTATAGATTACCTTCACCGCTAGTACGTACTAATAGGGCAGCGGTAAGAAAAACCAGCAGAGATACTTTTTGTAAACTTACAAAACGTCGCAACCTACCTACTTATAACGTTATAAGTAGGTACAAAAAAGTCAAATAGCGTATTAATTACATTGGCCCACAAAAAACGCACGTTTTCCTTTTTGTATGCCGGTATTATTATGATGTATTAAAATTAATATGATAACATACATATATAACTTCACGCCAGGTCTTTGCGGGGTAGGCACGAACAACAGATATGATAACGTCTGTTTATTATGTGCAAATTCAAATTCTCAAATTATGCTCTGTGTATAATAATGTATAAAGAATGTAATTACGTGGCTAGTTCTTCAAATAAAGTTTTCTCTATTTCTTTCTATTAAACTTATGAGATTTCCCTTTTTTGACTTAATTAAATCATATTTTTATATTACTATCCTCCCGATTTGGTCCAGGTTTATTCTCCCGATAAACCTGGATGTCATTGTCATACAACATGAATCATACATAGTTACAAATATTTATATCAACATTTCTTAAACCCTACAAGATATAGAAATGAATTACGAAAGTTTAAGATAAAATTTTTTTTTTTCTCTACACTTTTAATTCTATTTACGCAGACACATTTTAAATATATACAGTCCGATAAAATCGAAACGTTAAAAATTCATTGAAATCCGTTGAACCGCTGCGGTGTCCAGTTGCGACAAACTTTCAAATATGCTGATAAACAAAAATTCTAAAACCGGTCATTTAAGCTTAGGCATCGTGCTATTTTCACTTAAACATAGGCATTTATTGTGAAATAACAAACAGACACTTCAATTTTATTAGTAGGTATATCCAGTATAGGTATATTTAGTTATTGTCCCATATGTCACTAACAACAATACACTCAACGCGCTAAATATTGAAATGTGAAAATGCGAGCGTGCGACATTATTCCACTAATCCATATTAGGCCAAATGTGGGGATGTGACGGGGTATAATCCGTTCTTAATTAGGTAGGTACGGGTGTCCCAGTTGTACAGGCTAGGCCGATACTAGGTTCTATAGCACTGGAATAAATAGTGTTTAAAAACATTCACAACATTTTTCAGTTTCTTAATAAAGAACACACAACCAAAGTGTCTTCTCTTTATACAGACAATAAGAAAAGTATTATTGGACACATTCTTAGTATACATAATTGTATCAAGTATTTTAGGTCAGATTTAAATTACTTATTAGTCTTGTTTCCTAGATTAGATTGTAATTTTAATGTTTTATATCTTTAAGACACAGCATTTATTAAAAAAAATAACAATAGGGCTGATTCATATTTCCCACGTGAATCGGCATTACCATACAGCGTGGCGTAATGCCCGCCTTCGGGGCCCGCTTACCCCTGGAGTAATCTGGTACATAATCTACACTTTAGACTTCAAGTAATTTATATCCTAATTTTATAAGAAATTATTATCCGTAAAGGAACGGAAAAGAATAAAATTCTGCCTGGCGCCATGTCGTAGAGGGAAACAAACAACCCACAGCCAGATGATAGGGTTGTCCCGTCTGGATGGCTACCAACCCTGATCTAGAATATGCCGCCATAACAACCTTGAGTTGTGTTCCGGCATTAGTGACCTAGTACCAGTCTAACTTGCAGCAATTATAGCACTTTTGGTGTCACGAATGTTATCAGCTATGATAACAGCTTTTCATCTGCCTGCTGCTAACTGATGCAAGAAAAAAATTTTTGTATGACGGCAGAGAGATAACAACAATTTTTGCATATTTGTATAGTAAATAATTATATAGGATGCAAACCGCGTACAGCCTCAAGTGGCAAACTTTGGCGAATGTATTACTTTGTGACGCCTTCCCGCTAGTTTCTGTTTCTCAACAAATGTTGCTTACGCTCTGTGAATTGGATATTGCGGAAAGTTGATCAAACTTCATTATGAACTGTGTTATAATGGCCTTCTGTTGACTTCTCCTGCAGATGGGAATCAGGAACGAGAATATTGCCCGATTCATTGTTAACTCTAAAAGTCAAATTCAGAAGATAGAACAATTGCTTTTACTATATACCAATTATCTGTATAAGTAGGTGTTGATCTGTGTTGTTGTGTGTGTGTCGATTCACATTGTCGGTCGTATACCCGCACCACAATCCAAAAAAAAGATTTAAATAATGACTGGCCACGTCGGTCTGGTGTCTCGCACATGTTGCGATTATATTGAGTGCCCAAGCAAAGCGTGTGTAATGTTAGGAAAAAATAGTGCAGTGCAGAGTGAATAGATAACCCGGCAAACGGCAAACAGCAGCAAAATGGCCCATAAAGATGTAAATATAATCTGAAAGTATGTGTATCAAAGTTGCAAACGTCAAAGCGTGTGTAATGAAAAAAAAATCAGTGCAGTGCAAAGTGAACCAAACATCAACCATCAGTAAGGAAAAGGAGTGGCGCTGCAGCACTATGTCGATACTGCCAAGCTCCCCGACCACTGCGTTCAACACAAAATAACAATGTTTACATATCTTAAGAAATATCTTAATTATATGAAAAAAAAAAGTTCTAGGAAATATAAAATGTTAGCCAATATTATAGTGACAAGCAGTTTTAAACTCTAGTGTATTATCTATTTTAACATAATAGTTAAGTTACAACTAATTTTAAGGCTTTAGTTTTTATCTATAAGGAAAAGAAAATGTGTAAAGGTTAATGATAGTATAGTAGACTCTAGTGTATTTACCTAGTTTAAGGTTTAAAACATTTATTTCTCAAAAGAATTTACAATTCACTTACAGAGAAATAACTAGTTACATTTAATTAATATTAACCCCTATTAGCGTATCTGTCCATTTATTTTATTATTAGTTTAACATAATAGTTAAGTTGACAACTAATTTTAAGGCTTTAGTTTATTAGTTAGTTTAACATAATAGCTTGTCTTGTGAATTAAATTTTATCTATAAGGAACAAAAAAATGTGTAAAGGTTAATGATAGTATAGTTGTAATAGTTCTAGGGCGGTGGCTTATTAGTTAAGTCAGAACCCTTTCTTTATTTCTTACCGCCCAAAAAAGGCCTCATACTCTCAGTAGAATATACATACTTAGGTATCACCCACTGTCCTACCGTAACGCTTTAAAATGGGCAATGGAAAGGGGCAGCGGGACCGCTCGCGGTCTTCTTCAGCGACTTCATGCCCATCGCTGAAATCGCTGCGCCGCTCCATTCAAATGTCGAGCAAAGCATAACAACGCTAGCACCAGGTGCGCAGACAGCGATCCGCTCAAGCTCCACTTCCCGGACGGAGACACGCGGAAGCTCCTCTCCCGTGCCCGGGCGACTCTGGGCGAGAGGTTCTTGCTCCCCATCCCCAGGGGTGGACGCTGAGATCCCAGCTTCCAGCGGAACCCTTGCTGAGGTGACGGGTACCCACACTAAAAGGGCCGCGGTCGTCCGCCAACTACGGGCCAATACGTCGGCCTGTGGGCAGCTAAAAAGGCCGTCAGTGAAGCTGAACGCCAGCAAGAGGAGTTACGCGCTCAGAAGGAGGCGGGCCAGGGCCGCTATTGCAGCCTGCACGCCAGAGAAGGGGTCAACCCTCAATGTTCGCCGGGAAACGGCACAAGGTCTACAGACCCAGATCACAGGTGTCTTAACCGATATCTCAGATGTGTCTTCTATGATCAAGGCAACTGAAAAGTAGCCGAAACGTCGAAATAAAAATCAAATAAAATATCGCGCTTAAAAACTTTAAGACGTAGTTTTAATAACGTGTGTGTACTTGTCGCGAAAACAAAAAAAATGCTAAGTTAAAAGTACATTGAAAATAATTACTTACTTAGTGCCAAGTTTTTTATAATCACGGTTTCTATTAATTAGCCAAAACATCAGACTTTAATGAAAATCCGAACTTATAGTAAATACGCTTAAGACAGTTAGGAAACAAATATTAATTATGCCAAAACGTAAATTTCAACTTAAACATACGAACAAAACAGCCATCGGAATAAAATGTTGGCTATATCAATATAGTAATGTACCGCCATAAAAATAACTACCGAAATTTTCATCGACTCATAAACTGGCGACAGAGCGTCACCCTTTTAATCTCGTAAAATTTATATCTCGATGCGGGTCGTTCGAAGCAAAAACGCATTATTATTTCAAGGGTGATCTATTTATTAGGCCACGGCCAGACCCCGGGCAAGGCTATAAACAATCTATTAATAAATTAAAAAGGTCCTGCCTCAGGGAGGTCCGTAGTTGGAAGTATCGCAAATATTGTGAAACAAAACTATTCGTAAGGGAAATGACTGAAACATCTTAAATCTTTAGTGTTTATACATGTTGTACTCGTATATATGTTTAACTGATTGATTTCTTATTTACAAAACTAAAGAGTAGTTTCCTGACATTCAGACATACTGTCCACATAGCCGTATGCCATACACACGACATCGTCATTTTACGCGTGTGTAAAACTTCTTGCATCTTGCGTTGAAAAGGACAAAACTGATTTCATGGTACAGTATCGTCACGTTTGCGTATGGTCATGCAGTTTGTGCGGCAGCCTGCACTATTCAAGCCTACTGCAATACGCAAACTCTAATAATATTTCCGTTTAAAAAAAAATACGCAAATGAGCAAATAAATAAAATATAACTTGCATGACGATTACGTGGACATATAATATCAAAGACGCAAGTTGCGCCTATCGTCATTCGACGCCTCAGTGGACAGTAGACACTAGAGTCATGGATTACGCAACGTTGCTTTCTAGAATACACTATAGATACAAATATACAAACCAATATTTTAAAGGATTTTATTTTTTTAGGTGTTGAATTTTAAACTGTAGCTGATTTTAATTATTTATCTTAAAAAAAAGGTAGACTGTATGATGGTATTTTAGTTCATACTCATTATTTTATTGTTGCTGCTTTTAGTGTGATTATTATAAAATATCGTATAATGCTGCAGGACACCTCATTGATGATATTCTCGATGGACCTACCTATCTTAAGATCTTAATAGATACCGCAATTATATACAAGTCTTAATAACAACTTTATAAACGTCAATAATAAGTTAAATTGCTGTTGAAAAATAATAAATAGCTGCTCAAACTTTCTGACTTGGAACTTAGTTCGCGAATAAATTAGAGGACGAAATGAAATAAAACAAAGTAGAAGAGTTGCATGAATTGGAAATTAATTTTACTCACCATATGAAAATACTGAATAATTTTGAACGTCGTAGAGCCTGCTGGAATTCTTAACTTTATTATAGCTCTTACCAGACGCCTTCGTGCGTGGAGTTTAGCTGGGCCTAGCAAATCACAGATGTTTGCGGTATTGATCAACAAATTCAACATATCTTTTTGGTATTAAGTTCGCTTTGCAGTGCGCGAAAGTGAAAGTGAAAGGCACACGTTGCAATGGTCGAGTCACTACTACCGATTTAACCTCCCAACACCATCCAGTGTTGGCTTTCTAAGCCCTCCAATTCGACCATGTAATTGAGGTGAAAAAAGGTGCGCATTTTAAATGAATGAATCAAATGAAAAACGAATTTGGTACACATGTGTTTTGTGCGTATTTAGTACGAAAGTAACAGTTCAGATGTTCTACGTCCCCTTTTCACTATCCGTTCCTCTAATGCATTCCTTTTGTCTGATCTCTATCCGATCTCGTTCTTCCCACCCCCCTATCATATCTCCTTTACCCCATTTCTCTTTCTATCCTGAAGGTTGCCAACGTGTTGGCTTCGCTCCTGTCGTTGCAAACGTCTAAGCGATCGTAACCTATTTCTTATTAGGTGGGTCAAGCAATATACTATAAAATACTATTGAGAAAAAATAAATTTCAATATTAATAATAATAGTGTAAATCGTAGTGGTTCAGTATCTAAAACACTAGCGTCTTATTCCAATAAATTGGCTTTAAATTCTGACTATATACTACTTAAAAAAGTACTTAGATTAATCAGTAAACCAAAATTCTGATGTATTAAACCCACCAATCTGCCTTAAATAACAGCATTACATATATATCATCGATCTCCTTAAAATGCGAAAGCTCAAGAACAGCAGTGGGTAATTTACAAGCTGATATTACAATATTATACATAGCATACAATGTGATATGATGTCACTTTATAATTAACTGAGCTTTAATTGAAAAGCACTATCAAAAGTATTCAATTAACCCACTTCATGCAATAGAGCTGTCAAAGACGTAAACTCAGCTAACCTAATAGATTTTTAATCAATTTAGTTTACTGTCGGCCATTTTGCAACGTGGCCGCTGCTGGTTGGACCGTTTGAATTTGGAATGAGCGCACGGGCAACGAGCCCATCAATCACGGAACCGCGCTGGCCCATGGCTGACGTGCGCAAATTATGATTGAGATTTATGCCTCTTTGGTGGTACTTGGTCACCTCTGAGAAGACAATTATGCACATTCCAGGTGAAATTTATAGACATCGCTAGATTTTAATAGTTTATACGCCAACAGACATCAGTATCGCTTCTTTTTTTAACAATATTTCAGACCGGTTTGTTTATCTGACCAGTATCAATTATATATTAATAAATATTCCAATATTAGAATAAGTATCAAACAAATACGTATCAAGCAAAAGCCAAGCTCCTACAATAAAATACACAATACCACAGTTACAACCAAATTGTAGCCTCTTACTGATTACAGTCAAACAGATACTGTAGTAATCCTAAGCAACGACTAGATACACTGTATATATCTAAATGGTTCCATCATAAATATCAACGGTTAAAAGGTAATAGGGTATAGGCGACAAAAACTAAATTGTTCAGGAGAACAGTTAGTAATTCAGAAATGGTATTTTTATTTTATATTGAATAACAGCTTAAAAAAAAAAAAAAAATGGTAGTTTTATTTATTGATTCCACGTTGTTTATGTGGTTTAATGTCGCTTAAATCAATTGATCTTATTTTCTTTATGATAGTTGGGCATAAGTTACATCTACATAGAAAAAAAAACGAAGGGTAGAGTAGACTTAGCACATATGACATCCTTATATCAAGAGGAATAGGGGCATAAGTCACATGACTGCAGAATAACATAAAGGGTAAAAAGTATAAGTGGTGATTCACATTATTATGCCAAAAGGTAATAGAGCATAAGAAACAGTGTTTAGCAAAAAAAATCAGTAGGATGTTAGTCATTAGTAACACTATAAATGAGTTGAAAAAAAAGGTAATGAGGTACTTCTGCACTTCAAAATTTCTATACCATTATATGAGCAAATGGTAATGTGGGTTAAACATCACGTCTTAAAAATAATAGGATCACAACTAACATGATTCTCCTTTAAAATAAGATTTTAGTAATTGCATACATCCAAAAGGTGTTATCCATTATCAGTACCTAGTACATAGTAACAAAAATAAAGTAGAAACTTAATGAAATAACAGTGTATCTAGGTATTAAGTAAGTAGGTATCATTATTATAAAAATACTATAAAGGTACTTCTAAAATACGATATTACAGATTTTCAAAACTCACCACAAAGTGATACCAAATTGGCGTAAACGTCAATTAATGCATGATCATTGTAAAGTAATATGGCGTAAGTGACAGAGTTGTATTAAACTAGTAAATAGTAGTAGAGTATAACCGACATTTCAATATCAAATAACATTTAATAAATTGTATATAAACGACAGCTGTATTATAAACTTAAAAATGGTAGTAAGGTATAAGCGACATTGCAATATCAAATTAGATTTTAGTAATTGTGTATAAATGACAACGTAAATTTGTAAATAGTAGTAGGGTATAACCTACGCTTAATGTCTTTGACGACAATGGTAAAGAGGCATTAGTTTCAGCTTTCAAAACAGGTACTAATGGTAAACAGTAGTATACGCCTGAAACCTTTACGGCAGTAAAAAGTAAAAATGTATTACCGACTATAACCCAAAAGTGATGCCATTTTTACAAGCGCCTTTAGAGTAAAAAATGCTTATGCATAATGCTTGGGCATAAACGACACGAAAGTCGTCGTAGAGCATTGACTTACTAACCAATCGTAGAGCCATGGGAGTGAGCGCATTCGAAAGAGCGAAAATTTTGAAGTAGGATGGCATTCAGAACTCATTTTCGACCAAAATGTCGCTTATGCCCTATTACCTTTTAACCGTCGATATATGTTTGCAGTCATGAGGAAGAACCGCATCAGATACTCCCACATCCGCGGCAGACATGTTCATGTTATAGCAAATAAATTATAAGAGAGTCGTATAAATTGGTACTTTACGGGTGCCTGTACGTTATGTGGGGAACAAATGCTTAACCTTGACGCGTCCGTCACGTCTCATTGGTACAGGTCGATTAAAAAGTTCTAGTTTCTAACGATGATAGTTTTACTATATCCAGACATAAAGAAAGAATGAAAAAAGGTTTCTTTAAAGTGAAAATAAACATGAAGAATTAAAATTTAACTCTAAATAGACTCTAATGTAGAAAATAACTTCATTACTTTCGTATAAATCTGTTTCACATTTTGATTAGTAAAGAGTAAAACCAAATAGCTGCTGATATATTTTCAACCATAAAAGGATGTAACAAAAACATAATAATATCCATAAAAAGTATCCCATGAAGTATCTTTACTAAGAATTTTCGGTTTAGTACGAACATTTTCAACATGAAACGTCGATACGTTATAGACACTAGCAATTTTTGAAGCGAAACCTTTGTGTATACCTAACACTATCGAATAAATGGTTCTGAAGCGAGCGCACCATTGTCAAGTTATCTCCATTGACGTTGCCTGAACGATACGATAGCTACCGTAAGTTGAACTCCTCTTCCTATATTACCTTGTGTATTGGAGACATTGTTATGAAGGGTTTACTATCGAAATATTCTAAATTCCCTAACTATCACCTACATTAAAAGAATTTCGTTATTACTTTTATCTATCATGGTTTTATAATTGGTTTAAAGACTAGAAGTTTTAAATTCTTTGAGAATTTCTTTTATGACTTGGTCATCCCAGACCTAAATAAATACTTTTTCTACTCTTGTAATATTTGCTCAAAGTCATTAATTATTAGACCTATGACGCAAATTTTAAAAAAATGATATGTCAAAAATTACCTACTGACCTAAAGCTAGATATATATAACATGCAATCTTTTAAACGTAATGTTAAAGCATATCTCCTTAAACAAGCATTTTATTCAGTGGACGATTATTTTTGTGCTTAAATAATAATGTGATTATATAAAAATGCCTTCCTTGTGACATATTTTTGTAAAATTAAGAATGTTTATTGTAAATTAGAATTTTTTATGTAATTGTGACTACGTATGTATATTTCAGACACAAATATTTTTTGTTAATGAAATAATATAAATAAATAAAAACCGGTTACCATGGACATTTGCAACACCAAAGGTGCTACAAATGCGTTGCTGCTCTCTTAAGGGAGACTGGAACCTGGTCACGAATGCCACAACACAACTCAAGGTTCTTATGGCGACATACTTTAGTCCAGGGGTGGTAGCCATATAGTCGGGCAAAGGACCTACCACCGGCCTGTGAAATTGTATTCTTTCTCCGTTTCTTCACGGATGAGTTAACATATTTTTTTAAAATAAAACGCTTATCTTTATTTATTTACACTACGATACCTAAAGAATTTTCCATTATAATTCGCTACAAGCTTCACTCGAGTAAATTTATCGAAGTAATTAGTTTTCCCATCGTTTACAGTATTACTTCGATTTACGTCACTTACCAGCCCTAAGTCTGCTAGAATTTCACGTTAAACAAGCTTGCTAAACTTTGCGAAGCTCCTAGTTTTTTAAATAATAGCCGTGTATTAGGGAAACTACATAGACACTACTACGTTTCATTACACGTCGTATAGTGAGAGTATTAAAGTGATTAGTTCTCACACCATTTAGCGTATCACTTCGATTTACATCACTAAACGTCCCTAAATCTGCTAGCATTTCACACTGAGCAAGCGTGATAAACCTGTGAGGCGCTTAGCGTGATTTTAGCGCTGTAACGTTCCGACGTGATCCCCCGAATCCTATGGGATCGGCGGAATCGCAACAGGCGTGGTATCGAGATCTAGTCTTACAGACTAATGTGTACGGACAGGAGACTGCATTGATCAATTACGTGCAATGCAGTGGGTAGTTCCTATTGAATTATTTCGGGTCCGAAATAGAACTTTAGGAGAATTGTTACGAGATAGGTTGTACAATTATGTAATTGGTGTTTATAGTTTGCATTGTTTACGTCGATTTACGTTCTTATTATTCATTTCAGAATGTGAAAATGACTTTACAAAGATGGTTTTTTTTTGCAACGGAATAAGAAATTAATCTATTATTAGAAACATAAAATATGTATTTTGACAATAGGCTATATTTTCCAGAAATATAAATTCCATTGTATACGGAATAAACCTTTACATGAGCAATACTTACGTTGAACTATTTAAGGCCGCTTCCTATATCTTACTTTTCATTCATTTGCCTCAGTTATTCAGTAACTCAATAAGTTATATAAAATACATACAAAACAATTAACATAAATCCTTTACCAATGGTAAAGAAAATCTTTTTATGGTTGACCGTACACACACACATCGCGATCTTTTCTAGTCGCCACTGTGACCAATTACATTATTGAGGAGAAAAAATAAAACAATATTTTTCTGATACATATATGCCTCGTGTTGGCCTGTGTGTTTGAATTGAATTAAGCTTTTGCCAGTCGAGAACAGCTTACCATGATCAATTTCGTAAATAATTTTTCCCTTACTACGTTACTATGTTTTTTTAACCTTTAACGTATGTTCTGGGTGTCTAAAATCGGTCCAGATTAGTCCGTTATCTATTACCGTACAATACAAGCTTAACTTGGGGATATACGATGTGTGTGTGTTTTTTTTGCCAATTGTTTATAACTAAACCACTACATGAGTCCTGAAAGTAAAATCATCTTAATCATAATTTATTTCAAAGTTAAGAGCGAATATTTTCCAAATTACGCCTCCAATCGTGCCTGTGGCTCGGAACTGCAGAAGCCATTGTGGTGCCATTACGGAGTGCCCTGGAGCGTCAGACGAACGGATAAATATTCATGAGAATAATTCGACAGATTCCCTTAACGATAGCATGTCAAAAAGCGAAACCAGGCAGTGCTAGTTGCATAAGCAATTCGATATTGTGTCGGTATTGGTTGGACTATTATTGAATAAGTTGAAATATTTTCTATATTGTATACGGAAAGTAAAATAAAAAGTTACACATTGTTACGATTTGCGGGACTTATTATTAAGTTTATTAGAACTATACGAACACGTAACACAGGTACAAATATAACCGAACACAAGAAATCCAAACGATTACTTTGTTGTTTTGTTTTGTTTATGTTTATTTACGCAGAAGGTCGTAATTCAATAAATCGCGCAAAGTTCGTCACCATAATATTCCCGATAAGCTACCCACTACCCGCCTTGATCGTGGTTCTCGCTCGACTACCGTCTCTCTCCGTCAGGCCGTAGTTCTATACCTCACACATACAAATGTGTCCGTATCGTAGTCGACGTAATCCGCAACACCTGGCTAATGATTCGGCCAGAAGGGGGCCATAAACAAATACAGTAAAACAGTGGGCTGTTTTCTAGAAACAAATGCCAATCAATAAGTAAACAAAAGAAGACGTTCATAAAAGAATTACAATTAGTTCAAATGCCGACGGGTAAGAAATGTGCTTCTACAAATCTGTACGTGGAATTTGTCTTTGTCGGCGCCTAGGTTGTAACAATATTATAGTTACACGACTCATTTGCTACCATTTCATTTTTACAAATATGTGAGATAGCAACCGATTGTTTATATTCGATTGATGTTTCATTTAATGTAATAATAAAATATTATTAATTATGTATTATAATACATACATACATAACTTCACGCCAGGTCCCTTGCGAGGTAGGCACGAATAATAGTGGTATTAACGGAAAAGCAGTGTTGGTTGTTATTACCCAGCATTTGCTGAGTTAGTGTCTATTTCGAGTTAGTTAACCTTTGGCTTTTTGTCAAACTGCTTATGTATAATTTCAACATTCTAGCTTTTAATCAACATACTATTCGCCAAAATCTGTAATTGGCGGTCTCATAATATTCAGAAATATTTTTCATATACGCTATAGGTCTTCCATCATTTATTAAATAAATAATTGACTGCATTTTATAAGAGTTCCGTACTAATCAAAAAGGCCACGGAACCATAAAAGTAAAGTATATAAGACATCTTCACGTACCACAAGCAGAGAGCAATATTCGTAATCAAAGTGAGCTAGTGTCAACGAATCCGTCTGGCGGGACATTAATCTCCCCTACAGCTCTTATTGCAATTTTCGCGCGAATAAAACGAGGCAAAAAACGCCTAACATTACATCTACAGCTCTCTCATACATTCCGACAAGGAAAAAAGGGGAAACCGCTGATTACCCTTGTGAAAAATTACACATCATCGCAAGCATCTAAAAGCGTGCCGCGCACATTGCATAACGTATTATGGCAAATCGGGTAATCGTGTATCGCGACCCATCTGTGATAAGACTACTTGTTAAATTAATATTTTTTTACTTTTATTTATATCTAGCAATCTGATTACAGTGGAGGCACAATTTACCGTACTGATTGATGTCGTATAATTTAATATATGGAGAAAAAAAAATATAAGTATACAAGTGGTTCTCGAAATGGTTTAGATTTAAATTTGAACCACGTAGATAGCGCTGCAATCGAATACCAGAATTGACGTGATTTTTTTTATTGAGTGTGTGTTCAAGTGGGTCCCGGAATGGTTTATATTGACAATTGGACCCGGTAGATGGCGCCGCTAAAGTCCACCTAAACCGTGGGCCCGATTTTGTTAAAAAAAATGTTTCTTCAAGTGGATTCGAGAATAGTTTAGATTCTCATTTGGGGCGTGGTAGATGGCGCTGTAATCGAATTCTAGATTTTTTATATTTAAACGCAGGACATATAAAATTTCATCAAAATCCTAATACCCGATTCCAGCTCCAAGTATTTTGTTTGATTGTCATTTTTTAATTCGTAATATCTTTTTAATGGAATTTCCGATTTGAATAATTCAAACGTAATCTACAGGTATTGAAACAGTCTTGAATACGAAATGAGTTATTTGGATAAGGATTATTGCAAAGGTATGGATAACATGGTCTGATGTTGATATGTTCTTTAATATTGTAGTTTTTTTTGTTGTTCAAATTCTATCATCAATACTTTCCGCAGCGCATACGATTACATTATTTAGTAGGGATCGCTAATTTTTGCATAGCTTATGTAGTATTCGAACGGTGAAAGTATTTTTGAAATCGGTCTAGTATTTTCTAAGTTTATTCGTTACAATGCAAAAATACAAATCTGTCCTCTTTCTAATATTAGTATAGATAAAGATAAATTTATCGACGGATAAATTATAGTTATATATTGTACAAACATAATTAAAGTCCGTCTTATAAAATGTGGTAGATATTTTAATACATACGTCACTCTGCTTTTCATATGTAACTACGACAAGATACTGTTACTCGGCCATACTGTTATATGCCGACAAAAAATTAAATACACATATACCTGGTTTATTACCTTTCCCGCATTTGGGATTCTTTTGCTTACATTGTGTTTCAAATTTGCAACTAGACAATAGCGTATTATTATTGTACTCGTTTATGGTCGCATGTGTGCAGATTACGTTTTCTTGGAAAAAATTTAGTCCACACGGTCGAGTGTTGTATTTTACAGTTAGTATAAAACAATTCCCAAATGGGGTAAAACAGTCAAGCGATTACGATACGAGCAAGACGTATATTCGATGAGCGATATAGTGACGGACTTTGCGCGTGTTATTGAATCATGCAGTTTGCACTAGTAGTATCTAGTAATATTTGTACCTATGTTATACGTGTTTATATAGTTATAATAAATTCTATAGTAATTCCAACGGCATTTTGAGTCGAGTCCTGTAGCTCGTAACAATACAATATAATATCATGTTAAATCATCAATATGTTGCTAGCAATAAAGCTTGTCTCTAGAAGCGTAAATAGTAAAGGGCTGTGCACACTCAGATCTCTCCGCTTCACGGAGATTCAGGACACGTACTGAACAGACTAATTTAACGTGAAGAATAAGACGTGTAAATAGTAAATACGGGCGCCATTAGGAACGCTTGGCACGAATTTGCATTAAGATTAACGACTCCAGCCTAGGTTGAGACTTGGATGGTCTATGCAGTTTGCAGCCTTTGTAACAAACTTACTTCACAAATTCAACTTTGTGCGCCTTGTTGTAAATTGCAAAATAGCTTGACAATTTTCGGCATTGTAACTTTATTAATGTGACCCATTTTACATTTCCGTAAAGTTATTTTATGAAGAATTGAATATTTTAGCGACGTAATTCGCGGGTCCTTAGGCGGTGAGTGTGATGATTCGTGGCTTGCTTCATACATATTCGGCCTTTGTGGTTGTGTAGTCTTTGCCGACCTGCGTCATTGTATTACAGAAGTTCCGGTTTCGATATCTGGCTTGACAAATTTTGTAAACGAAATTTCTGTTATTTACTTTGGTCTGGGTACGAGGAATCGGTCCGTTATATAGTAGTAGTACCCATAACTTAATAATGCTTGGGGATATACAATGAGCTTCTTCCGATTATTTATTTTTTATTATCTTATTCTTACTTTTGCCACACGTCGCTTCAGGCGCGGCTCGAGACGGCACGGAAGGCTATACGTCTACGGCGGCAAAATTTAGGGAAGGCAAAAATACCTGCAAAACGCTTGAAGTACTAAAACCCAAAAAAAAGAAAACTTTTTTCAATCAAACAAGTTTTCTTTAATAAAAACTTGAATGAATATTAATGTGTCAACCTAATTATGTGTAATTTTTCTGGTTAACTAAGTTTTCTAGCGTCAACAAAAAGGCTAGAGTCAGCCCTGCTCGCGTCGAACTTAGTTGTCTCTCTAAGGTCGGGGCTGGGTCGTTTGAGGATTACGTACGCTTTCCTACATCCCATCCGCTGAAGCCGATATTAGACGGTTCATTTTTGTCTTTCAATTTTGATGTATCAGCTAAAGTGATCCATATGAATATAAATTTAAATAATGTTATTAAATACCGTCGTGTCTTTCAGTTATGTGCCTTTCAACCGAATTGATTCAATTTGGTTGTTCCGTCTCATGTCAGCATTAGTAACATACTTCCCGGCGTCATCTTCAGTAGCTTTTATTCAAGCTTCTATGCCATTTTGTTAATAGCCGATAATTTATCAGCCTACACGTACATACATAGCAAAGTAAAATAATTGTGTTCGCATAAGCCTACGCTCGTACTTACATTCGCTTTTGGACCATTGCCAATACTCCCTAATGCATGTGCTTAATACGAAAATATTAGCGTTCCCTCTGAAACATTATTCGTGATTTAGTCAATTCCCTTTATTTAATGTTGGAGATTTTCGATAATGGTTACAGATCGTGTTTATATACTAGTTATAAATGCGAAAATAACTCTGTTAGATTTTCACGAATAAAGTGCTAAATGGATGTTAATGGCACAAAAACATACATATATTGTATGTTGGAGAAGAATATAGCATATCTTTTGTCTCCAAAAACAATCTTTTAGGTAAGATAGAGGATAAAAATGTGCCGACAACCTCTAATTTTGTGTGTGTGTACATTATAAAGTAAATAGATATCGCAAGTTGGAAGTTAATGCGGATAGCAGACGTTGGTTTTATGAAGGAAGTGATAATGAAGTGGTGCTAAAGCATTACCAGATGATGTCACTGCGACGCGCTACGAGGACCTTAAATACAGGGTGCGCCAGAGAAACTTACTTATTTGAAAGGTCAATAAAAAAAAAGTACTTCAGTTATTGTTTTAAAAAAATTTTTATTTGAGAATACAATATCCCAATTTTTTTTTTTATGCTGTCTTAAAAATGACATCGGATAAATGGCGACCCCCATTTCGCATACACTGATGAAGTCGATTTTTGAAATTCGTATCCACTCTTCGCAGCATATCAATCGGTATGTTGGCAATGGCGTCGCGAATGTTGTTCTTGAGGTGTGCTATGGTCCGTGGTCCATCGACATAAACCAGGGATTTCAAATAACCCCATAAAAAGAAATCGCATGGAGTCAAATCTGGAGAGCGTGCCGGCCATTGGAGATCGCCTTTGAGAGAGATGAGGCGGTCGGGGAAATATTGTCGCAACAAATTCATTGAGTCTCGTGCTGTGTGTGCTGTGGCTCCATCTTGCTGAAACCACACGTTCCTAAAGTTCATTTCTTCGAGTCTTGGAAGAAAAAATTCCTCGATCATGTTTCTGTGAGCGACCGTTAGAAAAGAAGGTCTTAACTGCGAAGGCCAGAGTTCCGCTCGAAACGCGACCGAAATCAGTCGATTTAAAGTTTGCTCCGCGGGAAAAAATTCCTAAAAATAGGTTTTTTGAGTGTTACATACCCGAGTGCTACATCAAAGTGTGCGCAAAAGTGAGGCGCAGGTGCCTGTGAAACAATAAAAGTGGTATCAGTTTCGACAAAAAAGTTATTGGAGAAAAACCGTTTTTTGGAATTTCAAAAAATCATAAGTCGGAAACAAGATCGAAGACATATACTTTTTAGTGGCGGCTTTTGTGGGACTCTGGTGCCCCCACACCGCAAAAATACAAACTGCGAAATTCCTACTCCCTCCGCAAAAATATTGGACGAAAACCATAAAAACGTGGTATCATTTTCTTCAAATTTTAACTTTGTCAAAATTCAAAATTATAGTAAGAAAGGGCGTCAAAAACTAAGAACTTTTGGCCAAGTACAATCTTAGAAAAATTCATAACCAGTGAGTAAAAAATTAAAAAGTGAAAAATTTTTCGGACCATTTTCGTTTTTTGAGATTAACTCAAAAAACTTGTACCAGCCACGAAATTCTGCCGCGGTAGCCTTCAAGGGATTTCTTAGACGCATCGTTGGACACCCCACACGCGGCCTTTGGAGGAAACCCGGCTGTGTCAGGACCAAAAAAACACATTCTTAACCTCAAAATTGCTCCGCCATTATTGGCGTGAGCGTTTTGAGGTTTAGACCGAAGCAAGACCCCAAGAGGAGCAGACCAAATCCGGTTCCAGATTAATTTTAAGTATAATAGTTTTAAGTTATTTTATATTAGAAATTTAAACTTAACTTGCAAATATCTTAGAACCTATAAGTGACGCGTGGGTTCTAAAACTGTACGTTTGTGCGCGGCAAGCAGCTCTACCTGCCCGCACAAAAAGCCGATTTTCCACTTTGGAAAAATTTCGAGAAAAAATTAAAAAACTGTAAATTTCAAAATTTTTAACTTTTTATAAGATTTTTATATTGGGTAAATTCAGCTAAATTTAGGGGAAAATAGAGCACCATTTTAGGCATTTTCTAATAATTTTTTGGGATTTTTAGCGATTATAGTTTCTAAGATATTAAATTTTTGCCGAATTTTGCTAATAAAATTGTAAATATAGTCATAAAAATAAATTCAAGGATACCAGCATACTAGTCTCGCCGGGACCTTTGCACAGAGCCCAAGAACAGGCTTCTAGGACGTATAGCGGCGGAGATACATAAAATCCGAGCCTTTTGGCTAAGGGCCGCCGCCATATTGGATTTCTAAAAAGCCCGATAACTCAGCCGTTATTGGGCGGATTCCGGTGGGATTTTGGATCCTGGTATCCCGGCAGGAGTCTGCAGTTGACCAGCCCCTAAAAAGGCTGAAAAATTTTGGACATTAACCCCCCCCCCAGGAAGACCTGGGGAACGTTCAGGGACCCACCCCAGTCGAAGTCCGGACTCGATAGGACGAATAACCACCGAGTGGCGAGATTTTCTCGCCACACTTTGACATTAGGTCGGCCATTTTGAAATATTTCAAATCGTGATTACTCAGCCGCTATCGGTCCTATCGAGCTGGGGTTTCGACTGTAGGTGTTTAGACAAGACCCTCTATCGATTCCTGCCATAAAAAAGGGGCAAATTTTTTTTTACAAAACTATTGTAATAGGGACCTTGTACAGGTCAGGGGCAACACCCTGAACCCAAACTTGGGTGCAGTAGGCCTCCTGGTTGCTGAACTACAGGGGTACAAACTTCTACGGCGGCCATCTTGGAAAATTTTCAAGTTGGGATATCTCGGCCAATATCCCTCGTAGGAAGCTCGGGTTTCCTTAGTAGAGTATCCCAGCATCAGGAGCACCCGCTGGACCCGTTTTTAGACCACAAATTTTTAACAAAATTTCAGCTTGTTTTTTCAGCCCAGTCGACAGATCTCACCGCACTGAGAGGTCTGAGCCCAAGCTCGGTCTTCTGGTGTTGATATTGAGTGAGAAACAACGATTTGAAACTGCGAAGTTCTATCCGGCTCTCTTGGGACCAGAACTTTGTAGCCTGTTTCTCAGCCAATTTTAACGTCAACATAGTCGAGCTTGGTATCATTCAACTCGGCGCGACGAGATCTGTCGATCTACCCCCCCTCCCCCCTTCTAGCTCCCCCCCACTTTCCGCTTACCTGTAAATCCTTGTCCTTTTGTCCAATCCCGGCGTGCGAGGTGTCGTTGTACTCGTAGAGACTAGACGCATCCATCTGTCCACCTCCCGGCTCCCGGCGCCCATCCCGCTCCCCCCTGGACCTGAAACAAAAAAGTTAGATATTAGTTTCGAGTGGAACACTTTGTAAATAAGTAGAATAAGGTAGCATTAAGAGTAATAAGGTCTGTGACTTGATTCTGCCATTTGGCAAAGAACCTGTAAATTGTAAATAGTATTAAGTACTTATCTGTTGACTGGTAGATTTTCTGACTTGGACAGCAGGAGTACCTGTAACATAAATTAATTGGGATAAGTTGACGTTGTATTGACCGGTTCAACACTCGTTGTTTTATTTTATTTTAATTATTGACCCTAGACTAGGTGTTTTTGCGCCTAATCTATTAGTTTAAGACTCGTTAGGAGCCCTATCACACGTTCAATATACACGCACATATTCACATACACACACATACACTAACATTCTGTTTGGCGCTTTTGCACAAACCGATTAGATATATTCACACAGTTGCCCCACTATAAATAATACTCACCATATAAGCAGGATGTACCATACTCCAACAGCTTTTAATGCCAAGTATGACGCTAGTCAATTATCACTTGACGAGATTGGCGAAATAAGGAAAGAGTGCAATTTCGACGCTGTTGAGATAAAGAAAATGATGGATAAGCGGCACAAGGAGAAAGCAGAAAGAGTGGGGTGGGTAACTCCCCCTACTCCTCCTTCGGTCCATAAGGTCACACCAGGGCCGTGGACCAACACTCTTCCGAAGAGAAGAATGGAGTATGAGGCTACCCCTGCCCTACCGGACAGTCCCCTTTGCGCCAAGCAATATCAAAATAGGAAGAGAGCGGTGACGTTGAGATTTTCTCCCCCCTCTCCTACTACAATAAAAAAGATACCCGCGACCACCGAAGAAGAAAAGCTGGAAAAGGAGTCCCCACCGTTTGGACAAGTACTCTAACCAAACGTACGCCGCCAAAGGCCACTAAAAACGCGGCAGGGCAAACCAACCGGATGAAGGAGGCAAAAACTACCTACGACAAAGCCAACGAACACTTGTCCAATTCCAGGAACTTAAAAACGGAAATAAAACAGGGGGTACAGGGAGCTATTGAGCGTTTGTTTAATATAATAAAAGATATGGATAGGGAGTTATCCGGGACAAATAAAAGGGGCAACTTGGAGCCAGGCGCACAAGGAATGAAAATAGACAAGAGAGCAGTCGAGACACAGACTGCGTATGACCAAGGACCAGAAGAGGGAAGAGAGGTAAGGTCCCACAATGGGATAACTGATTTTGACAGGGAAAAGGCCGATCTGGTTAAGAGGATGGAAGAGCACGCCTCGCTCATGCGTGAGAACCTGGAGAGAATGAATAACTTCTCGCAAGTTATTCAGAAGCACAGCGTCGACATGAGCGAGGCGAGCACCACGAGACCCAGCTACGCGAGTGTAGCGGCAACAAAGCCGGGAGGAAACCCTCTAGCGTACAGAACGTATCGCACACTACACTCCGTGGCGATAACCAGCGGCCTAGACTACGCGGCTAAGTCCCGGGAAGAGATCTCCGATGAAATCGGACGGGTGCTCGACGCTGCGCAAGGAGGATGCGAGGTCGAGAAAATGCGTAAGTCCAGGGACGGAAGATATATTATAAGCTGTAGGACCGAGGAGGACCGGCAGAACGTAAAGCGTAAACTCGCAGAGAAGAGACCCGAACTAGTGACAGAAGACCTTACCAACAAAAGACCGTTGGTAATGATAAGCGGGGTCCTCCGAAAAACATCGGACGAAGACATTCTCAGGGCCATCAAAAACCAGAATAGTGCGATTTTTGAGGGCCAGGAGAATGTCAAAGATCCTATAGAAATAGCTTATAAGATACGAGGAAGGAATGTAAATACCCACAAGGTGGTGTGTCGGGTCACGCCAACCTTGTGGCAAAGAATGACGGAGGCAGGAGTGGTCCGGATAGACCTGCGTACGTTACAGGTCACCGACAGGTCGCCGTTAGTGCAGTGCACACTATGCCTGGGCTTTGGGCACGGGAGGAAGATGTGCACAACAACAACCCAGGCGGCGTGTGGCCACTGCGGAGGACCGCACACTATGAGAGAGTGCGGAGAGTATGCGGAGGGCGCGCAACCCAGATGTGTCAATTGCACCAGAGAGCATAGAAAGGACACGGCACACAACTCTTTTAGTGAGAGGTGCCCAGTCAGAAGTAGATGGGAGTGGATTGCGCGTTCGAACGTAGCCTATAGCTAGACACCCCACCTGTGAGAACATGATAGCAATGGGTCGGAAGTCGCACCCTGCTGCATAAGAAAATGATAATAAGATAACTAGTAAATTTTTTGCATTACAACACCAGGCAGTAGGGTGTGGCCAACGATCCCTCTATCATACTTCGAGCAGGAGGTTGGGGCCTGGCAAATCAGGCTACCTCTCTAGGAGGACACATACATTTACCTCACACTTGGCGACCAGAAAGGTACAGATGGCCCCGATTATCCAATACATATATACACCTTACGTAACAAATACAAAATCACAACACTAACTCTTACACATACAACTTTCAGACTCAATCTATACTCTTACCATCACAACACACAATACATCTTTACAGAAATTTAAACACACAGCATCAACACATATTAGGCCATTAAGGTATAATGAGCGGACTTCTTTATTTCGATAAAGTATGCCAGTTGCATTAACAAAATGGTAAAATAACACACCCAACAAAACTAACCTAATCATACATAAAGCATACATTAACACCTACACACGGAGACACATCACTTACAAGTACAATAACACTCAACCAAACTGTAGACCATGCACCCATACATAAATCAATTCTACGCTTACAAAAATGCAATACACCTGAAACCCGACTTCTTTATTATAAAGTAAGTCGGTTTTGTAATAAACATGCATTGCATAACATAAACCAGAATACTAATAAAACAACAGACACCTAATTAGACACCACATGCAAACTTAAATTACAAGCCAACATAAAAATACACACTGGTACTAGCCAACAATATTGCAACACACATATACACACGAAGAAGATAATTGGGGATTAGGGGAACACACACGAACACAATACAGTAAAAAACAGCAAATACATAAACACATATAATTTTTGAAAATACAAACAATACATATACAAGTAATAAATAAACACGCAATATACCTAATGGCACTGAAATTATATTATGTATATAAGTTTTCAGTATCAAATAATTTGAGTAAATAAACATATAGATTAAAAACATATGAATTAACACAACACAAAACCCCTAGTAAGATTACGGTCCTTATATAAAATGTCTAAGATAAATACATACACTATAATTATAACATATCTACAAACTGATAGCTATCCGTAAATTGTAAATGTAATAGAAAATGACATAAATACATAATTTTGGAACATTTATTAAATAATTAGAAATTAAGAAAGCCAAAAAAAAAAAATTGTACAATAGTAATAAGTTAGAAAAATTGTAACTGTATAATATTATCAAATAAAGACAATAAAGAAGCCATTGCAAATCCCAACCTCATCCAACACAAACCAACCATAACCAACTTATCCTAAATCCCATACCCAACCAATCCAAACATAATCACCAACCTCCCCCAAACTTCCTTAGCACAATCACGCTGCATTAAATTCACTTACCTTAGCTAATCAACGATTAGGTAGCTAGTTAGCTAAAATTACGGATAGGGATATAGTGTAGGAACAAACAAAAGTAGTAAACTTAGGCATATCTTGTGCGCCTGAGAGAAAGGAGAAAAAAAAAAAAAAAAAAAAAAAAAAAAAAACTGCGAAGGCCCGCTACTCTCTAGACCAGAGCATGATGGCAACTGACTGGAGGGAGAAACAAACTTGGGAACTTCCCCCTCCAGATGCGCCCCCTCTTGCCCCTCTACCCGCCCAACTCACCGCGCGGGAATTTTTTCAAATAAGTAAGTTTCTCTGGCGCACCCGTTACGAGATGTTCGGGCAGGGAGGGGACAATCTACAACAGACAGTCCGCAATGAGAGTGTACACAAGAACTCTACACGAGAAGTCTTGGACAAGAAGCGCAAATATTGTGGTCGATAATTATACTACCTGATAATTGCAGTATTCTTGAAGGGCAATTACTGCTCGACACTTGGCAGGCGTGGATGGAACTCTTAAAGTTGTCCTGATAGTCCGCACAAACCTCGGTAAAGCAGAAGGTTGCTTTGAACAACAGCGTAAAGTCGAGTCCATATAAAAGAACAGTGGGTGAAAGACGATCCGCAAGCACACCGCTTCGATTATCCGAAAAAGCTTCCTTTTGTGGTAGATACAGGAGCAATTCCACGTCACTTATTTAGCTATTTCCCTTCTGGCCAATTTTTAAGTTATCATACTTCATCCTCAATGTTCTTAATACTGTCACCAGAGATTCAATTCCATGATGTTAAATCTATAAATATCTGAAATAAAATTCAATAATAATTATTTACATATTATATGTATGTGTAATAACTATTTATATATTTGCAACAAATAAACTATATATTAGCAGGGATGGAAGGTACACCGCTGACATAGAAAGAAGAGTAAATTTGGGGAATAGTGTGAATGGAGCGTTAGGTAAACTTCTAGGCGCTAAGAACCTTAGCCAGAAGACCCAGCTCACCATACACAACGCGGTTCTGGTACCTACGCTCACGTATGGAAGCGAGAGTTGGGTATGGAATAGAGAGCATGAAAGTAGAGTAAACGCGGTCGAGATGCGAGCACTGCGCAAAATCTGCGGAGTGACGCTCGCGGACCGCGTTCGTAATACCGAAGTAAGAAAGAGAGTTGGTCTGAAAGAGAGTGTCGGGGTGAAGGTAAGGAAAGGAATGCTCCGGTGGTTCGGGCATGTGGAAAGAATGTATGATGAAAGAATGACTAAAAAGATATACAATGCAAAAGTGGATGGATGCAGAAGTCGCGGAAGGCCACGACACACCTTCCATGATCAAATTGATCATGTGTTAGCAGAAGGTGATGTTAGGAGCCTTAAGAACAGACGAGCGTGCATGACAAGAGCTATGAATGTCAAAGAAGCAAGTGAGGTGTGTAAGAATGGGCCTGTGTGGCGCTCTGTTGTTCGTGCCTACCCCGCAAGGGACCTGGCGTGAAGTTATGTATGTATATATGTAAATAAACTATAAAACTATGGGCACTATTTCAAAAATTCTTTTATCGTTAGAACGCCATTATCTCTGAGTAACCTAGTTTATAATCATTACTACAAAAAATTAGGGATCCCTACTAAAACTTCAATATTGTAACCAAAAATGTATTTATTTTCCATAAACCACATGTGCAAAGCCTGGACGGGCTGCTCGTAATTATTAAACATCAACAAGCCGTGGTAGCTTAATAGTAAGGACACTCGCATCCTTAACGTAAAGTGAGCAGGTTAGAAACCTGGCCGAAAAGCAATTTCCACGTAGGTTTCTGCTTAATAGTTAGAGACAAATGATGCGTCAAACCTGCCAATTCACCTTGGAGTAATGCCGTGGGTATAGCGTCCTTGCTCCTATAAATGGTAGGCCAAAGCCCAGCAGTGGAACTTTTATGAGCTTATATTATAAAAACAGCAGTGAGTAATTGAAAAGGCAGTCCATTAAAAACATCACTAATAAGGAAAACAAACAGAGGGCATAGAAGGGCTAATTCACATAGGGATTCGTGATCAGCTAATTGCATCACACGGATATGAAAGCCGGTCTAAAAATCATGAAAGTACTGTTTTTAGAGCGCACTGGCCATGCGGTGGCAATATTGAATTAGAGCTGCGCTACGCCACGCTCGGCGCAATGCAGTCTTTTGACTGCGACGCGCGGAGAATGACAGAGAATTGATCAAATTATATATTATGCGCATTGTTGTAATTATAAAATTAATCTTACAAAACATTTCGATGCGTCTGTTTTCTTATTACCTGAAGCAGGCAACACGTTTTCAATACCAAGCGCGTTTCCAACTTGTTGCTGGACTATAAACTTTCAACGAACGCCCTTCTTAAACAACGCCGTGTCGTAGCGCAGAGGTATAACCTCGGCGGGAAGTTTCCTCTAGATCATTGTTGTACGGGGGATAAATATGCTAGAGAACCGTAATAACCTGTTTTATTAGCAAAAGCCCTCGTGCATTACTGTTAAATGAGGTCATGTAACTTGGAACTGGCACCTCAGAAGTCCATGTTATATTTGAATTTTTGACACCATGTTTTTTGATATATTCTTCTGTCCTCTTATGTCACTATTTTTTTCATTCGTGTTTTATTAATACATTATAGTACATTAATATCCTTGTTTACTTTTTTCAATAATGATAACAGACTGATCCTAATTTATCTACAATTACTAATGGTCATACAACTTAATAATAATAATAATCAGCCCATAAATAGAGGGACAGTATACACGGCACGCTTTCGATGAGCAGGTTTCATCACCATGTTTTTCTTCACCATTGTTAATAACCAGTATAAACTCAATGAAATTGTAAGTCTTTCACTGACGTCAAATAAAGAGATTCTTGTAATATATGTTCTTTTTTTATCACACCGGAGAGCTTTTTTGATGAAACTTTGTTTTTAATTCGAAGTAGGCAAACAGACAGACAGCCCACCTGATGGAAAGCGGTTACTGTCTCCTATGGACGATTGCAACACTAGGGGTGCCGCTAACGCGTTGCTATCTAAGTAATTTTGTAGCGTCCCTTCATATTTTGTGCTAAAATCAGATCTTATTTTCAGATATGAATCGATTTATTGCAATTTATTGATCACGTTATTGCGCAGGTTTGTTCGAAAAATGTTGTTCAACGAATTTGTCATTATCATCACAATATCACATCATACATACATACATACATACGCGGTCGAGATGCGAGCACTGCGCAAAATCTGCGGAGTGACGCTCGCGGACCGCGTTCGTAATACCGAAGTAAGAAAGAGAGTTGGTCTAAAAGAGAGTGTCGGGGTGAAGGTAAGGAGAGGAATGCTCCGGTGATTCGGGCATGTGGAAAGAATGTATGATGAAAGAATGACTAAACAGATATACAATGCAAAAGTGGATGGATGCAGAAGTTGCGGAAGGCCACGACACACCTTCCATGATCAAATTGATCATGTATTAGCAGAAGGTGATCTCAGGAGCCTTAAATACAGACGAGCGTGCATAACAAGAGCTATGAATGTCAAAGAAGCAAGTGAGGTGTGTAAGAATGGGCCCGTCTGGCGCTCTGTTGATCGTTCCTACTTGTTTAAGAGTCTTAGAGAATCTTCTAAACTTACTCTAACTCAATAACATATGACTGCTAATCTTCATTCTTAAGCTCAGATCGTTGTTTTGTGTAATAAAATGCTTGTTGAAAATATGACATGTCTTACCTGTATTTATCCCAATGGAAAGTCACTGTACTAAAAACCTATAATAACACATTATGATAACAAAAACCGTCGACCATTTAAAACAGATCAGGGTCTGTGTACTATTATCTGAAATGATAGTTTAATACGCAAAATCTATGACAGACGAACGCCATTAATGAATGTCGATCCGGTAATAACCAGTAATAACCGGTTATAACTACCGGTAATGACACCGTGCGATTGGCAGATTCGATTCGTTGCCGACGCGCCTAATGAGCGATCAGTAAATCCTGGAAAATAGTATACATTTTCTTTTGCTGTTCACAAATTTCGAGTTTATGAGTGGAATGCAAATTAAATCCTTATCCTTATTCATATTATAAATGTGCAAGTAACTTGTCTGACTGTCAGTCTGTTCTGTTTACACGGAAAAAGTACTGGACCGATTTGGATGAAACTCAGTATATATATATTGTTACGAGTTTAGTGAGACTCGAATTAAAACGCTGTTATAATTATTATATAGTTCATTAGAACTATACAAACACGTATAACACAGGTACAAATATAACCGAACACAACAAATTCAAACGTAATGCAAAAGGTCGTAATTCAATAAAACGCGCAAAGTCCGTCACTAATAGATTACCGAATGTACGCACGTCCACGTCTCGCCTTGATTATGGTTTCGATCGACTGCCCGTCCCTCAATCAGGCCATCATTTTATACCGCACAGATGCAATGCGCCCGTATTATAGTGGACTTGATCAGCAACACTATACACAACAATAGGCTATTCATAACAATAATTTCTTATCAAAAAGAAGACGATCATAAAAGGGATTACAATAGTTTCAATGTTATTAGTTCAAATGCTATGGTAATAAATGTGCTTCTACAAATCTGTACGTGGAATTTGTCTTTGTTGGCGCCTAGGTTGTAACAATATATTCGATTACGATACATTTTATCCCGAAAAATGGGATAGTTTCCGGGATAAAAATATATTCGTCTCTCTGTTTGCTATTTTTACGGAAAAACTACTGGACCGATTTGGCTGAAATTCAGTTTATATAATATCGAGGGTGGAACACAAAGGTTTTTTTATTATTAAAATAAAATGAGACCTACCTTATATTATTTAAATAATTTTTTTTTAAATGTGTGTGTGTGTGTGTACAGTGTATGCAGTCTTACCTATAAGAGGTATTTCAGTTCTTTACAAAACCCCGTACAAAATCAAGAATCTGTAACATTCTCTATGATTTTATTATCATATAGAATCATTAGAATGTCACTTGTCCCCGTTGATTTGACTTCCAAGTACTCCATTGACTCGATTCATTTAAAAATCGTTCCCTAATATCCATAACAAAAGCGTTAAATTATTAAATGGACCTGCCTCCACACGGCCATTTACAGTAGACCTTATTATGGGCTATTAACCCCTAAAGGCCAACAAGTGCGACAGATGCGAAATTAAAAACACTACCCCCTTAAAATTTATTTACATCACGACATTCGACTATTAATCCGGGACTTATAGGGTTTTTAATCCTCTAAAATGCTCATTGTATTATGTAAACTGTCACTTTGTACAGATAATACGAATTTCAGCTTTATCAACGTAAAATTAAAGTACAGTTTTATATTCACATAAAAGTTGGATATGACGTTTTGTTGGGCAATTTTAAAACTTATATCAGCAGGCAAAGAGGTTAAAATAGTTTAGCGAATTATATTTTTAACACTTTACTAATTACAGGGGACGTCGGGCAATAACGGAACACTGTTAAGGCGTATAATGGTAATTTTTAAAAATTATTACTATGAGAGTTCAGCTCATGAATATTCATAGTACAAAGCATTGTAGATTATTTATATTACGTAATGCTTTGTTGCATTTATTATTTAAGTTATGAACATGATTTGAATAATGCATTCTACTTTAATGAAGTGTTGTTATTATTTTTATATTATTAATTTAGATTAATGAAACTTCAGTAACAATTTTAGGGGTTAAACAGGATTCATTTAACACATACAATTTATATTGCTTCTCATTCGATATCTAGCAAGATTCAAAGATATACATTGAAATAGTCCACGCCAATGAAGTGTAGAGCTCAACTTGATATAAAAACTCATTGAGGCACTTGGTGACTGCGCGGTAAAGCTATTGCATGGCATTTTTTATCAACTTATGCAATTACAATTATTTCTTTATTTTTATTTATACAGTATTTTTAAGCTATCACTAATTTTCTTTCACTATTTTTTCATCACTTTCTTCATTAATAAATGCACTTTGTTTATTCCTATTTAAAACACTTTATACACAAATTTTATGCGTACAGCTATTCACCAGCAACTGCTATTCACTGTTGTACATAGATACACCTATGTAAATATATATATCTCGCAGAACGGCCTCGTTCTCACGACATCTCTTTAGTTATTGCAGGTTTAGTGGGCGTCGTCAGGATAAAATGCGAGCATAAAGCACAATAGCCACGGCTTATACAGTTTTAATTCAGATTTAAAACACATTTTAACATAGTTTAGACCGAGCAACGGGTTCAGGGCACCCGCTCATACTTCCAACTAAATACTTTCTTTAAAATACTCCATGGTCTAACTCGACCTATTGCCATCAACCAAATGTGCCACAAAAACTCCTCCGTCTACCGAAGTAGATACTACCAAAAAGATACTACCAAAGTATAGAGGGCGCGTATGACCCCGCTCTAGACATGCTCTGCTCTCATTGGTCGTTTATTAAATTACAATATTCATAACTTTTATTAGGTTAGAACAACTTTAAGTTATAGAAACATTTAATAAATTAAATTAAATGACATTAAGAATTTTAGAAGTAATTAAAATGTAAATAAATGATATTGTGCGTTATACATTCAGTCAACAATACGTCCAATTAAAGCTTCCCTCCGACATATATATATATAAATCGGATAATTGTTGATTGGATTTATAACGCACAATATTATTTGTTTACATTTTAATTGCTTCTACAATTGTTAATTTAATTTGGTTTGATGTCTTAAATGTTCTATACCTAAAAGATCGGTCTAACCTAATAAAAGTTGTGAATATTGTATTTTAATAAACGACCAATCAGAGCAGAGCATATGGCGGAGCGGGGTCAAGGACGCCCTCTATACTTGAGTCGTATGTACTTCGGTAGACGGAGGTGTTTTTGTGACACATTTGGTTGATGGCAATAGGTCGAGTTGGACCATGGAGTATTTTAAAGAAAGTGTTAAGTTAAGAAGTATGAGCGGTGCCCTGAACCCGCTGCTCGGTCTCAACTATGTCAAAATGTTGTTAGAATCTAAATTAAAAGTGTATAAACTGTGGCCGTTGTCTTTTATGCTCGCATTTTATCCTGATGACGCCACTAAACCTGCAATAACTAAAGGAGATGTCGTGAGAACGAGGCCGTTCTGCGACATCAGAAGCGGGATCTCAACCTGTGCCCACAGTGGAAGCAAAAGCATTTGAGGACGATTGACATGTCGGGGCCGGGGGGTATATATATATATATATACCTACATGTAAACTTGCGGGGCGCACATGCGGTGAGTGTGGTATTATAAAGATATGATAGATACCTATACACCTATAAACTTTCTCACAAACAGCTGCTTACCTATTCGTCCGATTTCGGAGCAGCTCGTCACGATCCGTGCAAGCTTCGTACAGTCGTACCATATACATACACGTTAAGCGAACGCTCTGCCGAGCTACATGGTAAGCGGAGTGGAGGGTGTTAGGTTTTATTTTCGTTACGGAATTTCTTGATTCGGTCGCCGCGCTCAAAGCTCGCGATTAAAAGCTATGCAATAGCTTAAAAATCAGATTACGTATATTCGTGTCTTCGAAGGTTGAAAAGTAGTTTATTGAATTACTTTTTTTTTATATAACGTTGCATTTTAATAGTGGAATGTGTTTGTAGTGTGTATATAGTTTTAGTTTAGAAGGGAAGGGTAAAATGTAAGAAATATCAAACCTAACGAGCGCTTTAATGACACTGATTTTATTACTGAAAATATACGAATATAAATGTGTTTAAGCATTATTAAGCCGCAGTTATTTATTTTTAAAATTCTGATTATTGTACATACTTTGTACAGTATTTATATACTTTTTACTCTCGTTTATATATATGTATATAATCAGCTTTCGTTTGGTTGTGTCCGCCAAACTCGATAAGTATTGTTACGAGTTGCAGAACTCGAATTAAAATACCGTTGAAATTATTATAGAATTTACTAGAACTATCCAAACACGTATAACACAGGTTCAAATATAACTATATACTATACACAACCATTCCAAACGTAATGCACGATTCAATCACATGCGCAAAGGGCGTCACTAACCTCTTCCTTCGCTTGTGGCTATCGCTAGACTGCCCATTCCTCCATTGGGGCATTGATTTATACTGCACAAAAACAATATGTCACTCGGCCACGTGGAGTGAATTTCTTAGAATCACACCTGGCTAATGACTACCATAAAAGATTACAATACACAATGGGCTGCTTTTCTGATTACAAATTTTAAACACAAAGTAAACAAAATAAGTCCATATGCCGAAAAGGTAATAACACGTCTGCAGGTGTGAATTGTCTTTTGTCAGCATTCAGGTCGACTTTTGTCAGCATTCAGGTCGTAACAGTATAATGGATTGACTTCCCTAATAATTCATATTAGTTCAGTTAGTATAGTATAGTTCAGCTTAAGCAAAAATAACATGCTCTGCAACTGTTAATATCTATCTGTTAACTTGATTCTCCCATTTCCTACACTGTTGGAAGGCAAAATTGTATTATCCATATCATAGTATATTTTTGCATAATCACACAAAGAATACTTCATTATACGTTCACTTTAACACAAAGCACTTTGAATTCCTTTCGTATCTGGTTACTTGCACTTAAGAAAGGCCGGAGCTTACGCCCCTTTACGCCCGTATGCAACCCTCTTAAAAGGTGCTACGAGCACATTGCCACTTATAACTTCGTCGACATCCTTCTGGGCTATGTTTAATGTAATGTTTTAAAACATATTCTGTTCTTGTCGCAATATCCATCAAAGACCAATATAAGCTATGTACTGATGACAAATTGATGATATATTAGAGGATGCTTTCCACTTTATGTGATGGTGAAGCGCATCTACCTATCACTTATAAATTAAGACTTAAAGTCGGAAACTAACATTTTTATAATAAAACTACTTGTAACGGTTCTAAGTCCAGTAACTTATTTGATTTTTATTATTCCGACGTTTCGGCCACTTTTCAGTAGTAGCCTTTTTATTATGTACTTATATTAGTCGCGAGCACTTAAGAAAATACTAACACTATTATATATAAAAAATCAGTTTCCCTATGTTTATTTCCGCATAACTGCTAATGTTTCGAATTCAAAGTCCAATATACTATAATATAATATACATAATAATAATGAAATAAAGATATGTTGCTGTGGAGTTTCTTGCGCCGCTTCTTCTCTTTTAACAGTGCTAATTGTTTTGGAAGCGGTGGTAAACTCACCCAAGACTTTCAATAAGTAATCTGTTATATTCTATTTTGAAATAAATACATTTGTTTTCATTTTCGACAAACGCGACGTTTTCTTCACCTCACCTTCAACCTCACCAACGCTCGTCGATTGTGAGAATTGGACTATGTGTGTCTGAACTGTCCTCTGACAACATCTCCCAGTCTTTGTTAATCTTTAAAATTAAATTTGGTCATAATGGAGCGTGGCCAAATTTAACTATTGAGAGACATAAAGTAAAAGCTATAAGTATATAAATTAAAAATGACAAAAATTACAAAGTGCGTGTCGCTTCAAGCATGGTGAAGGATTCTGTGCCCCACATGATAGACTAGGCGTGTTGCTGGGTACTTTCTCTTGCCGTTTCGTCTCTCCTAACCATAACACGTTGCGAAACGGTAGTCAGACAGCGTAGGTCACCGCGAACCGCCTTCCTCTCGGGCTTTGTATTACTCGTCGCCCGCTCTCAATTAGTTCATTGTGTCGCCCTATGGTGGGCATCATTAGATTCATCCCACTCTCATGGCAACAGTCCAGCCGAGATAAAACTCCCTAGGGAGCTCCCTCGAGCAAGTTGCCCCCCGTGCTCGAGCGCCCACGCTTGGCGAAGGCGCTCGCCCAGAAAACCCCGGTGAAGTTGTGAGGTCTTCGGACCAACAACATCAAGCCAAGTCATACAAAAAAAGGATTCTATATAGGCTGCCATCATTTTTGACATTTGGTTATGGAGCACTGAATAGCGTTCAGTCGAATGTTCTCCAACTTTATATACCTCACTTTCTTTTGTAAAGTATTCTATAAACTCTTTCTAAAAGTTTCCGACTTTTCCACCACATTGTTCAAAACTGAGTAGGGGCACATTTTATGCCTCTTTATAATTAAATATCTCGTTACAGACAAAGGATGCAATTCCTTTGTATGTAATAAGAATCATATGAAATTTCATGGCAAAAGTTAAGAAAACCTTTAAAGCAAAACAATTTGTAAAATAAATACGGAGACAACCTTAAATAACTTTGGGTGGCAAAATTCACCAATTTACTTCGTTTACCCAGCTTAATATTGGGCCCATTCGAAATCTTCCCAAAGACCTTAAACTTCTCCAGAACTAACTTTCACAGTGTTTACTTATCGTAAGGAGAACATTGATTATTTGGTTCGAAGCCAACATAAACAGTGCGTTAAGAATTATTTCATTTCATTCTAAATCATTAAACAAATTGTTGATAATATTAAATTCGAAGAAAAGTATTTACTTGACGTATAGAATAACAAAAACGATTTGCAGTCAAGTCTAGAGCACAATTTCAATATAAAAATAAACTAAAAATATGGATAAAATACGATGTGATATGTATGTAGACCGCAACGTACTTACTATCAAATTAGAGTAAGATAAGAAAATTCTATAACAAAAACAAATCCCACTGCAAACTAAGCAAAAATTATTTTTTTCTATGAAATCTTGAAGTATAACATATATTTATGCGTATTTTTTGAGGGTTTCTTTCGAATTCACAGGTAATAATGGAACCACCACAGGAGTATACTCTGTCAAAAAAATATTTGAAAATCGGTCCACAATTGACGGAGAAATCGTGTGACAAACATACAAAAAAAACATGCAGGCAAATTGAGAACCTACTTGTTTTTTTATATTTGTATTTTATTCTTTTTTTGTTTGCTTTTATGTTATTTTACTTTGTCTAGGCAGACGTTTTTCTGCCCTGAAAAAAATAAAATTAAGAACCTAATTCTAGCGCCACCTACCGGGTCTAATTGTGAATCTAAACTATCTGTATCCCGAGACGCACTCAAACACACATAAAATTGCATTTAAATCCGAGAACCCGGTTACAGCTTCCAATATTTTGTTTGGATTGATGGGTTACATTATTGAAGTTTTAGCAGGATCCCTAATTTTTATATAGGTTTGAAACTGATCCGGTAGCTTTTGAGTTTATTCCTTACAAACATACAAAAATACTAATCTTTCCTCTTTTTTATATTAGTACAGATTTCCTTCTTTTTGTTTTCTACTTTTTTGAGTTATATGGGTCTAATGTTTTAATTTCAAGTCAAAGGATCTGGTATTCTTCTTCCATATTTGTATAGTTCTCTAGTTATCCCAAAGCTAATAGATGAACGATGGATGTAAATATAAGCCAATATGAATTAATTGAATAACGTTCATTTCAGCTGAATAGACTGTATGTTTAGGACTGGCTAAACATTTTATAGAATTCAGGTGTAATGAAGCCAAATTATTAGAATAAACCAGCAAGCTTTACTAAGTGTGGTATTGTATTTGTTTATAATAAATAGTGACTTTCAACGACTTGTTATCTATTCTTATTATATCATGATCAGCTCCTTCGTCTTACTATTCATTCACTTATCAAATTTATACCAATGGTAAGGATTGGTAGAAATATAGCACTTGAATGCAAGGTTATATATATCAAATTTTAACCAATAACAAGGCAAATAAACAGTTTATAAGATACTGGAAACAGCAATAAATTATATTTGCAGTTGGATTTCATATGGGATAATTATATATAATGTTATACTTTTTATGTGGTTTGTAAATCCTGGAATGGAATAATGGATTTAAATAATACTATTATACATGTAGCTAAAATTCAGGCACGTCATTTGTTTTCAACTACGACCTCCTTAGAGTTCACCCATTCGTTACATTTTAAATTAAGAGTCGCTATAGGTTGCAATGTTTCAAAGATCAACAACGTAAAAAAAATCGCCAGTAAAGTGAATTTCGCAGTTACATAACGTTTTCTGGAACTTTAGCCATCTGAGCCCTTTTCACCATTAAAGGGTTCCGTCATCATCCACGTTTTATCTTTTAGCTATAGAACGCTAAAAAAGCATTTAACCGAAAATATTAAAATATCTCAAAGTACTCAACGGATATTGTTCAAACATAAATATTCATTGAAAATTTGTATTTTGATTTTAAAGAACGAATAAAGCGTGTTTCGCCTTCTAGTAATGGAATAAGTAATAAGTTACGTTAAGTCACCGGATAATAACTTAGCATTAAAGTGCTAAGTTATTAACCGGTGAAGTGTCGAATATCCAAAGCAGACTTGGCTTAAAGGTCTAGAAACCAGGCCATAAAATCAAAACAAAAATGTTAAGTTATTGTCACTCTAGCAATCTTCTATGCCACGAAGTACGTGTATATATCAAATGCCCAAACAAAATCTGATACAAATAACAATTTCCCATTTCTTATATTAAAAAAGATAATACCCAATTCAAAAATAGAAATCTTTACCTTGAAAAAAGTAATTGATAAAATCCTCCATTAAAAATCACTTCATTCGGCATGAGAAGCCCAGAGATATTTTTTCACAAAATAATTTGCTATGTAGTCGCTGTCCGAAGCGGAGGGGGCGATTATTTCAATCGGAGATACTCCATGGAGGGAAATATTCATTCCCCATTCAATCTGTCCTTTTCACTCTGTCTTGTTCCTCATTCTTTCATCGATGTACCGCATTGCAGCCGATGTTATGAGATATTTGGATCGGTTTGCAAAACAAAAAATGTGGTCGGAATATTTCTGCTGCAGAGTTATGAGTCTGACAGACGATCGGTTTAAAGAATAATCTAGATACATGTATACATTGTAACAATGTATTGATATTAAATGAATAAAATTCTTTATTGTTCATCATTAACATAAATCACAATATAGAAAGAACTATTAAAAAAGCCTTATACTACGTGACCATTTATATTTTTCTCAAGCGGACATCTACGCATTATATAAAAATTTTTTTAGTTTTATAAGTTTATATAATAAATAGAAAACAAAATAAATAATCAACGCAATAAACAAAATAGTACACGAGAAAAATGCAGATTAAATTCACCAATTTATTATACTATTATAAAATTGAAACCTCACCAGCGTAGAAAAATATTATGTCATTTGAAAACTATTTTCAAATGTTAAGCAATCTGCTGAAATAAACGTCTTTCAAACCGAGACTATGTCGCTGGCTGGGACAGCGGACAGACTGCTGAGAGCGGACTGTCCGCCAAATCGGACGTATGGTCACGTTACTATACCTCACAGAGATTTCTTCCAGAAAGCCCTTGTCCTAAGATTAACTATAAGGTTTGAATTGGCAAATATTTCACACTTAGGCATGATGTTTCATAGTACGTAGTGATCTTAATGAATGATTATCTTGAGGTACAATTATTTTTTTATTATAAGATACTTCAAGAGGAATGTCAATAAAAGGTTTCAGTTACGTTAGACAGTATTCAGAATGCTTGAAGACAAAGTCTTCGAGAGTTTGACGAATGATCGCTATTTAATTTTTGTGATCTGTTATTACCTGACTGATTGGATTGGTTGACTTCTTCCCTCTATAGCTTTATTTATCTCGAATACCAGGAGACAAGTCTATAACTTCACTTTCCCTGGTCCACACAATGTGTTTAGCGCTGCCATTCATCGTACTTTGTCAATTTCGTTGTCTTTCAGCTATTTACTATCTAAAAGCCCTGATGTATTTTTTTTTGTTTCAGGTATTGCTTCCTTAATATTGAAAATAGATTCAATGTAGAACACCATCATTTTAAGGTATATTCATATTATACATCCTAAATACATAGTTGCACATCTTCGCGACGTAAATATTGTGACGTGCTATATTTACCGTTATAAGAAATTACTAACTTACTATTTCAAGAAATCGGAACGAGAGGTGGCTTTATCGATTTTAACAATGCTTCCCAAGCCTCCTTAAGATTCAGACACTTGAAACAAACACGCGATGAATTGCGACGAAGCGGGCCCTTACCTTTACAATAAGACTGTGTTCAAATAACAAAAAAAGCAATTTTCCCAAATACAAGATGTAATTAAAAGTGAAAGAGTTTTAGCGAAGAATAAACCTAATTAGAAGCGTTTGAAAATTACACAGAATTGTACGATACCTTCTCTTTAAAGTCACGTTTACGACTAGATAATTCGTTTTTAAACTTTGTGCAAAATTTTCCATTCTTCACCGTGAGGCGAGTATTCGGGTTCCTTAGACAAAAGGTAATACAATAACAGAAGTCTTATAATTTTATAAAGATCGTCATTCTGTCTGCGTATGTCACAAATGTTTTATATGAAGGCAAAAAAAGGCAAACGATAAATGAAATTTAGAAAAACGTGTCATATACTCGTTTAAATCGTTATACAATGGTGTAGATAAATCGTTACAAACTACAATAAGGGATGGCCGCCATATATATAACTGAGGAAATATATATAAACTAGGATATGCCATGGTCATCGGTCCACGCTTGGCTTAAAATTCCCGCGGGATTCCCGGGATACAAAATACCGCAATATTGAAAAAAGTTTGTAAGCTATCGTTTTTGAGAAAATGTGTCGGAATCAGCAAATTTTTGTACAACCGAACAACTACAAACCACTCCCGGGAAAATTCCCGCGGTAAAAAGGAATTTGCTGTCGATCAGCGAAAAGTGCATTGAAATTAGCTCAATAGTTTTTACGTGAATCTCAAACAAACATTCAAGAAAAAAATGCATCGTGTTATCCATCGCTTACATAGTCTATTCCAGTTAGGTTTTTTAAATGTACAGACACGGCATGTTAAGAATTGAATAATATTATAGATTAATTAGAAGCGTCTCGGCTATTATTAACTAGATGTTGAAAAATGTCAATTTGATGTCGTACAAATTTTCAAAATATGTTTTTATTTTTTATTAGATACATGTTAGCAATGTAAGTAAGTACGTCGTCTATTTCTTCAATTTTTTTTTCTTTCTTTCTTTATGTTCCACAATGACTTTTTACCTTCAGTCAACGGCTGACGTGTAGGTGCACTTCTAAAATAAGTGCTTTCTACACCTTTAATTATGGGCAAAATTTTTGAATAAATTTGAGGTGATAGACTTTTAATTAAGTACATTTTCAAAGACAGAAATTAAGATATGACTAGTAGTTTCATTTTGTATTCCACGCTTTTTTAGGTTTATGTAGCCAAATGGAAAAATAGTACACGTTCTTCGTCATTACGGAACCTTTCATTGAGAGTTGCACTCGGCCACTTTTTAAACTTTACTCAAAATTTTTCAATGTTCACCGCGAGGAGGGTTTTATGTTATCTTATTCGCCACTCAGTTTATGTTTATTTTTTTGTACTCTTTAATTTTTCGCTTGGTAATTTTTTCCGTCGCTAACGATGGTGGATTCGGAATTGCAAATGCCGTTAATTGCCCGATGGAAGTTAGCGTTCGCACTTAGTGGGATGCGACGCGACTGATTGTTGAAATATTTAACGTCGCTAAAATCCCAAAGTAATTTCGTGGCGCGAACGCTTTCACTCTCAGATAATCCTTTATCGTCAACTAATCTGAATTTCTTATTTTGTTTGTAAGTCGTTTGACTTTAATTATTATTAACGGATGGGGTGTCATCAACGAGCCATTAAAGCAATTACGTGAACTAAGTATATGAATTGTTCTGTTTTTGTCACACATCTAGGAATTTTACTATATTTCACTTTTTATTAACGTGTCTATCAATGCATATTGTGTATTAATATTATAAATCAATTAAATTTCAAATACCATCTCACTTTTGCGTCATATTTAAATATTATAATATTTTAGTTATTCATTTTACCAATTTTGCTAACTATTTAATATGTAAATAAGATGCCAAATATTTTCTCCCTTTAACCAATTAACGTAACAAATACTTTTTTTAAGCCGATTTTAGACGTGTCAATTTTGTCTTTCAATTTAGATCAAACGACTCAAGTCATCCATGTCAACATAAAACTGATTCATTCAATGACATTGATTGCCATCGTTTATTTTCCTTTCAGATCCGCGCCTTTTAACTTATTGATTCATTACTATTTAACCTTCTAATATCGACATAGATTTACTGTTGCATCTGTCATACAACTAGTCTGTGTTTATATCTACTTTTTTAATTAATTAAGGGTTCACGGCAGTCTTACTGTATTGTCCGACTAATCCAAGGATTTCTGATGCAAATAATATTCATCAGTGTTAATGCATAGGAAGTAATCAGTCGTAGCTGTCATGGTGGACTTGATATAAATCAAACCGGATTAAACCGGTTTAGAGGGCGATGATTGTACGAACAGCATCAGAGTAGGGTAGGTCCCCGATAATCCCTTCGATAGAAGTGCTTAATTATTGTCTTTTTATCTGACCGAAGTGCAGGCGAAGGTATGGTTATTTTAGTCCTGTTATATGCACTTTGTCTTCACAGAGGAAACTGTCCTCAAATAATTATTAAGATGATACATACATAACTTCACGCCAGGTCCATTGCGGGGTAGGCACGAACAACAGAGCGCCATACAGGTTTATTCTTACACACCTCACTTGCTTCTTTGACATTCGTAGTTCTTGTCATGCACGCTCGTCTGTTCTTAAGGCTCCTGACAGCACCTTCTGCTAATACACGATCAATTTGATCATGGAAGGTGTGTCGTGGCCTTCCACGACTTCTGCATCCATCCACTTTTGCATTGTATATCTGTTTAGTAAGTCTGTCATCATACATTCTTTCCACATGCCTGAACCACCGGAGCATTTCTTTCCTTACCTTCACCCCGACACTCTCTTTCAGACCAACTCTCTTTCTTACTTCGGTATTACGAACGCGGTCCGCGAGTGTCACTCCGCAGATTTTGCGGAGTGCTCGCATCTCGACCGCGTTTACTCTACTTTCATGCTCTCTATTCCATACCCAATTAAGATGATAATCTGTTAAATTGAACTGCGACCCTGCCCTGTAACTCCCACGTACATTCAAGAATATATTTCGAACCGTACGGATTGTCATGTCAAATGTCGATTTGTTTATGAATATTATTTGACAATACTAGCTTTAATAGTTTTTAAATACGGTTAAATTAAGAATTATTTTTACACTACCGCTTAGATGTGCTATGCATGTATTCCTAGTATTTATAAAAAAATGAGATATGTGAATGTTATGTTCTATGCAATTTTGTTTTCGTCATTTTCAACTCGGTCTGGCGACCTTGTGGTCTAGTGATTGAAACGGTGGCTCGCTTTATTCGAGCGGTTCCTAGCAGCCAAAATTTAATAATCGAACTTTTTGTTATTTACTTCCTCTGGTTTGGATGTTTATTAGATCAACCTGAAGTTGTCCGGCCACATTTGTCTGTTTAAAAAAACTCATATGACAGTCACAATTTCCAAAGTTCATATACGATTTGACTGTTTGTCTTCCACTAGATAAAGATATTCATAATTCATTTCATGTTTTTAATTGTATAAAATTATTTAGTATTTTCATTTTACAACATATCTTATGCAGACCATATGCGGGTATTACACTGTCTCGATTTATACAGGAATTGAAACTAATAAGTTCACCAACAGTCAATTGAAAACGAAATCAGTTAATGCAGACGCTCTAACTATATAAGCACTCCGTATAATCAATACACCAAAGTAATTTGACCTAGATTCGTAATATCGTAACGAAACTTGTCATATATGGAGGCTTATCAATTTCATATCTTTGCTTACTCTTGTAATCTAGTTATTAAAATTACAGCTGTAAGGTGCCAAATACAATGAAAGATTATCGCCATTGCCACATGCCCTAATTATCAAACAAGTTTTTTTGTTAATTGATATTTATCACATAAAATCTTTTGAAGTTACGTTTAACACTAGTACAATTTAACAATAGTATGACTAAAATAGAATATAATGTATCGTAAATAAAATACTAATAAAACAATCCTTAAAACCAACTTACAATTAGATACAAATGACTACTGGTTAGTAAGCTAGCTTGTATGTAATAAGGTTCTCTTTACGTAAAACCCCACTATTTCGCTTACTTGGTGTTCTTACCCTAAATTCGGAATTTACTTGTACATAAATAGCATTACAATAATGATAAGCAAACATCCAAGTCATTTCGTCAGCAAATTATGTCGACAGATGTGGACACAAAGCTGCCAACTTAATCAATTGTTATTGTCCATTGACACATATGACCCAATCGAGTAAAATGAATCGACCACCAAAAGCTCTTTAATGGTTGCTATTGATCTTGATGTCTTTTTCATTTACACCAGCTGCAGAATCAATTAACTATATACTTTTAATTATTTTATATATAATATACATATTTTACATACATATTGGCTGTATTCTATAGAGGTAGGTAGAGACGATAGATATCCACTTGCGACGATTCTGACAAACGACTTTCGCTTCATCTACTTTAATCAATCTTTTCATACATGCACTTATTTTCGGTGCTATTTACCTGACCTTTCTTTAATACTTCTGCTATTTGATCATGGTGTGTACGTCGCAGTCTACCGGCATTAACTCTACAATTCAATTCAATGTTGTCATTTACTTCTTTTGGAATTTAACTTCTAACTTGCTTGATTTTCAATAACTAGATCCTACTATGCTTTTTCTCTTCCACGCTGGAGCTCATATTCCACATCACTTTATATTTCTTCATATCTCCTTGATAGGCGGTTCTTTTAAATCGCTCTATGGTTAACAGTAGAACTTTGTAGAATACCGGAATGTTGACTGCAATCATATATCGATAAACGATTATTGCCTCTTAGAGTTTTTGCTAAACTGGCTAACTGCTTTTAGTTATTAATATAGTGGCTATACATGTACTTCTAGTTCATGAAAAATATCCTGTTATACTGGTTGAGTAATAACTGGATTTTCATGTAAAATTACCAATTAATGCGCAGTCTTTTCCAACTAATGTCATTTCGATTGGCATGTATTTATCACAGGTAGCTCTGTTTGCATCCACTAAAAGTCTAGTTTCACATAAACAAATTAAGGATGTTTCTAATACAAGAATCCAGGAGATTTTTTGTACAAAAAACCAACCCCTTTGTTATTACATCTTAGGCGATTTGTAAGTAAAATATAGACGAAACGGACGAAAATAAATTGGTTGCGAAAACGTGGGCGGCGAGATAAAAAGAATACTGTTATAGAATCAAGCGTCGCGTAATTAATGGAGTTGTCCGGAGACCGGAACGTTAACGAATACCTAAGCCTTGCTCATATTACGACACGGTTTTACACTTCTGTCTTTTTAGGGTTTGCTTTTCCAACATAACGATGATGATTGGCTTGACGTATCCGTCGGTGGCGAACTCTGTTATGTTTTCCTGGCATGGGCACGAAAATTCCTTGTAAAACCAAACTTATTCTTGAACAACAGAAGCAATATTAATGTCCGCTGGGTTTGTGTGAATATGTAATAATTACAATAATTGGTATGATTTCGTACTCTTGGACGCCATTGCGAATGGCCATTCTGGTCTCTCTAGTGCAAGATTCTCTCACATGTAAGGTGACGTTACAGAACGTCATGTTAACGCAGGTACTGTTTTCCACATTTTTGTTGTCCAGTATACGTTCTTGGATATACAGGCAAGGTTTTATACATACAAACAAGATATGCACACCATCGAAAGTATATATAATAATAATCAGACGACAAACACACAAATAGTATACTCGTATAACCAAGATAAGTAAGCCATGCATATGGTCAATATTGGACTTTGATTGTTACATTACCCGATGTATCAAATTCAACCGCAATGTCATACTTTTCAAACCGCATCAGATTGCTTGCCATAGCACTGATTCCATGATGCAATAGTCCAATTAATACTGAATCAATAATGGACATTAATTCGGTTGCTGGTTGATTACCAAAGCACTGGTAACCAGGCTACAAAATTTGTTGGTCTAAGCCGATTGTGATCATTCGCAGAGATTATTATTACTTACGTCATGCTTTTTAGAAGGTCTTATTTGGAGATTTACTTATCGTATTTATTTAGATTTCCAGACCGTTAGATATAAAATTATTATTAATAACATTTTTCTGAATGTTCATAAGCTAAGCAAGTGATTAGGTATCTTCTAGGTAAGCTTGCTCCATCCTAGGCTGCGTCATCACCAACATCAGGTGAGACAGTGGTCAAACGCAGACCTATACTTCCATAAAAAAGCTATTGCTTATTATAATTTATAGGGTCGATGTACAATCTTTTTTTGGCTTAATTATTAACGATTTCAGCTCAAAACCATTGTACAACACGGACGTGTGCTGGACGGAACCTCTGTACAACGCAACAATTTAGGGTTAAATTAAATTAAAATGGTTGTCTGGTATAGATTACCTCGGTTCTTGTTCTACTGATGGTTTCTGAATACGCTACCGAAATATTCAAGTGGGATCAATAAATCGCACCATTCGTAGAAAAAGGACGCAAGTGAAAAACATGAACTTTACAGGAACGTAAAATAACTGTTTTGTGGAGAAATGGTAAATCATATATAAATGTGTTCTTAGGAGACTTCATAGACAAAATTAATCTGCAGATCTGTCTATTTGATTTAAAATAATATTGAGTAGCTTTCAAGATAATTTAAAATTAATGCGTTACGTCTTTAATCCCCTTGTATTATGGCTTTTAAGAATAAGTAAAGTAATCACTTTAATGCTACGGTATTCACACGGATCACAGCATTGTAATTTTACTTACGTATTCTTGCCGACCCGATTAATTAATTAAGTAAACACATAATTGTGTTTACTTTAAAAAAATAAACATAAAAACTTAGTAGAAGAAATACGTAACTAGACTTGCGCGTTTATCTATTTAACAAATATCGTGACAAAAGTATGTAAGTTAGTTTATGCACATATATTTCAATAATATGGCGTATAAGTAAGTAAGTAAGTAATAATAAGCTTTTATTGACAGCGAAAATTTCATTAATGACCTAGTATAAACAAAACTTACGTAATTTATACAGTGAATATTTAAAAATAAAAAATCTTAGCATTACGCTAAATTTGCGATATCTCCGTCATTTATTGGGATATTTTTTTCAAACTTGTTGAGCATATGTGTCATAATGTCCTTTATCGAATAGTAAAATAATAAAAAAATGAAGTAATTTCACTTGCGACTTTCTTCTACCAACTGTGCGAAATATTTTAAATATTAACGACCTATGCTGTTCGTTGTTGAGACGTTTGAACCGTGAGATCGTATAGTCAAGAAAGATTTCTCAAAATGCCTAATCGACCTTCCTCCGGCAAAAATCAGTGTGTGTGAAGTGTGATTCATGGAAATAATCAGTAAATGACGCAGACCTAGACTTACAATTCTACTTGTAGTTTTAAAGGTAGAGCAGAGATTATAGATAATTTCAATAATTAAAAAACAATCTGTAGTTATTTAATTATTATTTATAGCCATAAAATAGTAGATGAGTAAATTCATACAAGCAAGAACCCCTTTATGTTTTTGATAAATTATATTAAACAAAAGTTACTAATATGAAAACAAATAAATAGATTTGGTTTGTACAAAAGCCCCCGACATTAGTCTGCCTAAACAAAACAAAGAGTTTGTCCGGTATAAATGGATGTTCTACTTTGTTCCCAAGGGTATTAGATTGACTTATAAACAAAAGAATTCCCTAGACCGGGTGAATCAAATTCTTCGAATTGCGTAAATAGCTGAGATTTTCAGCATTTGTAAAGACGAATAAGACCTAAGCTTACAGTTTTGGTTATACTGACTTATATGAACAAATTTGCCTAAAAGTAATAGAATAAAGTTTCTTTGTTGTTATACTCGAAAATAAAATTAAAAATTTGCGATGTTTGTATGATTGCACTAGAATCTTACGAAAGATATGTTCAACTTAGTATCTTTTATTAAAGATTTTGCACTATGTGGAGACTGGAAAATTATTGTTTACATGACTCCATATTTTTTTTTGAATATTTTTTAACCATAAATTTACTATTAGACATCAACTTAAATTTCATCTATTATATTTTGTGTTAAAATTTAAAATATCGTAAAATGTAATCTCTAGACCTAAAATGGCTCATGGCTCTATCAAGAGCTTTTTTGTTTTCTATTCTTAACCGTATTAAATTATTTGTCTTAGATTTTTCATATAACTTGCATAAGTTAAATCATTATTGTCATTCATGACCTGGTTCTATATATTACTAACCGTTTGTTTGCCTTATTACTTTTAAACGATTAAAAGACAAATTCCATACAAGTAATGTCAAACTTCTACCGATGGTAAAGTATGTGAATGAATAATAATATAGGAACCGATCATCACTCCAGTACCAATTATTAACCTTCAAACAGCATCAGCAATAACGTACTAGATTAGCAAGTAGACTTTTTAACTCATGTACAGTTTTTACAAAAGATTATTCACATTATTCAAACTTAGTTCGAATAAAACCATTTAGATTCGAATGGGATCTTTCTCACGATATCACTTCTGTATCTAATATACAAATAAACAACAGTTAGAGAAGTATGAAATATGACTAATCCTTCGTTACTTCTGCTCTCGACGTCAGCAAAAAACAACATTAATTTCCACATATCGGTAAACTCGACTCGAAAATCGCAATATCCATCACACAGACTATTTGCATAGAGGGTGATAAATCTAAGAAAGAAATCTTATATATGGAGACGATATTGGCGTTGAAGCTAGCAATGTATCATCTCGGATTCATTTGTTGACTTATTGCCCCATATTCCGCGCGGCTCGGTTTGAATCCTTCAATTTTACGAGAAGCGGAAGGTGGAAAATAACAGATACATCTCCGATATGTATCTGACTACAACTAATCTATTTTCTTATATCATTGCCAGATGCAGTATAATTTTAAATACACCGTACAAATGGTACACCGATTCCTAAGACTTTAACAAATATACATATAATAAAATAGAGTGAATCTACAAAAAAAAATGCTAAAAACGATCAGGGGATAAATGAATAAAGTAATTTAATTTTTTTTTTTTTTTTTTTTTTTTTTTACGTAATTCGAACGATGACGATTAATAATTTTATGTTATTATATCTGTCATATAGATACTTATCCGAAAATAAAAGTGATAGTAAAAACCGCACACGGCAAAGGCGGCAGAAGTTATCGTTATATGCAAACAAGTGGTCATAGTATAATAATATAATGCGATCCAAATAAGAATAGGGATGTCAATAATCTCTATCTGTCAAATGTCACTTGAAAAGTATGGTTTGCCAAAAACTTGTTTGCATATCAATAATAATAGTCTTACATCAAATTTAAATAAAAAAATTAAATTAGTAGTAAATTGTCTTAATATAATATTTAATTATTTAAAGTCATAATTGACAGCTATGACGTCAATATGGCGCAAAGTCGATCCTATTTTCATTTGAATCGCATAGTACAAACCCACAAACGTCCCACTGCTGGACTCGGGCCTCTCATTATAAGGGAATGGACCCGCCACAACGCCACTTCCAAGACGACTTGGCAGTTTGTCGGTTATCTCAATGTGAGGTTTCATTACGATATTTTCCTTCACCGTTGTTAGCACGTGCTAATTGTAACGATATGCACATAAAGTCAAAAAACTGCCTAAGCATATAATGAAATATTGTAAGAACCAAGTTGCATCACGATGTTTTCCTTTACCTTTGTTAGCACGAGGAAATTGTATTGTGTGTACATTCGATCAGAAATCTGACAAGTGTTGCATGCGTTCCGGCCTGGATTCGACACGTGCCTTTTGAGTTTGGGACGTGTGCGCTAGCCATTACGCTACCACGACTTTTAACAAATACATATTAATATAAATTTACATATTATAAAATTGACGTATTAGCAAATTCTAGAAAAAATTCACGCCTCAGCAGAAGCTGAATGCGTATAGCGTGAGTCTATTATAATTCAGAATACCACCAATGTATCACTCTTGTTTCATTGTAACAATAAATAACGTACCTAGATATAAAATGGATAATATAACTTGAAACTCGTAAGTTGTTAAAACTATCAATCTATGTACAAAATAAATCACTGCCAAATCGCATTTCAGTATATTTCGTGATGCACAGAAACAGTGTGTACTAAAATACAACACTATTTCAGAAACGTATGCAATGAATCGTAACGGGCGAACTCGTTAATTTTGCATTGAAAATTCTCGTTCGAATCGAAAAATACTGAATATTTTCTGACCGTGCATAAAATATATGACGTTTTGTAGCAATCACAACTCACCACTAACTATCAATTGCGATATGGTTTTATTTCGATAATATTTTATGCATATTGTTACAACTAGCACCTGCTGACAGTGAAGGAAAATATGGTCACGAAACTTGTACATCAAGATAACCGATGTATCAAACCCGCCAATCCACCTTGAACAAACGTGGCGGTATACTTTCCATTCCTTTGTAAAAAGAGAGGCACTAGTTCAGCAGTTCGTTATGGGCTCTTATGTTCATTCTAGAAGTTACCACTTGCCATCAGTTGAATTGATCGCATGTTAGACTGCAAAAAAGAAAGACTTTATCTTTAAGTCTGATCAGAACTTAATTATGAAATTCGTCCTCAATTCTCTTTTTTTCAGTTAATTGTCAAATAATAGTATTTCGCAGGAACTTGGAGAGTCGTGGTATTTGTTGTGTGGAAAATTTTGTATGGGTCCGGCCGTCGACTTATACTTATTTGCTTGAAACTTTTGTTTAATTTAATACTGTAATAATTTGTGTTTAATGTTTATGAATACTTGACAGAAGCTTTCAACCCTATTAAGTTTTAAAATCACTGTATAATGCAACTTAACGAATTTAAAAAATACAATTAAGTACTAAAAATAGACTAAGTTACACATAAATTCATATACACTATGTGACAAACCGCTAATATATATATTGGGGTACCCAGAAGACTAACTGAATTGCTACACTGTAGTGTAATACTGATTGATAGGGCTAAATAGTGAACCAGCCTTCTGATTACTGGTAGCATCAAGGAGTTCTTACAAACTGAATAAACTATTTGATGCCAGTTGGCTAAATATGCATTATACAACTTCTTGGTATTTAAATATGTCAACAGCGCTAATTTTATATATCGTTGGAGAGAGAAAAAAATCAATACTGTCATATTGGTATTTATTATATTAGCTCGATATGCCAGCACTTTATTCGGAAAAGCAGATTAATGTTTTATTAGTTTCTACCTGTATCAATGCATGTACATCTATTGTACAACATAATGACGTAAGGATTATGTGTTTTCGGAAAACATGAAATGTTAATATTTTTATCGAGTAACGTTTTTGACTACAATCACATTCATGAATCTAACGATACTATTACTGTTATTGAAATTTTCGAGTTGTTTAATGAATAATTTTCTTTAGTTTCAGGTGAGTCTTGCCACTTGGCGAGGGACTCTAAGGTACAAAAGTAACAAACTATAGGAATGGTTGTTGTATTAATTGATTTCTCAAATTATTTATTTTTCAGTTAACAAATTGGCTGAAAATTGCATTGATGCGTAAGTAATTTATTTTTGCTGGATTACATTTTGAATGAGATTAATTTTTAATATACATCGGACTCTTTAGACTAAATCAACTTAAATAGTTGCAAAATTTATGCTAAAGAGCTTTGTAATATTTTAAATGTAATCCAGTTACCAAGAGCCAAAATTAATCGAAACCATATAAAATGAGCTTAGCTCGATTCCAAAAAGTCCATCTAAATTTATTTTACTTTTATTCCTTTGTTTCTGTCCTTTTATTTGCAGTTTAATCTTTTTAATTAATTAATTATTATTTTAATTAATTAATTAATCACATTCGCACAATCTCCTTGTGAACTTTTAACTTATTTTTAATTATATTTTCATTTCGCCTTAAGTGTTTCACGTGTAACTGTCTGTCTCTATTACTGTATCTCTCACTATTAGCTTATATATATTTTTGTCTGCTTTATGTTTGTACACGCCATCGTAATGTTAGCTGTCTCCGTCATTGTCTGCACTTTTCATTTTATTTTCAACTCTTTCGTTTCATTCTCTGAAATGCAGTTGTTTGCATCTGAGTGTTTGTGTAGTTTCAAATTTATATAAATGTTTACGTAGTAGAGAAATATTGTTATTTGTGCAAAATTTTACTAACTTCGTAAGATACACTGGTATACAACGCAACTGCATATGTGTTTGTGAGTCTTACTCCGCTTCTACTCTTCGATTCATTGCTACTTTAAAACTGGCTTCGTAACCCCGATTTCTCTTCCCATCACTGCACTAATGACTTTCGACTATCATAAAGGCTCTAAAACAACCGCCCATAAACCCATACCGTCCTAACTTGATTTAATTACACGACAAAACCAAAGCATTATGAAACTACTAAAAATTTCATAAGTCCCTGAGCTTGCAGACCTCAAAATATTGATCGTGGCTCTCTCTCATTCATGCCAACGTGTGACAAAGCCTGCTTTGGCTCAGTGGTGGGTAAGCCATGCACACATATACAGAACAATCCACACACACACGCATCAGTAAGCCGTTTCTGTGAGCGTCAGCTGACGATAGAGGGGTGTGGAGGGGGGTCATGGACAACGCATGCGTAATGGCCAGTCCAGCAGTTCCAGCGCTTTATTTCCGAGCCAAGTGCTAGACTAACAAGTTGCGGTTAAAACTCACCGCGCTGGTTAGCGTTAAATCGGCACCCATTCAGAAAACAAACTGCGTATATGCAGTGTCTTTGCTCCATTTGTTCATTATTACAATGCCAATTGTTGCCATACGTAGATGCTATTAAATAATTTTCCTTTGAAAATACCACCATGCCAAATAAAATCAAGGGTTCTGATAATAATTATATTGTTTATTTAGTAAATAAATTAACTGAATAACATGGGGAGATAGTATAATTGCCTGTAGACAAACAGTTGATTACCTATCATACTGTTTAATTTTTAAATTTTCATTTCTATGCAAGTATATATTGCAACGAATATACTTCTCCATCGTGGTAGCGTAATGGCTAGCGCACGCATCCCAAACTCAAAGAGCGTGGGTTCGATTCTGGCCAGAACGCATGCAACACTTAGTCAGTTTTCTGTGATCTAATGTGCATATTGTTACAATTTCCCCGTGCTAACAAAGGTAAAGAAAACATCGTGATGCAACCTTGGTTCTCTTACAGATATCCTCATTTCATTATACATTATATGGTGTAGACAGGGATAATCGCCGGTTAGTGTCACGCCACATTAACATTAAATTTGTCTAGGGGCCTCTACGTGTTGGCCTTCCCATGGCCCGACGTAAGCCCTCCAAAAGTTCAGGCCGTTAAGCCAAGTTAGGGCCGTGGTCGCTAGAGACATACTATAATACAATTACTATAATATAATTACTTAGATTAATTATTTAGACTGACTGACTTAGAATTAAATACAAATGGTGGTCTTTACGCTAACAGCGACCTCATTCAGACAACCTTGAGATGGAGATAGAAATATTATAGATGGAGTTGAAGATAATTGACGTCCTAACCTTCGTCGTCGTCGGCCAATCGCAGTCCACTGCTGGACTTAAGCCTCCCAAGTCGGCGCCACTCATCCGTGACTGCTGATTTCCTCATCTGGCGCTAGCGCCTACCGGCGACATTGCGCAGATCGTCAGTCCGTCGGGCTGGAGGCTGTAACTTTAAAGCTCCTAAATTTTAATTCGGTCCAAATTTTGTTGACCAGTAAAATGAAATAAGCAATTTTATTATTAATGTCCCTGACCGTCTGTATGCGTGAACAATTTTTGAGTGAGGCGAGTTTTTAAGTGTTCGTTAATTTCAAGTGGAGGCAAGTGGATGAACGGTCGTATAGGGTTGTACTTCGTAAACTGAGACAGTATTTTAGTGTTAAAATTGTCGTTCTCTGTAATTAAGTTTTACGTTAAATATGAAACAAATTAAAAGGTCATAACGTTTTTTCGAAGCCTGTAGTGCATTAGTAGTAACTCTGGTGTTGCAAATATCCATAAGCTACGGGAAAAACTATACGAGACGCTCTGTTAGCGTATTTTCCCTACTCCAACAATAATATATCAAAATAAATGTAGATTTGAGTTTTAGTTTATGCCTTCTTTACGACCTTGATAATGAATTAGGAAATTAAAAGGGCTAGCAAACACAACAATTGTATATAACCAAGCTAATATGCAAGTTGGCTTTGTGTTATAATTAATACAGAAGAACAACTCTGGGTCCATCAAAATCCCTAGACCAGATGTATATACATGACGGTGGTAGTGTAGTTTGTCAACAAAATTTACCCCATTAGGATTCAAGAATTGGTTCCATATCGCAAAGAAACTACCCATTTTCCAGTTTAAAAAATATATTCTATGTTCATGCCAGTTACCGCAACCATAATGAAATATAAGAAGATCACAAGGTATAATAATTTCCCAATAAAAACCTAGCTATGAAAAGTTTCTCAACGACTTATTGTTGACATAAGTAATTATGTCTTGCTCTTATTTTTTTATGTATTTTGTTGTGCCAAATCAATGAAAAATTAAGTATTATTAGGTTTCTTTTCCAGTTTTGACTTATTTGGTCTACAAATAAGTTCTAAATAATAGACAGTAATATCTACGTTGGCGTCTATTCATCTAGAATTGAGGCAGTTATAGTTGTAGGTTGTATTCACTGGGCACATTGAGCTGGTAGTTGTTATGTACCTCTATGACTAGGCAATTGTTTTAAGTGTACTGCTATCATAATACTATCAAAATTAATAGATATACTGTAATAGACACTTGATGAGGCCCTTCAGACGGACAAACAACTGAATAAATTTTCACGTTTATATATTAGTATGGATAACCACACGCTTTCAGAATGTCGTTATGTATTCCCCATTCGTATTTCCTTAGTAATTGTGTTCCGATGTTCCCGAAATCCGAACATCCCAACCCTAACGGAGAGTCAAAATGAGGCAATCGTTTTAACCACTTTCGCTGCTATCGAAAAATGGCGTACTCTCATGAAAAATTCCAATGGACGCGTCGCTAACTGGGAGCAGATTTGCTCCCGGATAAAGCGAGGATATTTTTAGGTCGATTTCATTTGTTAAGAAAAAAGAAATCGCTCTTCAAAAACGTTCAATAATGTACCGATGAAAGTGGCTTGGAAATTCTTGCGCAAGTTTTTAGGATTACGACGTTTTGGTTAAAAATAACTTATATATACAAGTTAAATGTAGTTCACATGCTTCAACAATAACAATATATTATGTATCAAGTAAATCTGAAATTTAACTTTCTTTTAGTTTTTTTTATTAACATGTTGCTCCTCGCTCGTCTTATACGCCATTTTGGCACTGGTGGGACCTACTCGATGTTAAACGCTTCGTCTAACAATCTTGTCCCCATCTTCATCCTAGCGCTAAATTCCGATTGTGCCCGAAGCGTCCGCTTCGGTATCTGAAGTCTACTTTCCTACTTTTACTTATCGACTTTACCCGGTTTAGGGCATTACTCCCTCATTGCAATGGGGATTGTTCACTTTTTTCAATCTGGCTATTTGAAAAACCATTTCAAGGAATAGTGTCCCTAATCATTTCTGTCTAGTTAAAATTCCAAAAAACGTACGAACTTCTTGTGTTTTGTAAGAAATGCGTTTGACCTTTATTTGACCTTACTAAATCCAATCAGGTCGGCCGTCTGCCTGTTTGCCTGCTTCAGGTGTAAAAAAAAATCTAGCTGTACATTATGTGATTTAAGTTATGTAATATGGATTTTCCCTAAAGACCACTTTAAAAAATTAGCGAAAATAATAATGGTTGAACACGAAAAATTATAAGCCTAGCGACAAAATACACTAAAATGATCACGATACGTAATGAGTAATAACAGTGATATTTAAATAAGTATCACAGATTAATATGATTAGACATTGATAAAACTTGCTTTTATTATTTTTGTTTTCTAGGCAATGAAATCAATGTAAACTTGTGCCTTATGACGTCATCGGAGAAATAACTTTAAAATCGAATTAGAAAAAAACTAACGCTTAAAATACAAAAATATTCAAATTTGTATCTTAAAATATCCTATTTTACGTAATAAAAATTTAAAATCAGAGGGTAATTTTTTGTGAACAATCCCCATTGGCGGTCATGTTTTTTTGTCCATTTTCTTCCTGCCTTGCATCATCTTAGATCCTTACCTGCATTAGCAGTATTGTCCAACCGTCCGGGTCTTTTTCTATTCATTTCTACGATAGTCCCGCGCTGCTTAAGATTTATCTTTGGGTCCAATGTGCACATTGTGACTTACATTATTAATTTTATAACATGTTCTTTTAGTCGTATAATTTTATTATCTAATCATCTGCACTGCCCAAGGAACATTAACTTTCAACGCAAAGCAGGATATATGTATATAGGGCACCTACATACCTTTCTAAATCTCTCTGGTTAATAAAATATTTTCACGGTTCGCACCGCTGTAAAAATGTCAATCGGTATTAGGGCGGCCTTAGGGGCAAATTCGGCCAATCGCCGTCCAACGATAGGTTTTAGCTTTCATTTAATTAAAAAACGGTCGTGATTTAATTGGAAAAGTATTCATTTACAGGACTCTTTTGTTTGTTTTATCTGTTGTGATTTATATTTGGCGTCGTGAATCGAGGACCGGTGGGTGGGGCCGGCCGCTTTTCAATTGTTTATTTTTTCGCACCATTAAGTAAATGGTTGTGTTGGTATTACGGTATTTGGATATGAAACGATGGTATTAACACCTATTCTCAATTTGAATTAATAGAATATTAAATATGGAGTTATGATAATTGACGTTGTAGCTGGCTGTCAAGAAAGACGATTTATGTTGAAATAATTATTTATAATAACGTCTGCCAACTGCAAGTGTAACAAGAATAAGCCAAGTTCGTGTCATTGTGGTGAGGTGCGTGAACTGTTATTGTCATTTTACTACGAATCCCTAAAATAATTATTTATTCAGAGATACCCCAAATTCAAATATTATTGAATAGACGATCTATTGAATAATTTAAACAAATTTTGGACCTACCTTACTGCGCTCTACACGCCATATATCTATATTAAAATTAAATGCTCTTTTTTGCCACAATTTCACAAAAAAATTATGAAACAGCAAAATAATCAATTATATTCCAAATACTGTAAACCGAAAACAATCTTAAAAACATAGAAACAAACTTGTTTTTACTAACTAATAGTTATTAGTTAGTTGGTGTTATGAGAAGCGTTCGAATTTCAAACTAAAAAGTTTCTTAATAAGTGTTCCAACCATAATTACAAAACGCTTTTATACTCATTGACATTAGTAATGTGATTAAAAAGGTCCTCTGGAAACGAGCCAAGTGACAATAGGTACGTTCTGCCTCCAGCAGAACACAGTATATGAGCACGGATTGGCTAATGAGAACCATACTTAATTAACCATACGTTATTTAAAATACGGATTCTTACAAAAAATACTGTATGCATTTCTTTATATTACCTGTTTCACAGCATTCATTGTAAAGATTACTCTTTAAATTCAAATTTCCCTAATACCTGTAATGTATAAATAAGTTTGTTTCTTCTTAAATAATGTTCATGTTAATTTTGAATAACTTTAGAGACCATGCTGCCAATATCCTTCGTGATATTTAATCATCGTTTATCACTCGGAAGAGCATTAGTATCCTAGCACTTAGTTCCGGTTCAGTTCTCCCCCTTCGGGGCCTGGGATGCGTTGAGCACTATAAAGATATCTCTAAGTATTGCTGTGGAACCAACATATTTTTTTAATTTCAAAGATATCTAATTTTCTTTGGAAGTAGTAGTTACTTATAACTGTTTTATGGACAGTAAGGAGTTATCCTAACGCAAAACTGGTGAGCTAATAAACTTAATAAAATTAAGACTGCCGTAGATAGTCGAAAGAGTAGCCTGTAGGATAGAAAAGCAGACTTCTTCCAATCCATACTTATATTATAAATACGAAAATAAAACTGTTTATTTATGTACTTTTTCACAACTAATTGGCTGAGCGGGCTCCTAATGAAGTTTGACAAGACATTTTGTATCCTGGTAAAGAAATCCTTTTTCAAGGCAATCATTTGTCTTAAAACACTGTCTTGAAGGGGGTAAAAAATAAGTTGCAAAATTTGTATAGACAACTAATAATTACTCATGTTAGAAATATAAAATAACATATTTACTCTTAGTATTAGATACGTATTACATTTTAACGTTTAATCTTCGTTTAATTTAAAAATAAAGATTAATATATTTTTGGTACAAAAACACATGCACTTATAATGTATCATTTCATCCTGGTAATCATCGCGTATTATTTTTGCGCTGTTTCTCATTCAATCCAAACCATATATAAGGTAATCAGTACACATATTATGCAAATAGGTAAAGCAAGTCAACGAGCGATATAAGAGTACGTCCTTGCGTCGCCCATATTTCAGTAGTTTCGTGCGACAAAATATCTGCAAGTCTAATGCCGTGAAGTTGTCGTGGATAAGGGAGGCCATGCATTACAAATGCAGTGAAACTAGTCACAGACGCGTGGCATTATCGCGCCGGATTATGCCGGCTAAAATTCCGCCTTTGTGAATAAATAAATAGATTTCGGCTCGGTTAATACGAAGTGGAGATCGTGAAGGGCGATACAGTCCGTATTATATTTGGCAGTTGTGTATTAATTAAGCCCCTGTATTCTTCCAAAAACGAACTCAATATTTGTAAAGGACAGAAATTTTAATATGTACGTTCATTTCCATTTTTAAGTTATTTATTTTTTGACTGGCTCATTTGTAATTGACCTGAGAAATGTTTTTCGTTGTACAGTGAAACGACTGTCAATATAAAAAGAAAAAGTAATATTAATGTTACTTTTAATTATTGTTACTTTTTTCACAAGAAATGGTCCTTATATATATTGTTGATTATCCTTATTATATTTTAATTAAATAAAATTAAGTGCTGTATTTAGTTTGTAATAAAGTTTCTCAGTCTATAACTACTTAAAAATGTTAAACTATTTATTATTTTGTTAAGAATTATGATGGCTGCTAAAACTAGATTGTAATGATAAAAATCGTGATTTTATGTAATAATGTTAATTTAATATAAATATCATGAAAGCGTATAATAGGATCAGTCTAATTACACCCCATACTCCTATTTACATTTTGTTACTGAAATACATATAATAATTTAATTATAATAACACTGAATAGTTGTTCTTATCTTTGAATCCTTTGAATGTTAATATAAGTACAACATTTCACAATTTTTTAATATTAAATTGACTTTATCATTATTAAGAGAATGCTTAAAAATAAACTAAATTATAAAATAAATAAATTAATATAAAATATGTAAATTATTTGTATTGTATAATCCCTGTAGTTTTTAAGTAACTGACATAAATACACGGACGGACAGATGGAGAAATAGAAATAACAATTGTACCAGGGTCCTTTCTGACAAAAATTGCTACAGAACCATAAATTAAAAAAAATCATTAACCCATACTGCATCTATGAGAACAAAAAGTTCTGGTCTAGACCCGTGTTCCGTAAAGTGTGTACCGCGGCACACTGGTGTACCATGGTCATTAATTGGTGTGCCTCGGAAAAATAAGGTTATGCTGCAATAAATTTTAGGTTTATTGATTAATAATAAATATTGTTTTGATGATTGATAAATAAATGTTGACTTAACTTTTTGTGTTCAAGGTACATTTAGGAAATCTGGTAAAATTATTTACCAGATTTCCTAAATGTACCTTGAACACAAAAAGTTTACGGAATACTCGTTTAGACGATGCACACATTTCATTCAATAGAAACTTACCCGTTATTCATTGTGCGACACGTTTTAGATCTGAACTACAAAGCTTTAGAAGCGTGGTAGTTGTAAAATAGCCAACGGGTATTCGGTCTGTGTTCAGTTGAGTACTAGACATACTCGTAGACAACCCGTACTTTTACAAAGTAGAAGTATGTATGGGTTGATGGAAATAAAGTGGCAAGATTACGACAGTTTAGCTAGTATATTATGGCACTCTACTAACTAAGCTATCAGTCCTTGAGAATTATCTACTCTATCTTTAGCATGATATGTTGGTTGACCCTCTAGATGTCAGTAATTGTTACACCTATCTATACTATAATAAAACTGTAGTTCGATTTTGTAAATTGCGTTTAAAAATGTGAAAAAATCAGGGGAGCTAATTTGGACTAGCAGATTCCAAACATGCTATTCAGAATTTTGTTTATTTGTCAGAGCATCACGTACATAAACTACTGAACGGATTTAAACGAATGTCTACATAGAGCTAGCTTATATTTCGGGCGTAAATTAAGATACTTTTTATCCCGATAAATAATATCGTGTCCTTGGGATAGACGAAAATAGCGAAAAATTATACGAATTAATGCAAATTATAATAATCATGTCGCTTCCATAGAATATAAGAATTAGTTAAAAAGATGACGCCGCATTCGCGATATAGACGATATTCATAGCTGTAATTCAGTAACAAATACGTTGTTAGGTCGCCCACGTAAGGCAAATGCGTGTATAATAAGATACAGAAACCTGTTATCTAATAAAAAAACATAGTTCTGAAAAGATTCAAAATTTTTATGGCTAGATTTCGTCACCGGTGGTCATGTTTTTCCTTTATTTTCTTTTAACCAAACCAGTCAATCAATAGTAATATTATATATTAATATGGTTTAAATAATTACCTTGTATATCGACATAAAATATGGCCATTATTCATACTTTGATTACAAAAATTCGTCGCCCTAAAAGTAAAACGTAAGTAAATCCAATAAATACTCGAAAGTTATAACTTATAGGGGGGCAATGAAGCGAATTGCTTAGGAATGAATTACGAAAGACGACAATGTCCCAACCAAAGAAGATTGATACGCGGCCGGGGTCATCCATCAACCGATAGTAGCAACTCCCCACCCCGCCATATAACTCACCAGCTAATCCAAAAAACAATGACTTAACAACAATGGAATATTTCATTCATTATGGTGGATGTATTGTCATGGTTGCGTGTTTCTATATCCTACGATATGCCTTGGTTAAAATTTGTCGTAAAAGCCGAATGAGTAACTAAATATGGAATAGTCCTCTAATATGGAATACTGCCATATGTCGTAAAAAGTAGTTCTACCCGCAATAATCAATGATCAGGCCTCTTTCGATCGCTATACATGCGTACAGGTTTCAACTTAGTAGAAAAAAGAGTTCTATGTCCGCGGATAGATAAAAATAACTTTTATTCTCGAAGAAGATCCATAACTTCACTTAAATTTATTTATTTAATACAACAGTATCCATTTTCATCCTCCTTGCCAGCTTGTCCTTCGACAAAGACTTCTCTCAACGTTTTTAAAGCCCATTTCTTGCTGTCTACAGTTTCTGGGCTACAATGTCTATGCTATGTTTAAGATCGTCCTCCCATCTCTTGTATTATCGTTCTTTAAGCCTTTTGTCATTTCTAGGATACCATCTGTATCTTAAAGTGTTCATTTATTTTTCATATGTGTCATGGTATGTGCGATCCAGTCCTATTTAAATTAGTTTATTACTATTCATAAATTTTTAAACTAGTAAATATATAGATTATTTATCTTTAAATTAATTTTATCTTTCTATATCACTGCCATAACACTTATTTTTATAGTATTCTGATAAAGTTTAAGTTAAATAAGTTCTTTGTCAGTGAACTACAAAGTCTGACATCCATGTGTAGCAACTGGAAGTATAATAGAAAAAGATAACAAAAATCTTTTATGTATTTAGGTCTGGATTGCTGACTTGGATGACTTTAATTAATTTAATTTATAGAGGTTATAAAAATTTTAATTAAACTCAAGTATTGTGTAATAACATTTGAATACTCCAGGGAAAAAGATGAACTTGTCACTTAATTTTCGAAACTAATCGGTGAACGCGATTTTGTAGGGAATTTCCGGTACTATACACCTAGATAGTAAACCGAACAAGGTAAAACACGAATTAGTCTTAAAGTTCCAGACTTTTAAAACAAGCATGCAGGGAAAAGTAGCATAGCATACCTAAAAAGTCCAGGGAAAAAATCAGGTTTGCAGTGACATAATATGTCACTTTTCCCTGATAAATGTCACTTAAGATAGTTTTTAAAGTTTTTATGCTTGAAACTTTTTTGATTTTAAAGTGATTTAACTTAAAATTTTATTTTATTGTGAAACTTCTATCCGTGCAGGAACGGAGAAAGAATACAAATTCCTGCGGCCGGGCGGCCTGTCGTAAGAGGCGACAAACAACCACGGCCAGGTGGTAGAGCATTTGCCGACTGGATGGCTACCACCCTGTCTAAAGTTTGTCGCCATAACAACCCTTAGTTGTGTTCCGCATTAGTGACCAGGCTCCAGTCTCCTTCAAGAGAGCAGCAGCGCATTAGTAGTACCTTTGGTGTTACAAATGTCCATAGCGATGGTAACGCTATCCATCAAGTGGCCGTCTGCCTGTCTGTTGAACTCCTGCAATAAAAAATAAAAAATTAACTTACGGGTTTCCGAAGGACTAGGTTCCAAACTTAAAAATGCGATATCTCAAAGTCAATATTGCTTGACAAGTTCGTCTTTTTCTCTGGGGTCTTCATTTTATAGTTTTTTACTATCCCATTTCTGGGGGACCTATCCCATAATTAGTTTATGTTCATTTTGATTTGAAAAAATATTTTACTCTAAATTGTCTATCACTGAAGGTATATTATATATAATTTATATAATATCCGAGAAACCTAATTAAGTTTTTATGTTAGTAAAATAGGGCCAATTCTTGGGGTTTGTCCAGCGGCGTAGAAACTCTAGTATATCATAAAACTTAAAAAAGGTGCTTATCGAAATGCAACCCAGGACTAACGAACGAAACTTAGATTTATAGGTTTGTTTATGATTGTATTATTTTGCGCCTCAATAATTTTTAAAAAAACCGTCGTTCGCATTGCTCGTAGTGCTAAAAGCATGATGTACAAGGGGCCGGAACACATTAAGCCGCGTACAGAAAGCGGATTGCGTCGCCCGCGGCACCCACCGTAATCAACGAGGCTTTGTGGCTAGAGATGGGCATTACAGATACGCAACGGCCCTAGGGCTTGCTGCTTGTACGGGAACAGTACTCGGGAGAGTTAAGATATAAAAAGCGGGAAATAAAGATGTTGTAAAATGCTTCACACAGTACATTGCATGAATGACTGACATTTACTTTGCAAGATGTCTTATACCTTAAAATTATAAATTATGGTTACCCTCATATGTTACGTTTGAAGTCCATTTATAACAAAAGACTTACACTACGACAGTCTAGGACTAAAAATATAAATAATTATTTACCTACAACTGCAAGTACAAACAAAGTGTAATTAAGTATATTGATTTTTAAATGTTATTTTTTGTAGAGTAGCTTCTGCCCGCGACTTCATCCGCGTAGAAAGTTTTTTTAACTATCCCATGGGAACTCTTTAATTTTTCGGTATCAAAAGTATCCTATATGTTGACCAAGGATATAAGCTACCACTATACAAAATTTCATTTCAAGCGGTCCAGTCGTTTCGTAGATTAGCCCGTAGAAACAGACAGAGATTTTTTTTTTAAATAAACTAATTTTATATCACTTCTTACTATACTCCTGACTCGGTTTTTACCTTTTTTTCACTGTACAGAAATTCGATCTCTACAGTTTGGTTATATGTATTGATATAAACAAAAGTTTAATCATTCTGAAGTTAAAGACGACCGACGACGATGACGATGACTGAATAATGAGAACAAAGCTTTTAAAAATAGTAATAATGTGACATATTTTCTTGATTTTTCTGCATTTAATTTTATGTGGTACAAATTCATCAACGTTTCAATCGCTATCTAGTTAGATAAAGCGATAGTTAGTCGATCATATTTGTGACAGGACCGATGACATTTTGACAAACGTAGCCTAAGAAGGCCTATAGACCGGTGTGCCGATAATCTGCTCCGTATCACCTGTAGACACGGTATCAGTAAAGCTAACGACTGGAATATATACCGCAAAATTGGAGTCGCCTACATTCAATAGGAGATTGCAATTAGCTGGCAACGAAATTCTAAGAATGGAATTAAAGTTACATAACGAGCAACTAAAAGTGAAATGTCTAACGATGTTTGTCGTATCCTTCATTCGAAATCATTTTTTGATGGTACGGATTATCATCTCAAATGTCAGATAACCGTCCTCTCATCCTCTATTCCATTCTCATATTCTATCCCCTCTATCCTTTTTTCCTGACAACGCGTTGCCATCGCTCCTGGTGTTGCAAACGACTATAGGCGACGGTAACCACTTTCGATGAGCTGAGCGGTCTGCCTGTTTGCCAGTTGCACTATTTAAAAAAAAGCTATATGTGTGCAGTTCACACACTGTGAGGTGAAACGTCAGGGATTATAAAGGTGAACATAAAAGACACCGATTAGACTCTCGCAATGTGCACACATATTTCTTATAGATGATAAATTTTAATATCTTAATAACTAAATAATAACTCTATTGCAACCCGTTCTAGTTTTATTTATCTATTCCCCGTCTGTAAACTACTAAAATGAACTAACTGACCTAAGTTATCTAAGTTAAAATTATGTAATGCAATAATACAAATTTACCTAAATTGATTAGCTTCGATTAGTCTCGAATCAAAAGGATTCTAATGTAGTTTCACTTCAAAAAAACACAGTAAACACGCAGTATCGTTCCAAAATACAACCTTTGACTCCTAACAAATAGTCTGTCAGTGTCTATTTAACTTCATCATTTCATGGTGTTTTCATTCGCGACACACTCCGTGTATTTTGCCTATCTACTGACATTTTAGCTAGTTTAGTAAACTTGACACTTATTGGTATTGTCAAGCACATGCCATGTATACGAAGCGGGTGATCGATGACGCGGCATTGTTACTAAATCAATCTTCGTTCGGGCGTAAACGTTAATAAATAGTCAAGATAATAAGCTTAACAATGTTTGAAAAACATTTACGATATTCAAGAGATTTACCTCTAAAGTTGTGGAGGAGGAAAGCCAAGGATAAATAATTTAAGGATTTGGAATAAAAATAGATTTAAAAAGCGAATGAATACCTGTTCAAAAAAATATAAATTAAAACCAATTTTTAAATGAATAATTAAATCTTTGTTTGTAGAAGTACAGGTAATGGTTGCTCATAAGAGGGTAACAAAGGCAAATGTTCTCATTGTATATGACATACATAGTAATATGATCATACAATTATTTGGAAAACGTGTGTCAAAAAATCATAACAATTATCTAAATATATAAACACAAATCCATTAATTAAGTCACATGATACAGAAAGTATATAATGTATACAATATAATTCAGACGTCAAAATACAAATATGTTCATTAAGTACTTAAGTGGTGTCATAAAAATACTTATCCGCCAGCCAAGTATGTAATTTTAATTTCCTTTTTAACAATTCTCTTATGGACATAATATTTAATTTAAAGACTACGATCATCTGGCAATTTCTTCTTACTTAGTGTAGTGTTGCAATTAGGTATTACGAGTCTAGTGAAGTTTTTGAATTTTCCTCTAATTAGAACATTTTAGAACTAATGTTACCAGAATATTTTTCAATTTTTCGATTTTTCAATCACTAGATAAAAGTTATTTATTAAAATAAAGTATAACATGCAAAAATAATAATGTCATTTATTTGAATAAAACAGACGAATGGATTTGTTTTTCAATTCACTTAGGCTATAATTTATTCGACTGATAACTTTCATCAGATTAATGAATCGGCCCTTAAATTAATACATTTTACATTACTACAGAGTGCCACAAGTTTCCTCCTCTCGGTTCTGGTACAGTAAAAAGCGAAATAATATCAAACAACGTTTTATTCTTTATAAATATGTTAGACCAAATTATAAAAGTATCATAACGCAATCAATTAATTTTTACAGGTGTAATATATATAATCTTTATTGAGTATTAAACAAAGTAGCTTTCCGTGAGTGTCGGTCTGTATATCCGCTGACTTCTTATCTACGTAACGGATTTTTAAGCGATTTTCACCATCAGTTAGGTAACTTTTCAAGGAATAGTTACATGTACTCTAGATTTTGCCAGCGGCTTTACTCGCTATATATAAATACCCAATTAAGTTTTTAAGTAAATAAAATATATCTAGTTACCAGTTTGAGGAAACCTCTAGTAATTACGAGTGTAGTAGCAACAAATTAAATTCATGAATTAACATCTTACACTCCTTTATAAAAATGGTCAAAACTTAGCTGTAATAACTTCACATAGAAATTTTGAAAGGAAAAATCTAGTGGTTTTGGTAGGGTAAACATTTTCCACCCGGAAGCCCACTGGGCGGACTCAAACAGCGGATTTATGGCCCCACATCCGCTTCCTGTTAACTCCCCCTTCACCTCACTCCCTGGGACATGCCTACTCACATGATATCGATTTTCGAAAAAAATGGATTATTGACTCCAATGAGAAAACTACTACGTAACTAATTTACGTCTGCAACACAGAGGTCGTTGTAAGTTTGTAACCAACGCCTTCCCGGCCTTGAAGGAATTTTATAACGTTCTTTTAAACTACCCTGTGTCGTAGCGCAGAGGGAAATCTTCGGCGGGACATTCCTTGCAGATCATGATGATGCAATGTGAATTCCGCATACAAATATTTAAGGCGAAATTCACATTGTACAGAACCTTTGCGCAGTTGGAGCTTGGCAAACAAAGAAATGAGAGTAAACATCGTGCTGATGTTTTCTACCTATAACTGTCAAGATTATGCATAATTCGAGCCAAGATTATCTTATACAGGCAAGTTGTGTCCAGAAGTCTGGCAACGTTACCTTAATTAATCTGTTGGATCGCAACTATTCTTTGTCTGTGTTATATACTATCCTTGTTATCTTAAGAGTCGAATAGAATGTAAAGTTTTATGAATATATAGTACATATGAGGAAATAACTCTTATCAAGAAGTCTTGATTTTTTATCAGTGGTTGTACCATATATCGATTTATTTATCAAGTAAATTTTAACGCAACGTAGATTTATATTACTGAAATAAAAGCCACAACATCAGCGTCACAGGCAGTGCCTTTAGGCATTAACATCTGCTCATTCCCCAACAATACCTAAACCTATTGCCCTGGGAGCCGTTTGGAATTAAATCGGCAATAATTCCATGGAAATGGTCCATTTACACCTGTACCTCAATTCGAGGAAGGATACAGCGAGTGCTCATTTGGAGTCTCAAAAAATGGTTATTATACACCTAGGATCAGAATTCCCATTATATAAATAGTATTGAAATACAATCCACTGTATTTTAATACATAAAGACGTGAAATCACTTACTCTTACGCTGTACCTTACCAGTGTTCAGAGTTTACATCATCATCAATCTAATGTGGTAAATACAATTCATAAACTAAAGATCATAGAACACTGCTTCAGTTTTCTCAGAAAAATTAAAAGAAATGATAATGTTAGGTAGGGTCTTTAATTGACGTAGCAAGTGGTAAAGAACAGAAGCTGTCTTCTTCTAACTAATTCATATTGATATCATAATTTTGACTATAGCGTTGAAAAGTTCTTATTCCATGGCTAAAGTTAAAATTTATGAGAGTATGCCATTGACGCAAGGCAGATTTTTATTTATATAATAATTGGCTTTTAGATACTTCATCCGCGTATTATACAACCGACCTGGTTCATATCATTCCCGAAAGAGCTTTGCTATGTTTCTGATATAAATATGAATAATGTAACAGATCACATGCTCTAATTTTCGAAACATCTTTTCCACCAAAATAAAACCAAGGAATTGAGTAAAAAGCTAATTTACACTATCGCCGATTTAAAGACATATTTGTAATTAATTAAGATACATCTATAGATGAACTTTGTAGTTCTAGTACGAATAAAAGAAAAGGTAAGTCATATTATCATATCTTTAGGAAATCAATGCTCAATGCTGGACTTAAACCTCTCCATTATTGCATCACATAGTCTAGTCTTCCTCTTACCTCAACCAGCAGGGTCACAAGTTTCTTCAGTCCGCTACGCTGAAAAACATCCTACTTAGACGTAATCTTTATTCCTAGACTTTTTTGCTGCATCGGTCATACGTCCTGAAATAGACGTGGCCGGCCAACTGCTACTTCAACTTAGCTGTTTTAATTTCAGTTTAAGATCTATCAAAGGCAACATCATGATACTATTTCTCTGAGTCACATTAACCATTAACCCTGATGGGCATACATTTGGCAAGTCGCCCACGACATATTCGTGGTAACTATTGCGTGATGGAATTTTATTATAGACGCCGAATCCACATGTAGCATTATCTTTTCAATAGATTAATATATTTATCAAGTGCTAGATATATATTTTTTGTGTTATAATCTAGCTCATCACAATGAACTATTAATTTATTTTAACTGATTGCAGATTGTATTTATACCAAGTATAGAAAATAACTTTTGATCATGCGATGGTACATAAAACTTAATTGCTCGAGAAAATAGATAAACAAAACATTATTTGAGATACTTCTAGGCAAAACAACGCACGGTGTTATCGCTTGAAGCGATCTCTTCCAGGCAACCTGACGTAAAGGATATTCTTTAGAATAGAGATAGTTTTTATAATATTTTATAACCTTACAACAGCAGTACATTCGGTCGTTTACTACGATAGTATCGCATTGGGTCACATTGACCCAAATGAGGGCACATTTGGCAGCCGCCTATGCCATATCCGCGACACGTCTCGTTCCTACCCTGATACGTGGATCGATTACACACTCGAATGCTTTCATTGGCTTCCGAGTAGAAGTACCCGCTGGTTTGATCTAAAAACTGTTTAGGTTGTTACGAGCTACAAAGGACTCGAATTAAAATGCCGTTGGAACTACTATACAATTTATTAGAACTATACAAACAAGTATAAAACAGGTACAAATAAAACTAGACACTACTAGTATAAACTGCACGATTCAATAACACGCGCAAAATCCGTCACTATATCGCTCATCGAATCTACGTCTTGCTCGTATCGTAATCTTCGCTTGACTTCCCCACCCCTCCGTTCGGGCATTGTTTTATACTAACGATACAATACAAAAATCGACCGCGTGGACTGGGATTTCCGAGTGGGATTTCCACTTACCTGCAGCTATCTATAATGTCAAATACACGAATTTGCGCAATTCGTGAAATGTTTGCTGAATTGGCTCAAATTTTTAAGAATGAATATACTCATACAGCTGTACTTTTTCTATAATTACCCGGTATAGATTTCCTGATAATATTGAAAGTGAAGTTTAAAAATATTAGAGCCAATATTCCAAAATCATTCACAGTTTTAATAATATATAACTTTTTTTGTTACTGAACCTAAATATATTGATGGCTTTTTTCAATCTAGTTGCATTCAGTTTCATATAAATGTCATTATAATTGGATGCCATATACTTAACTTATAATTAAAAATGCTAGCAAAAGGAAACCGACTGACTGACAAGAATAAGTAAAAAGTAAATATTAATTTCTACGACATCTTAAAGTCGTTTAAAAGTAAAACAAAAAAATAACAACAAATTTGCAAAATATATTAGTTTTTATGTTTTACTTGGCATCGACTTTAAGATGTATTGAAAAACTTTACAATACTATTACATAAGATTTCTTTTTATTATGCTGATATTTTTTTATAATACGTGACTAGTTATTTGAATGAAATTAATCGTGTGGAGTAAGTATTTGCAAAATATTAATTGTTTAAATCCAGTCCCATAAATTGATTACAGTAATCGATAACTTACTTTCTTTGTGATCTTATTTTTAAAACTCTTCGTCTAATAAAAAGAATTTAGGATTGATGTTTTCCATTTTGTAATAGAAAAATATGCCACTTTTTCAAGCCATATGTTAACCCATTGCATTTCTTTGGTTCAAAAATCCCTTTATTTGGAATGCAAATGCAAAAAAATGTTACAATGAAATTGATCACATCATATAAGTCGAACAATTTTTATTGCGGTTCCCTTGTTCTTGAGCAAGAAAAACTGACCGTAGAGCGTATTTGATTACAGAAGTGTGTCCATATTTTTTTGGTGGAGTGAGCGTTTTATGTTTTGTTCAACGCCATCTGTTGGCCGGTCGAGCGTATAAGTCGGGCGCAGATGTCGCTTACTGCGGCCCGAAACTAATAAATTTAATGATTCCGAGTCCGACCCTGTGGGAAATTAAAAATAGTTTGAAAGCCGAAATCACTTTGTTACAAAATACATGGTTGATATTCTAATATGTAGAAATCGTTGAGTGTAAATACGATTTGCATTATCACATATCGGTGGAAGGTTTATCGAGCATGGTCTCATAGTAAGGCTAATAACCAAATAAGAAAAACGTGTATTTGTGCAGTTCACATGCAGTAGTAATGAAACTAAGTGACGTCACATTTCAAATATTATATCATGATAATATTATATTAATTTAAGCTTTAAAACACGAAATTTGAAGTATTAACGAAAAACTTCAAAACATTTTCAACTCTATCTGTATGACCATAATTTTTTAATTATTAAATATAATGCATTCTCTCACATGCTTAGTCCTATAGATTTATGTGTTTATCCCTTTTTAATGTCTCTTTTTTGTTTCACCGAGTTTCAAATCACAAGGATTCTAAAGAGGTTTCACTTCAATAATAAAATAAAAATTGAATGTGCCAAGGTAGAAACGCGTTAACATCGATCATTTTATAAGATCATAAAAATTAAAGAGCTGCAATTAAAAAATACGAAATCCATTTTAATTAAAACACCTACTGATTAATTATAATAAAAAATAAACGAAAGTTTAAGAAAAAACATTAAAAAAATTACATGAAAACTGAAATTCCCACATGTACAAAACTTCTGGATTTATTCACGTTATATCGCCCAATATTTTCGTTTTATTGTAGTATACCTAAAATATTCTAAGCATACTATCTCAATCGCAACAGATGAAAAATCGCATAAAATATCTTACTAGTAATTTAATTAAATACATAAAAACAATTAAAATGTATTGAAGATTAAGAAATTCGGATCCAATTATGCCAAAATTTATCCTAAAAATCTGTCGTACTGACCAGAATATGGTACAGTGATAAACAAAAACAGTCCAAGATCTATTCACATCAAATATAAAACGTCAGCAAAATGATATAAACCAAACTATATAAATACGAAACATTTAATTTCAATTATAAGAAAATACATAATACAAATACAGATTGAACATATATGAAATTCATACTTTTTTACTAGTTGGGAGCCATGAGAAACATCTCAAACACTGTCATCTTCTAAAATCAATTTAATTTAATGATCCAGCGAGTTAAAGTAGCGAGCCTTCCGGGAACCTTACCCATTAAGTTCGATGAACAAGATTCAGTATTCTACTTATAGCCTTAAGGGGTTATAGATAGGATACAACATGAGCTTAGTTTTCTTTATTATACAAGTTTATAGTTTATGTGTATTTCATTGTGTACATTTTAACACAAGTAGCTCCATTTGACTTCCATTCTCCATTCTTACCTTATGCGCACCTAAAACTTTACACGTATCGGTAACAAAGAAAATCGTTAAAGGCCCGAAAATTGCCTCATAATGAAGTTAATTTCACGACCGAATAAATATTCATATTTCGAGTCGAAACGAAAGGTCGATATCGGAAAAGTTCGTCGCGATAACGTCATTCGACAGTTCCCGTCGAAACTTCCTGGAAGGTTTTAAATTTATGCCTTGTATAGTGAATTCTGCCAAAGCTTAAAACGAACAAACACCTTTTGGCACAAGACAGAAATTAGAAGCTATAAAAACATTGATTCCGTGGAGGAACGGAAAAAGAATTCAATTTCCTGCGGCCGGGTAGCCTGTCGTATGTAATGAAAAAATATCCATCTTTGGGTTGGTGCACCCCAGAACCAGCTGCTCCCACTTGATTCCTTGCAGCGCCGAGTGGTCCGGATTGTCGACAATCCCAAATTTACAGACGGTTTAGTCTCTCAGTCATAGAAGAGACGTTAGCGCTCTAAGCGTGTTCTACCGTCTGTACAACGTGGAGTGCTCTGATGAGCTAATTGATTTGGTGCCTACGCCGCCATTCTATCGTCGCACCACTCACCGACTTGGAAGTCCTCCATGGTACGTGGCGGACGCTCCTTGATGCCATGTGTCCAAGTTATGGAATGAACTCCCTTCCGCGGTTTTCCCAGAGCGCTACAATATGGGGCTCTTCAAAAAGGGCGTGAACAGATACCTAAAGTCTCAATGAGGTAGGCAACGCATCTGCTCTCTTAGTGTTGCATGGGCGACGGTAGCCATCTATCACCAGGTAGTCCGTTTGCCAATTTGCCTACTGGCAAACATAAAAAAACCACAGCTAGGCGGTAGCGTAGTTACCCGTCTGGAGGCTACTACCTCTAGTCTAAAGTATGTCGCCATAACAACCTTTAATAAATTATGTTTCGACATTAGTGGGCAGGTTCCAGTTTCCCTTTAAAAAGCGATAGATAGCATTGGTAGCATCTTTGGTGTTGCAAATGTCTGTAGGCGATGGTATCCGCTTTCCATCAGGTGGGCCATCTGCCGTCTGTTGATCTTATAGCAATAAAAAAATGATAGTATACGTGATACATAGTACGATTACATATATTCTAGTAATAAAGATATAAATGCAATATAAATATGTTTTACATATTATATATCTTTTATCTTTAAAAACAACCTTAAAGAGGATAAAATAGGACATCAAAAATGTTATGGACCGGACACTAATTGGTACCGCCATGTGAACCTCCTTTCGACCTATTCATACTTTTCTTCGAATATTTTAATACTTCTTAATTTGTGACGGCGCGTTTCCCTTTCGCACGTCACTTCAGTCACTCATGTCATATCATTAAATTAAATAAATCGTTACGCTTTATAAATAAATACTACAAATACTTAAAATATACCGCCCGCTCTATATTATAAATATAAAATAATCGCTCCGCACCGTAAATATAAATAAATTAAGATAAACTAAATATAAGTACATACAATTAAATATTATAAACACATATATTAAAATACAATAAAGTGAAGTGAAGTGGACTCGGGAACAGAGGAGCAGCTCTATTTCATTCTCATTAATCTGGTAAGTGCGTGCTCGTTCTAGAATTCCCCTAAAAATTGTCCACACTGCTTTTCAGCAAACTTGATACAGTTCACTTATTACTAAACCCAGCGCCGCCGCAACACTAATCCTGAAGGATATCCTTTTCTTTGGAATATATAAATTAGTATTTACTTCATTTCAAAATTAAATCAGCGAATCAAGACAGTAATTGCAGATGAGTTCCCAATTCTCTCAAATCTCTATTTTTCACCCAGAAACTTGTAATTCCTGAAATTCAGCCTATACATACAAGCCATTACCTATAACCACAACCAAGTGGAAGGTTTATTATTAAAAAGAAGGAAGGGAAGAAAAGCGAACGACATCGCGGATATCAGCTTGTGTTGTTATAAATTTGTAGTAAAACAAACGCTTAGGAAATTTCACAAAATTGTTCATTTCAGTTAGCTTTTGTTTACTTTATAAGGTTTAAAGAGTGTGTTGCAAGACGTAAAATATTGTTTTGTTACATAACTTGAACTTTGTACTGGTACTTCAAACACCAAACTGTTTGCTGTCGAGAAGTTCCCCGACTTGTTTTTTAACTTCAATTAACGATTGTTTTGATATAACCCTTAATTTAAACTTTTGTTACTTTTAAACGTTGGTACTTTATAAAGCTTCTTTAACATTAAATAAGAAATTACAATACTTTGCATCACAGCAGTTTTTAAATCTCTCTAAGACGTGCTGAGACGAACCTTGAGAAATGGAAACACTAAATTGAAACAAACATACAAATTTACAATGGGAGAAGAAATGTCGTCGACAGCATATATCACCGAAATATTAAACATAGCCTGTAGAATGTTGCAGTGCGTGTACCAAACCCTTATCATTCAACTTCTACCAGCGATACTCCAGCATATTTTTCTCACCAAATGACCTTAAAACACTCTCAGGGAAAAGCAAAAACGCTAGAGCAAACAAAATAGAATAGCTGTTTCAAGGCTAACATTTTATATAAATACATAAAAGTGCCTTAAAAGTTTTCGTAGTACAACCACTAATTCCTCAATTAAAAATGAAATATCATTGCTGTCCGTGCCATTTTTTATTAACTTTGTGCATTATTTTAGTTGGATTACACTCATTAATTAAATTGCATAAGTCATTACTTATGCAACATTAATTACCTGTTAAACCTGTTAACATTCAGCTGGGGGCAAACGTGCATTCATTAAGGTGGAGCTGCATACAGGGATGTACTAAGGAACGAGGGGCATGCCCCCAGCCCCCATCTCGCCGTAATATTTATTTACACAAATAAATCCCGTCGTCAAGCTAACAGCGTCTGCACTCGGATCGTGTGCAGGAAATTAAAATCACCAACATCTGGGCATAATGAGAATCCCATTACTCACACCCGCTTACCTGGTGCAAATTTTCTTTGCTAAATTAACGTTGTAATCTTGGGAATCTTTCATTTTGGCGCAATCGTCGCCTTAACGGTTATGACTAATAAAGTGTTACGTATTTATTAAATGAAAAAGGGGATTTCACATACGCCGTATTGTTATGATTTCATACAATATGCAATTTAGGGTTATTCGTTTTTAATACCTTAACGGTATAAGATTTCATTACAATAGCGCTGCTTGCGGAACCTACTTTTCTACTTTTTTCTTCACGTCACACGGTCTACGACACCACCTATTGTGATACCTATAGACAAGGATATTACCTTTCACACTATTAAGCCAGCATTTCGTAGGCTAACCCTTCTAACAGGATCTGTCTAGACATCTGGTGCTCCGCATGACTAGACGATTTCTATAAACGTAATCATGCCAGTGTCCGATTCTTTTGAAATTAGTCTACTAGGTCAGGGACCTAAAGGCCATTATGGGTGTAAAATGTCGTAATACGGTCCTTCCGTGTGACTCTACGCATCTACTGCATCATTCATCTCTGTACTACACAGCTCCTTCTTATGTGTCAAATTCCACTCAAACACAGGCCATACTATCATATAGAAATACAGGGGGGTCTTATCACTAAAAAGTGATTTCATGCAACCACAACTACACGACTGCCGTAAAACGTAACTGTATAGATATAGACGATTCATTTGCAGTTTGTCTTCTACGTCACAGAGACGAAGGTCGCCGCAGATACGAAAGTTCACAATACAGTCCTCCTGTATGACTCCTGGCAACCACCGTAGCAAGTTCATCTCTGAAACAAGCAGCTCACTCAGAACACACACTTCACTGTCATACTAAACTACAGGGCAATCATATCGCTAAAAAGTGATATTCCAGGCAACCGCAGTCTTAGTTTCTATCGCAATCCGAATTTACATTTGCACCTGCGGGTTTCTTTAACCCATAAGATTTAGTATTCCTTTTACACTTGTGAAAAATATTAGACGTTCCCGAGGCGCCACGTCTTATGGATTATGCAGTGCTATTCCGAGATGCACTTTAATAATAGTAGTTAGTTGGTGAAGATAATAACTGCGCGGCTAACACGAGACGTCTTCTCCAGTATTACACATAATAATAGATAGGTATATAATATACTGACATAAATACAGTACCTTAGTTGCCGTTGCTCCTTAATTATTCTGTACGTTTGTATACTGCTCTTGGTTGTAGTGGTGGATGCTGGCAGTAGCTGGTGGAGTGCTGGTCCTTTCTTATAGTACAGTGAAAAAAATACACCTTGTTGCTTTCAGGGATTTATTCTCATACTAGATGTGAGTTTAAGGCTTTGTTTAAGCCATACTCATTACATATCTTTAATCCAAAATTCGCCGTCTACTTTCTTTGTATGTTTCATTTCAGTATCTTTTGAGGGCCAGAAGATATGAATATAAATTCCAAATCTCGTGCAAATGAACTGGCAAACACAAATAATCCTTAATAAAACAAGTTTTCTCAAATTCTTACCTAAAGTATATACCTAAGTCGAATATACCTGTAGCTTAATAACTTAAGTGGTAAGCTGCAAAACAAGGTACCTAGACATCTCATAAAGCCAAGTTGCATTTACCTCTAACTTATTTGAAACCATATGCACAAGTTTATTCATTTAACTTAGCTCTAGATAAATGGTTAAGTAGTTTCATTCAAGCGTAATTAAGTTAGTCTGCATTACTTAGACCACGTTTATTTTGAACTAGGAGTAACTACAAATAGTAACTCTTACTTGTATAATCTCTATATTATTATCCCATGAAGAAATACTACTACTAGTAATGTTGAAATCCGTGTAATGCATGAAATTATACGCATTTAAGAAAAACATATAATCATATTAGTTAACACCCCATCTTATTCCAAGCCGTGGGTTCAATTCCTGGTTGGAACCCTCCAGCTCTTCACTACCTTTATACATTAAGCCCGGCCTTAAATAAAAAACATAAATCAGTTTTATTTCCAAAAAATCAGTAATCACATTTTTATATTAATAAATACTGTTATTGATTTCCTATTACCATAACCAGAAATTATTTTTAGCTGCATTAAATATTATATGATTTTTAAAATAATCTTTAAACCAAGTATAATTTGTTACGAGTGCGAATTAAAATTCCGTTAGATTTACTATAAAGTTTATTAGAACTATACCAACACGTATAACACAGGTACAAATAAAACCAAACACAACAAGTCCAAACGTAATGCAGAAGGTCGTGATTCAATAAAACGCGCAAAGTCCATCACTATTTGATTCCCGATTGTAGTACACACGTCTCGCTTTGATCGTGGTTCTTGCTCGATTGACCCCTTCCTCAATCAGGCCATCGTTTTATACTGCACAAATGCAATGTACCCGTATCGTAGTCGACTTAATCCGCCGCTAAAATTCGGCCGCAAACGGCCATAACAGAATACAATTAAACAATGGGCTGTTCTCTAGAAATGTATGCCTATCAATAAGTAAACAAAAGAAGACGATCATAAAAGAATTGCAATTAGTTCAAATGCCGACGAATAATAATATTAAATGTGCTTCTACAACTCTGTACGTGAATTTGTCTTTGTCGACGCCTAGGTTGTAACAATATGTTTATAGGAAACTAAAGATCACACAGCCATCGATAATAAAATCATTTAAAACTTTGCTTGGGTAACCTACCTGTATTAGGAGATTGTTACACGACACTATTTTTCGATTCAAATAAACATAGGGAAAGGAAATAAAAACTAATTAGTTAAACAAAAATTACTTCTCTAATGATATCAGACGTTAAATCTATATCTAAATCTGATGAACTCATTTGTCACGTGTATGTCAAGTAAATTTTCTCTGGCAGCCAGTATTTTATGTCTCTCTTAATTTTTTGTAAATTACATGTTAATTCATTGAAAAATAATTTAAATTGTTGATATTCTTGATTACAACTTGATATGCCGAGACTTAACTGTGGCTGTATAAAAAAAATCCCAGACAAAAATTTCATAACTATGATAAAGATTATTTCAAGCGTATTTTTGAGTAGAAGAAATGTAAAAAAAATGTTTGAATCTTTTTATGTATACAGTCTAATTACAACACACAATTAATAGTGATTAATGACTATACTCGTATGGAAGCGGAACCATACGAGTATACTCGTATGGTTCCGCTTTGGTCAATGCCGATAGCAAAATAAGTGATATAGTACAAGATTAATTGGTCCCAGTAGACAACAGTGCTTGCCCAGTGTCTACGCTCCCAACTAGCCGCCATGTTGGTTTGTCTCCTGATAAGGCTGTGATTTGTGGTATTCGGCACAGTTAAACCAGTTAATAAGTTGTAGCAGTGAGAGGTGAGATAAAATTATAATTCAGATGGCAGAGAGTATTATTGACTGTCGAGTGCTAATGTGAACTGAAGTGAACAAATTTATTTTGGAACGGTAACCTTAAGAACAAGTCGTACTGCTAGTACAATACATAGCACAATGTGTGAGCGGAACGGATCGTGCGAGCGAGACAGAGCAACTATTAATACGTGCAGTGCACTGCGCTAGCTAACGGAGTCGATGACGAGTCCCCAAATAATCACTTCAGCTTGTTGGGTTACTCATTCAGCCTTTTACGGCTTGTTCCCAATATAGAGTCAATCCCCCGCAGCGTTCGAGCCGAGGTCGAACCTCACAGGAGGTGCCTCCTCGAACGTGCTGCTTCCGGGCTGAACGCCTCCGCTCCCACGGAGTCGGGAAGTCCCAAAAGCCCGGTATCGCTGAAACAACCATCTGCGGCTATTCAGCTGAGTCAGCTCCAAAAAAAAATATGCGCTAGCTAGTAGTTCGTCGTCCGCTACGATGACTATGTAGCTCCCATAAAGTAATAGAAAAAATATCCCTAAATACAAAGTTAATATTGTTGATACAGATTTATTGTCACTGACACAGGCCGAATATGGCACGAAGTAAAAAAAAATCAACTCCTAACATACTACTAGGTATAAACTGTTTTTTTTATCGCACGAGTTAGCAGACAACAGACACCACCTGATGATGACCAAAAGTGCTACAAATGCGCTGCTGCTCTTTTAAGGGAAACTGGAACCTAGCCAGTAATGCCGGAAGACAACTCAAGATTATTACGGCGGCATATTCTAGACCACAAAATTAAATGGTAGCCATCGGGTAAATACCCTATCACCTGGCTGTAGGTCGTTTTGTCCCCTCTTACGACACGCCGCCCGACGGCAAGAAATTGTATTCTTTCTCCGTACCTGCATGGCTAAAATGATATTTGCAATCAATTACATTGTTTAATTATTTTTAAGTGTTTTATTCAACCTAAGAAAGAATAAGAAACATCTTAAATTTAACTACAAAGTGTTCTAAATTAGACCACCTAAAAATAATTATTGACTAAAAATTTATTCCAAAATTTATCTTTTAAGAAAAAGCGAATGTCCATAGGCGTTATTATCCGCTTATCATCAAGTGCGCCGTCTGCCTATCTGCTGAATTCCTGCAATAAAAAACAAGTTATATGTGCTTATTAAATTAATATTAAATTTAAAAAAATACATTTTTACCAAGTCACTACGGAGAACTATAAAAGCAATCCGATATAAGACCACAATTCAATAGCAATGTGCCATCATGTTCTAGGCGATTGAGTATTTTGGAATTGAAGTAAATATCGAAACCTGCTCAGACATTATTATACTTTTTTATTTTGACATTCAAAATTAGTTTCTGATTTCTTCATATACTATATTGATAAAATATCAATAACATAATATAAAACATATATATATAAGTCTACATACTTATACAAGAAATATAAAAGATTTTGTGAAAGAAATAACATTACCACACGAGATCCAGCTACAATTCGAAGAAACCAATATGAATACAAAATCTACCATTATTCTAAGACTATTTAAAATATAAAAAAGATAAAAACAATTCCATCTAAAACCGCCATGCAATCCTGCTATTTATAGCGGAGACGATAACCTAGCTAAACCTACTTTACATATCGCGAGACTAGCTCAGAATGGATCAAGACTAATCAAACCGGCTCCCGGCTATGTAAGGAGTATAAAAAGATCTCTGAAGCAAGATAAAGCCTGGTGACAAGTTGTGTAACTCGACGACTCCGGCTGCAGTCTGCGAGTGACAGCTACCCTCCAGTCTAGTGATGTGACAATATCGGCTTAATTTGACATTCAACTCTATTGTTTGATAAGTTCCTACATAATATCTATGATATATTTTTATTACAATTACACATGACTGAACACAAACATGAAACTTTTAAACTAATTTATTTATATAACTGTCATTTATACGTTGTATTTCATGCTTTGAATAACTTTTATCTGGTATGGATGAAGTATAGATATCAATTAAATTAAATTATTATTAAAATAAACGTCACAATTTAAATGAAAACCGCTATGAACACGATGCTTAATCATAATAACCGGTTTAAGATTTATTGTCTGTTAATTTTAATATCTCTCCCGAACAGAATCAAACCTACCAGTTCTAATTGCGATCTAAACCATCCGGGAACCCACTCAAACACACAAAAACAAAATCACCAAAATCGCTCCAGGTGATTAGGAGGATTCAAGAACCCAATCTCAACGCCACCTACCGGTTCCAACGAGGTGAAAAGTATCCTATGTCCGTCTCCTGGTTCTAAGTTACCGCCCCACCAATTTTCAGTCAAATCGGTAGTGTCGTTCTTTAGTTATAAATAGTGTAACTAACATGATTTCTTTAGATATAACCAACCAAAGTCAATAAATATTTATTTCGATTAACCGTACAAATTTTATTCGTCATTAAGAAATTGAGTTCATCTACATTGGGATATTATTTTATTCAATATAGAATGTCAGGACTTTAAAAATTATAAGTAAAACTGTCACAACACTAGTAACCCCAATTCATTCTAGTCAGAAACAAACCACTTTGCACAGACTGATAATATCTCTTACAACGCATTTCCCTAGCTTGTTTGTGAGGTTCGCATGTGAATGTTTTAAATAAGTATTCATTTTCCATTATAAAGTTGAGAATTACACACAAAAAACAAACCTTAATATTCTAGTTATATTTAAAACCTCGAGAAATAAATAAAAGTTCGAAAGCAGTGGATATCGAATATTCATCAATACTTTAACCCTCATCATTCTCTGCGAGACTAATGTAAATCACTTGAGTTAAAACGATCATATAAACTATGTTGAAAGTCTAGACCAGTCTAGACCACTTTCACCACTAAAGGTCAAAACAAATTGCTGTTTCAAGAAGATTTAAGTAACGTTTAGGTAACCTATTATATTGATATATTTTTACGCATTACATATTATACGCATTTGCCAGGTGGGTAGGGCATTTGCCCGACTGGATGGCTACCACCCCTGGTCTAAAGCATGTCGCCATAACAACTTTGAGTTGTGTTCCGGCATTAGTGACCAGATTCCAGTCTCCCTTAAGAGAGCAGCAGCGCATTTGAAGCATCTTTGCAGTAGCAAATGTCTATAGGCGATGGTAACCGCTTTCCATCAAGTGGGCCGTCTGCCTGACTGAACTCCTGCAATAAAAAAAAAAAATAAACTATTACTAAATGAGAATAAAAATATCTTTGGATTATTAAAAATATTATTTTACTTTTCGTTTTTATGTAGATAAATAAATCATACATTCATTCAATCATTCCTTCATTCATTCATAATCTATAAAATATATTGAAAGGTTTCATTGAATAAGTCAAGTATTGAAAGTAATGGGAATGACTATATTACTACATTACAAGTTGTTTGCGATGCAGAAGGCATGATTTATTCCAAAACATATTATTATTACAGTAATATGACGAAACTGATAACGAAAAATATCATATTAGAAACTAGAAATTGTTGTCATAAAGAAGGGGATTGTCAAATCAACTGAGATACTTTTTTAAACTAGCAGAACGTCGCAGTCTCATAGATTTTGTAAAAAGATACCTACTTATTATAAGTTTGTACAAGTAAACTGAATTATATAGCGCATTAATAGTAGTTTAAATGTAATTAAAATTATTTATATTCTGATATTTTAGAAGCTAAATGATATGATGTTATTTTAACGCTTGTTTTTTTATATTCTTTTGCATATATATTAGAGTTTACCCCGCGGCTGTAACGCCGGTATCTCTAGCGCGTGCCTCTTGTTTAAAGAGGTTACAACACAGGTTACATTGTATTATTTTTTTATTTCACTGCTATTTGCCCGGAAGATTAATTTTATATCGCAAACTATCCCATCTCCCGGATGAAAAGTATCTATGCCAATTTTTGGTATTAAAACTGCATATGTGCACCAAAAATTACCAAATCGACCACACCGACCACACCGACCACAACGACCACACCGACCACACCGACCACAACGACCACACCGACCACATCAACCACAACGACCAAATTAACCACTATATATATATATATATATACACTGAGTTTCAGCTAAATAGGTCCAGTAGTTTTTCCGTGAAAACGGAACAGACAGACAGATACTTTCGCATTTATAATATTAATAAGGATTAGAAACTGTTGTAAAACGTGGCCCTATTGTTATTTTGGTGATCAATAAAGTGATATTTATTTATCTATCTGGCTGTGTTTGTCACTTCGTTCGTGTAGGACTTTTGACTTAATGTTAATTTCTTCTTCTGAACCCATTAGCCATTAGATACGAATCAGACGCAATCAATAAGAGCAACTTTTTTACACAAATGCACTTGTTATTAAGGCAAATTTCACAAGACGATCAAACGGTAGTTATGCTATTTGATATGTGTGCTGGAGAAATTATGCTGAAAGCCTCAAACCATCATGAAATGTATTTTAGTGAATTTGGTTATTTGAACAAGGTGTGCAAGATTAATTGATGATACCTTCACTGTGGAAGGAAACGCATACATATCTGTCCGACGAGACCATTTACGTTTCCGATACTCTGTAAATATGTATTCAATGCTTTGAATTGCACATATTGGAGTGGAGAATCCATGTGCGTGACGATGGTTATAATATACCTTCATAGGTCCATCTGGACTTCCATTTAATCTAAAGTTTAGATAAAATAAAGTATTTCTAAATAGTTTTATAAGTTGAATAGTTTCCGAGCTAAAGTTAGCACCATATAAAACATAATGATATGAAATAAAGTATATTAATTGTTTGGCCAATTACTTCATTCGCTTTTTTGTTATATTTTAATATCAGCAATCCATAAAAATACAATAATAATCTGTTTTTAAGTTGTTCAAATATGCATAAGTTTTTGCTTAGTTTTTAGCAAATTCAAGTTACAAACGAATATTCGAGTCGAAACCAAATGTAATTTAATGCCTTGCAAGTTGCAATTACTTATTTTATATTTTACTCATTATTGCATTTACACGCAGATTTTAATATTTTTACGATTCATGATATAAGCTTGCGTTTGACTATGATCGCAATTCGCAAGGTCTAAGAAGGTGTACCCATTCCTAGAACGTAGTTATTCACATGATATTTTGAAATGTTATAATTAAGATTTATACGTACGTATATAAAATAATGTTTTGGATGCGACGACTACTCTCCTCCGTGGAGTTTAAAGCTTAAGTTGCTCTGTGTTTTAGTATATCTGCACTACGATATATAGCATATTTGCACATACGTATTTGCAGCTTTGAATGCTCTTTACTATCCATGCGATTCGAGATATTACGGTTCCGTTGCGGATACAATAACTGATAGGTATTGCATCCCTAATAATAAGTGTATATTAATCAATCAGTGTTTTGTATTATATTAATAAATGTTATAATTATTATCAGTCCATAATGAATATGTACTCGAGTATCCATGTTAAGAGAACAAACAGTATACCCGCTACTCGTGTTCATACGTGTTGGAAGATTTAGCATATGTATAACATCGATGTGCAGGTTTTATATCTACATCTATATCATTTATTTATAAAAAAATACCCTATCCTAGTGTTTAACCGCAATGAACTCCGAAACTATTAACCGATTTTCATGAACTTGTTTCATTTTAATTTAATAAGCCCTCGATATATATTTTGATTGTGAAGCTGGCAAGCAATTAAACAAACCATGTGTTTATTTAGGTGAGGCTATATCTGGGACAACAGATTACAGATTTAGGCCGTTTAACACAAATATGGTGATGGGTTAAGACGTTATTCGATATGCGTCGTTGTTAATGACGTTGAATATTGACAATAACGTATGTAAACTATGCGTGAACGGCGATATTTTTTAACCATTCAAATAAGACGCATTCGGCCACACCCTAAATCTTTGACACTATCGCAGATGAATCCCCACCATTACGTAACTTAATTAAAATTACCTTTATATTACTTTGAGACTAGCTGTCCCGGCAGACGTCGTCCTGCCCAGAAAAACTTCAATCGATATGCCGACAGCAGCGCCACCTACCTTTTCCAACTGTGAACCAACTCAAAAACTTATCTGGCTCATGCACAAAAACTTTGGTAAACATGATCACATGATCAAATGTGTAGTTTACGATTCTATAAAGGACATACAGACAAACATTCATTTTTATATATAAGAAGACTAGCTGGTTTAACGCTATTTTCTAAATCGTCTCATTTTTGAATATTGCAACATAAAGCGTATCAGATAACCGAGGCGTTTTAAAGATTTTTTTATCTTTAAATTATAGCTAGATGATTTATAGGTCAGACAAATTGCCATCCATTTTACGATAGCAAACTTTTGAATATTGTGAAATGAGGCGTGGAGGCTGGCATTGCAGCCACTTTTTACCGAAATTACTGGCTCAAGCTAAATCCTGAATTCAGACGCTATATATAGTTAAATAACTTCGATGAATAATCTATAATATTATGAAATTCTATACATGCCGTGTAGATTATTTAGAATAAGCTAGTTGAGGTTTTCATATAGCGGCATGATATGGGTTTTTCAAAAAGTGGTCACAATATTCTTTCGAATCCGGCAGTGCACTGGTAATACCTCTGATGTTGTAAATGTCCATAGGCAACGGTGACCGCTTTCCATCATCTGGGCTGACAGCTTGTTTGTTCTACTTTCGCAATAAAAAAGTAGGTAGATAGTTAGACAGCAGAAATTAAAATTCAAACTACTTATAAGGGACTCCTTTGACATAAATGAAAATACAATATACATTTCATAAAGAAAATTATCATTGTTAAATCTTAAACAATTTCAACAAGTTTTATACATTAATAATGATGCTATCAGGTAATATAAATGTCTAGTTTAAACTCGAGTAAGGGTAAAGAATCGCCCTAGAGACGCTGCAGAAAATACTGACTCAGATAGCGAAGTTAGTAATCATTTAATTTCCTATGATATTCCGGTCGAGACGCTGTAAAACGAGGATGCCCCAAGGACGACGGTATAAGAAGATTGTAGCTAGATTCGACTTCCTGCTTTGTTGCAGTTTAATAATTATATTATCAGTTAAATATAAACAATGAAAATAAAATATATAAATAAAAAGAAAACAAACGGCAAAAAAACCCCAAACTTAAAATGCCCTGACGACAAAACTACGTCAGGAGAGGGAGATAAAAAATAAGATATATATTAATAATGAACAATAGGACTGCTTTTGTGGAATATTTGGTTTGAAAATTTCAATTGTTTTTCTTTTCAAGTTGTCATAGAATTACCCCGTGTTCTCTTCTTTCCTCATTCTTAGGGAAACAAACAATATTTGTCAAGCATGTGTATGGTGGATTGATGAGTTTCAGACATCGCTTAGCTCGTGTACCTATGTGTGAAGGTTTCATCAAATGTTTTCTTTAACAGTCAACACTTGGTATTTGATGGCATATACGAGTAATATACCAATAGGTTGAATTGTTTGTTATTTTAGCCATGTGTATAAATTTACACAAAAGATGATTACAATTCTAGATGGTGAAAATTTTAAAAATAAAGTATGTATAGTCACATAGCTACACGAGAATATAATCTGTATATAATATACAAACACATAAATATTCGAAGGTCTTTTGGAAAGGATCCTTTTGTAAAGGAACCTCGATAAAGTTAGGGACCGAAATAAATCACTTGTGCGTAAATAACTGGTACTTATTAGAATTTAATGAGTAGATTATAGGCTTGCTATGTCTACAAGTATTTATTAAAGGATAAGATAACGTGTTAATAAAGTTAGTCCTTTGAAATAAATGGCATTATGACATAAAGTTATCATATTGAACGGAACTTCATTAAAGTAATAAAAATATGATCTATTTTTACCCGTTGACATCTTTCATGAAGATTTCGAAAAGTAGTATATTCTGTATTTTCCTTAAAGAAAATTAAAAATGATAATTAATATGACACTTGAGTTTTTACTGATTCGGTCTGAAAATATGTTTTAAATTATAAAACTCATAATCAAATTGGAATTCGATTTTTTAATCTGGCTATTTTAAATAATTCCTAGAAAAAATCCCGCAAGATTTCTAGGACAAAAGTAGTGCATAGTTTAAGTCTAAGAATTAGTTGATGATCAGCGAAGGTAGTATCTAAATCTGCCTTTTAGATTTTTTACATGTATCCCGAACAAACAAACAAACCGACAGACAAGAAATCTAAAAAAAATCATCGTGTTCTCCATTGTTTATATAGTCTATTCCAGTTGTTAATTTTTAAAGCTTTAATGATAAACATCCTTTTTGTCACGCGACTTTCATCTCTCCTCATTAAATGCCCATATGACCTTCCTGCTCTCAATTTTGAGTTACGGGTGCAACTTTCAAATAAATTATTATTTGTTAATAATATTGTTATTGTTAGGCCCGGTTGCTATATCTTACCGGCCGTTCATTTGCTTTTCTATAGGTTAAAATTTGATATAATCTCCATACATCTTATGTCCAAATTTATCCAATGGCAGGGCAAGTGAATGAATGAACAAACTAAACTAACTTAAATGATACAGTGAAATACTAAAAACAAAGAGTTATAAATAAGTGTTTATAGTTATAAAATACCTATGTTACAAATTGTTTCCAGAGGGAAATATACTCAGAAAGCTAGTGGCATTACCAGGTTATATGGCAAAGCTAAAACTTTGGGCGAAATATGAACCAGCCTTCTCGTCACAGATGGCGTCAAAGAGTTCCTTGCCGTTGCATTCTTATAACAGACCACAATAGTTCTGGGGTTGGTGTTACCCTGCCGTACTGTTGGTAGTACGGTACTATCGGAATATGGCCAAAGTTAATGGAAGTTCCATAATCTGTGAATGAAACAAAATATTTCAAAGGTAAAATACTTTATTCCCTTTCGTTATCATGACTATGGTTTAAAATTTTTGGAAGATAAATAAAGCACCGCTTCTTTTTCTTAAATATGCCTTCATATGAGTTATGAATTGAACAAGGGCCAAATATTTTCTTTCTCTTGATTTACGTAACTTACCCCACACAGCAGTGTTTTTCAGAACAATCAAAAGCTTACAATTAAGGTTTATAATTAACAAAATTTACAATGAAATAAAAGTGTAGAATAAATCACGTGAATTTTCCGCCTAAAAGCCATAGGTCCGCTTTTCACTCTCCACTTTGCACAATCATTTGCATTTTATACAGAGGTCATTGACATAAATGTCAACCCTTACGACTCAACATCAACATGATACTACGGAACGTGAATGATCACGTTTTAAGGATATTGAGAAAAATTACATAACCGTATCAAAATACCTAAGGGGTATTTTATTAATACGGTAAATTTCCTTTCAAATAAATATAATTATTTATTTGTATGAGAAATGTCTTATAAGATTTAAAAGGGGGTGTGTTTGGATATAAGAATGTTGTTTCTTCCTTTTTCATGGCCTTGAACATAAACTACATTCGTACAATTTTATACTGATATATAAAGCTGAACAGTTTGTTTATTTGTTTAAACGCGCTAATCTCAGGAACTACTGGTCTGATTTGGAAATTCTCTCAGTGTCGGATAGCCCATGTATCGAGGAAGGCTATAGGCTATATATCATCACGCTAAGACTAATAGTAGCGGAGCAGCAATGACAAATGTTTCAAAATCTGGGCTTGAAGACAAATTCCACGCGGACGGCGTCGCGGGCACAGCTAGTCGTACAATAATTATGTATACCACCATCGCTACTCCTAATCAGCAATATTCTTGCCACAGGTTGTCTGGAAGAGCTTTTGAACGATAAGACCGACCATTGTACAAAATTAGAATAATACTAGTTCTTAAGTTTTTTTGGTATGGCGTACATTACAGTGTTATCTAAATTCGAAGAACTCAACTAAATAGATTCCTTAAATAACTCGCCATACCACGCAACGGAATTTTAAGCGGTTTTGGCTGTCAGTTAGATAAAGAACGCTTATTTCATGTAAGTAAAACAGAGCTACATAGATAGACCTAACTCGCAGGGTAGCCGCGGGTAAAATTCTGATAATAGAATATAAATGTACAATTAAAACGTAAAAAAACAGAAGAAAATATAAAAATAATTCCCACGTGGATTATCGAATGTAAAATTAGTATCCCTATTCTACTGAAATTCTTGTATTTTATTCTGTCGGTAAATAATATACTTGTAACAATTTTAACACGATTGGTTCAATGATTTCCATCAGATCATTCCAAACAGACAAAAAGTTAGCTAATCCATAAACATCTTAATCACTTTCCACTTAAATTGTAGCTAGTAAGAGCCAGGGTCATCACGTAATAGACCCCTGGATCGTAAACTCGGTCTCGCAGCTTAAGTTACTTGAATAATTGCGGCTGTTGTCCAAACTTAAGCTAACGTAAGCTGGCTAGTATGTCTAATGCTATGGGAGACTAATGCACGTGATACACGGATAACGTGGTCGGCAAGCAATAAAACTAAAATATTACTTATTATATTTTTTATTACTAATAGTCTTGTTATAAGGTAAAATAAAGTCAGCTCCCAATAATAGACACGTAATGAATTTAAAAGAGTAGTTAAATTCGTTACACTTCGAGAGTCTTAACCTGTAGTAGGTAATCAATGCCGTAAATAGTAAATTAAATGTGCATACAACTTATATGAAAATACTTCTTTTGGCGCGTTAGGGAAAAATGATGAGAGTAAATTTTTACGATGCGCGCGCACACCGTCACGAAAACCCGACACCCTGAAGTTGGCTATAGTCAACATTTTAGTTTTTCTATTGTTAGTGTCATTTTTTCTACAAACGTAGAATAAGGCGAAAGATGAAAATTTTGAAAAGATTTTTATCTTGTTACGCCAAAGAAGTTAGATACTTATATATAACAATAGTATATATTTTAGGTAATAAAAAAAATGGTTTAATCAAATGCTTGTACAAATATGTTGTAAATAAATAAAGAAGACACAGTATTCTAAAAGTAAATTAAAGTCATCATCATCCGAGCGTTAAATCCCGGTTGCGTTCGGAGCGTTCACTCCGACGCCCAGGTCCGCTATTCTACTTTTTCCACTCCTAAAAGTAAATTAAAGTGTCAATATAAATAAGGTAAGATAAGTAGTTAAGAGCGTAGTAGAGTAGAGCGAATTGAGGTATCTATCATCATCTAGAATTATATTTCTTGAATCAATTTCGTTCGCTATTTATAACGTATACATTACTTGCTTAAACGCAGTTATATTACTTTTATATAGGCACGGGAAGTTCTTGCTTCTAATGCAGTTTAATAAAAGGAAATTATGCTAACTAGACGCGAAGGCAGTGTGTCCCTAGAGTCGTCTCAAGTCTCAGGTTAATAGCGCACAGTCTAAACTGTATTAACCTACTCCGGAGCAGAATAGAGCTCTCTACAACTACCTAAAGTGCTATCAAGTTACGAAAGACTCGATGGTTCGCATGAAAAGCCATTTTATATGGCCACTCAAAGGTAATTATACTCGAAAGAACCCAAGTTAATGTACCCATTTTCGGAAAATCGGCCATGTATAAGTAATGTTCGTATATTCCGATCAAAAGATGTTTCGTCGAAGTATTTGAATTAGAATGGGTTTTCGGGGATTTGACAATGTAGTTGGCCGTGCAGGATGTTGATAAAGCCGTAAATAGTTGTGTAATATAATAAAATATGGATGCGAGTACGTGGAATTTTTATTTGCCAAGATCCTAAAATTAAAACAATATGTATCATTAATAGATTACGCCAAACTCATATATAGCAAATTGAATATATAACAAATTGAATTCAATGCGGAGTAAATCCTAAAAATTAGTATATACATTGCTACAATAAGAAAATATTGCGAAATATAGTATTTCTTACGTTTTACTTCGCATCGAGTTCAACATGTTGGCGAAAGTGTTTGTATTTTGCTTTTTAGTTTCTCTTAAAGTTGTTTTCTTTTGTGATAGATATTATTTTATTAAATTGTAACTTTTTATTTTTTTCAGAATGTACTCGCGTGTAAAGCAATTAAAAATGTATCATAAATACTATCTTGAAAAGTATAAGTTTAATAAAATTAAAAATAATAGTATCTTAAATCATCTAAATCAAGCTACAATCTTCTCAAATTGCATTAGACAAGTCTGTTTATCGTGTGAAGGCTTTTTTAGTAGGCATTGTTTGGCGAGTGGGCGATAACATACGGGCGTCGTTAGCCGTTGCCATGGCACAGGGAGGCCCATTAAAGCTAACGAGGCGGACCTGGAGAGGACAAAATGTCCTGCCTGCCGACAATGACCACCTTTACCTTACAATGTGTGAGGCGGCGGCCATGAAACTAGCGGGTACAAAGTCTGTGGTGACATAAGCTTATCCTATAATGTTTTTTTTTTATAGTTAGCAAAAAAAATTAATTGATTTTTAAGAATAAACAAAACCTGAAAATGAATTATATCTTAAAATAAGTTATGTATTCAAATTAAATTAAATTAAATCTAACAAATATACACATTATAAAACAAAACACTGTAAACTACGATCAGACCAACCCGAGTAGAATGCTGTCCTTTTATATTATTTAATCCTTCATTCGATCACAATTAATGAATGAAATGTCGAGAAAATATGAAAATATTTATCCCAAAAAATTCAAGTGCTGCCGCGAGATATATGTATCCAAAGTATACAATGCAAAGCCACTGAGAACGCACTTCCCTTCCCTAACTGATATACCGCTACAAAGTTGAATATTTTTAATATTTACGTGCATTTTTTTAAATGATACTTTGGTACTATACTACTATATGTCCGATTACAATTAATTAGTATATATTTCCAAGTGCGAAATGTGTGCGTACAATGTACGTGTACATACCTTTAGCCTGTATAGACCTACAGTTCTACTTTTCTATGCGAAATATAGACATAATAAATACTTCATTCAAGTGTTACCCTTATACGTTATTTAATAACATATAATCTGGATGTAAGTCACTTATTCATTACCTTTTAACTTTACTTCATCATCTTCAACACCAATATTGTTTATCATAGATGTAGCTACCGAATGCAAATGTATATAATATGTAAATTTATGAGATTAATACCCTCATTGTCACATTACAGGATTACTATGTTTAAAACAAATACTAATAGCGTAACTTTAGTCTCTAGAATCACGTGTTGGAAATTTTACATGCACTTTTTGTATATTCAATGTCATAATGCTATTTACTCAACTAGGATATTTTTTCATAATATTTTATTTTCTTAATATTTTCTTAAGTTTTCGCGACTTGTACACATAATAAAACTACGTTTTAACGGTTTTAAGCCCGGTAATTTATTTCTGTTATTTCCTTTATGCTACGATTTCATCTGCATTAGTGTTAAAGATTGAATTAGTTCTTAAAAGCGTAAAACATAACGCCGTTAAGGTACAGCCACGTTAGTATACATACATACGTCATCTGTCAATATATAACGTCATTAACAATGTCGTATTTCAAATAACGCATTAAACCCATCGCCATATCTGCGTGAAACGGCCCATATCAGTAACTTTATCCTATCCTAACCTATACGAGTAGCCGAACCCATTCTAGTTATACCCACTAAATCGCTGTTTTCGTGGGCAATATCTCCACAACGACGCATATTGTCACGGTCGTCATTGTGCTTGCTATTGAAAAATTCGTTGAGCTTGGATAATTCACTGGAACATTACTAACTTACACAATAAAAATTCTCAACAGGTATATGTGTATCTAAAATAATTTAATTGCGCACCTTCATCGATAATCATTTACATCTAAAATATAAAAAAATGCATAATAAATGCGTTTTAATTCAATCATTTGACGTAGAGTTACAATGCTCTTTGTAAAACTACCTATAGCTTGAATAGAAGGGTCTCTGGACGAGATAGGGGTTAAAGGCCCTCCTTCCGATCTCCTCCTGATACTGGAATGTTTCTGATTTGTATTTATTTATTGTAATAATAATTAATATGACAAGTATTCATGATGTGTGTGAAAAAGACACGTTAATTTAATAAAACGTTAAAAAGATTAAAATCACTAAATAAATTAATGAATGACATTATTGTTTACAATATTGTCAAAGTAACTTCTTTTTAAATAACATACATCTTCTGTTAAACAAATTTTCATCCGTCATACAATCTATCCCACTAACTTCCAGTCTAACATATTTTTTGTAATATGTCTTTGATTTCCTTATCGTATGTCCATATCATGTTAATCTTCCTCTCTCATTCATAAGACTTAGAGTCTTCTGAGACTTAGAGACTTAAGACTCTAGTCTTATGAATAGAGGTGTACGGGCTAGCAACAGCCGTACATTGCCGTGTCAGCGGTTTACGCCGACACATGCATTTTAACTTAATATATTTAAGTCAGTACTCAATAAGCACCGTACTCGGTCAGTCGGCAAAACAGCCATTGATCTAAGCATAATCACCATCATTCCATTATTATAATTTTATCAATAAACAATTACATCAAGAAAACCTCTATCATTAGCATTCTATGTAGGACAACCCCCTACAAGAGGGGATTACCTGTTTTATCTATAAAATGGCAATAGTAGGAGTTTATTTAGGTAACCCGTAGTCGAAGGAAAAAGATAATTAATGCGTGTTTATTCACCTTATATTTTTTACTTCACTTATTAGATTTTCTCGACGAAATACGTCCAGTGTTCTCTTTAAAAAAAACTCATTTTTTCATCTCCTTATCGTACCGGCAATAAGTTTGAAATCAATTTCAAACGGGAATATAGAAGTAACTTCCGATATAACAAGATGAAATGAACTCGCAAAAGTTCGAATAGATATTTCTGAATTCATTTAACTAGAGTTTTTAATTAAGGTCGTAAATGGGGTATGATTAAAGCTACATTTCTTACATTTTGATAACAGAAATAATTTAACATATATCTAAGATGTAATTTTAGTAATAATATTAAGTGCTGCCTGCAGTCACATGTTCTATACAATACTAAGACACTTAGCTCGTAATAAAGATGATCTGATCTTTGTTGGAAAATTACCTAACTCCTTCCAAAGAAGCCTACTTACAACCTAGGAAAGGCTGCAATATATGCCGTGCCTAGCATTCACTGGTTGTCATGTAGTATTTAGAATGAAAAAATTAAAAAAATGCATACATTGTGTGTGGAGGAAACCCACTATACCCGGTAAAACCCCCTCCTCTAAAAAAATAGTAAGGCCGAAACACACCACTAGTAAGTGTATAGGCTGATATTATTATTACGTTGAGTATGCAATATACATTATTTTTATTAAAAGATAAAGAATAATCTGATTTTTACAAGACTGTTAAGTACTCCTAAATATTTATTTTTCTCAGTGGACGAATTTCTGAATTCTAAATTTTGATTTTATCAAATATTAATATTTTTCTAGACACTTATTAGTACGTTTTATTTTTACGACAATATAGTTCATTAAAATCTGTGACTTAGATTTGTATGATCAACTATAAAACCGAAACACGTGTTCACTATAGCATATAAATATAAAATTGGTAATCAACCTTGTTTTGAACAAATAATTTTAATATTAAAAAAACTAAATCCCTTTATAATAACGCCTAAATATATAAAAACAATAATATTCAAACGTTCATAATAAACAACAAAATTATAATTCGAAAATTCATTGTTGCCAGATAAATAAATCACCTTTACCTGAAAAATAGTAAATTGGCGATATCAGTACCGCAGGTGGACCTATAATGGCATTCGACATCGGATGTGGTGCCCGTAAACCTTTATCTCGCTCGTTTTTGGTAAAATAATCTCCCCAACGCCCCCTAGCGACACATAAAAACTGGTATGAATAAAGAGTAGTAAATATCTTTGCGCTGTATGATTTTATGAAGTTTTATGAATAACGGTACTTTGCTTTTGAATTAACGCCCATGAAAATTAATTAAATAGTAACACTTAAAATATGTTAATGAGTTATGTATAGCGTTATAAACCTGTATTTTTTACGTATAATTGTATAAAAATATTAGCATTCTGCACTTTTTTTATATGAACTATAAGTGTGCGAAATTTCATACTCCTCCGCCCGCGCAATTTTCGTAAAAAGGGGTACAAAGTTTTTGCTTCACGTATTAATGTAATGATTATTATATTATTATAATTATTTCTATCATCATATTTTAAAAGTAAGATAATGTTATTTTAATGCCTGTTCTTTTTACATATATTTTAGGATTTATTGTAACACGTAATACCTAGTGCGATTTTTTTTAAAATTTTTATTCATACAGGAAAGCAGAATGAATACAATTGTCTGCGGCCAGGCGGCCTGTCGTAAGAGGCGACAAAACAACCCACAGCCAGGTAGTAGGGCATTAGCCCGTCTGGATATAGCTACCGTCCCTGGTCTAGGTTATGCCGCCATAAAACCTTGTGAGGATGGTTGTTGACTGATGTGTGACGGTGATGGTGATGGTTGATGGTTGCGTTGCGGCCGTTGAGCGGTGTACGGGTCAATGAAAGATATTGTTTGCGACGTACACTTTTAATCACACACACACTCTCTCAATATTACAGTATTATAGTTCAGAAGGATTTTGGTATGAAGGCAAGCAGCGAGCGCGAAAACTAACGTTTTGTACACGGGCACGTATGTCGTGCGGTCGCGTTGAAGACGTAAGTCGGACTGTGTCGAGATGACCCGAAATATATTCGGCTCTCGACTGTTTCGCGGCAAGTGGATTGCCGCGAAAAATTGTGGGCGCGATGTCATAAAACGGCGCGATGTTTTGCTTTGTACAGATAAATAACTATTTGTTTCGCGCTTACGTGCTTGTTTTTATGTTGGCACCAATGTCGCCACACCACCCACCCACGGAGAAAAGTACCCCCAACAAAAAACAAAATAAGGCTTATAATATAAAAAAAAACTTATGTCTAAAATATTTACATATACTACACATCCACGGGCGTCTTGAAACGAACGTGACGTCCCGAGCGAGTCACATACTTGGGATGCGCAGAAGTTGTGCTGGGGGGCAGTGATGGGTTGGCCTGAGCCGGAGTTGTGGGTGGGGATGGAGTAGGCGGTGTAAATGGAGCGTGTAGCGGAAGCGGTGGAAGGGGAGGTGAAGAAATTTGGGCCCCCTCGATGAACGCTGGCTTCACACGGTCCAAACTAACTCTAATGTCCCTGTTCCCCACAGTAATGCAGATGGTTTTATCATCCCTGCTAATTACTGGATGGGGTCCTGTATAGGGTGGTTTCATAGTGAGTTTCCCAGAGTCGTCCCGCAGAAATACATGAGTACAGTCGTGTAATTCCTTAAATATGAATGGCCGACGTTGGGAATGATGTGATCCAGTGACTGGTTTGAGTTCAGCCATGTGGTTCCGTAGTTGCGATGTGAAGTTGTACACATCTTCCAATGTGCTGTTCCCAATTGAGGGACTCAAAAATTCGCCGGGTAGCCTCAGTGGTTCCCCGTACACGAGTTCAGCGGCCGATGTTCGCAAGTCCTCTTTTAGAGCGGCTCGCAGGCCCAGGAGCACCAGTGGTAGGGCAGCACACCATGTACCTCCATGGCACATGAGGGCTGCTTTGAGCTGGCGGTGCAGTCTCTCCACCATACCGTTTGCGCATGGATGGTAGCTGGTGGTGCGTGAGCGAAGCACTGAGCATTGCTTTAGAAGAGCCTGGAATAATGCAGACTCGAATTGTCGGCCTTGGTCCGTGGTAACAATGGAAGGAACCCCGAAACGAGCAATCCAGCCCGTTGTAAATGTTTCGGCCACCTCTTCTGCGGTGATGCCGACCATGGGCCAAACTTCTGGCCAACGGGTGAATCTGTCCACAGCTGTTAGACAATATTGGTAGCCTTTACTGGAAGGCAATGGTCCAATAATGTCTATGTGGACATGGCGAAAGCGGTTGGTCGGGGCAGTAAAACCACCTAAGGGTGTTACGGTGTGCCTCGACACTTTGCTGCGTTGACACGGCAGGCATTCACGTGCCCATCTGTGACAATCCTTGTTCATTGCCGGCCAAACGAAGCGGTCAGCCACCAAGCGCGCAGAAGTCTTCGCACCAGGGTGACTGAGGTTGTGCAGTTGGTTGAAGTAGCTACGGCGGAAGGATGGTGTTACATATGGTCGTGGCTTTCCTGTTGATGTGTCGCAGTAGATGGAAATATCGGAGCCAGGAATGCAGATCTTCTCCAATTTAAGGGAGGAATTGTTAATGACATCCTGCAGTTCAGCATCTGTGGATTGTTCTTTCGCTAACTCAGTGAAACTCTGTTCTATAGAGATGGCTTCTATTCTAGACATTGTATCAGCAACCACATTATCCTCTCCCTTTACATGTACAATGTCTGTTGTGAATTGGGAAATGAAGGACAGCTGGTTGAGCTGAACAGGAGGAAGCTTCTCTCGACGTTGAGTGAAAGAATAGATGAGCGGTTTGTGGTCCGTGTAGATTGTCACGTGTTGAACCTCGAGCAGGTAGCGAAAGTGTTGTACGCTTTCGTATACCCCGAGGAGTTCGCGATAGTACGCGGGCCATTGTGATTGTTTGTCAGTAAGTTTCTTACTGAAAAAGGCCAAAGGCTGCCATTGGTTGCCTATCTTCTGTTGGAGGCAAGATCCCACGTGAACTGAAGAGGCGTCAGTGAAGAGTCCCAGTTTAGCGTCGCTGACTGGGTGAGCAAGGAGAGTAGCACTCACGAGGCTATCCTTGCACTTCTGAAACGCGAGTTCAAGTTCGGGCGTCCATGGAACTGGCTTTGGTCCTTTGAGTTTAGATGCAGCTAAGGCATCTATGAGCGGAGCTTGCAATTCTGCTGCCTTTGGTAGGAATCGGCGATAAAAGTTTATCATGCCTAAGAATCTGCGAAGGCCTTGCACGGTTTTCGGCAAGGGGTAATTTTGCAGAGCTTCGATCCTCTCTGCAGGCGGGCGTGTACCGTCTTTGTTGATACGGTAGCCGAGGAAAGTAACCTCGTCGACGCCGAAAATGCTTTTTGATGCATTTACTACGCAGCCATAGTTGACCAAACGCTGGAAAACTGTACGCAGGTGTTCCAGGTGGTCTTCTGGTGTCTTTGAAAAGACCAGTAAGTCATCAACATAGGCGTAGCAGAAGTCGAGTCCCCTCATGACTTCGTCAATGAAACGCTGGAACGTTTGTCCTGCGTTTCGAAGACCGAAGGTCATGAAGGGAAACTCGTACAGACCAAATGGAGTGGTTATTGCGGTCTTGCAGATGTCAGATTCATGAACTGGCAATTGTTGGTAAGCCTTTACCAAGTCAATTTTGCTGAAGATAGTGGAACCTGCGATGTTGTGTGCGAAGTCGGCGATATGTCTGACGGGATACCGGTCTGGCACAGTTCTTGCATTGAGAGCCCGGTAGTCGCCACACGGTCGCCACTCTTGGTCTCCTTTCTTCGCCATGTGTAGAGGAGAAGACCAAGGACTGTCCGAAGGTCTAGCTGTTCCGCAATTGTCCATGTCCTCAAATTCCTTTTTAGCTGCTACCAGCTTCTGAGGTGCGAGGCGACGTGGACGGCAAGAGACAGGAGGGCCATCGGTAGTCACGATGTGATGAACCGTGGTATGCTTCACTTGCCGTGGGAGGCCTGGAGGTCTGGTCAAGTCCGGGAACTCGAGGAGTAGCTTGGAGTAAGCTGAGGATTCCGTGACTGACACGGCTTTCACACTGACTTGGTTGACTTGTGCAATTGTAGCAGCAGTTGTCAAGCTTGTGTTTCCGTCAATTAGGCGTTTGTGGCGGAGATCTGGCAACAAATTGTAGAAGCTAAGAAAATCCGAGCCTATTATTGGGATTTCTACATCGGCGATGGTGAAATTCCATTGAAAGATCCGATGCAAGCCCAGATTGAGGCAAAGGGATATGCTGCCGTAGGTGTTTATGGTGCTGCCGTTGGCTGCGGCCAATTGGTAATCCGTTGCTGATTTGGCACGACCTTTGGCTAACCGTTGAGGATAGCAGCAGAGGTCACTACCTGTGTCAATTAGGAACCTGAGCCCTGTCGTCTTATCTGTGACGAATAACCGGCGGCAGAACGTGTTGCAGTCAGTCGCCGCATCTACTGACTGCATTTTGGGTTTCCCTGATCTTGGTTTACCCAGGAGCAGGGGTTAACGCACTTCTTGGCCTTTTTGTGGTATGTCTTGTGATACCAGCATAAGGAGGTGGAGGGGGAGGAGCGGGTTGAAGATCTGGAGCTAGCTCTGGATCTGACTGGGTCACGTCCTTGACGTGGACGCGCCCGAAATTCTGCCGTTAATGCTTCTACCTGCTTCGTAAGCTGTTCGAAGCGGTTGGCGAGCTCAATGAGCTCAGGAGATTTAGTTGTAACGGCGTGAACCGCAGGTGTGGCCACTTCCAAGATCTTGTCTGCGATATCGGCTGCCTTTTCTAAAGGCAGGTCCTCTTGTGCAGCTAAAATAGCTTGTACGTTTGCAGGAAGGCGACGCAGCCACAGTTGTCTGATTATCTCGTCGCTCCTGAAATCTGATCCTGCCAAGGACTGGAGGCGTCGCAAGAATTGTGATGGCTTGCGGTCACCAATGTCCTCCTCTCCGAGGAGCCGTCTGATCCTGTCCTTCTTGGAGGCAGAGAGGCGCTTGATGAGTTCTGTTTTCAGATACTGGTAGCGGTTGGTGCCCGGAGGCTGCTCTATAATATCCGCAACCTCGTCGGCAATTCTTGAATCCAGAATGGAAATGACGTGGTTGTATTTTGTCCTATCTTGTGTGATCCCAACAAGTTCAAATTGAGCTTCCACCTGGCCAAACCAGACGGAAGGCTTGTCAGCCCAAAAAGCTGGTAATTTGACAGTTACTGCCATTGTTCGACTGTCTTGGCTGTCCTGTAGCAATTGGAGTTGAGCTTGAAGCAGCTCTACAGGTGACGTCATTGTGGTGGAAGAAGGGAGTCCAAAACAGAAATCGTTACTGGGAAAGAAAATAAACTGGAATAACAGGCTAGTGGAAGTATCAGGAGTTGATGTTAGAAAAGACCCAAGTGACACCGCGTGACAAAACTAGCACTTAGTATGTATGAATGAATCAATATAATAATAATCCTAATAATAATTTATACACAAAAGAAATAGCTTACAAAATACACAAATTTATACACACCTTACACACTAAAGAAAAGAAAAAAACAATTACTAGTCTATAACAAAATACACAAAACAATATTAGTTATAAACACGAAAATACGATTAATATAAAATATATATGTACACAAAGGCATAAATAATTTAAGTATTTGTTTGGTAATGATTATGTACAATAATTACTTTATTACAACAAACAATAAAATTATCAAAATGTTTGTTTATATTGAAAAAAAAAATGTACTTAATAAGTCCTATAAAGTTAGGTTATTAATTAAATGTACAGACGGTGATTCGGTACGTAAACAATATTTATAACTGAATAACGTATTCCGAATATATTGTACCGTGTAATACTCACTTCACTATTTTGAAATTTGATTAGATTTGCACTTTTGTTTGTTATTAAAAAAAAATCGCTCACCGATAACTGCACAACACTTAACCTCGATGTAATGTTGGCGCGAACTCGCTGTGATGTTGGCGCGCAACAGCTGACGGTTCGTTGTTACCGGGCGCCAATCGTTCGTTGTTGCTAAGCAACCAGCCGATGGTTGCCTCGTCGCCGGCCGCTAACTGTCGTTGCTGTGCACCGATTTTGGGCGCGTAAGTTAGAGTTGGCGGCAAAAGTTGTAACTCGGAGTTTTGTGGCGGCGAAAATTATCATGTCCGTGATGGATGTTGAAGAAATATTAGGTTGGCTGCAGGTTAGCTGTTAGCTGTCGGTGAACCATGTAGCGAAGTAGCACCCGTCCGTGGTGTGTTGGCCGTCTATACCCGAGGGTGCAGGGGATGAGTGGCACCCGGGAACAGAGTCGTGTATGCAGGTAGCGATAGACGGGACACCGCCGACAGGAACCAGCGTATGTCTGCTCTGCACTTGTAGAAGTTACCTTGGACGTGGGTGTGGCTGACGAGTCCTTGTTTTTCGTTTCGTGCGCGTTGTACTTGTGCCTTCTTGCGTGTAGGAGGTGGTCACCATTTGAGGATGGTTGTTGACTGATGTGTGACGGTGATGGTGATGGTTGATGGTTGCGTTGCGGCCGTTGAGCGGTGTACGGGTCAATGAAAGATATTGTTTGCGACGTACACTTTTAATCACACACACACTCTCTCAATATTACAGTATTATAGTTCAGAAGGATTTTGGTATGAAGGCAAGCAGCGAGCGCGAAAACTAACGTTTTGTACACGGGCACGTATGTCGTGCGGTCGCGTTGAAGACGTAAGTCGGACTGTGTCGAGATGACCCGAAATATATTCGGCTCTCGACTGTTTCGCGGCAAGTGGATTGCCGCGAAAAATTGTGGGCGCGATGTCATAAAACGGCGCGATGTTTTGCTTTGTACAGATAAATAACTATTTGTTTCGCGCTTACGTGCTTGTTTTTATGTTGGCACCAATGTCGCCACACTTGTATTGTGTTCCAGCATTAGTGGCCAGGTTTCAGTCTACCTTTAGAGAGCATCAGCGCATTTGTCGAACTTTTGGGGTTACGAATGTCCATAGGCGATGGTAACCGCTTTCCACCTTTGGGCCGTCTGCGTGTCAGCTGAATTCATGCACCAAAAAATATATTTAAAAAAAAACAATATATCTTTCGTTTCTCTATGTTTGAGCTCATGAATGGTTGTTACAGCACAGCTAGACTGGAAACAACTCACTAATAAATTGGCATCAAACTCAGAGACAAGTCGAGGTAACGCAATACTTAACCTTTTTCGTCAACCGTACCGTAAAATCTGAACAATGCAATTAAATATTCGATGAAATCCAAAAGAAAGTTTTATCGTCTTAGAACAGATAACTATAAAATGTTCATAGTGAAGTGAACAAACTCATGTCGCCCAAGAAGTCTTGTCTTGCTACGTTATCAATTGAGACTGCGAACTTACAAACTTTCCTAAGCCGAAGATCTCAAGTCTCCGACAACTTTCGCACACTTTTTTATCTGATAACTTGTTCTCCTTAAGATTTCCTTGCGGTACAATGTATTTCCGTTTGCAATTAAAAATATTTAATAATTATTAATTTTTTTCTGGATTATATTGTTATTGTTAATTCACTTTCTTCGCTCGTTTCTTTTAAATTCTTTTATAAAATTTTCTCATTTCAAATCATATTCGATCATTGAAAGGCTTTGCTTAGCAGTTATATAAATTTTAACACAAGACATAATTTACATATTACTTATTAATGTTATTGTAATTTTTTTAAACATACAAAATTACAATCTTTCTTCTCTTCTGCTGATATTTTGTTGTGACATATTAACATATATACGTATATATAACAAGTGTTGTATCACACAACGCAATATCGTAGAAATATTAACCTTTTTTTATAATATTATAAGTAAAATCTTTTTATAAAGAAATAAAAAGTTATTTATTGGATTAAATTGTACATACCTTTGACACATAGGTGACAAAGTTGTGCAACAAATTGCAATAATCTTAAACGACCATTAAATAAAAATGATATTTATAAACCATATTAGTTTTAGTTAGATAGCATCCATCCACTTTTGTATTGTGTATCTGTTTAGTCATTCTTTCATCATACATTCTTTCCACATGCCCGAACCACCGGAGCATTCCTTTCCTTACCTTATGTTATTAATTATAAAATTAAGTTTCGAATATGTTTACCACAGACGTAATCGTTTTTTTTACAGTCTCTCATTATCACTCACTCATTACACTCAGATTTTATATGAATTATCTGTAAAATAAAACTGTCCACAAATGAGAGTATTCAAAGGGAACATAGCTATGACGTCATCAACGTAGAATCAAGCTGTGAACCTATCTATCGACATAAAAAGGTCCCCTTTGAGTAATCTCCGATTTTATCGTACGTGCCGTCGAAGCATTTTACTTGTCATCTTATTCACACACGAGTTTTTATGTTTCACGGATACAGGGTTGCCTGGAATGAACAGTTTACACTTCATACACGAAAAATTTCTTCATTCGGTCTTTTTAACCGACCTCAAAAAGGAGGAGGTTCTCAATTTGATAGATTTTTTAATGTTCATTACGCGATTTCTCTCTCAATTATGGACCGATTTTAATTTTTTATTCCATTTTATTTTTATACTTCTGAGATGATCCCATTGTCACTAAATCAAGATCTGATGAGTGGATCCCAAAGAAATTGAGAATAACCCTCGAATATCATAATAAATAATATAATATAAAAATTTGCTTTAAAATAAAACAAAACTGACTTCAAAAGTAACTAAAGAGCAAAAAGTGAATATTTACTACATTTTGAAAACCATGTCAAGTAAAGTATAATAAAACAATTGTAAATATAGTATTTTTTATATTTTTCTTGTCACCGACTTCAAAATATTTTTGAATATATTTAGTTTTTAGTTGTTTAAATGTTTTTTAATGCCAAAAAGTAATAAATATTCTCTTTGTATTTATTAACGCAGAGCTATTGGATTTTCATTTGATATCAAGTGGTGATTATGTTTCATAGATATCAGCAGGACATCGAGAAAAGTTACGGAATGCTGCTATGACAATCTTTATTGTTATTGTATTTGGGAAAAAAACTAGAAATAAATAGTAATTTAACAAAAGACAGAATATAAAGAAAGGTTAAACGGGAAGCTTAAGTAAATCCCGGTATTTGCGATACGTATTTAATTTTATATCGTATAACTTTACGCTAAAAATGATATTTTATACAGTAGCAGTGCTCAGTAACTGCTTGTGTATTTGAACATTTATTTTTCTTATCAAGGGATAATTAATAAGACGTGAGTGAAAAAAATAAAATAACAAGCAGGCAGCCTTGGCCTCTCTCGTAACAGGGTTTGCCAATGTCCAAATTTTTCCCGCAATAGTTTGCCTAGAGTATTATTGGCAAAGTAACCAATCTTGCTAAATAGGCTATATAACCAACTTAGAAATGACTAGATCGCGTTACAACGTTCTAACACTTACTAAAGGTTACCGATATAGATAGATAGATAATAGAAACACTTATTGTACACCATTAAGAAAACACAATGAACTTATAGCCTAAAATATTCTAAATGTGCACATGAGCGTCTTATCGCTAAGAGCGATCTCTTCCAGACACCGAGGTAGGAATAAAAACATATTAAATTTGTCAAAGGTCGTATACATAAATATTAGAGGACATGCAGCTACTTACATATATAAATACTCCTATTGATATTACATACATAAATATATAGATACATATATTATTATATATACACATACATAAATACGATATTTTTCATTTAGACTTGCAACCCTAGTTGTAGGAGTCGCTTAAGGTTTTTTTATGATTATTGTTTCACGCGTAACTGATCTTCTTCATCTCAAGTTGAGATTGTTACGGTAACATAGTCTGTCTGAATGACGTTAATGGCGGTAAGATACAAAGACGATTAGATTGTACAAATTGCAGTCGTTGATTTTTTATTGTAGCTTCTGTGTAGGTTCTGATGAACATTTTACGAATTTTCGATATGTATTATTGCTGTTTTTAAGGAGAAGAAGCGGTATCAAAGCCCCCTTTTCTTATGTCAAAAGTTGCTTAGTGCCCTAGAAATTCTAGAATGTACTTATGAAACACTCCATTAAAATAAAGAGGATAGAATTGTTTGTGACGCGTCTCTGGAAAGAAGCAAAACGTACAACATTGAATTTTCTAATAATAATTCTTTAATTTATAACGTCATATTACATAAATTCGTAACTTTTTTTGCGACACTATAATACAATACACTACAATAACAATAATGATGTAAGTAAAGCGATTAATGATACAAGCGAAGATGCTTCAAATATTCCATTAAGAAATATGCAAAATGTAGCAAGCTTTGAGAGTTATTTTTTGTTTATTGATCTGTAGTGGCACCTGGTATGAGTAGCAATACCACGTAAAATATAAAAATTGTTTGGACACAGAGTATACAATATTCTGTTTTTTTGGGGACAGAAACCCTCGCCGTGGTCCTCAGAGAACCCTACCAAAGTTTCATTACAAACTGAACAGTGGTTTACGAAGCATGAAGGACAAACATTTATTTTTTTATATATAATAGCTTAGCTAGCTTCTGCCTGCGACTTCGTCCGCGTAGAATAGTTTAAAAAAAGTTTGGTCTTAGCGTGATGAGATATAGCCTTCCTCGATAAATGGGCTATATGGCTAACACTGAAATAATTTTTCAAATTAGACCAGTAGTTGCTAAGATTAGCGCATTAAAGCAAACAAACAAACTCTTCAACTTTATACATTAGTATAAGATTTAATTCAACATAAATGTCGTGAGCTTAAGATTTGATTGCTATAGTTAAAGTTTTGTGGTCTCGAGGAATCTTGTTAATAAAATAGAAATACAAAGATTTTATACGTATCTCATTTCGTTAAAGGATTACACTCAAAGTTTAAAACCCTAAGGATATTAAGTGAGGGCCAAGCAGATGCCTCTCATTTAAAAAGGGTCCAATTTTACTATCCATTTTACGATGTCAAGCGCAACCCAGTTGAAAATGTTACATGAATATTTAGGTCACGGTCGTCTACATGACTAAACTGTTTTAACTAGAGTCATATACACTTAGCCCTCTAGATAAATGTCTTGTTAATCTCAATGTTTAGGGGTCTTTTATACTTAAAAATTAAGAAACAATATTTACCTAGTTGTTTATTAACTTACAACCAACGCTATGATTACAGTTGTACACACTAATATATAAATCTGTCCGTGTTGTCCCATACTCTAATACTGATTAAATATACATGATTATCAAATTACCGTCATATAACAATATAATATACCTATGGCCAATTATTGGTGGAATTCCAGTCACCAGATATCCAAATGAAAAAGTCCAAATTTTGTTGACATATCTGTTTGCTACGAATGTTTCCTATTCAGTGTCGGTCTGTAACGCTAATAATAAATGCCTAGAAAGAACACCATCTTCAGCAAATCGTTCCCCATTGCTGAACTAGGCCTCAGAAAGTCTGCGCTACATATCCTCGGGCGTTGCTGATCTAGCCTTGCCGGCGAACTTACGCAGGTCGTCAGTCAATAGAGTTGGCGGGCGTCCTACACTACGTTTACCGAGATACAGTCTCCACTCAAGGACACGTTTGAAATGAATCGGAATTCTTATATTAATTTGTCTATGGGGTCGTAGGAAAAGTTTACATATTTGTGCCGTTTGGGGTTGAAACATTAGGCCCGTGGGGTCCGTTAGCAAAGAGTTTCTTTAAAGATATATGTAACAAACTCTTTGACACTACTCGTGATCAGAAGGCTGGCTCATATTTCGCACAATAAATAAGTGTTGCCATACAGCGCGGCAATGTAGCCAGCCGTCTGGGCACGCTCCCCGTTGGCAGTGATCTCCTACATAGTGTATTTTAGTTTTGATGTCTTTGTTATTTAAATGTCCTAAAAAACCAAATCGCATCTCATTTTCAATTTTATATAGGTCTTAAACTAAATAATTGATGATCTTGTCAGGATGTTCAGTGGCTGTCAAACTATCTCATGTCAAACTAATTAATTCAATAATTAATCAAACCTCATACAGCGAGTGTTGACAAGCATGGTAATATAAATAGGTCACATTTATATTACCATGAAACCTATTGTTTCACATAACACGTATTATTTCCCTACATATTCCATTATTTATGTTATAAGGTTCAGGCTGAAGATTTGTCGCAATCTGCACTTAGTACTGTTGTTCTTATAGATTGTCACGGGGGTTTCAAAGGGACTCTTAGGTGGAATTTGCCTAACAATTGTAGGGAATCTATGTTATTATGAAACTAGGAATCGAATTTTGATTAAACTAGCTGCGCCCCGCGGTCTAAATGATTTTTTTCTAAAATAAAAGTAGCCTGAGTTACTCTTTATTACATCAGCTACCTATCAATAAAGTCCCGTCAAAATCGGTCCAGCCATTTCAGAGATTAGCCGGAACAAACGGACAAACAGACAGACAAAATTAGTAAAAGTGTTATTTTGGTGTATGTACAGTGTATATATTCATATGTATTTATGTAGTAAAAAGCGGTTATTTCAATATTACAAACAGACACTCCAATTTTTATTTATATGTATAGATTAATATTTTCTGGTATGATGTTTCCTTTTTTACTCTGTGTTCAGCAAAATGTATATATAGGATATACAAAATGCGCTAAAAACACTTTGGGGGGTCTAATACATGTTTACTGAATTTTGTCTTATTTGCGAATTTACCCTTCCTTTTGTATCTTTAGATGAACTTAGTTTTAAATCATTCAGAAGAGCCAAACATTCGCATGTACCCAAATCGAAACGCTCGTAACTCGCAAATAAAAATACAGAATAAACAACCCTTCGGGAATGAGTGATTTATCGTCTTTGCGTATTGAACCAAGGTCACTAAATGTATATGCATTTGTACGGAAACAAGAATCGTTCAAACCAACATTATACTACAAACAAGGTCATATAGATAATAGCAATGTGGAATTTCTCACTTTACATTTCACTAATAATCCGATTGATTTAGCATTAAAATAATCAGTCAAATGTGTGTATTGCATACGCATATTGAATAGTTTTGTATAGGCGATGAACGAACACTATTCTTGTCATTTAGATGATGGTTTTCCCTTTTACGGAGATTACCAAAATATCTACGGAACCCTAAAAGCAGTCGTAAATTGATAAAACAATTCAATAAGTTAGTTCTCAAGTGTCTGGAGACTTCGAATTCTAGCTATCAAAGTTATCCAAGAATGTGACTTTGAAATGAATTATTCAAGGTTTCAATTTTCTGTTTTCAAGCTATTAGAACGCATTACACTTTCATTTCAATGACAAAATATGTAAATAATCGTTTTAGTAAGTCACGTGCACAATTTAATATTTTATTTTGTTTATAACGTGAATTACAAAGTTAAATAAATGAGTTGAAAAGGGAATGTTAAGGTGGTTTGGGCATGTATGGCCATTGTGAATGGTAGAGTTGGTACCGGTAGACCACGACGTACACACCACGATCAAATAACAGAAGTATTAAAACGAGGTCAGGTAAAAAGCATATCAAATAAACGTGCATGTATGAAGAGGTTAATGAAAGTAGGTGAAGCGAAACTTGTTTGTCTGGATCGTAGCAAATGGAGATCCATAGTCTCTGCGTATCCCCATGGGGAACATGCGTGATATTATGTATGTATGTAAGAGAAAGCCAAAATTCAATATTTGCTATTAAAGTAAATTAAAGTTAAAAATCTCGCTCGCCAGGTGGTAGGGCATTTGCCCGACTACCACCCCTAGTGTAAACTATGTCGCCAAAACAACCTTGACTTGTGTTCCGGCATTAGTGACCAGGTTCCAGTATATGTAATATCTACAGACGATAGTAACCGCTTTCCATCCAGTGGGCCGTGTGCTTTTCTGCTAAACTCTTTCAAAAAAAAAATTGTGCTATTCTGAGTAAGGCCAATTCAACCTCGCACATTTATCAATTCACTCAAATGTATATATACATATTAATGACAATCTTACTTCTAATTCACACTCTGATGAAGATCTCATATTATTTGAAGCTTCGTTGAGACATGCCGAACCATACCGTATTAGTAAAATCCTTGATGAAATGTAATAAGAATAATTAACAAATGCTTCAAAGCCCAGACATTCTACGCATTGCTAGATATCTTGTTTATTCAAGTATATTCGAATTTCAAAGGAAAACGTAATGAAGATTCGTCTGGTTCCTGATTTACTACAAGTTTATAAATCCATACAAAAAATGGTAGACAACATATCAAGTCCTTAGAAATTGTTTGTACAGGCCGATCTATACATGAATGCGAAAATATCTTACAATAAATCAGTTTAGATAAAGGCAAAATTACATAGGTAGTACTTATTTTATATTTTAGTTGGAAATAAGGGTTCTAGCTGTACTATATAATATGATCTAGAACGACAGCTATTTTATTGAACTACTAATAATTATCAAAAAAATATTCTATGGTCTCAGACGGAAGAACAGCGCTAGTTCTTGTTGGCTAGCAATATGCTGAGACTGGGTCCAATTTAAGACTTACTTTGTTTCTATTTCTATTAACTTAGTTTTTGTCCTGAATAAAATATTTGTCTCTTTTTTTCTATCTCCGTTGGCTTTTAAGCAGTTGCGCAGGCAGCGACATTTAGTAGATCAATAACTCGTAACTTTTAGTTAAGCTGCGCTGAAATGAGTTATTCGTCAACATATTTAAAATAAGTGTGTCAACACATCGGCGAAATAAATTGAGTTAATGCAATGCGCTATTGCCCATGCCTAGAATTGGATATCTGTAATCGAATGTGTATTCGAAAATGGAACAAAACAGTCCTCTAAATTCAACATGCTTTATTATTCAAATCATATATATATAGGATATGTTTGGTTCCTCTACATTCATTAATCTCTTCATACATACAAGCATTCATTTCATTTAATATATAAGACTTTCAAGCTTAGAGAAGTATATGTGAGTTTATGTTGAATTATATGATAAAGAACAGTGTAATAAAGGAACGTTGTGAATTGATTGAAGGTATATAATAACAAGAGTTAAGAAAGGAATCTCAAGATGATTTGGACGTGTAGAGAGAATGAATGAAAAGAGACTGCTAAAACGAGTGTGGGTGATCAAATTTAAAAAAATCTGGACCACTTTAACGATAGATTATAGATATGGAATAAGGTGCATCTACCACTACTAGGTACTTATTTTATAAAATGTAGACAAGTCTAACATAATTATTTCTTGTTACAGGGGTGGATGACACGCACAAGTTCCTCGGCAACGATACACACACAGACTACTTCAGATTATTATTAAGAGATGGAAATTATCTTCTAGTAGGCGGCAGGTGAGTGCTTTACTTATATCGTAGCTATAAATATTGATGAAGAGAAGTTGCCAGTCTCTAAGGTACTCTAAATTCAAATTATGATTTCCCCTGTGATGAAAAACGTTAAGCTTTCAATGTACAAGGCAGAATTTTGTAAATAATTTATTTTGCATGATAAATTATTGAAGGAACATAAATGCACGATATATCAAACAATTAATGGATAAATAAATAAAATCAAAGCTTATCTTTTGGTAATCTAAACTTTATTAAGTTTGTAGGTTTATACAATAATATACAGTATATGTGGTTTTTTTTTTCAATTAGCCTTTATGGCATATGCGAAATAATATATAGCGAGAAATACTCAAAGAGTCTAGGGCTCGTTTTAATTAATACTAAAACGGTATCATGAGTAGTTTTTTTTAAACATCAATAACTCTATTCAGAAATTGCATCCGCCGAATTTGAAAAAACAAAACGCTGTGTGGAATAAATACTCATTTACTTAGATATAATACTGGCAGGTTGGTTTTACGTTATTACATTTAAAATAAAATCGAGTTGGTTGTGATTCGAACGTAATAAGGAAAAATGGCGTTTTATTTTCTCTAGTCGCATTTTAATTTAAATATATATACTCTAAACATACCTTGTTTGTGTAAAGTCCGCTCACAGGACTCCACAGATGTGAATATTTTAAATTTTGACATTCACTGGCGAAAGGTTAAAGTAATACATAAGTATATAATTATTTTTACCAAAACGTACATTTTCATTTCAGATATGAAAATAAAAGGTTGGAAAATCTAATGATATCGGTTTAGGTTTGATCAAAATCAGCCCCGAAACTAAACTAAACTAAACTCTGAATATTTTTCGTTATAGCTTATGGTTTCGGGTTTAGTCATAAAGGCTCACTGGAAACATTTAGCCTGTATGGCTAGACCCAGTAGTTTCCCTGAATCTGTCTCAGTGAAAGACAGACGACTCGGTGATGGACGGAATTAAAATTTCATTAAGGTTCCCTACCTATGTAAGTAAGAATTTTAAAGGAGACCGATACGATTTCATACATTTTGGGCCCATAAAAAGATGTGATGATTTTAAGTTCTTTTTATTTAGTTGATATTTTTTTATAATTGTAGTAGGTTTAGTTATTTTTATGAATTAATCTTTTTCAAATTATAAATTTTCAGAATTCTCACACAAAAATCAATAATGGTTATCGATAATTAATTTTATTTATGGCTTTGTTTTTAAAATTTGTCGTCTTCTACAATTTAGGGCTGTTTAGCGTTTGTAATAGAAAATATAATGTTTTTTAAGCCGTATCTTCTCAAGTTATTACATTTATTTGGCCCAAAAGCCCCGTCTCCTTCACATCCAAACCTTGTATTTACATTTGTCGAAGCACATGAATAAAACGGAATGCAAATACATACATACACCTATTTCGTTTTAAAACTCCGAAACTTATATATTCAAATGGGATACGTACTAAGTTATTTGTTTTTCAACTCGAGGCGAATTCGTTGTAGAGTTCCCCGCCCTTAACCGCAGAAACCTCGCGGAAGTCAAAGTGGTAAGAACGTGCTATATCTACCCAAAACCACGGACACAGTATCATTGTCATTCGTAAGAGAACATGGCAAGGAAATTTATTAATACACATTTAACGTCTTATCTACATACATTTTTTACGATATTATTTTGAAGTGAAACTTCTATATAAACAGGGGTATTGGGATTTTTCTGTCACGAAGAACGTTACGGCCGCATGGAGGAGCGGCATAAAATTAGACTAGAAGTGGTGAGAGGCGGCATAATTTCAGAGTATACTACTAAGGATGCGTTTTTTAGTTCGGATATGTTATATGTTTGAGTAAAAAATGCATTCATTAAAATGTACCTAACCTTACCAAATCATAATTTGCAGTAAACCTGCGAAAAACCGAAATGTGTGTTGGGACACATAGTAGAAGTGAAACTTCAACGGAGAAAAACGAATCGCAACGTACAAGTAGAAAAACGAATGGCAACGGATAAGTGGCAAATCGAATCGCAACAAAATTTTAATTTTTCGCTAAATTATTATCAAGTATATTTAAGTATATGTAATATGGAACAATTTTGATGAAAAATAATAAAAAATATAGTTAGAAGATTCTGCACTAACGCCGACGCACGACGATGTACTACTGTCTTGTTCATAGTATTAAATTACGCAAAACTGTACCTCAATTCCGTAATTATGTTTCAGACATTCAGTGATATCTAAATTAAATCATAGTAATATTAACTGTATGTACTTATCAGCTGTGCATTCGGCACAAGTCGCAGAAGCGTTCTCGTTCTGTTATTAATTATATTCGTTCATTAGCAAACAAGTCAAATTTTTAATATTGCTGTGTTCTCAAACATAATTATCATTGTCATGTACCTATAATTTAAAATTATTGTCAATACAATTTTCAATAAAAAAAACTGTGAGATACGAAAACCTTTATCAATTTGTTACTAAATAGAGAGTAATTAATCATCGTAGTTGTAATAATTGTCACTTACCCCTGATAATAATACATTAGTAATTAGGAGAATATTTACTTAATTTTTTTTATTACTTTGTCTCATATAAGTATGTACGTAATTTTTAATAATCATAAAATATGTTAATAATCAATAAATTACAATATTTAGTCATATTATATTTGAGTAAAAATGATCATTAAAATATAAAAAAATAATTGCATAAACTCGAAAAAAATGTTTAAATATAAAGAAACTAAGAAAAACGAATCACAAAAGAAAAAAACTTTGAATACCTGATAAAGCTGTATATTTGCAAACAATAAGAATGCATACAGTGTATGCAACCTCACGTTGCATATTGTACATAATATATTTAGTTCAATGTCTTGTATAACTCATCAAATTACTATTCTACCATCTTTGCATATTATAAATTAAAGCAATTATTAATAAATATATTATAATTAATAATATATGTTGAATTGTAAAAAGTTACCATACTGAATGACACTGTGTAGAACTGCATCTATAAGTGTCTCTTTTTACGTTTAAAATTCGAATAGTGCCCTCTCTTTTGCCTTGTAAAGATTTTTCGCTACTTCAAATTGAGAATGAAACAGCTACACTGGTGTAACCACTGCAGCTGTAGCTCACAACTTCTTTTTGCCTTCTACCCTCTTTTTACAAGTCCTGTTAAAATGATTTCGGATCGATTTTATTTAACAATTTTGGGAAGAGTAAATTTGTTTCTAGAAAAATCTAGCGTGGTTTAGTGGCTAGCGCACCTAGTCTTTTATTTCAATAAACATTCACATTTCGGCTGCGACAGTGTCAATGACGACTGGATACAGGCGGGATTCAACTCTAAAGGATATCTAGCGTTCTCTGTACATACAAATAAATACATTGGAAGTGTTTGTAATGTCAAAATAACAGCTTTTCACTAAATGACTATGAAAGTAAACGTACCGCGTTACTTTCATAAAACAATTTTTTTTTTTTAATTTGTGTGTTAGTTTGGTACCAGGGAGTCTCTGAAACTGCGCTTTCCGAGCCGTTGTCGCACCGGAAGGCAAATTAAGGGTGCGGTATAGATATAAGAAACTTTGATTAATTATTTGAGATATAAAGTGAATTTTGAATAGTAGTAAAAAAATCATAAAAAATAAATGGCGTCCCATAACTATACTCCACCCCAAATTAAATTAAATATAGTATAAAATTATATTCTCGTAGCTTAATAAAACATCAATAAAGCATAACAATAAAGGAACGAATCAAAAAATTGCAATAAAACCATTTTGTTTATTAATGGAACGAAGAAAAATATCGCATTGAACGAAATTGAAAATCTTTTCACATGTAAATCGTTGAAACGAGATTGAATGTATGGTTCGGGTACGTATAATAGGTTTTATCCTGGTACTGTTTGTGCTATTCAAGTTGACTTGCCTCTTTAAAACATACGTAATATGTTTTTATATAGTGTAGCAGTTACAATACTATACCACATTACCTAGACAAAATACACAAATAACTAACTTACTAAAAAGTAGTAAGTACAATGGAAGGCCTTATTGCAAAAATAAATCTCTTCCAGGGAACCTTTGGATGGACAAGATCTTATTACATAGAAAGCGTTGGCGTGCAGTTGAAATAGATATTAATATAATTATAAAATAATTATAATATTTATATTGTATTATATATATACATATACACATACGTACATAGACATTCAAAACAAACAATAAACAGTATATAGTTAATGTTTCGGATGGTTCGGTCAATCAAAATGAAATATACATAATTTTAGCGATCAAACCGCCCTTTGTATTGGTGTACAATTAAATGTTATCTATTTATCTACACTTTCTTAAGAAATTAAATCCATTTACGGACTGTTCACCGCTTGAGTATCACGATGGGGTTGTATGGGAAACGCCGGATTTCCCGGAACACCAACTAAAGTCTGGTGTTCCTTTCTTTGCGTTCTGCCAGTTTTGCGAGCAAACGGCATGACCTACGATAAAATCTAGCATACCTTACAAAAACTAATGACTAATGACACAAAATTGTAAATATTGATTATACTTCATTATAACTAATCACGATTTGCATTCAATATCAATAGGTATACATATAATAATATCAATTCTAATGTATAAAATAGCTATATAGTGAATTATGAATTGACTTGAGTTGACTGCAACCTAACCTCTTAGGAACTGTAGAAGTCTACCGCTATGTACAATGCTCTGCAGATTTCACAGTCAAGATCCAGAATTAACTTGGTTTAAAAATTACCAGACAGACAATTTAAGATCAGCTACTTTTAAATTTTATAAAAGTAGACAAAATTTGTCTGCTTCTGTGGTCCTTTATGGCTGGTTCCTATATCTTACTAGCACTTAAAATTTGACATAATTTCCATAAAAGTCCAAATTCAACCGATGGTGCGGCAAGTGAATGAAATAGTAAGAGATGTCAGCGGCCATTAGTGTACACTTACAAGTAATTTTGTTGGCTTACTTAGTGCACTAAAATGCAGAGTAGTAAATTTCGTATACAAATTTTCCATTCCGTCAAAAAATTATTAAGTCCAGCTTTAGCTTAAATGCTCAAGAATATACATACCTACACATGTGACATATCCAGAATTGAAAGAGCTCCAAGCGGAATATCATTGTTTACCGAATAACGTATCCCCAAAGAATTAGATATTGTCACAAATTGAACAATATTTTACACAAATGGTGAACATACAGCCGAGAAGTGTAGTCGTCATATAATTTGAAATATTCATCCGTTCTGGGAAAGTTTGCATTTCTTTCCAAATCAGATTTACATGACAATGGTCACGTCGTCGCTCGATGAAATTCTCATTGCGAAAACTCGAGGATTTATTAAAGGGAGCAAAAAGGTTGCAATAAAACCGATGTCGACTGTCCGGCAGGGCACGGCGGCTCGTGAATAGAACAACTGAAGATCGTCCTTTATTTACACTTCCCATTGCGTGATCTAAACAGACCCTCGGTGCTATTCCATTATTTTTACCTTCTCTCTTAGCCACGTTTGTTTGTCTGTTCTTTGTTTAATAAAGCTAATACGCAGCCAACGATTGAGATTTAATCGCTAAGTTTGAAACGTTGAGTGGCATTTACACATACCAGTGCTTCGTTTAAACATACCTCTATAGCTATACTTTTAATTTTATATTCTGTCTTAGCCTTGTTTATGCTGTTCTTTTTTTAGTAAGTCTCGTGGCTGCAAGTAACGCTAGAGTTGTAATCGCCAAATTTGAAATGTCAAATGGCTATGTGACGCCTCCTAAATTTACACTTATAATTAAATCTTCTTAACACATCGTCGCTGCCATTTCTTTCTTTTTTTACCTTCTGTCTTAGCCTCGTTTGTTTTGTTTGTGTACGCGGCAACACTTGAGATGTAATCGCTATATTATATGTATTAAATGTCTTGTGCATTTACTTATCATTGCTTTCTCTAACCATACCTACCGTGCTGCTACATAAAAGTTAAATTAAATCATAAGATTTAATTTAACTTTTTATTAACACTAGCATAAGCTAGTGTTGCCGTTTGATGTTCCGTTTCAACAATTATCCTTACCAGCCACACTATGGCTCAGTTAATAATACAGTATGTAATTTTGTTTTATAAAATCAGGTGCCTCAGGTAGCTGAAGCGTACATGACTAGGGTAATGGGTAATTCAAAAATCTAATGATACAGCTTTTTTCTCATAATAATCCGCCCCGAGACTTGCTTGGGTGTTTGTTTTTTTATTTAATTTTACTTATAGTTGCGAGACAGTTTGACATATACACCAACTTGAAAAATTCAGGCTTTAGAAATAAAGTATTGATCAAATAATTCTACAACAGAAAAAGTGACTACACTCATGCTTAACTAGTTTTTTGTCGCCTGCGCCCTGATGAGGCAACCCTAATTCTGTAAGGTCGCATACTATAGGGAAACGTTAGTCAGGGTAATGTTATTCCGGGGAGAGTGTGATCCTCTTTTGTGTGGCCTTTTAACGAAATTAACGTTGTTACGGCCCGTCGAGGGCCATACCCATATGGTCCGCGATAATATCAAAGTATCGCCAGCGTTTGCGTCACTACAGATACCTACACTTAAAATAACTGAAGTATCTCATTCTTTGTTTGAATTTCTTGAGATAAAATAATTTCGAAACATTAAAGCGACTTGTTAAATCAAGGCCACAGATTGTTGTTTAGCAACAGCTTTTGCTGTTAGATTAGACAGAAGGTTCAAGCATATTACATCAATACGATTAAACGGTGCAGAAATATAAGGATGCGATGGCATTCAATGACATTGAATAATTTAGTTTAATATTTATTGTTAATAATATTTGTTCCAAGTACCACCTATTATTATACTATTTGCTGGTAGTTGTGTTTACTAATCGGATATAAAAGCTAGCCGATGTAGTGAAGAAAGATCATTCTCACTTCGACTTTGGTTAAATACGCTTGTCATAGCAGCGCTCCAGGGTAGCTAATTATTGTGCGAGAAACCTAACTTATAATTAATTGTAATTGTAAATTAGATTGGCAGTCTTTGCTTGAAAGTTGAACTAACCAGTTCTCCAAATTCTATGTGTTTGCTGTATAAACTCCGCACTAACGTTACATACATGCTTCATCCAAATTGAAAGGCAGAAGTGAACTACAATATCAGTTTAATCTACAAAATAGATCTTAGCTCTCCTAAGGTTAACATTTATATGATGCGAGGCACAGCAAACTTAAAGATCACACCAGAAACTCCACGTATTACTTCGAGAGAATAAAACGTAAGTTTTTAACAGTGTGTAGAACAAAGTCAAAGACATTCTTTATAGGGATTCCCAAAGCTTCGCTTCTCTCCAAGGTAAACGTTTCCCACAAAAAAAGCGACGCCGCTCCCGCATGCAAAGTTTATGTGTGAACACATTTCATGCACACCTCGTGTGATTACACAGATGAGTTTTCTGTGCACATTATACCGGGGACGAGGGCGGCAAACATTCACGGCAAATAGCCACTTCTAACCGTATCACACACAGGCCCACTTTTACATAATGCCTGTCAAAATGATACTTGCTGATTTTGTCTTTATGCCGGAGTGCTTTGCTGTATTATATACGTTATTCCTTTGTGTGTTTCTGTATTGAAATAGCAATCCGAAAAATCTAATTTAATATCTAGATATATTGATAGTTGTAAGAAATAGCATAAAGGTCCACTTTATTTTGATACTTGTTTTTCATACTAATCTGCAAAAGCGGCCGCGTTGGACCGTTTGATATTTTTATTATACATTGAGTGGAGTATTTAATAACAGCGCTCTTTGAGCAAGAAGCATTCGCACATGTTCTAGGTTATTTTAAAAAAAGTATGTTTATTTTCCAACTATTTACAATTTTTGTCAAAACTGTATAAGATGAAAAATATCCATTTATAACGCTATAAAAAAAAAACGCACATTTTAAAATTCAAAATTAGTTTCATTACTTTATACTGTAATCGCTCACTTGACTGACCATTATGAATTGTATTGAGTTTCAGTCTAGTAGTGTTTTCGTGAAAGCGTAATAGACAAAGAGGCAAACAGAGTTACTTTCGCATTTATAATATTAAAAGGGGTTTTTAGGTTTCCAGAAACAAATAAGTAATAACAGTGAACGTTTTTACTGCTAAGGAACCCTTCACTCTACATGATCTGAAACGCACTTGATTCATTTATTATATTTTTTCTGGTTATTACTTAAAAATACATACACAAATAAATCTACTTCCCACTCATTAACATTTACTTTATACAAAACATCAAAAAGCAATCAAAAGTGTTTCGTGGCAAAAAAGGAATTAAGGTAATCATCGCATCCATCACTGGGAGGCTTTGCTGAAGCGCCCCCTGGAGACTGTTCGAGAGCCCATAGCTCTGCTTTGATTGTGACGCATTCATTCGCCTTACACAACCGACAGCGGAATTACGAGAAAAAGTTTTTTCGTATCAATATTAAATAAGGATCTCAGGTTCGACAATAGTCTACGCTTTATCTAAGCATGAAATAAGAACATAATGCTAGGAATTACAAATAGGTCAGTATTTTGACTTTGATAGTTTTTGAACCTTAAAGCACTGAATGCCCTTCACATTTTATTGCTTATTTTTTTGTCAAATTTTTGTAATTTTATTAAGTTCTTTTTCAATTTTTGCCTGACTTAGCTAAAAAAATCTGTTATTATTAAAAATAACTAGTGGTCGCCCAGTGGTAGAAATTCGACCATAATTAATTTAAATTACAAGTTTGAACATGATTTATTATATATAAGAACGTAGTCTTAATTTTTGGTGAACAATAAAGTGTTTTCATTAATTCATTCATTCTTAAGGTTCTGTTGTCAAAGACTTATATCTTACTAACTGTCCGGCAGACGTCGTCCTGCCCGTAAAAATAGGGTTGATCGTAGAGGTTGAAATCTAGGTTGTATGTATTTTTGTATGTGTATCATGAAAATAGAAATTAAATTTTGTCTAAAATAAAATAAAATTTAGGGTGACTACCCCTAAGTTTAGGGGATAATAGATGTTGCCGATTCTCATAGATACCGGATAAGCACAAAAATTTCATCAATCGGTCAGCCGTCGGAGGAGTATGCACGAAACTGTAACACGAGTATTATATATAGATATACAGATTCCGCCAAAGCTACACTGTTGATTTGACTTTAACAATAAACAAAAGAGTATATATGCGTGTATGTGTCAAATGCATGGCCGTGTGTGTAATGTTTTTTTATGGTTTAATGTATTTTTTATGCATAATTTTATAAAAACATTAGCATTCTGCACTCCTTCTCTATATAAACTATCTCCTCCATCCGCGCGATTTTCGTAAAAAGGTGTACAAAGTTTTTACTTCAAGTATTATTAAAATTAATAAGTCAAAAACTTCCACATAGAAGTTATTAATTCCACGATTATTATTTACTGCTAATGTTGCATCTTCCAATAAGTAAATAGAGCAAAGTGTAATAAGATATAGAAGGTCTTGCGGCAAACGTGGTGGTGAACAATTTGTAGCGAGTCCAGGCACACTCTAAGGTGCCGTCCTCGCACACTTAACAAGTTAACTGATCTGTTTCCCCCTAAACTACTTTATTTGTTTAGGCCACAACAAATAGGTACTTTCCAAGAAGTTTCCTCGAGACCGCCTCAAATTGCGTCTGCAACTCTTGTATTGTTTAATCAAAAGAACGCGCCCAGGAGGATGTGTATGTGCTCAATAATAAGGATGCCTTATTTACTCGACATGTATGTACACAAAATTGTGAGCAGCTGAGGTTTATTTATGTGTTTGTTTATCTTTAGCCGTTTGTTGTCTAATCTTGGAAATTAAGTGGACAATACGTCGTGAATTAAGCTTTATTTAACGACTGAAATAAGCGTATGTCTTCATTGTTTGAAGTAAAGAAGGAAACAGCTTATTAGGTACAAAGTAATCACAACCGCGTATAATTACTGACCTCACTAACTTTGTTTTGTTTTATTTTGCAAAAAACAGATGTACACTGAAATTACAATTTAATTTTTCATAAATGTTATATTTAATTATATATTAATCTCTAATATTAAATATTTAATTGTACCACATTAATATTACAATCTAATCTAAAAAGGCTAATAAGTAATTTAAATATAACCTAAATTAACTAAAAGTATTCTAACTAATAGTGTCCATTAGCACTTTATTATTGTCTCTATTAGGGGAAGACACTTTGTTCATGTGTTCTTTAATAAGTTAGCACAGTACACTATACTTCAGTTTTGTTTATAGCACTAGTTCAAACGGTTTTTTCCTTTTGAGCCTTCTCGTTATTTCCGTGTTGTCGAGGAGCAGGATCGCCTTGACATTCATATGATGGTGAAGCCTAGTCTGAACATTATATTCTAATGTAACTCTTTATTATTATAATTTACTAGTTGTTGATTATAAACAGTTATAATTTGAGTAGTCAAAATAGTTAAAAGTTAGTCCCTATTTCACCCCTTTAAGGGTTGAATTTTGAAAAACACCACACACACACAATAATCAAAACTGTGAAAATTTTGTGCTACTTACTTTAGAAATGATGGTTTTCATACAAACTTACATCCCTCAAATTTTCATGGCCCTAACCCCAGTAGTTTAGCCTGTGCGTCAGTCAGTGAGGCCAAGCAATTACATGTGTATAAATGTTTTGATGAACAATGAGGCATTTTTATATATTCCACATGAACGCTTTTTACTAAAAACAACCCAGACGCACAATTAGCGGTAGTTTGTAATGACTCAGTCTCAGAAACAAGCCGCTCTAAATGAATCAATTCACATACGTAAATTGCCTCCTCTGAAAGCTTGGCAAGGTTGATATTGACTTATGTTATTTTGTGAAATAAGTACCAGTTTCCCTTTCTATTCTGTTAATTCTAATGAAGGGTTGTACCCTCACAGCCGCTTCTTTCAAATGTTTGTACAATGGATGCTAATTTGGCAAAGGTATTATACATTCATGTGATTTTGAACTTTGAGAACATAATTGGTTTGAATAGGGTAGTGTTTCTAATATATTTTTTCGATCTATTCATGTGTTAGAAATTGTTTATATTATCTGAGTATCTAGTTTTATTATAGTCCATCAAAGTATTGTACTTTAATTTAATCATCGTTCATCTATTGAGTATGAAATTATAGATGAACTTAGTTTCTGCTTGCTCTTTCTTCACAAATTTAGGATTGTCATGAAGTATAAACGTATTGTTACGAGCTACAGGACTCGAATTAAAATAAATGCCGTTGGAATTAATATAGAGTTTATTAGAACTGTACAAACACGTATAAAACAGGTGCAAATAAAGCTAGATGCAACCAGTATACATTGCACGATTCAATGCAATGCAACACGCGCGAAGTCCGTCAGAATATCGCTAATCGAAACTACTACAAACGTCTTACTCGTATTGTAGTTGTCGCTTGACTGTCCCACCCCTCCGTTTGGGCATTGTTTTATACTAAACTGTATAATACCGACAAAAGGGCCCCGTTCACGCACATCTGGCAAGCTTCGACGCAATGCAACAACAACAAAGATTAATTCGTTCGACAGTAATTACAGCCATAAAATAAGTACGATAACAATAGATGTTTTTAAAGTTTAAACACGAAGTAAATAAAAGAATTCGTTTTACAACATGCAGGTGTGCGGTCTTTGTCGGTATGTAACATATACAATACTACATTATATCTACCCACTAAGTCCATTGAAACGCATAAATCACGGGCTAGATTCTCATTTTCTATACTAAGGATGTCCGAGATAGCTCCCGGAATTGTCTATTGTATATTGCCCATAACACAAGAGTAACTTAGCTTATCTTTGGAACATACAATGTGTTTGACGGCTGGTTTATATTTTACTCCCAATAATTAAAATAGAGATAATTAAGATTCGATAACTTGGATAATATAAATTGGGTGCTTTTTACGATGACTGTGCGAACGAAGTCGTCTAAACAGTTCCGTTCTTCTCATACAATTTTAATTAATTTACACATTGATTTTAGTCTCCCAAAAAATAATTTCTAAAAAATAGTTCTACAAATTAATGTGTATCTTGTTTGTAAAAAGAAATGTGTTTTGTAAAAAGAAATATATATGTCCTACAAAAGGCATAGTACATATACGATATATTATATCGTGTTACTACTAAATTGTGTAAAGATTTTCTCACTCCGGCAAATAGTGGTTGGTAATCCTATAAGTGATTGACAAGTCTCTAGTTAAATATTTACACACCGTCTTAAGTAGAAGGATCTGTAGAATCTAATCTAACACATTTTAGACAGAGGGTATAAATGTACATGAAGTCGATGTAATACGTAATTTATTATATTCTACATATCTATACATTTACATTTGCAGATAGCTATTTGCTTTTGTTTCTTTTATAGAACATTTACTAATGCTGACGTTACCCAGCTCATATCTGTCTTTTCATTATAATGAAGCAAACAAAGTGATTCATGTAAAATTTTGTGCTGTGCCTTCTTACCAAATTGTTTCAAATTATATTATAGATAAGCTAAGAAATCTTATATTTAAATTTCGTTTCAAATCTCCTTAGACACTAGGTTGCCTGGAAGAGATCGCTATTAGCGATAAGACCGCACATTGTTCTAATGCAAATGTATCCATATCAATTAATTGCCTAGATTTAAGTTTATGGTGAAGATAAAAGTTTACATACATGTTTACATTCAAGAGTTTTTATCCAATGGCAATCATTGTAATTCAGGAAAATAATAAGTTTTGGCTTTACCTAATCATGCGTACAACGAATTTCGATATAGATCATTAATTTATATATCTCGACTAACAGTCATCGCCAAATAAATGTAGCATTAGTTCTATGGATATAGTAATAAAATAAGTTATAATTAGATTATTTAAAAGTAATAGCCGAATAAGTAGGTAACCTAGAAGACAAGCTTCAGAGAATGAAAGATCATGCTCGTTTATAAAACGTAATTATTCTGAGAATACTTCTTCTACCAGAATGCTGATCGAATTAAGTATAATTAATCGTATGTTACAACGATATCAATAATTAGCTACCCTAGAGCGCTACTACGGCGTATGCCTCGAACCAAAGCCCAAGTGAGGTTTAGTTTATAAGTACTATGGAATCATTGTTCGCTGCTACGCCCACTCACATTTATTTCCAAGCGATGACGAAAGGAGTCAAGTAGTAAACACAACTATCCACAAATATTATCTAATAAGTAATCCCACTCATTACAGTAGTACAACAATCTTATAGAAGGTTGAAAATGGTGTTACTCCAAAGAATAAATTAAAAAATGAGAGGGAGACAATTAAGGTGTTAGGAGCATGAATGACTAGGAATAAAAATCATGCGACAAAAAATATGTTACACTGGCAGATTGATGAATATAAGAATAAAGGTAGGTCAAACAAGGATTAAAACAATTAAGGAACAAAATGAAAGGATTATACGAACGATGACAGGATGATTTGTGGTGTAGCAGAGAATATATGTCCGAATAGGAGTATCGAAGAAAAAGGTTTAGTGTCCCAATCCAAAATAATAAAAAAGTTTAATTCAAAGAGAGAGAATGTTTTAATTGTCTCCGTTGATTTATTTAAAATTGAAAATTCATTTTTTGTATAAAATTATTGTAAGTTTTAATATTTTTTTCTTTATTTAACAATATGTTGTGATATTCGGGTAATTTTCATAGGTTATAATTTATGTATATCAACATAACAAAAACCCTTTACGACCCATTGTTTTCTCTATAACAATCATAATTATTTATTACACCTTGTACTGTCACAAAAATGACAATTTTCATTTCGTAAAGTTCCCTTATAAAGACGAAAGCAACCCTTCCCATTTTGCTTTCACCATAAATCACCGTGACGTGAGAACGAGACAACAATAGAAGGCTCTGTGCGGTCGGCATTTTGAACACTTTGAACGGTTTTAGTTAAAATGTTAAGAATTTGTATGCGGGTGGTTCGCTAACACCCAGTATAATGAGAGACGCCTATCTAAGCAGAAATCAAGGGTGCAGAAGGGCCTCGAGAGATCTTCCTTTGGCAGTCATTGCAACGGTATAAGCTGTGCGTGTACGGTAATAAAAAGTAACATAACTTTTAAATTTTGACAAAAGCGAAACGAGTTCAAATGGTCATGTGAATAAAATCTGAAAAAAAATTAATCACAATTTGTGATAAAATTAAGCAAAACGGATCTTATCAGAGCCCTGGTGCTTACTTCTAGCAGCGAAACAATATAACTGTCCATGGTAAAGGAGGTGTCGTTGCCACTCTATATTGAGGGTGGTGATCTATGCTTAATATCTGATATATTATATCTATAATTTATATCTGAACTGATTCTTGAAATATGTTTTTTTTTGTGCCACAAGAACTTGTTATTTAACGTCAGTCAAAGAACTGTGATTTGGCTGAAGTGGGATGGGTGTTTACATGAGGTCTACTTTTTTTGGTGCAAATTTAAGAACTTTACATTACTACTCGTAAATGGTAACTGTGGCTAGCTAGATACTAGTAGATGCAGAAACTAAGTTATATTAATAAACAACTCTTACAGACTTACAATAATGAACTCGAAAACTTTAAATTGAAATGTTTGCACACAATCCTACCTTTAAAGACAGCGTCCGTAGCAAAACACCATGAACCAGACGAAATAAACGATGAATATTGTTGAGAAACAATCGCAATAAATCTAGTAACGTACGAGGCAATTCTCCTTCGGTGGGGCCCAGCTATTGGGAACTTTTGCAATATTGACGGAATCGACGCCTGCCTGCATATGAAATGGTGCAAGATTGCAAAGAAGCGCATATCACCCAATCGCAAGTATCCATTTGGCAGTCAAATGCTGATGACAAACATGAAGTCGGCAAGACTCGATTTAACTTTCCTTCCGTTGCCGCGAAACCTTTTAAAAGTTACACTATTGATTTTTCAATGGCAATAAATTTAAACTTTGATAAAGTCACAATATGAAAAGACAGTAATATTATTTCTCCTGCTATTGTATGTTGTAGAGGATTTGTAAAGAAAATATTGACAAAATTTATTATTTTATAATCTTTTTTGATTTTCATTATCAATCGATAATGAAAATCGACATACCTGTACGTGATATCAAAATACATGCCTAATCATAAGCGACCGTTTTTAAAGTTTTTGTATGTCAATCAATCTGCAAATCTGTTTGTTTCGAGGGTTTGATTTTAAGGAATACAATAGGAATATTATCCTAAATTTACGTGTATATTTTACTTCGAAACCTTACAAGGTTCAGAATATATGAAAATCAAATCCACGTCTTTTATTTATTTTATGACGCAGTTTCAACAGGGTAAAGTTTTACATTTGATTTCGTATGAGTGTAGTGAGCTAAGATGTTGTAATTTAATTAAACAGTCAATATAACAATAACTTATCTACTATTATTATTATAATACTGTTACGACTCTGGTCCCGACAAAAACAAATTCACACCTGCATATCTGTTAAAATACATTTTATTCTCTTTCGACATTTGAACTTTTTTTTGTTTACCTTATGTTTAAAATTTGTGATTAGAAAACAGCCCATTGTTGTATTGTAATCTTTTATGGCAGTCATTAGCCAGTTGTAAAATACTAACTGATTCTCGGAAATTCGGTTCACGCGATCGGGCAGACATATTGCATTTGTGCATTATAAAGCAATGCTCTGATTGAGGAACGAGGACACGAGCGAAGCAAGACATGTGTACTGTTATCGGGAAACTTTAAGTGACAGATTTTGCGCATTTACTTGAATCACGACCTTCTGCATTACGTTTGGACTTGTTGTGTTCGGTTATATTTGTACCTGTGTTATACGTGTTTGTATAGTTCTAATAAACTCTATAGTAATTGTTACGGCATTTAAATTCAGTCTTGCGTCGCGTAACAATCATTTTTCATATATTTAAAAAGCAAGACGATGGCAAAGTATTTAACGCTAGATTTTATACATTTAATTGTATTTTAAACATAGTTTTATAGGTTTTGTTCCCCATATACACATTAAGTGATAATTTATAATCATTTCGTGTAAAAGCAAGAAAATGCGGCCTTATCGATATATTCAAAACGACCTCGCCCATGAACTGTTTCAAACAATCGAAAGTATTTGACGTTGGTGTGCAAATCAAATACATCTAAATAGGTACCCAATTCATTGACATAATTTATCGAACTTTCCTACAGACAATGCCAAAGGCAACAAAGGACCCACTTTCCTTATGTTGCTATACATGAATCCCATACTGGGAGTGCATACAATTCAAAGTCAATATATCGCGCACGTGCACCGATGTCCTATTGATATTGTTCTAAACGGAACTCGTAAAGTTTTCCAATATCGAAAGCGTGTCGAGTGCATGCAAACAAATTGCATATTCGCCTTTCGGCGCGCGGCGTCGCTCCCACAAAGTCAATGCAACGCTATGAAATTTTAGACTGTTTGACAGATTTCAATAAAAATGAAATCGGCCCTTTACGCGCCCACCCACAATACAGGATTCCTTAAAGACGAAAAGCTTCCACTGTTTTTTTCATTTGACTCTCTGTCTCTCTTCTCTTTCACCTTCTCTAATTATTTAAGGTCGGCACAGTATTTCTTTTCATTCCATACTCCTGATGCTCCTTTTGTTGAAGCAGTGGGAATTCATTTCGTACACCACCGGGTCCTTTTTGGAGGTTAGGCCTTACGCGACGAGATTAAGTGCCGCACGGCTTGTTCGGGACTCTGGTACAGTCGTTCCCCAATACTCCACCAAACCTGAACCTGCCTCCCATGTGCTCGCGCTCATGATAGGAAGAGCATGAAACTGTTACACTACAAATCATCATGTCATTCTTCATATATCCATCCATCTTTTTTTTTGGTCAACTTTACATTTGTACCCGTCAATCTTCCAGTTCCAGTCATTTGATTATTTTTTATATTTCAACTAAGAATTTTAATCTTAAATGCCTACAATCATAGAATCAATCAAATTCAACCCAATTTACTTATTGAGCTATATTTACAACTTCTAGTCTATTTATATACAATAATAAATCGTTGAATGGTTAGAGTTTGTACATTGCGTAAAAATGTGAAAAGAATCAAGGTCTAATTGGAACCAACAGATTCCAAAAATGTAACCTTTAGAATTTTTGTCTGTCTGACTGTCTTTCTGTTTGTCTGTTAAAGCATCACGTGAAAACTACTGAACGGATTTAAATCAAACTCGATATAGAGCTACCTTTTATCCCAGGGCGTAATTTAGCATATTTTTAACACAATAATAATGTAGCTTTCGTGTGGATAGACGAAAATAGCGAAAAAGATGTCGCTGCGATTGCATCTTTTTGGAAATTACTGAACGTATATAAATGAAACTCGACATAATTACCTACACTTTAACCCGATAAATGAAGTCGTTTCCATAGAATAGACTGATTAGTACAGTAGATGACGCTACAATCGCGTTTTTTCAATTCACTAACAAAAACCTACGTTGTCATAAACAACATGCCATTTCCATTGTATTAGTTCAAATCAGGTTGGGTTGATTCACTTTTGTGTTTTGTTGGGCAGTTGTCTAGACTATATAGGCTTAGTTTGTTTGTTATTATTGTATGGAAAACACGGAATTAAGTTTTTGTGCAAGTAAAATAACGTTACTGCCTAGGTTTAACACGCGGCGCAAAATCTAGTTGTTTTATAATTTTCTATCCCATGGTTCAAAAGTCAGAAGCGTGGAATAATAATATTTAGGTCTTTACCATAGATAATAATAATTGGTCTTTACATATAATTTGGCGTTTTGATGAAAGTGGTCAGACTTTCGATCGTTTAGTTAGGAAGTCCAAATTAAAAAATTCAAAAAGCTTACGTATATTCTTTTTTGCCACTTTAGATGCGACATATTTCGAACAATTGACTTTAATAAACAATTTAAAAGAACAAACTTAAGACTTTAAATATGACTAATGACACCCCACACGTCTATGTACACAATTTATTTCATCACGCAATCAACTGACACACAGTTATCCGAATTGTTTTTTTACTACTTTAAAAGTTCAACAAATCACAACGTCTTACAATTTTCTTTAAAAAAATTAACTGTTAATCCAGACGAAACAAAAACTGCACTTATTGCTTACAAATAGAAACATTTCTTAGTCGGGGTGTTTCCACCAAGATAAAGTCACTTTGTCAGACTATCTATAATTTATTCCTCCGGCAGTGTCTAGTCTCCCCCTTACTGTTCTTTGTCTGTTTTACTACGCCCACTTAGAAGGCATTTTTATGGACCCCTGGAAATCCCTTGTCGTCTTACCTTACACAACTTACATGGATCAGGTGCGATATCTAATTGGGGTTGACATCTACAATGTATTTTCTGTTATGCATTGCTATGACACTCTTGACATTTATCAACAGTCATACTAATTTATTTTCCAATTTATTTATTTATTTCCCAAAAAAAGTATAATGATCAAAGTGGGAAAAACAAGTGCCCAATATTTGTATCTAAAATTATAAATTAACTTGTTACAATATCATTTATTGCATAAAATGTCACATGCATATAATTTAAAGAAGATGTTTAGTATTTGACATTTTCATTTCGATTCGATCATTGGTGTGTCATGTTTATTGATGAGTGTCACCCGGGATGGTACTAACTAACCAATTCTCTATTAACACTTTAATGACTGCTTAAACATGATCATATCATCATATCGCTCTGTCAAAAAAGTATCGAGAACAGTATGATTTAATTATGGTTCCAAATTCAATTTTTGTTGTTGTTAGATTGGAGCAACTGTTTTTCATTTTGGCGCGGAGTTTGAGTTATATCGGCCATTTAGATTATGAGATTAATCAACTATAGACGTTACGGGCAGAAGGTAGTATTAGATAAATAAACCTCTATATTACCGATATAATATTTAAAATCCAATATAACGTTATAGAACATAACCATAAATTTTATAAACAGTAGACTAACATTTCAAGTAATAAAACTAGTTTTAGAGGATTTGAATTTGAAGTTTATAGTTTTCATTCTTAATTTCCAGAACTTGCTTGGAATAAAGTTTACTTTCGTTGAAATTTGAGTTCATAATACAAACGTATCCTGAAATATTTCTCAACCGCAAGCGTAAATAAATCAAACAGGATAGGATGAAAATTAATGAACACTAAAATGAAGTGAATTAATGGCTAGTTCTTACTATTCATTGACTTGCCTTAGCATTGGCAGAATTTTGACATTACCTACAGGTAAATTAGCTTCGAGAGCTTTTTGCATATGTATTAGTAGGTATTTGTATATTTTCACACACATAGGACTTCTAAACTTGAAATTTAAATTTTCTTGCAATTTTTTGAGTTAAAAATTATGTTCAATATTAATATTTTTTATTTTAATATCGTTTAATATTATATAAAAATACATTTAAAAAATATTAATCATTTTAATTGTGCTGACAGTACACTAATATAAACGCAAAAACGTCTCGAAGCTAATTTATCTGTACTCCTATAATTTGTAGCTTTTATCAAATTTAAATGCTAGTCGGTAAGGTAAATTAACAGTTAGTGAGATTTCAATAAAATGATGTAATTTCTAAAAATATTCCATTGTTGTCTAGGTTCATACTTACAAAAACACATAAAGATAAAATGGTTTTTAATCCGCCTAAAAGAAATTTCATTTCCAAAATGGTGAAATTATATTTATTTTTGCAACAATCGGAATAAAGGGCAAAAAATAAATAATCACAAGTCGTGAGACACGAAAATAATTGTAACTCCAGACCATCAATCAGCGAGGGACCAGCAATGGATAGAACACAAAAACACGGGCGAGTGACCGAACAATAGATGTCGCTGACGATCCGTCGCACTCAAGCCAAGATGGCCGCCGCCTTTTGGCAGGAACCACTGAAGCGGATAATTGACAAAGGATACAGTCTTTGTATTCTGCCTTAGGCCATCCCGAAATATCCTTCAAAATTTAGCGTAATATGCAGATGCTTTTCTGGGCTTAACAATAATAATAATCTACGTTATTTTATAAGAAGAAAAGCATGAAACACTTTGGTAACTCCTAATTTCTCATGACGTCCAGTGGCAACACGAAATCAGTCTTATAATGTTACCCTACGCGATCTTTGTTAAACTGCATAATAAAACTGCTCGAGTTGCGACAAATGAGAAGTGTAGTAATTGCAAGACAAAAACTTCGATAAAGCTAACTAACATTCAGAGTTAATAATGAAACTAATTATTTTTAACACCATATTATTATATCGAAAGGATGAACATATTACCACATTTTAATTTATTAGGTAAACTAAACAACTGACCTTGTGACATATTTACAATTCAATTTATTTACTATAACGCTAAAGAACACAACATACATATTATGTGAATATTTTTAAAAAGACTAAGGGCTGCTTGTATAACGTTACTTAAATTTATTTAAGAAACACTAAACGCATTTAACACCCTTAAATACAATTAGTGTCTTGCACAACGCAAAATTTGTCGCTAAATATGTTTAAAGAACTGTCAATACATTTTGTGTATAACGTATTTAGGCTGTTTAATATGATTAAATAATTTTGTTTAAAGGCGATCGTTATGCAAGCGACCCTAACAGTTTAAGAAACAAAATTACTTTTTCGGTATTCACATTATAAAAATATATGGTCGCCAACCCAAACAGACATTATAATACAAGAGCGCCATTCTTCAAGAAGAAAAACATACTCCACAAAAGTTCTATTATTTATAGCACATACTTATTCAATAAACTCGATGTCCAGCCCCCGCCTTCCTAAATTACATTAACTAACAATAGTACGACGCGCTTGTTTATATTTGTGCATCGACAACTTGATTGCATCATGCCACTTCGTTACTCCACAAAAACGGTTAGGACATAAAATATCGGGTAGGGTCGAATCTTATCCACAAATTGGCTCCCCCAACCTTTCCAAATTACAGGCTATTTCTGTATACGTGTAGGAACCCCAGGACGTGGACGAAAAAGAAATTCGCTTTTCGCATACGAGCCGTTGATCATGCCTAATTTATTTTCAATATTATATATATTATAATTACCATTACATTTTTTTAAATGAGTTATTTGTTTAATTCGTAAAACTAAGAAATTAATCATTCCCAGTTTGATCATAAAAAAATATTGGAATATAATTCAAGTTGTTACAACAATTCAGTTGGAAATAGCATGTTACAGTAAATATTAACATTATTTGTATAATAAAAAAGCAGCCGTTATAACACCATTTTAAATCTTGCTTTTAATATATTATCATAGAAATAATTTATATTACTCGTTAATTAATAATTAATGCGCTATTCGACGCCTTTTGCTTGTACAAAATTATGACCGCATAATTTTGTACACGGTTACTTACTAGGAGGCCTACTTTTGTAATTTACCCTTTTTTCAATGTTTAAAAATAGGTTCCATAATTATTTTAGTGAGTTGTGTTTTGTGAGTTTAGTTTTGAGAACACTTATCATACCTTGAAAAAAAGAGATTTTTTACAGAAATTCGTATAAACTCAATAGCCTTATTCGCGTTTGCTCAATATAAAACGAATAAATAAGTAGTGCTAAGTTATCAGAAGATATGAAGAGATTATCTAATTATCGTACGTTTGGTTCAAGAATTAAGCGTAAGCATGCATTTTCTCTTAAAACTGTGTTTTCAAGACGTCATTTCAATAAAAATCTCCATTAAATAGAATCAGAGATCGTTTTCGTAAGTAGGCCCACAATATGTTCGAGTCAAAACAAAGAACTGCTATTAAAACTTCATGAAATTGCCGTTTAAGAACTCTATTGCAATATCAATAAAATTCAAGTTAAAATCCAAGGCAATAGGGCTGCCACTTTTGTTATTATTATAATAGTGCTATTCATTTATATGCGAGTGCATTTTCGATACATTTACAGCCGCCGCTATTATACTTTGTGGATTGAAGAAGTACACTATTCGTCTGTCTCATTAATCGAAACTATATTTCTTCGAAATCAGTTCATTATCTAAAAAAAAAACTTATTATTGTTACGACCTAGACGCCGACAAAAACAAATTCACACCTGCATACCCGTAAAAACACATTTTATTACCTTTCGGCATTTGGACTTCTTTGTTTGCTTTGTATTTAAAATTTGTGATTAGAAAACAGCCCATTGTTGTATTGTAATCATTTATGGCAGTCATTATACCCAGGTGTGTCGGATTAAGATATGGAGCATTGCAGTTGCGCAGTATAAAACGATGACCTGATGGAGGGGGGAATCAATCGAGCGAAGCAAGACGTGTGTACTGTTATCGGAAAACTTTCAGTGACAGACTGCGCATTTTATTGAATCACGACCTTCTGCATTACGTTTGGACTTGTTGTGTTGAGTTATATTTGTGTTATACGTATTTGTATAGCTCTAATAAACTCTATAATAATTCCAACGGCATTGTAATTGCAGTCTCACGACTCGTAACATTATTATAAATATGTTAGTAAAATTATCTAGGTACTTACGTACAATTTACGGATGGTTAATTGTAATTACAACTATCTCCAACATTGGTATAGCCCTACCGATAAGGTTTAAAATCAACTTTTGTCTGTTCACTTTCAAGAACATTATGTAAGTCACATCGGCTATTCCCTGGTAATAATTGGTAAAGTTTACGTCATAATTTCGTTATGGAATTTTCAATGGCAAATATTTTAATTGAGAGCCAAGACAGTTTGGTAATTAGGCCAGAGCGCAGGTAATTATGCTCTAGAAAGTTTATTAAATCGCCAGAAGTTTACGCACAATTCAATACATAACTGTAATTAGAATAAGAGAAAGTTCTCTTTTGCTGCAATGTAAACAAATATCATCTTCCTTCTCAAACGGTTATATCATAAATAAAGTCGTAAGCGGACATTCTAAACATAACATTCGATTAAAAAACTACCTAAGGAGTGCATACTTCCCGGCCAGGATTCGAACCCAGGTCATTAGAGCGCGAAGCCCTTTAGCCCTTAAGCTCACGGGACTATTTTTATAAATTTTCTTTTCTACGTTAGACTATGAGAACCGTTTTATTTGAATTCAGAACAAAGAATACCCGATTCATAACGGGTTTGCAGTATTTATACAGCGTTGATAGATTAATTTAAAAGTACCTTCATTATTATAAAATCTAAAATGTTTCTATAATTAAAAAAATACCAGATTTCCACAAAGCAAATACTAGTCTAAATCTTTAGCAATAGATGGAGCCACTAATACAGATGCTATTAACAAATATGAACACCCAAATTTACTTCGTCTGATCACAAAACCATTCAAAGCATTGCCCGCAACTAGCTTTAACAGACGGCCTGAATGCCGCAGAATAAACGCCGTGGCAACGCGAACACTCATTCCAGCGAAGTTCACCTGAAAAGCCAACTCGAAGTGCGATTTAAACCACAAATAAACATTCGGATAACAACTATGAGCTTGTGGTACCACTTTTAAATGAACTAGCATGCCTATCGTTTTAGTTAGGTTAGCTTTATAATGGTCTAGGTTTGCAGAGCGCATAAATCAATGCCTTCTTTTTGTTAAAGGAAGATTTATTAAGATCAAATCGGCTGGTCGGTCATCTCCACTTTTTGCTATTAACCTCGTATACAGTTCTTAAAAACGTTTCTCTTCGCACCATAGAGCTTTCGAATGAGCAAGCACGACTGCACCTCTGATGTTGCAAATGTCCATAGGCGACTGTAACTGTTTCTCATAGTGTGGTCCCTCAGCCTGTCCGCTGTATTCTAGCAATAAATTGTCCAAGAGTGTTGCAATCTATGTAAAATGAAGAATTCCTTAGAGATGATGAAAGTCAAATAATTAATTTCTGTTCTTAAAGAAGGATTTAATCACAATTATAGCATATTTTAACTACATTTAGTGATAAAACTATTTAAAAAGATCTTGAACCCAAGTTTCATTGAAAGTATTTCCTTGTAGTTTGTAGATTTAAATAAAAAGCAATGGAGAAATATCGTTACATTTTTCAAAACCTATTTTAAAATAAGTAACACACCTATTAAAGGTGTACAAAAGAAAATATTGGCTAATATTAGTTTTTTTCTACAATTTCTCTATACTATACCATTGTGCTGCGGCGTTCAAAATGTTCCTGACTGCCAAATATCATAATTACGTGTATAGGCCCTTAACTTGGTTCTAAAAATATCTTTTTGATGGCCTCGGAGGTTGAGCAGGCTAAGTCTTTGCCGGCCTACATCACTGCTATGCAGCCTGCATAGCAGTGATGTAGGCCGGGTTCGATTCTTAGTATAGTACGTTTCGGAAACGTATTTTTTCCGATGTTTACTATGGTCTGGGTGTCTGGGAGCGGCCCTAGAGTAGAGTAGTACGTTGTATATTACGCATAACATAAGCGTAACTTGCTTAATTTGGGGATATACAATAAAATATGTGTCTATATGTCTGTCGATTATTATAATTATTATAAAATGAGTATAACATAATGTGGACATATATAATCAGGCCTGACGATTTTATAACGATTACATTTTAACTAACAAGGACACGGGAACCCTAAAACGTACTTTGATTAAAAGTGAAATTTAGCTAACCACCTATCAATCAATATCCTACTATCCTATTAATTGTTTTTAAGAACTAAATCCGTATTTATATGGAATATCCGAACTGTTCCGTGTTGCCATAAAATATTGTTTTGTTTGATGTCAGTCAAAAACCTACAATTTGTTTTGGCTTGACTTGTGACTGTGACTTACATTTTACCTACAAAAAGTTAATTCAAGAATGTTCTTATTGTTACAGAAATGTCGTGTACAACCTCAGTCTCACGGATTTGAATGAACAGCGTCGACTCGTTTGGTACTCGCCAGAGAAAGATGTCCAGATGTGTGTTGTCAAAGGAAAAGACGAGGTAACGTGTAACATGCTAATATAACAATATATAAAATTCAAGTTTCTGTCTGTAATTTCAAAAAGATATTATTTAAACGGATTGTTGTAGGTAGGAGATATTTTTATTGGGTTTTTTTTTACTTACTTAATAATCATTAAACTATTTATTTTTTTAAGTCTGTCTAATAGTTTGTTTTGACTAGGCTCCGAAAAGACTTTTTGGTTTTATGAAAGTTTTGAATTTAAGAAAAATGTTATTTTGAATTTCGTCGATATTCTTAACTAAAACAGTAACTGAAATAACAGTCAAACATTTCATGATACAAATAATAATTATGTTAAGATGTATACGTAACGCCGAAAATTTGGTTTTCATGTTTTAATTCAATGAACCAAATTAATGATGCAAATTGATTGATTAAAATAAGTAGCAATATTCTAGGCTTCTAAAGGTATAAAATCGCATTTAAGCTTTCGATACAATAATGGAAGAGATAGGAAATTGAAACTTTATGCAGCTTTTATTAAATAACTTGTATTGCACTGCAGTCCCTATTACGAACTGTTAATAATTTTTAAACAAGCACCACTGGGAGGCAGTATCAATAGTATGCAACGCCATCTTGCGGCGAATAATTGAATTTGGAACGAGCCGGTAGCGTATGAAACGAGGCCGTACTCCGGTAAACGTCTCTCTACCGAATGCCGTCAAATTAAAAAGCCAATTGGGCGGAAATTCGCGTCGGAGTGCGGTGCGGATAAGACGCTCCGCGCGGCACAACCTTATTCTATGTAGTTTGAGTTAATGAGCGACCTCGTTTCAAGATTAGGGTGTATGAATGAGGTACGGTGAATTTACAGTGAGGGTAGTGACGGTACATGTGCGTGTGCTACGGCATAATGCCGTCCCTACTTAAATATTCCGTAGTAGAAATCGTGTACTTAGAGATTTTATGGCACAGAGTATAATGTAAACCGCTGACCTTTCTTAAGAGATACACGAAACAAAACAACTTTTGAAGCGTAGTATCTACTAAAGTGTGTGCCATTTTTATGATAATATCATCGTATTCACGTCTTATTGCTAGTCTCTAGCCTGCCCCTAATAACTGGAAAGCTTGTCTACAACGGACTGTCAGGTTTCACACATCGTTTTGGTTAATATGCGTGTGTTTTCGCGATAATTTCCACCATTATAACAGCTGTAACAATTACACATTATGGCAGAAAGCTTAAAAGGTGCTTTTTAATATATAAGTGATATATTCAAGGCTTTTATACCCACTTCAAGTTCATATATATATATATATAAAAGCTTCCTTTTAATGAAGACAAGACAACACGTGCCTCAAGACGATTCAAGTTTATTTTTGGGTAATATCATGTTTTTTCAGGAAACTTCTTCATACTTAGTATTAGTAATTATTTTAAGATTGGAAAAGTTTTAACAATGAAATACCTTCCGTATTATTATTCTCAGTGATGAATTTCAAATTATAGTTTCAGAAAAAGTTTAAAATTCTTCATGATTCAAGGTTATCTTTCAATTTTTCTTATATTTTTTGTTTTGACTTGAATTGTGTTGAGGCACGTGATGTCTTGACTTGAAAAAATTATTAAAAAAATCCCAGTGTTTTTTCATTAAAAGGAAGCTTTTTAGGGGGCGTCGCAAGAAATTTAATTTTTAACGACCACCCTAATATATAATGTATATGTTCATTAGTAAACGAGAATAAATATACATCTAATAGATATGTGTCACTCATTTATGTCGCCTATAAAAAGCCTTGTAATATTTCCACTGAAAAGAGAATTTTTATACCTTTGTTTATTTTAATTATTTTTTCATGAAGACCTTGAGCATTAATCGATTTGAATGAGACTTATTACTTTACTGTTGCCAACCGAAAGCCCACGTTTAACCCTAGTAGTACATACATACATACATAACTTCACGCCAGGTCTCTTGCGGGGTAGGCACGAACAACAGAGCGCCATTCAGGCTTATTCTTACACACCTCACTTGCTTCTTTGACATAGCTTGTATTAAAAAACCTTTTTAAAAAACAAGTTACTAGGTTTATAAAGGTAGAAAGGAAAGCGAAGGCTAGGAAAATGGTTATCAATACAATAATTTCTAATGATCCTGATAAGCCTGACATTTACCAAAAAACAGTTTAATATACAGCCATTAAAGTGCTGGTAAAGTTAGCCAACCTTCAATTTTATTAGTTTTAGGCTTCAATCATATTTCATGTAAACATGAACTAAGGCGCCATAAACGAAAGTTTCGTACAATTTTATGATCGTGTTTATTTTAATTTATATTATACTTGTAAATTAAATGGAAATTACCTAATGCTTTTAGCATGAAACAAAAATAGTAGGAACAATTAAAATGTCCAGTAAATAATGTCACTGTTATGTTTTACACTATCATATATTTTTTATTTTTTTTTACATGGGGAAATGCGTTACCGCACCGTCAGCCGCGCGGGGGATCATGCGCGGCCGGTGTGTGGGGCTCCCCGACGCCGGTTCAATACGACCGGCGCCGGTATACCCACTAAAACCCCATAGGAGCCTTCTTTCCGCCTAGCGCCGGGGTCACGGTATGTGCGCGAGCTTAACCCGCGACCCCGGCAGCGGCTGGCCGCCTCATAAGCAAAGGCGGCCTCTCCTGTGTGCGGGCCGGGGAATGGTGTTTCCCCGGCCCTGAGAGGGACGCGCGGCTACCTCTCGCGCCCTCTCGCGGCATTAGTGCGGGCGAAGGTCTATATGGATCTCCCAGACCTCGACGCCCGCTGCCGCCGGGAGGGGGAGGCTGCGAAGGATTCCTCCTGCGCCATCACCCCTCCCTCTCCTTCCTCCTCCCCCCGCCGCCTCGCGCACTCAGCAGCGTCAGCGGCTGGGGGGGCCTTCGCGATAGGGGGGGGAGGGGGAGGCTGCGAAGGATTGCTCCTGCGCCATCACCCCTCCCTCTCCTTTCTCCCCCTCCGCCGCCTCGCGCTCTCAGCAGCGTCAGCGGCGGGGGGGGCTTCGCGATGGGGGGAGGGAGAGGATGCGAAGGATTTCTCCTGCGCCAACACCCCTCCCCCCCCCCGCCGCCTCGCGCACACAGCAGCGTCGGCGGACGGAGCGGAGGAGGGTAGGTCGCCGGTCAGGCGGGCGGTGGTGGGGTGGACATCACCACCGCCGTCCTCGACGGCCAGCGGAGAAAATCTCGACGCTGGCGGTCGCAACGGAAGGGATGGGTGTTTGGGGAAGAGGTTTGGGAAGGAGGGGAAAGCATTAGGATTAGGAGGCGGAAAGGTGGGACACCACTGTCACGGAGTGAAGGGGGGAATGTGACAGTGGCCGCTCGGGGCCCCGGGGACACATCCCCTTGTACCGCTACCTGGACGGGGCGGCACCCCCTGGGGGTACACTATCATATATGACTATACCTTATTTTACTTAGAAGATAATTTTGTTTATTCATATACCACATTGTCGCACTCAATTAAATTGTTTAATAATGTTTAAATGTTTTCTTCAACTAAAATTATACATCAAAGTAGAAAAAAAAACTCTGAACTTTATATTTAACTAAAAATTAACATATAAGAAAAAACAAGATTTAGATACTCCCATAACTTAGTTATAGGACTTAGTTTCTAATAGTTCCATTTTTTACTGGGTGATTGTCATTTGTAGTACTTAATTCGTCTTTCAGAATAATAGAAGATAACCTATTCGACGCGCCTTAGGCCAGTTCTCGTCAAGCTTATCCTACACTACACCGTTCCAGTACCAAATTTTTACTATACTAAATTAATTTACCTGCTAAAATTTAGGGATTTGTAAGTTATCTAGGGCTTTACTTATAATCGTTTCTTAAATTTAAAGAAACTGCTCAGTAACTAATTAATGAAAATTACACCCATAAACTCCTCTTTAGTCGAATATTTTCGGTACAACCTACTTTTATCATTCAAATTTCGTTTATCTGTGCTCCTCATTGGTACACAACAGGTAATAGACCTTTATAAGCGAAAAAAAGAGATTGATTTGTTGATTAGGGACTGATTCTGATTCTCTTACTTTTTTTTATACCTCGCACTGCAGTGGTATACCGTTAGGCATTACTTCACTGCAGCGGGGAAGAGAGGGAGTTTTTTCCTTTCGATTTCGTCACGAACCTTTTTGGACATAATTTCGCTTATCATATTATTGACATTGTGCCAATTTTCTTCTCGATTCTCTTACTCAAGAGATACCTAATCGTTTCTTAACGAGATTATTATAAGTAAGGCCACTAAAGTTTGTCTATTTGCGAAAAAGTTAGATTTACTTATTTATTACTACTTCTTCGACTTCGACTACAAGCTGTTTAAGGTGTAGGTATATATGTATGTATGTTTAAAGCCCCTCAACAAAAAGCTCTTGAGCAAATACCGAAACGCACTGCCTTCCTTTACGTCTCGGCTGCTCGCGACTGATTGCCCGGCGCTCGTGGGACGCTCCTATATTCATGCCTCAATTGTAAGTCCGGCAGTCCTGCGTCCTTTCTAGTGATGGGCTAGCTTGTATATTTCGAGTTAGAGTACGAATGAAATAAAACTATTTCTTATTCTTGAAAATAGGTACTTTGGTCAGTCATTTCTAGTGTAAGTGGAATAGTTTGGTATAATAGTTTATTTTTTAAACAGTTAAAAACATGGTTATAGAATTTAACTTACGTGACCCCATCTAGGGTAGTATTTTGAAGCTTGTCCGTCCGGAATGGAGGTGAAGGCGCAAGCGAGTCCGACAAGAGTCGTTCGAGAGATCGACCAGGGTTTTAGTAGATATCCGAAACTGTGGGGTAGCAGTAGCATTCCTACGGGGATGCTAGTCCCAGCCCGACGAGGCGAATCCTACACACCGGCCGCGATTTTTCTCTCTCAGGCAGCTGAAAGGCCTCAATCGGATTTCCCCTGGTTAAAAAAAGACTTTGAAGCCTATAATAGTTTTTAATGAGGGATCATCATTGTAAATATTTTTCCATGCTAATGATATGAACTAATTAAAACTATATCTATAATTATTATTTTTATCTCTTGTTTTTTGCACACGTATCAAAAAATAAAATGAAGACTAAAATTATTACAGGTAATGCTCTGATCTGCATTATTTCTACTATACCTATTGGGTGGACAGAAACAAATATTTTCTTAATTTTTTGCGACTAGTACGCATAATTTAGCCTTCCGTGGTCATGGCTACTGAAAAGTGGCCGAAATCTCGGAGTAAAAATCAAATAAAATGCCGCGCTTAAATTTCATTAGTTTTCATTATAGAAACATTTCAAAATATAATTAAAATTATCGTCTTCTTTGACTCTGATCAACCTACTCTTAGACAGTTCAATGATATAACCAGTTGGTCAGAAAACTGCCTAAACAGTGCATGGTTCGCGACTAGTATTTGAACTCTCCTCATTTGAAACATTAGTACCTACCTATGTGTGTACCCATGAGTACTTTAGCCACTAGGCTACGACGTCTTCATTTCATGTTTTTTTTTACATTTTTCCTAATAATTTCGAGTCGGCACAATATGTCTTTTAGTAGTTAGTGTCCCATCCCTAAGATGTCTACAAGCTATTCCGTTTGGTACTAAGCAACGATAGACGTGAGCCGACTTTGGCCACTTCCTAAACAGATTTGTGCGATTTCAATTGGCTTCCATGAATTCTTGTGTTTGCCGCCCCAAGTACGAGCTGTAATGAATGAAATTACATTCAGATGAGAAAGTTATCGGGAATGCTGATAATGTAGGAAATTTCTTATTTGATTTGTGCTGAAAATTGGATCTTTTCTATCTTTCATAAATAGCAATCACTTTATGTTCAAATTGTTAAAAACATTATTACTAGCTGTGCATGCTTGTTATGTTCGCACGGGGCTTGAATAACTAAATATTTTATTACTATTTTTACTAGCTGCACCCGCGGTTTCACCCGCGTGGTGTTGGAAAATCGTTGTATTTTGGATAATTCACACAATGTCTTTATAAATTATAGCCTAACTGTTATTTTGATGTGTAAGCTATATTGTACTGTAAAGTAACGTAAACGCAAAACCAAATCCATTCAGTAGTTTTTGCGTGAAAGAGTAACAAACATACATCTATACATCCATACCATACATTCTTACAAACTTTCGCGTTTATAATATCTTAATATATATAAATCTCGTGTCACGATGTTTGTCCGCGATGGACTCCTAAACTACTCAACCGATTTTAATCAAATTTGCACACCGTGTGCAGTTTGATCCAACTTGAAAGATAGGATAGTTTTTATACCGTTGAAACCGGTAGGTGGCGCTGAGATCGGGTTCTAGAATCCTCTTAACAACGGGGAGCGATTTTGTTTTTGTGTGTTTGAGTGGGTCCCCGGATGGTTTAAATCCACAATTGGAACCGGTAGGTGGCGCTGGGATCGGGTCATAGATTTTTATTTTTTCAGAGCAGGACAACGTCTGCCGGGGCCGCTAGTTTATTTATATATTTTACACCTTGCACCATGCAATATGTCGAAATCAAAAACACCCACCCATAAATTAAAGTTTAAATTGTTTTTAATCCCAAATTTTTTATACAATCTGCGGAGCCGTTTCGGCGCCTATCAGAGACAAACTTTCAAACAGAAATAAAAACAAAAGTCACTAAGCATATTCCACAAATTTCAGCATTAATTTTGAAACCACAGAAAAATACTCCATTTTTATTTTGTGGTATAATTAAGAAAATACTTGTTTACCACAGATAATATGTTTAAAGATTACGACCAAAACTGCCAGACTAATCTGTTGTCGAGGGTAGGTATCGGCCCTCTGATCGCCTAAAGAATATGGGAGCGGATTGTCAAATCATCTGACACACTTTTTATCGTATCACAAAACGTCGCATCCTCATATATTTTATATGAGCGTACTTACTTATAACTTTATAAGTAATTACAAGTAAAATGAATCAAATACTGCTTTTATTATTGTTTGAAAAGCAGTAATTATATATAATATAATAGAAATTATTTATATCATGATATTTTAAAAGTTACATGATAGTATGTTATTGTAATGAGTGTTTTTTTATTTGTAAGTATATTATATTAGATTAGAATTGATAACACTTTATTGCTCACCAAAATAAACAATTAAAAAACTAAATGCATAATTACGAGCAACACTTGTTCGTAAAACAACAGCCGGCCATATCGCTAAAAGCGATCTCTTTAAGACAACCTAGCTTAAAAAATCTTAGTTAATCTGGCGATGTAGGTGGAACAGAAAATCGATAGGACTGTGCAATTTTAATATAGATTTTTTTCATTAATTTCTAAATTTAATACATACATAAATCCAAACACATTTATAGAAAACCAATTTATACATGTATATGAAATTATCTTATTTATTAATATTATGTATATACATTTTATATAATTATTATGTATATATTTATTTATTTTATATAATTAATAAAACGACAGAAAATCGTTTAAAACTTATTGACTTATACATTGCATAGAAAACCTCTGGGGCTTATATTATTGTCATGGATCTACGTCAGTGGCTTTTAAAAATTTTAATATATCATTAGGTGTAGAAAATGTATTTTAAATTTCTTTTTATAATTTTTTGGTGTAATGCTTTCCCTAAACTCGACGGGTAAATCAAGTAAAATTATTATAATTGATTGTAACATGTGTTCGAGTCCCTATTGATTAATGTTTAAATCAATCAATTCGCCGTTTACTAATAAAAATCTAGCACTAGGTAGCGAATAATACAATTTGTATTATTCGCTACCTAGTAGCGAATATACAAATTTAACTTAAAAGCATTCAGGCATCAGTATTCGGGTTAAGTGCGGCCCCACTTCCCGTATTACAGTCAAATATTTTTAAACGAGTCTTAATTACCCTGGTGTAGGCCAGTAGTCCCTAGAGAAGGTTACATTACAATGAGTTTTTACACACATATACATACATATTTACTGTTTGTATTTATTAGGCCGTGGTAAAAAGTGTACTACTCGTAGGAACCGATCGCGCAGCAGTGCATTAAGAAATTTTAATATTAAATAATTAATTAATACGAATAAAGGTGCAATAGTTTCCAATAAAACACGACCTACACAGAAACAAACCACATGTTGTTACCAATTACAAATAAATCTATAAACACAAGTTTGTAAAAATGCTTCATTCGACGCTTTTATTCGCATTGACTCCGTCTATACTTTTGTTCTTCTCGCCCACAGATTACAGTAATGGTATGAAACTGGCTTAAAGGCCTAGTTGTCAAGCCATAAATATTTAAAAAAAGTGGTATGAAAATATCCGCAAGTTTTCAAATTAGTTCATTTAACATTCCGCGAGCACATGTTACCAACTGTATAATATACTACTGTACGACAAAGGGGCCGCGTTCGACGCAATGCAATAGAAACAAAGATTAGTTCGACAATAAAATGAATATAATAACAATGGGATGTTTTTAAATTTTAAACACGAAGTAAACAAAGGAACTCCGAATGCAGGAAAGGCAATAAACTGTGTTTTACGACAGCCAGGTTTGCGTTATTTGTCGGTATGTGACACACCGATCGAACCAGCCCTAAGAACTGTAATCAAAATAGTAATTCCAGTACGCTACCAAATCAAAATTTTGCTCGCATGCCCCACTTTGCTCATGTAAACCCATCATATTATATACACGGTGCGTTGCTTAGGCCAGTCTCCGCAAATCCCACTGCGTCCGAATAGGATTACACGTCCGACATCTGGAGGTTTATGGAAATGCAAATGCAATCATATTACTGAGTGTAGAAGCTACATATCTGTGAACTAATGCACTACCGGCGTCAATGTTACAACCGCATTCAGATATGCATAACGTTACACGATGCCTGGACATAATTTTGTGAGGAGTAAGTTATGCACACTTGCTTGGTTACATAACAAACTCAGGCCGACGAGGATGTTATAAATTTGAAAATATTGTGCTAAGCAGGCGTTGAAATAACTCTTGTCATCTTAATTCTAAAATATCATGATAGATCTCATTTTGATTACCATGATATTTAAGCAACCATTTTTATGTCGGAAGATATTATAATAAATATACAGAGTAAAGGCAAGACAATTTATTTTAGGTTTTACTTGGTTGCAGTTGTTAGAAAAGCTAATGTCTGTCTGTACGTCAGACAGTAGAATCAATATTTGAATATATTATTTTTATGCTACCAGGTATTCTCATGGTATCATCGCATAGATCGAAGAACCATGAATGCGTTATTTAACTTTTTCATTTCTACACATTTATGGTGTCCATAAAAAGTATGTCAGCTGACTGTTCGTTCCAAAAATAAATTCAGATTATAAAATTATGTACTAACTACTGAATCTCATACCGAAATACTTTGGTGTTTACAGGAAAGGTGTCAAAATTACATCAGAGTGCTGGTGTCTCTGGGCCCTGGGAGACTTTTGGTCTGCGGCACAAACAGCTTCCGACCTTTCTGCAGAGAGTACAGTGTGCAAAGGGATTCCTATCACATGGAAAAAGAGAAATCGGGGCAGGCAGTCTGTCCATACGACCCTGAACACAATTCCACAGCAGTATATAACGGTACGTCTTCCATCCTATTATATTAAGTAATAAGTATCTCTCAAGCGAAGTCACTAGAAACGAAGTTGCCGGCATAGCTAGAACCTCTATAAAATATATACGACCTGGCCGTAATTTTTTTTTGTCTTCTGGCAATATTTTATCTTATCTGTAATCAATGTCAGTGAATTGTAAACAAAATTAATTATTTATCAATGTTATTTTAATTTTAAAGTTGATCCAAATTTGACATCTACTAAAATTAATTATATGCATATAAAACAATACTATAATAAGTTTCACACGAGAAATAGTGTTTAAAGTTATCAAGAACGTCTAGCGGAAGTTAAAGCAAAATGTCATAATTTGACAATATTTTTTTATAACTATGGCTGCAACGCCTTTTGGCATTATTCAAAGCAAACAAGATTTTGGTCTATGATTTGTATGAGTTTTTGCAAATCGGTGGACAACACAAACACATAGTTAAACTAACTACATAAAACATAGATGTTAATTTGTCAATATTTACCAAAGAACCGCCAACATGACAGGTTTGTAATGGTGCATTTCTCTTATTTTAATCGAATAATTGATCTATTAACTATCGCAATGTGTTAGCTCTTGCTTACAAAATTCTAGTCATTATTCTTATGTCGTAAATAAAGCAACTTGCAGCGCGTTCCATTAGTAGCTCACAACGCCCAAAATGCTCAGTTAGCCGTTCCACAAGGCATTCGCGGTCGTTGTAGTAGTGGCGAAAAGGTAACTAATAACGTCATCATTTTCGATCACGCAACGCTCACAACGACCCATGTCAAGAGGTAGGTCGAATAGCCGTTCCACTTGGGTTTACGATTGTAACGCCGGCAAGCAAGTGGAACGGGATAAATCGTTATCGTGAACGTGGTCGTTGTGAGTCCTTCCTTAATGGGACGTAGCCTCTATTTGCACAATTTTTGATGTAATACTAAAAAAGTACTAAAAAATATCAAAATTACTCTTGACATAATATTGGAGTTGCTAGAGTTTAGACTTTTAGACGAAGCCAAAGTAGAGCCCCTATCATTTTCTACTCTATTTGGCCCGCCTTTTAAATATAACTTCAGATATATATCAAATAGAGGTTACACGTGCGTAAGTGGGCGTTACATTGGCCGCCGAACACCCCTTGCCACCTATAAGAGTATTGGGATCTGTAGTGTTCACATTGCAAACGATGTATGTACAAGTTCAGGGGCCACTTTTAAGGCAAGACCAAACTTGTCTCCAAGCAGCTGGGAATGCTAGACCGATTCAAACAGTAAGTCACTCCGCGGCAACGCCTTGTGTTTTACAAAGCCCAGGTGAGGCCGCATATGGAGTAGTGCACACAATTGTGCTGTTCGAAATGTCGACGATCCCATTCACAGACGGTTTAGAGCCGCTTGACCTTCGGAGAGACTTCGCGTGTCTCTACATATTCTACCGACTGTGCAACGGGGACTTTTCCGAGAAACTGTTCAGAATGGTACCTTTTTCTTCCTTTTTCTACCACACCACACGCCATCGGCTGGACTTTCATCCCCACTTCCTAGAGCGGCTTCGCTCTTATACGCAACGGTTCTCTAGAAAAATTTTCTTGCTTCTCACAGTGCAATTTGGAATGAGCTTCAGCTGTGTTCTTCCCACAGCGCTAGCATATAGCATGTTTTTTAAAGGGTCTCATAAAATTGCTGCGATGCCGGCAGCGCGTTAGTGTTGCAAACGTCCATAGGCTACGGTAACCGCTTTCCATCAGGTGGGCCGTCTGCCTGTCTGGTGTACTCCAGTTATAAAAAAACACATTATTCATTTCAATAATACTTAGGTAGTCTAGGCATAAATACTTTCGTGGCAACCTCTTTTATATGTACATGATCACATATCACGTACAGCCCACGACAGATCTTTTGTCAGGAAATTAGTAAAGGAAAATCTTTCATATCGATTGAACCCCGCTTTACAGTCTAGTGGCGTACAATGGCCACTCATTGTTGCATTGAAAAGAGGCTCTTGAATAGGAATGCTTGTACGTTTATGACGTGACTGCGTTACCTATGTACCTACCAGATTATTACATAGGTAATACTGCCCTCCAATGGAAATTGCCTTCTGTAAGTTTTGTTTGACTAGATAGGTACCTACCGCGACAGACTTTATACTACTATTGGACTTTCAATAATAATAAAAAATATATCTATTTAAATAGTAATTATTGTGCTATTTGACTCAAATAAGTTATGAGGATATAATTTGTTATGGCTGTACAAAATCTAGAGTTTTGAAATTTTATAAGATGATAAAAATTATCTCATTTGACTTTACCGTTAACTACAATTTGAGAAGGATTCAAAATACTTTCGTAAATCGCATAAAGTAATATTGCAACAACTAAGAATATCACATATTCGAATACAAAATAATAAAAGTTTATAAAGCCTTATTCATCTTTTATTGCTGTTCGAGTTATTAATTATTTATACTCAAATAAATATTTATCATGCACTCAATTTTAAAAATTTCGTTTAATATAAATTAATTAAATTACACACATCGTCTATTTGCGAGGGCAACGTGCTGTCTCGAAAAAATAAATTTTACATAAAACTAATTATGAAACTTAATTGCACTATATGTAATAGTATGTATCTTTTGCTTACGGGTTTGCTGTTATTCACATTAAGAACGCCGTTTATTACGTTATGGAAATAACGTTTTGCGAGATTGTAGTTTGTTAATGACAAAATACTAAAATAGCATTAGATAAAACGATCCAAATGATACTAATATGTTTAAGTAGAATATTTTAAAAATAATCTAAAACTACGCCTCAGGCGAATAAATCAGGAGCGGTTAAAGTAAATATTTTTTTGCGGTTTTCACGTTTTCCTCTATGAGCTTTAGCTCCATTTCGTGCCCACGGTTGAAAAGGACAAGAGATTATCCCAAACAAACAAAAGTCTTTTCTGGAACCTTTGTGGGTAAAATATATTTACCTTCTCTTCTGTAACTTATAAGGGGTGTATTACGAAATTAATTTAGCTGCGTACTCAAGTTCTGCAAACAATTTTATAAATAGCCAACTTAACGTGGCTTACTTGGTAATCTACGGATTCGTGATTAAAACTTGATATAAGTTATTGTTTTTCATTAGTTACAGCTGAGAATTGAAATGTTATTTTTTCAATAAGTTACAGCTGAGAACCATGGATTGGCGCTAATTCACGAATGATCTCTATTGCATAAATCTTGAATCAAAGTACAAAGACGATGTCTTCCAGATGGGCTAGAATATGTAGTGTTTGGTGCATCAATACTTTGTATTAAAACTTCTAAATGATAGATAGATAGATAGATACCACTTTATTGTACACCATTACAGAAAACACAGATGAACTTATAGCCTAAAAACATTCCATATGTGCACAATGGGCGGTCTTATCGCTAAAAAGCGATCTCTTCCGGACAACCCGATGATTATATTAAAATGTAATGATTATATTATACACCTACTAGGTCCCTGGTTCCTTCAAGAGACTATCTTTGACAGATTTAACTGCCATAAGAATTTGGTTATTTGGCACCAAAAACCTACAATTTCATTGGCATCAAACTCTGGCTATATTGTGGAAAATACAGCGCCTAGCCAAAACAATCCCTGACTCTTAAGAGTTTAAAAATCCCTTCTCCCGGTTCCATAATTAAGAAACAAGTGTCTTACCAATCTATACCATGTCTACAAGACTTATGCACAACGGCGCTGATTAGACCTTGCACCAGTCTAGAATTACCAAACTCCGAGATAAATATTTTCTATATTCATCTCTGATTTCCCTTTTTAAGCTCATTAAGATTATAAAGAATAAAAAGATCCATGTCAGATTATGTTTCAAAGGATTTGATTTTCCGATTAGCACATTTTAATACTAACGGTCGTATTCATATTGAGTTAGAGTAAGTATTTAGTATTTGCAAGAACTACAAAGAGGTCTACAAACTTACACTAACTCAATATGAATAAGACCGGAAATCTTTAACAATATGTAATCGTTAAATACATGATTAAAGATTTACTTTTATTTTATCACATAGTTCTTGTCAAAATACCATGTCAACCCCAAGACACATTGCACTATCTCACATCTCCCCACAAATACTTAACTATGCAATAACATCGAGCGCATCATCAATTATCCCGTTGCAGTCCCTTTGTGCAATTTTCTTTACATTAACGCATCCCCTTGCTCGTTCACACGCATTTATCACAAAGTGCGGACAACACAGGCTATGTATAACGAACAAATCGATAGCAACACTAGTGATATAGGCAGCAGCTGCATAATTTATTGCTTCCGGACTTAAGAACAATTGCTGCCCTTCTCTAAGGATTTATCGATTGTGAACAATGGAAAATAATTGGAAACCGTACTAGAATCGTATTCTTTATTTTTATTGTATGTTTAAGGCTTTCCTTTCTCCTTATTTTAATGCCTAAGAGGAAAGAAAGAATTATGGCATCTGTAATTACTTTATTGGATGGACTACATTCAAATTCACAAGATTTTATTCGAAAAATTGTTTAATAGTCGAACCTGTCAATAACAATTGAAGCTTGAGCCATCTTTATTCCATTAGTCTGAGTGAACCAAAGATTAACCAACTAGAACCAAAAGTAGAATATTATAAATAATACAGTAATCTAGAAAATGTCGATATAGAAGAGGTTTTACTAACCCTTAACTACATAAATAGTAGTTCGTGCATGTTTATGGTATGGATAATGGGTATTATGGTAAAACAGTTACATCACCAGAATTAGTACTGCGGAAGTGCGTGCGTAATGCAGTGCATTTGGAGCGAACTAAGAGTGAACCAGACTGTGCTCCCTGAGGCGTCGCTTCACTTAATTGGACCAGATCAATAGGAGATAACTAACCGTGTCCGGCAGCCTGCACACATGCTCACGAAGGAATGTGCTGTATACATTTTATAGGAAATTGGTTGCTTCTATGTTTTATCTTGAAAATTAAAACTAGAAGAGTCTTTTAACTCTTAACCTTCAAAAAAATAATTGTATCAAAACGAATAACTTGGTATCTCTTAAAATACATTCTAGATCGACAAAAATAAATATTTGTTAAAATACATATTTAAAAAGGAATGCTCCGGTGGTTCGGGCATGTGGAAAGAATATATGATGAAAGAATGACCAAACAGATATACAATGCAAAAGTGAATGGATGCAGAAGTCGCGGAAGTCACGCCTTCCATGATCAAATTGATCCTGTACTAGCAGAAGGTGATGTCTGGAGCCTTAAGAACAGACGAGCGTGCATGACAAGAGCTATGAGTGTCAAAGAAGCAAGTGAGGTGTGTAAGAATAGGCCTGAAAGGCACAATATTTTGTGAAGGTAAATTTTTTTTTTTATTAAATTCTAATTTTCAAGATAACACATTATTAAAGCAAAGAAGCGACATATATTTTAAATAGTTCTTTATAATTCTTTCCACTGTAGCGAATGTTTAATTTATCCCGTTCTGATATAGTCTTTTTTTCTTCACCCTCTCCTAGTTGTTTGGGGTCAGCACAATATGTCTTTTCCTTCCATACTCCTCTATTCTGACATATTATATTGTCTGTATCGGTACACCTATCAGTCTGTGGCCCTGATAATTGGGTGCCGATTGTTTAGTGAAATTATTAGAGAATTAATTAACATGAGCTTGTGCTCTGAATACATTTAAGAATTTTATTTTGTTTTAATAATAGTGTACATTTACAAAGCGCGTCTAAAAATTCATACAGAATATTTAAATAAATGTATTTCGAAAACTATTTATCGAAAATTGCTAAACTTCATTATAAACACAATCTGTTTGTAAATCTATTCGATCGTAAATATGATTAATGTAATAGTACTGTTAAAATTGATAACCATTATATTGTGCCTAGAACACATGATATGTTAATAACATTAGATGCAATATCTTCCCATTTCAGCTATCAAAGATATCTCTAATTAATTAGTTTACGATAAATTAATGTTCATTATTGAATTATAATTAATAGTCGGATATATATTTTGTAGTGATGAACTTAATTTCCGCCAAAGTACCTCCCTCTTGTATATTTTAGTAGTTTTAGTGAATTTTTTGAAATATTGATTTTCAGATGGTGAGCTGTATTCGGGTACAGTGGCTGACTTCAGCGGTATGGAGCCGATTATATATCGCGAGCCCTTGCAAACAGAACCTTACGACTCTATGACACTAAATGGTAAGAGATAAATCATCATAATTTCCTCATACAAGAGCTATCTTTTCGGTATTCTCTCTGCCAATTTTCTCAATATAGGTTAGATGTTTTAATTATTTGTATGACACGACACCTTCTTTTCCTTAATTTAATCTAGGAATATTCGCTTTAGCCTTCTCTTCTCATTCCTTCCTATCGTCTTCCTTCCTCCTTACTTTTTATCCTTGTCGTCGATCGATTATCTTCCATAAGAAAGTACCGTGTCGCAACAAATGGCCAAACATTTTTCCTATTTTCTCGAGAGCTTTAGTTTTGTTTTCTATTCATAATATGATATTTTGTGTCATTCTGTAATGACTTTAGATATAAACTTATTTTCGTGAACGTTGGTAAATTGATATCTTAACAATTAACGACGAACATGGCGTAAGATCGGTTTAACGAAAACATCCTCTGGGCAATAACTTATGAAGAGGAAATCTCTAGTAGGAATATAAACATGTGAAAGTTACTTTGTTACCTATTTTTTTTTCCTTCACGACTGACCGACGATATTTAGCAGTAAATTTGTATTCAACTTAATGTTTTTCAGACCCTACGGATGTCCTTTTATAGAGAAAATACATGTACTTCCGTCATATGGATCATTATATAACAAAAATAGAGAAATACTCGATGGATAGTTCTTGTAATATTAATAAAGCTTTATAAACTTATTTTTTTATTTTACCAAAGTTATTTTTAATATTATTATTCACTTATACAGATTTGTCAACTAATGCTTTTAAGGCGTATTTGAAATTTTCTTCATAAGATAGTCGTTATTTTTAATAACGATAAATTGTTCCTAAATTTAATTTTATAATATGTAAAATGTATGTTCTATTCTGCACAGCCTCAGATTAAATCCTTTATTTAAGTGCATAGCATATATTATATGAATAAAGTTGATAAATCATAGAAATCTATGGCACTCTCAGTAATGAAATTTCCATTCTACAGCAAATTTTATTACGTTACAACAACAGTACGTAATTATTAACCCATGACTGCATCGAATATGCATTTACATGGCTATATCAAACGCATGTAAGCGTATTGCTTTGAGTCCGAATGGACCGAACGTAATTGACTTGGAATAGATTTGTTTAATGAAGTTTTGATTGACCTTTGATTTTAGTTAATGCAGCACTGTATTTGTCATTATTACATAATAAAACATATATTGTGATATTAATATAAAAAATATTGTTATAATAATATGAGAGACGTTACGATATACTCGCGAATTCGTCCACGCTCGACTTGATTCCCGGGACACAAAATACCGCAGCATTAAAAAACAGCAGTTATCGTTTAGTGAAAACTGTATCGGAATAAGTTCATTTTTAAGCACCTGAATAACTACAAACTGTTCTCGGGAAAATTCCCGCGGGACCCCCAGTATTAAAAAATATCTCACATTTTCTCAAATAAAATTTGCTGTTTTTTTTAATCTGGCCATTTAAATTATTCTCAGAAAAATTCCCCCAAGATTCTCTGGATGTCGATCAGCGGAAACCGCTTCGACATCGACTTAGTAGTTTTTACGTGAATACCGAACAAACAGATATCTAAAAAAATTGCCTCGTGTTCTCCGTCATTTATATAGTCGATTCCTGTTTTTTTATTTTATTTATTCATTGTACAGACACAACACGTTTAGAATTTTATAAGATAATAGATAAATAAGTCATCGTGTAAAGAAAAATGGCCTGAAGTTGATTAAATTAAAAAACTTATTAAAGGTAAGTTTTTTAAATTTCGATTATGCTCAATTAAGCGTATAATTCTAACAGTCTTCTTGGATTCGAGTCTTTGGACTTGCATTCGTCGCATTATTGATAAATGTACAACCCATTTGCCAGGGCATTTGCCCGACTGAATGGTTACCACTCCGGGTCTAAAGTATGTCGAAACAACAACCTTGAGTTGTGTTCCGGCATTAGTGGCCAGATTCCAGTCTCCCTTAAGAGAGCAGCAGCGCATTTGTAGCACCTTTGGTGTTGCAAATGTCCATAGGCGATGGTAACCGCTTTCCATCACGTGGGCCGTCTGCCTGTCTGCTGAACTCAAGCAATAAAAAAACCCAAACCAATTCAGTACCCGTCCGGCAGCACCGGCATCTCTTTTTTCTTGTTGAAGCAAGGGGAATAGTTTCGTACAATACCGGCCCTTTGTGGGGGTTAGACTTTACACGGCGAGATCAAGCGCCGCACGGGTAGATTCGGATTTAGCGCTTATTATATGGTGTTACAATTGAAAGTTATCCAAATCAGTTTGGTATTAATACTCCATTGTCCGATATTCACCGTAGCCAGCCGGAGTCATATGGCTTTTACATGGCTGATGCATGTCGGGATGCAGCTCCTAATTATACTCCAACCTACCACCAATAATCCTTAAAGTCTAGAAAATGCCCATCTAGATTGCTAAGTGGCTTACTCAACGTTGTTTTGCAGGAAATTGAATACCTTGACGTAGCATGATGTGTATTAATCAAAGCATCATAGACGAAATATGACGAATACAGTTAACCCACTCATCGGCATTACCCTATCTAATCTGCGTTTACACGTCGCCTCGGTTGATTGCTTGCAAATGCGGCTGTCAAACATACATCCGTCAATTTAATTGAATTCATGGCCGTTTTAGCTGAAACACTCTGTCACATTTGAAGTCTGATGTGTCAACAATCGCTAATCCGATTAGCATCGTATTAGAATTATCGATAGCGCAGATGATGAGGTTATGTCTCTCTGCATTAATCAGTTTTCGTTATATAGATGTATATGTTTATAACTGTATGTGTCCAGCGGAAAATGCTTTTGTGCAATTACATTATTCTGGAACAGAATGGAAGCATTTATAATATAATTTAAAAATAAATGAAAGCGAAGAATCGCGGCCCAAAATTATACGGTTATTAAATTTCTACGAATGTTAGTGTTGTTGTCGCTACTGATTGTCAAAATATGGGAAAGCTTCATCTGTTACTAGCTGTGTCCGCGTGGAATTTGTTTTCAAAACCCCCCCGATTTTGAAACATTCTTAATTGCTGCTCCGCTCCTATTGGTCTTAGCGTGATAATAAATATACGAGAGATGTGTGTTAGTAGTAGTCTCGCGACGTTACAAACGGCGACATTACGCTGATTTTTAATTACTTTGATTAAAATGACAGCTGAAGTCGACCTAATTTCTTGATTCATAAGTGAATGTGTGCGGTGAATCAACAACTCATAACTGTGAGATGGATCGCACAGAATTTCTATAGGTGATTTTGACTAAATAGTAATAGCAGAATTTGGTCCCTGTTTGCCAGCTTCGCAATAAAGACAACTTAAGCTAGGTATATCTAAAGTTAGTGATAATAGTTGTGTGGAGCTTATCTTAAATTTTTACTGATAATAAAACAAATAAACGGTCGGTCAGATATAGGAACTATAGGATTGAACTCACAGTTGGTAAGTTGTTTCGAGCTTGCAACATAAAAAATTGGTCGACCACAGCTGTCATTTTAGTCCAAGTAATTAAAAATTAGAGTATAGAATATGATAGAAACGCTAGCAGCCTTACGGACGGTTAATATGACTAGTCTCAGCTAAAACGTACCGTTTTGACAATATAGAAAACGGCCATTAATAAATAAAACGTGTATTGACCACCATTTTCTTGGATATACATCGAGAAAACCCATATTTGAAACCCAGCAATCCGCCTTAGTAACATTAAAAGACCTGAAAGTTTTCAAGCCTTTGCTGAACTTTTGCAATAATTACTCTCCGCTAAACTTCGTCTTTAAAAATAAACCGTTTCATAGTTAACTTTGTTTGTTAGGTATTAATTATAAATTTCAAAATGTCCACAGCACCTGACTTCGTGAATTCGCTGGTGCACGGAAACTTCGTGTACTTTTTCTTCAGAGAAACAGCTGTGGAATATATCAATTGCGGAAAGGTAAATATTAGTAAACTTTTTACATTTTTCTAGTATGTAGGCGTATGTATGTACAACACTATAGATGAAATGCCTGAGAAATTGTCCAATTTAAATAAAAAGTCATTTTACATGAAAATATCTATGTAGCAGAGCTATGAATTTGACCGATTTCGAACTTTGTCAAAGTGTAGGTAATTTCATAAGAATACGGTTCTAGAAGTTAAGCAACTATATAGAGTGCTGTTATCCGTTGATGTCGATGACTACATATTTAATTTTGAATTATTAAGTGCAAATTATTAAACATTTAAACGACAGTTATATAACAACCTGAAAACATCTTCATACTGTCAAAAAAAAATTAAAGCAGAATAGAGGCTGAACTGAACGTATCACTGCAAAGTTAGGTTTTAAGTTTTTGAAAATATGCATCGATCCCCTTAAGTTTGAGTAACGTGGTTAGAGAAAATAGAGATTGAGTCTTTTAAATTTCTATTTACAGGCCGTATTCTCTCGAGTTGCTAGAGTATGTCGCGACGATAGGGGCGGTCCTCATCGCTTTAAGCAACGATGGACTTCATTCCTGAAGTCAAGACTCAACTGCTCCGTCGCCGGAGATTTTCCCTTCTATTTTAATGAAATTCGTAAGTATTTTCTGTCAAGTATATAATTTTCCCGAAATTCGATTATCTTGAATTAAAGATCAAGGTGCCGAGCAGCCGCGATGACCAACAAAATACGTCGCCAGAATCAGTAACGTCAGACTACCCACTAAACTCTATCTAGTGCCTGTAATCAGCACATTACATGAGATGCCACGAGAACTAAAACCTTAAGAACTCACTACCCTCTTACTCTTATCAGATAGCAATGAAAGCATTAACTTTTAAGTATAACAAACACTAAAAGTACTTCAAACGTGACCTCGCGGAAGATTCCCACATTTAGAGTCCACCCATTGGTGGACTGACCAGATTCCTGACAAACTAGACATGTCGACAAATTCGATCCCCCACCGTGCTCTAACCCGATCTCGGTGGAGGAGAACAATAAATATTCTCAGACGTCAGAATCACGATCCTCAGTAGTGAGGGGATGACTAAGAAGAATACTATCAATTGATGTGACGAGCCTCTGACTCATACTGTAGGCATTATAACCCAATTTAAGAGTCTGAGATAACTCAACATTTTGTATAGTGTTTAACGAGAAAATTGGATTTCAGAATTTACAACAAATTCTTAAATATTTTCAGAATCAACGACAGAGTTGATAGAAGGCGTGTATGGTGGCCTCAATGCCCAGCTGATATATGGTACATTCACAACACCGCCAAACAGCATATCTGGCAGCGCCGTCTGCGCGTTCAGCATGCAAGACATTGCGGACACCTTCGAGGGGACATTCAAAGAACAGAGTGCTATTAACTCCAACTGGCTACCTGTTAATAGTGCTAAAGTAAGCGCTTTTCTAATCTCTATTTACTTATATTAGCTAACATTTTGTTAATTTAGAAATCCAGTTGCTAACAACGACCTTGTTAATTGAGAGTTTATCTCTGGAGCAAGAAAAATGCACTTTAAGTATTCCAAGTAACTGAAAAAAGAAATAAGAATTATTATCAGAAATGCTTGTGCTATGCTAGACATAGAAAACAGAATACGCTTAAGTACTTAGAGACAGAGTACATGAACTAAGACCTTGTAAATGAACTGCAACAAACACGATTTAAGCTTCCTATTTTGGCGCTAACCTCTAGATCTTTTCCACTGTAATTGAAAACACGACAAGCATGATTGACTTAAGTAGCTTGCATAGACCATAGTGAAAAATTATCACCAGTAGTCCGATTATTTATCTAAAATAAGATTAGACTAGCAAATAGAAATTTGCATATAAAACTGCCTTTTTAAGTGTAGATCTTGTAGAGGAAATATTTACTGAACAACCAGACGACTTTTCAATAAATAGAAATTGTGAGATTTGCTTATTAAAATAAAAATAGTCTTAAACAAGCTCCTGGACAACACATTGCTAACTAACATTGCCTGTACTACAAACGTAATGAAACTAACTAGCTTTGACCTTCAAATTGTTTCCTTTAGGTGCCAGAGCCCCGACCGGGAACGTGTCGCAATGACTCCGGACAACTCCCAGACCAGACTTTGAACTTCATCAAGACACACGCGCTAATGGACGAGTCGGTGCCCGCGTTCTTTGGAGAACCAATCGTTATTAGGACAAGTTTTCAGTGAGTTTATATACTTAAATATATTGGCATATACTATAATTTTAATATATAATGTGTCATAAATATTTTAGTCATTAGTTTTTAATATATTATTATTTTATTTCAGCTACCGTTTTACGCAAATCGCTGTAGATCCACAAGTAAAGACTCCTGGTGGCAAGGCTTACGACGTCCTATTTATTGGCACAGGTAATAATTTGTTGTGTTTCACTAAATAACATCATGTCATTCATTACACAATCAATCAATAAAGTATGCAGCCATAAGAACCTTGAGTTGTATTCCGGCATTAATGGCTAGATTTCAGTCTCCCTTAAGGGAGCAGCAGCACACCTTTGATGTTAACAAATTTCCACAGGCGATGGTAACCGCTTGCCTATCTACTGAACTTATGCTATGAAAAAAATCTTCCAGTACGGCATTCTTTTTGTCTTGTGATTTTCATCATCCTCGTTACATAGGCCATGCCACCTTAATGATCATCGTAACTTTTCAGCATTTTAACCGTATATATAATACCTCTGAAAGAGAGTGTCGGGGTGAAGGTAAGGAAAGAAATGTTCCGGTGGTTCGGGCATGTGGAAAGAAAGAATGATGTAAGAATGACTAAAAAGATATACAATGCAAAAGTGGATGGATGCAAAAGTCGCGGATGGCCACAACACACCTTCCTTGATCAAATCGATCGTGTACTAGCAGAAAGTGATGTCAGGAGCCTTAAGAACAGACGAGCGTGCATGACAAGAGCTATGAATGTCAAAGAAGCAAGTGAGGTGTGTAAGAATAAGCCTGAATGGTGCTCTGTTGTTCGTGCCTACCCCGCAAGGGACCTGGCGTGAAGTTATGTATGTATACCTATATACTCGTATACCTCTATTATAATCTAACGTTTCCTTATTTGCAGATAACGGAAAAATAATTAAAGCCATCAACGCTGTATCATACGACTCGAATAAGCGTGCTGTGCCAGTTGTTATTGAGGAACTGCAAGCGTTCGCAGCGGGCTCCCCTGTCAGGGCGCTGCGAGTGGCGAGGGCCGGAAGAGACGCGGCCAGACTCATCGCCGTCTCCGATAGAGAAGTGCTTAGCCTCAGACTACACCGCTGCTCCAGTGATAAGATCAGCTCTTGCTCGTAAGCATTCTGCGTTTTGCTTTTACATTTTTTTAAAAATTATTAATTTCTTAATAATACTGAAAGAGACTGAACGTGTATGTAGTAAATACGTAGTAGAAATAGTTCTTTATGTAGACGAAGTTTTGTATAAAAATGGCATAGATTAGAAAATTAGTTTTGAAATCACTTCAAACTAATAACAACGCTCTTAAAGTTTTAGTTGGTAATTAAGTTAAAAAGTTAGTTAGTTGTACTTGCCGTGTAGATTTTGGCTTAGGGTGTCTTCGGTAAAAGCGGAACGTTGAGACTTCAGTATTTGAAATCGATTTGATATTTTTTTCCTAAATGACTATCAAAAATTCTGTAAATATAAAGTGTAAATAAACGTTGCTGATGTATAATAATTATAGTAAGCTGTAAGTTGTTAAAATAGTGAGCATATTTTCCACTGCTAATCACTACTGAGATAGCCGCGAATTGCTTCTCTATTTTATACTATACTTCGTATTCTATGTAATATAATACTGGCAAATAGTAGACAAAGATACCGATCAGATCAGCAGATCTTTAGGTATTAGAATTTGGAAACATTTCATTTTTAGTTTTTAGCAACTAAAATTAGTATTACTAACTCTATTACAGTGAATGCGTAGCCCTTCAAGATCCATATTGCGCCTGGGATAAGCAAGCGGGTAGATGCAGGGCGTATTCTCATGGAGTCAGCAGGTGGTTAGACGAAAACTCCTTTTACCAGAGCGTCAGTACTGGAAGTCATGCTGCTTGCCCTCACAGTGAGTAAAACAATCTGCAAACAAACAGTTGTCCGTAAATATTGTAATTGTGACATACTTGCGGGAGATCAGTGCTAGATGTGAATTCCGTATTTGCTGAGCTTAGACCTATATAGGACATCATAATTGACTGTTATGTGTAATGTATAGAAATTGCGGGTACTTGCATATTTATACATAGCTAACAAATAATCTCAATACCGCTGCCATATTGTCATCCTAACTGGCGACGAGGATGGGATGACTCTGATAAATAGGGTATATAGGGTAATCTAGGATTTATAATTTGAATGAAATGAAATCTTTTTTTTGTCCTTAGTAAATATTTCCTTATATCTTCTTTATTTTCTAATACAAACGTAAACTTCTGTGTTGTAATACTGGTTTATAATATTTGTTCTTTTATATTTAAATATTTTTCATAGTATCATAGCAACCTTTGTTACCTGTCTCTTTACAAAATAACTCTTCAATAAAACATATATGAAGAAGACTATTTTTAATTTCAACATTTAATTTCAACATTCTGTGAAAGGGTTTTACTTCTTTACATTCATTCTACGTAAATCAGTTATTGGTGTAAGAGTTCATTTCACGGGTATTAACCACGGTATTCACGGTATATATTTTATTCTGAACCTTGCTCAAACATGTATTTATTTATAGGTGAGTTAATCCCAGCTTTTTCGCTGGTCAAACCCTAGTACCTAGTTTAAACCCTAGTTTATTTTGAGATCTTCACACAGGTTATAAGACTACGTGTATACAAATTTTGAGTAAAGTCAGGAACGTGGTTTTCCTCGAAAACGTAATAGACAATCAAAATGACTTTCGTATTTATAACTTTATAGGTATGGTTAACATTAACAACATTTGAAGTTAAAACTGGTCTATAAATAAATACTCAAGCGCTCACACTTCCACACTATAAATAATGTTAAATACATTATTAAGGTTTCATTTTATGTTTATATAAAATTATCTGATCCCTGCGATACAGGATTTGCCTTATGCAGGGTTCTTTAGGAGCCATATCTAGCTCAGAATGTGACAACCAGGATAACGTACCTTAGCACAATCTTTTGTTAAAGCATTGTCATGTAATGAGAAGTTTGGTTAAATAAATTTGAATTTGAATAAACTTTCAGGCAAAGACGCAGGTGCTGTGGGTGGGTTAAGTTCGGGACTCTACGACGACGCTCGTGGGGAGACCAAAGGCGAGGTTATCAATATCGTCCAAGATAAAGACGGAAAAGGAGGAAACAGTAACAGTGAAGGTAGTGAAGGTTAACTTGTAACATTGTTGACAACTCAAAAATTAATGCAAAAAATACGTGTAACTAATTTAATTATACAAGAATTATTCGAATGGTTAGTACCAAATACTCATTATAATTGTGTCCAAGAATACTTAAGCTAGAGGTCAGAATAAGTAGATATATAAATTGTGACATCGTTTTAAATAAATTATAAGGAATCTAATAAATAAGTAATGTAACGAGTTGCAGGACTCGAGTTAAAATGCCGTTTGAATTACTATAGAATTTATTAGAACTATACAAACACGTATAACACAAATACAAATATAACTGAACACAACCAGTTCAAGCTTAATGCACGATTCAATTACCCGCGCAAAGTCCGGCACTAAATAGATTACCGAACGTACACACGTCTTGCCTCGTTTGTGGTTATCGGTTGATTGCCGATCTTTCCATTGAGGCATTGCACAAATACAATACGTCTCCCGGCCGCGTGGACCGAATTTCTTAGAATCACACCTGGCTAAAGACTACCATAAAATATTGCGATACACAATAGGCTGTTTTTCTAATTACAAATTTTAAGCACAAAGTTAACAAAGAAGTCCAAATGCCGAAAAGGTAATAAAATGTCTACTGGTATGCAGGTGTGAATTTGTGTTTTGTCGGCATTCAGGTTGTAACAGTAATATAGTATTTATTGATAATAAAAACAGATCTAGAAATAAAAACAACTAGCTTCTGCCCGCGACTTCGTCCGCGTGTTGCGGTTTTTTAACTATCCCACGGGAGCTCTGTAATTTTTCGGGATCAAAGTATCCTATAGGTTGACCAGAGATATAAGCTATCACCATACAAAATTTCATGTAAATCGGTCCAGTCGTTTCGGAGATTAGCCGGTACAAACAGACAGACAAACAGAGAAACAAAAAAAATGAAAAAAATCTAAATTAGTTCTATTTCACTTCTTACCCTGACTCGGTTTTTAGCAATTTTTTTAATTGTACAGAAATTTGACCTCTACAATTTTATTATATGTATATAGATATTGTTGGTAAAACAGGTCCGGAAGTGCTCGCAGCTGATCCCCCACCAGCGGCGTACTCTGTGGAGACACTGGCACTGGCGGTCGCAGCTGGCGCTTTGGCAGCCCTCGGCGCGGGCTTCGCCGCCGGGTACATCTGCGGCAGACGCTGCAAGAAGGACGACGACGACAACATGCCATACCCGGATACCGAGTACGAATATTTTGAGCAGAGACAGAACATTAACAGGTAACAGACCTGTGGTAATCTGACATATTGTGTCTAGATATACTGGTAGACGCGAGACATATTGGTAGACGCAAGATATGCTGGTAGACGCAAGATATACTGGTAGACGCGAGATATTCTAGTTCACATCATAGCAACACTTTTCACATTTTAGGGATTATAACAGGAATTTTATCTTGATTTTTCTGTGTGTATATTTTTTAAGTATTTTTTAAAGTCCAACATTAATGAAGTGTCAGACACGGCTAATACTGAATAAATTAATTCCTATTATTACAGTTATAACTTTTGTACGTGGTACAGCCATGCTGGGATCATTGTATTGATTACAGCTCTAAGGCTTACGTGCATGGACATTTAACCGTCGGTTCAAATAAAATTATCACTTTAATTATAGCCATATATTTTTAATGATTATTTGATTTTAACCATGAATTTAATGTCTATACAGTGCAAAACAACACTGGCACAGAATATCGGCGTGAAACGGTCACTCTGTGCTAACCGTGTTAAACACGTGCGATAAGTGAAAGTTTCGATGCCCCCCTCCCCGTAACTCATTCTAAAGGCTAATATCGCGTTGGCTTTGACCTTAGTGTTGCCATTGCATGAGCTTTATTGCGAAGCTGGGCCGTCTACCTAGACGCCCAGCTTCTCAATAAAACTTACCTTTAATTATTTTAAATCTAATTAATTATAATATTGTGTGCAATATGCGATACTCTACCAATTATCGCTTAATAACTGAAGATACCTATGGCACAAATCGCGATAGCAATCCGTCGTCCGAGATAGGCTCTCTGATCAACCTAAAGAGCCATTTAGGCGTTTTGCCATCCAATATATGAAATTATTTTGCAGGATCCAGGCGGAGCCGAAGTTGCTGCAACAAGTGGAGGAGGTGACGTACGCCGAGCCAGTGCTCGGGCCGCAGGCGAAGCCGGCCTCCCCCCGCGCCACCCTCCGCAAGCACCCCCCTTACCACCCGCACCACGAGACGCTCTTCCAGTTCCAGCCGGACGCCTACCGCCGCGACAACTTCGGCACCCTCCGCTCGCATCAGGTCAATGTCAGTTCTATTCCTTTCTCGTTATCTCTATGCATGGCTTTTGTTTACTACCCACATTTTCTACAGCCAAAACGAAATATTTCATTTTCTTAGCTCAGTATACTCAATCACGAGTACTGGTTTCCGATAGTTAAGAGTCACAGGACTAAAAGATGAAATAAAATTAGCTTTAAGAATCTGAAACTACTTTTAACAGATCATTAATATGACGCTAACTATAATAATATTTATTTGTATCAGAGTGGTCATTCCTGAATAAATAGAAACTGCACACAAATGACCTAAAAAAATGATGATGAAGTACAATGAGATAAGAAAGTTACGTACTAACGAAGTTAAATTGGTGGGCTGCGATATTATATACATAATAAAAATAAATAAACACGAAGCCTTTGGATATAGGTCATAACATAAAAAAATCAATCCAACATCAAAATATTTTTTGCCTATTATCTATTTTGGTGCTAGAGTCGTTAACTAATCTTATAAAATAAAATCCTAACACATCATAACTAATAGAAAAAAATATAAAGTAACATTAAAGGTACAGAATAGTTTGTAATTAAGAAGTAAAAATAATCCCTTCTTTTCATTATTATATAAATACCTAAAAATAAACTACTAAAACCTGTAAAATAGATTTAGCGTATAAAAAACTAACAGAGACAGATAAAGGTTTCATTTAAAAAACATACCATAATTGAAACCTACGTGCTAAAACAATATAAAGTCTCTAAGAGTTCTTTCGAAGTGTTCACAGCATTGACTATGTAGAAATCAAGAATGACTCAGCCATACGTGTACGGTGGCTTCTATTCATGGTTTGATCATGAATAGAAGCGAACACTTGATGAGTCCTGACATGATGTATATACCGATTAACCTGTGTTAGGCTGTATAATAATAATGTGCATAATTACCATGTTTTGACGATAGAGATGACAACCCAACACAACGCTATTGCCGATTTGAGAAACTCGCTAATCCACCTTAGGCATATAATGAATATAAATATTGTTCTTTGTTCTAAAACGTTAAGGCTTCAAGGGCAACAAAATGTTATATATTGCAGTAACTTAATATACGCCATCTTGAATTATGTGTCGTCCTTAGCGATATATACCTCACAATACTTAAGTCAGAACTGCGACTGATAGGTCAGCCCAATTTATCCATGCAGTTTAATGACTATCAGTTGATTCCCTTGAGTCATACGCCCGCCACAGACTCACTAAGTATTCAGATAAAGTATAATACATATCTATTATCTGAGGTGTGAGTTGTCAATGATTGTATTGAGTCGCCTCCGTGCGATCTGTATATTTGAACTTGAAAGTTTATGACAAGTATACAACAGTCTAAATCTTACCTAAATAAACCAATCATCAAGAAGAGCGAAAGTAAGTCTCTTAATATGCTTTATTGGCTATGGCTCATCAGCTTGCCATATTAATCATTCTATCGTCATTAAAATTACAGCTAGCTATTTTCATTAAAGGATCAAGAACATTTTATGTACTACTATAGATTAATTATCAATTTAATCGTACCTTAATTATACACTGAATGGTTTTAATCTGATTTTGAAACATACGATAAAAGTTATTCATATATTTATTGTATATGCAGACGGGTTGTACTTGTTTGATTGATCAGATTTTTATGTTTCAAAGTTCAGCCCTTAATTACACAAATTGTTCTTAATCCTCACTTTCTTTTTCAGCATTTTGTCTTCATAACCATCTGTTTCTTCTCATTTTCCATTAATTCCATTGAATACATTTTATTTGCACTGACATTAATTAAGCAGGCTGGAATTTTTTTGGGCTACACAATATTGAATAACAATTAGCAAATGATTTTGTCAATTATTTAGTATGCTATGACGTTATAATTCTAAGCCTACTGCTCCATATGGGACAACGTTATAGTTATTGACCGTTTCAAGCAGATGTGGCGGTGAGTGTAATGGATTATTTATGATGCGATATTTATTTTTAATCGCGAATGACGTCACATATTGACAGACAATGAAACGTACACTAATGTGACTATTCTTTAAGAGCATTAACGCAGCTTCGGCCTCAGCCATCATAGGTCATCATAGTCTATGACTACCTACCATTTGATTCCCGCTTGAAAAATTCCAGCCAGCCTGTAATTCATTATCATAAAGCTGTGTCCACATTAACCCCGTGTACTAACCCCAGCACGCATACTCACCTAGGCATGTCAGTTAACGCAGGAATATTCGGACCGCAGGGCGATGGGTACAGCCCCAGAATATTGTAAAAAGAAGAGAAAGGCGCGGCAACGACAATGGGTTTCTCGACCACGCGCTCAGTGAAGAAGGTGTACCTTTGAGAAACAAGCGGGGCTCGCGCGACCAGATGCACCACACAAGCATAATGCGCACCACCACCATACCTTGGGTACGAAATTTAACATTATCTTTTTTACGACATCATAGACATGAATTTTGGCTTGGACCTTCCTTTCGCCAAGTAGAGGTCAGCTAAGAAGCGGGCGGATATTAGCTAATATAATTATAAAATTCTAAACATGGCCTGTCCGCACATTGAAGGTAGTTAAAAAAAATCATCTGATGAAAATGATCTGATCGACAGCAAATTCTTAGACTTAGACTCTGCGCTAATTTTTATCCTGGGTATCCGCGGGGATTTTTTTGGGAGTGATTTCAAATGCCCAAAAAAAATCGAATTAAAATGTGATTTATTTACTGATCGATAGCAAAAATGTAATAAAATGTGTTTGTTTGTACTTGACGTGTGATATTTTTTATCCCTGGAAACCCGCAGGAATTTTCCCGGAAGCGGTTTGAAGTTGTTCGGGTGCATATTATGAACTTATTCCGGCATAGTTTTGATCAAAATTATAACTTACATTCTTTTTCAAATGCAGTGGTACTTTGTGTCCTGGGAATCCCGCGGAAATTTTAAGTCAAGCGTGGATGAAGTCACGGGCATATCCTAGTCTATTATATAACTAACAATCCCGTCAGAAGTTATCCTGGCGTGAAAAAATAAAAATCTAGAACCCAATTCAAGCGCCACCTACCGGGTCTAACTGTGAATCTAAGCCATCCCGAGGCCCAATTAAACACATAAAAATATCATCAAAATTGTGAAACCTGAGTCCAGCGTCACCTACCGGTTCCAATTGTGAATCTCAACCATTCGGGAACCCAGTCGAATGTACATAAAAAAATCATCAAGATCGTTCCAAAGAGGAGTTCAGCGACAACGCACTAACATTAAAATCTGTATACAGATAAATAAAATTGAAGTATCTGTGTAAAATGTCAAAATAACAGCGCTTTAATAAATGCATATGAAAGTATGGTCGGTACTTATATCAAAAGAGCTATTTTATTTATCTGTCTAAATATTCCGGCTAATCTCTGTAACGACTGAACCGATTTTGACTGGACTTTCACTAGCAGATAGCTGATGTTATAAGGTCCCCAATTCGTCGTATAATTGGTTTATGATTGTTCAGCCATAACTTATTTATTAGTACAACAATTTATATTTCTATCAGTCCCCATGTCCTTTTTTTTGCCTTTGGCAGTCAAAAGTGCAGACAGCCCATTTGATGCAAAGTGGTTACCTTCGCCTTGATTTGCAACACCAAGCGCGATGCCAACACGTTACTGCCACTAAGGATTTTTTATAACGCCCCTCTTAAACTACCCCATGTCGTAGGCAGAGGGTAATTTTCGGCGGGAAGTTTCCTCGCAAATAGTAATGTGTTTGTTTGGCGGCACAGTGTCCCAGCGCAGCAGCGCGTCGGGTTCCGGGTCGGCGTCGGGGTCGGGCGGCGGGTCGTCGTCCTCCCCGTCGCCGCCGTCGTCGTCGCCCTCGCCCTCGGCCGACCGCCCGCCCACGCCGCCGCCGCCCGCGCCTGCCCATGGCCTGCGCCTACATCTATCGCAACTAACGCGCCGCCCCGCACACGCGTTGCAA